>JAYKKM010000199.1:0-692500 GCA_035772405.1 Chrysogorgia sp. JL179-B06
ACCTCCAAATTAGGTTAAGTTTGATTTGCAATATATTGGCAGCGGTGTTTACTTAGCTAAAACGATTTCTACTTCAAACGCGATTTAACCATTTTGGCGAATGTTTTATATGAACCGAAATCGATTGAATAAACACGGTATGTGTGTAGTACAACAAGCGCTGCATTCGAGATCGTTTTCTTGAAATACAACTCAAAAGTGAAAAGGTTTGTGGGCATAACCGCTTTGGAGAGCATGGTGTTTTGAATGAATGAAATTAAAGCTTTCAGGCATGTAGAGATGCATTCTGGGATTAATTCACACTGACTTGGTCGATCGCTTTTTTCTTTCGCATCACACTGGACAAGTTTGCCAGCTTCGGCATTGGGAAATAGGAAGGATATATTGTATGTTATGCATCGTTTGGTTTTGATTTGATCTGAATGCTCGTGAATCCACTGGTCGGGATCTTTTTTGAGTGACGGCATCACTTCTGTCAAAGGATCGAAAAATCATCAAACGTCAGAATGTCGTTGCATTCCTTCCTTTCTACATCGGGAGTTTCACACACGCAATTTGAAATTTAGAAGGACATCGATAAGGACGAGGATTTCGGGAAGACAAGATGCCGAAATTCGCAGCAGCACAAATCGGAGCTAGGTAAGTTTTTTGACTATATAGATGGCCGAGTAAAGCGCTTAATTACATATAGATTTATTTCTAAACGATTTGTAGTGTTTACTAATATATGAAGGAATTGTCCAAGTAGAATGAAAATAAAAACAGCACTGTTGTGAATTCGCCAAACGTAAACGACAACCCAGAGCCGGCATTTCATTTCAATAAGCCCGAAATCATGAGCCATTTTTGCGTCGACTGCGATTCGGCATTATACATCTCTGCGAAGGCTCGCTTCGGATTCGCGGAGAATGCGGACGGACGTACTCGGCTAATAGAGCAACAATGATGTTTGACAACGCCGGTACATATTTTCACCCAACAATATAGTAGTAAGTTCCCAGCGTCTATACTGCAACCTGAGCAATATCCGGCTAAGATAAACGCACTTCCGAACACTTTTCAGTTCCTCGACATTTGAACGAATGAAAAATAACTAACGAGATTGAATTTCGTGGTATGGAATGAATTTCGTGAAAATTACGGCCATAGTTTGCGGCCTATACGTATAGAACAGCCGAAGACACCTTGGCGCTGGCGTAATATCTTTTTTCTTTCCACGGGGCATTTAGGTAAATAAAAAGGTACGAGCTACCTTTGTGTAAACTCCGTGTAGTAAGTTCTAGCATGGGCGTGTACGTTAGTTATTTCAAGCGTTAAGCTTGGGTAATGGAAATGTTTCCCTTTTTACAACGAAGACTGAGCTGTGTAATTATTTGCTATTTAGACATGGTAATGTTGTTTGTTCAAGTGAAACTATATATTTATGTCGAACTGAGATTGCTCCAACGTCGCAACAAAGCCGTATACATATACGTTAAAAATTATAAGCAGACCTGGTATAAACAAAACCTTTCGAGATATGTTTGATTCAACAAAGCTTCATAGTTAAAAGTAAAGTCCTTTACTCCGACCGAAATATCAGAACGACTATTTCGAGGTTCTCCTAGTCACAATTTTGACTTAGACTCAACGAGAAACGACTACACTGCATTGGTATGTTTTTAAAATAAAATATAAATCCGTCTCATGCGAAACGATCTCTAAACGTTGTCGATGTGACATATATCACGACAATTATACAAAGTCGTTTCGGTAATCAGTCTTTCCTCGGCAGTACAATTTCAACACGACCTGTTTCGAATACTCACAACGGCAACACTGGCGGAAAAGATTAACAAGCGTAACCGAAACAGCTGTCTAGGACCGCGCGTGCCCCGGCCCTATAATATATGCGTGCAGATGTTAAATTGTGCTGAAATCAAGGTTCCTTGGATTCTGTTTAAAAAAAAAACGGAAGAAAAAAAGCTCGAGGAATTGACATAAAGTGTTGAAAATTAACTTTCGGTTCATGTGCGGTCGTGCTGGCCGATGATCAACTGAAAGTGGCTTTTAACCGGTGATTCTTAGCAAAGATGGTATAGTTCTGAACGCGACGTGTTGCCTATAATAAAATTAAAGGGATGATTGTCGAATATCGGCTAGCATTGTCACGGCGGTGTCTCTCGTTAATGGTCCGTTCAACGGTGATAAATTGCGGAAAATTTGCGAACCCCACTCTCGTTTCATTTAGCAAAAATCAATAATGCACGCTATGTCATCGGTATGTACTTGTAAATGGTCTATAAGAATCTACAAGGTAATCCTCTAAAATATGTTCCAAAAATAACGTTCTAAAAGATCCAAAAGAAAATATCTGAAGGGACGCCACTATACTACTATGCATGTAAATTCGTGAGGCATTCTCGTTTAATTTAGAAAAAAAAAAACATACATGTGAAGGCGATATCATCAGTGTATACGTATGTTGTGGTCTATATAAGATCTAAAAGAAAATATCTGAAGGGACGCCACTATACTACAACGTTTGTAAATTCGTGAGTCAATCTCGTTTAATTTGACAAAAATCAACAAATGCAGGCGCTATATCATCCGTATATATACGTATGTTGTGGTCTATATAAGATCTAAAAGAAAATATCTGAAGGGACGCCAATATACTACTAATGCTTGCAAATTCGTGAGGCATTATTTTTTTAGCAAAAATCAACAAATGCATGCGATGCAATTCCCGCGTATATACTTTATGTTCGAAGCGACGCCACTGTACTACTTGCGCTTGTAAATGGAAGTTCAAAGGTGGACGGCCAATCGTTCGTGGAACACACTACTTAAGACGGAAACTTATCTGGTCTATAAGATCTAAAAGAAATGTTCGAAGCGACGCCACTATACATTCCGCTTTAAGACGGAATGTGTCCAGTTTTAACGACGGTTCGCACGGCCTACACGACGAATAACGCTTCCCCAGACACTGGTCGCCAGGCAATTTTAAGGGCCCGTCGAAGAACGACTTAATCCTAATTTCATTTCTATTATCTCTTTACCATCAAACACTGTATGTTGATTAGCTGAATGCGAGCGTCGCAAAAGCCTTCCATATATAGACTTCGGTTTGGTTGAACAAATAGATGGATATCATGGATATATCGATGGGTATACCCAAAGTGTATATATTTATTATTATTAAGTTTTATTAGTCTTACTCTTGAAATATCGCTTCCGAACGCTAAGCTATAAATATATTTTGGCAAAACTAAGCTTAATATTTTGACTATAGTTATTCGAAAGCGCTTATATTTTGCAAAACTTTGTCTTTTATATACAGAATTAATATATGGGTTCTTGGCTAAGTTTTATTCGTCTTACTCTTGAATATCGCCTCCGAACGCTGAGCTATAAATATAATTTTCGCAAAACTAAGCTTAATATTTTGACTATAGTTATTCGAAAGCGCTTATATTTTGCAAAACTTTGTCTTTTATACACAAAGTTAATATGGGTTCTTGGGCTAAGTTTTATTCGTCTTACTCTTGAATATTGCTTCCGAACGCTAAGCTATAAATATATATTTTGGCAAAACTATAAGCATAATATCTTGACTATATAGTTATTCGATTAAGCGCTTATAATCCTTATATTTTGCAAAACTTTGTCTTTTATACACAGAGTTAATATGGGTTCTTGGCTAATTTATTCGTCTTACTCTTGAATATCGCTTCAGAACGCTGAGCTATAAATAATATATTTTGGCAAAACTAAGCTTAATATCTTGACTATAGTTATTCGAATAAGCGCTTATATTTTACAAAACTTTGTCTTTTATACACAGAGTTAATATGGGTTCTTGGCTAAGTTTTATTCGTCTTACTCTTGAATATTGCTTCCGAACGCTAAGCTATAAATATATATTTTGGCAAAACTATAAGCATAATATCTTGACTATATAGTTATTCGATTAAGCGCTTATAATGCCTTATATTTTGCAAAACTTTGTCTTTTATACACAGAGTTAATATGGGTTCTTGGCTAAGTTTTATTCGTCTTACTCTTGAATATCGCTTCAGAACGCTAAGCTATAAATATATATTTGGCAAAACTAAGCTTAATATCTTGACTATAGTTATTCGAATAAGCGCTTATATTTTACAAAACTTTGTCTTTTTATACACAGAGTTAATATGGGTTCTTGGCTAAGTTTTATTCGTCTTACTCTTGAATATCGCTTCAGAACGCTAAGCTATAAATATATATTTTGGCAAAACTAAGCTTAATATCTTGACTATAGTTATTCGAATAAGCGCTTATATTTTACAAAACTTTGTCTTTTATACACAGAGTTAATATATGGGTTCTTGTTTTTAAAGTTTTATTCGTCTTACTCTTTAATATCGCCTCAGAACGCTAAGCTATAAAATATATTTTGGGAAACTAAGCTTAATATCTTGACTATATAGTTATTCGATTAAGCGCTTATTGGCCTTATATTTTACAAAACTTTGTCTTTTATACACAAAGTTAATATGGGTTCTTGGCTAAGTTTTATAGTCTTACTCTTGAATATCGCTTCAGAACGCTAAGATATAAATATATTTTTGCAAAACTAAGCATAATATCTTGACTATAGTTATTCGATTAAGCGCTTATTAGCCTTATATTTTACAAAACTTTGTCCTTTTATACGCAGAGTTAATATGGGTTCTTGTTCTTGAAGTTTTATTAATCTTATACTCTTGAATATCGCTTCAGAACGCTGTTTTCACGAGAACTACGATACTTAGTAGCATTTCAACTACCACAATAAGCTATGTGATAAACTACTTTTCGTGGTCGCCATGGTAATATACTGGGCTTTAGGCCCCCGAAAGAGTAAATAAAAACGTTCTCTACTACAAAGTCTACAATAGACTAAAGTTTGCCGAGTTACCCAGGGAAAAGTAGAAGCAGTAAGGACCCCAGGTTATTTCATATAACTTTGGATATATTCGAGAATAGTGACATGAAACTGTTATGTGCAGAATACATTAATCCGTTTAGCGCATAAAACAATTTTATCATAAAAAATCGAATGGCTCCAGGTTCAGATTGAACCTTGAGCTGGCTCCCGGAGTTAACTGTCTTACGGTGGAAGGATGTAAAGATTCCGGCTTTTAAAGATTCCTGCTTTTAAAGATTCCTGCTTTTAAAGATTCCTGCTTTTAATGATTCCGGCTTTTAAATATTCCCCTTTTAAAGTGCCTATGACACGAAAATTAAGTTTGTCTTATTTGAAAGAACACTTCAAATGATAGAGGGACATCTTTTGAAGTTTTTCGCTTCCTTGCTTCGTTCTTGAGATATTTCAGTTTGTATTATATGTAAATGACAATGATGTAACGTACACGTGCATAATGACTTTATCAGATAACTGAAGGTTATTTATCTTTGCTAATATATAAAACCAAATTTAATTTGAATGAAGATGTGCATGAGTATTTCCAAAATCATGGAACTTGTACAGTTTTCATGAAGTGATTTTGTGTGATAATAACAAAGATATATAACCTTCTCTGACAAGTCATTAAGCATGTGTACGTCACACCATTGTCATTTGCATATAATACAAACTGAAATATCTCAAGAACGAAGCAAGGAAACGAAAAACTACAAAAGATGTTACTCTGTCATTTTAAGTGTTCTTTCAAATAAGGTAAACCTAATTTTCGTGTCATAGGCACTTTAAAGATTCCGGCTTTTAAAGATTCCGGCTTTTAAAGATCTCCGGCATTTACAGATTCCGGCTTTTAAAGATTCCGGCTTTTAAAGATTCCGGCTTTTAAAGATCTCCGGCTTTTAAAGATTCCGGCTTTTAAAGATTCCGGCTTTTAAAGATTCCGGCTTTTAAAGATTCCCCCTTTTAAAGATTTCGGCTTTTAAAGTTACGTTCCTTTCCTCGTTCCGTTCCCCGTTCCTGGTTTTAAAGATAGTATCTGGAATATAAAGGCTGATTTCCAGTGCTTCGTTTTTTCACCCGTACGTCAACGTACGTTTAACAGTTGAATTAATATGGTTCAACTATTCAACTATTTATACGTACGTTTATGTACGGGGGTGGGAAAACGCAGCAGTAGAAAAGAGCCTTTAAGTATTTATTCGATGAAGTGCTTATATTTTTCAAAACGTTGAGGCGGTTAGGGGGTACGCGCCTTTAATGGAGTGGAGCACTTATAATCGAGAGGGTGCGCTCGTTATGACGTCACTGTGGTGGCAATAGAAGAATTCCGAAAAAAATTAAGCAATTCATTTCTTCACCTTGACAAGTTTGTTTGACGAACATCCTGCTTTTCATTTGATTGTTTTTGGTTTTCGACCAACCAATATAGGATTACAAGTGAAAAACTGAAAACCAATCAAATTCAAAGCAGGAAGTTTCTCGACGAACTTCGTCAACCGAACTTGTCAATGTGGGTTTGCTGCGGAGAGAACTGACCTCCAAAAAATTGGCAAAAATGGCCAAATTTGGCCAAAAAGTAAAGGGGTTGACGATTTTTCTTCATTAATATCGACAGGTGCAGTTCCTACTTCTTGCTCCACTTTTTTACTTCCCGCTCACAACTCACATTCGTTGCAATAGCCGACGCACATCCCTACGCACCATCCATCGACTTCCTCATCGTCTTCGAACACAGAACATCGGTTACACACTGGTGCACTACAAGTTATACACTTATTTTTTGTAATTTGTTCGCAACACAGGCAGTATTCCCTCGCGCTTTCATGAGTTCACTTCGAAAGGGCGCCGAATGTGCGATGCGCGCGTATTTTATGTATCAAGTTTCATGTATGGAGCTCGTCTTACGGCGAGAAAACTAGACCAACTTGTTTTTTTGGTCAAATAGGTTCGACACATGATAGGTTCGATGTTTGGAACCGCGTCGAACCGTGGTAGATGCGCGCAGGCTATGGTCGAACTTAATGCATTAAGTTCGACTGAGGCAAAAATTGCCAAAAAGTAAAGGGCGCTAACTTTAACTTTTTGACAATTTTCGAAATAAGCTTAAAATATGAAAATTTAGCCTAAATAATGAAGAGCTAACTTTCGAGCGAATTAAGGCCCTTCGTCAGAAAGTGAGACGGAAAGAGAGCGGAACAAAGGCCTTTTCTCAGAGAGTGAACTCCGTATTACGGATTCATCAACCATTCACACGAATACCTTCGCATTCGCTATATAGGGTTCGGATTCACAAGGTCCACTTTATGTTCCAGATTCAAAAGTATCCGTATTCGTCACAAAACTATTTCGGATTCAACGTTCTCGCGTGCAAATGGCAAAACCGCAGAATCCGGTAAAGTACACGGATTGAAGTACACGGAGTAAAGTACACGGAGTAAGGTACAAACGGAGTAAAGTACACGGAGTAAATTAGTACACGGAGTAAGGTACACGGATTGAAGTACAACGGAGTAAGGTACACGGAGTAAGGTACACGGAGTAAGGTACACGGAGTAAAGTACACGGAGTAAAGTACACGGAGTAAGGTACACGGAGTAAGGTACACGGAGTAAGGTACACGGAGTAAAGTACACGGAGTAAAGTACACGGAGTAAAGTACACGGAGTAAGGTACACGGAGTAAATTACACGGAGTAAGGTACACAGAGTAAGGTACACGGAGTAAGGTACACGGAGTAAAGTACACGGAGTAAGGTACACAGAGTAAGGTACACGGAGTAAGGTACACGGAGTAAAGTACACGGAGCTAGTAAAGTACACGGAGTAAGGACACGGATTGAAGTACACGGAGTAAGGTACACGGAGTAAGGTACACGGAGTAAGGTACACGGAGTAAGGTACACGGAGTAAGGTACACGGAGTAAAGTACATGAGTAAAGTACACGGAGTAAGGACACGGATTGAAGTACACGGAGTAAGGTACACGAGTAAGGTACACGGAGTAAGGGTACACGGAGTAAGGTACGCGGAGTAAGGTACACGGAGTAAGGTACACGGAGTAAGGTACGCGGAGTAAATTACACGGAGTAAATTACACGGAGTAAGGACATAGAGTAAGGTACACGGAGTAAAGTACACGGAGTAAGGTACGCGGAGTAAATTACAACGGAGTAAATTACACGGAGTAAGGACATAGAGTAAGGTACACGGAGTAAGGTACACAGAGTAAAGTACACAGAGTAAGGTACACGGAGTAAGGTACACGGAGTTGTACTTTAAAGTTGTTTAAAATTGCCCTCCAATTTATCCAAGATGGCGGCGTTCAATTGGTTACCCGGGGTTGACTGAAATAAAGATTGGATGCCCCCTCTAAATTTATTTATGATCCGGCTATGGTTGAAAGCCTCTTATGCAGTAATCTCAAGAACGTGCTCACAACTACCTGCACGTGTAGGGTTAACATTCGATGCCATCCACCAAAGCTCCAAAATCAAGAAGCCTGAGAACGAAGCTCACAGAAGCTGAATGAATGAATTAAAAGGACATTGCCAACAAAAATTAAGTTTATCTAATATGAAAGAACTCGTAAAATGATAGAGTAACACATTTACAAATTTTCCGTATTTTACTTCGTTTTTGAAAGATTTCAGTTTGTTTGATATGTAAATGAGATGGTCTCTGACGTCAGGTGCAGGGTAGAGAATTTCACTCATTAAAAAATGTCTTGTATCTCAGTGATTGCTAAGTTTACAACGTTCATTATCACGAGGAGTTATTATACGCACGGTTTTCAATTAAATTTGTGGAACAAACTCGAAGATTGAACTAATATTTTAATGAGTGAAAATTCTCCACCACCACACCTGACATCAGAGACCATCTCATTTACATATCAAACAAACTGAAATATTTCACAAACGAAGTAAAATACGGAAAAGTTGTAAAAGGTGTTACTCTATCATTTTACGAGTTCTTTCATATTAGACAAACTTAATTTTTGTTGCCAATGTCCTTTAAACACGGGGGTTTCTTCATAAAAATATGCTCTTCCAGAGAGCTATGTTATACAGACAAGTTAAAAATGACATACATATAGCAACTAGATAAAAATTTTAAGAACTAGAATTACATTTAATATCATAAAAATTAACTATATACTATACTATACCACACTAATTATACACTAACTATATACTAAACTTAAAAAGTCAATTTACTTTTAAAAATTTCAATGTTTTCTAAACTAGTCTTATTTCGGTAGGTATAGAATTCCAGGCAACTGCTCCATTATAGGCCAGACTATTTTTAAGAAAATTTGAATTGGGTTTGGGAATACTTAAATTAACATGATTACCCCTAATGCTGTAATCATGAGCTGTGTCCCTTCTAGAAAAATTCCTCCGAGAGATAAGAAGGACCAGGTTATGTATTACTTACTGAACATTAACACTGCCTTATTTAGTGACCACCGATCTTCTAGTTTTTGCGTGCAGCACTAACTGTTCCAGTACTTCAGTTGATCTAATTTCGTAGCCAGATCGCGTAATTATTCTTCCTGCCCTATTTGCTTGTCTCAGGTTAATGCTGACCGACTACTCACAGCGACCACGTGCTATCGATGACTGGATAAGAGGCTTTAAGTATAAGAATGAATGCACGAACGTCAGGAATGACGTGTGCAGATCACAATATAATTTTCAGTCTTTGCAATAAATGTTGTTTGGTTGTGGCACTTACCTCACAACCGAACACGTTCCGGAAGACAGCGAAAGTTCGCCGAGATCGTTTTGTTGCTTCACCCGAGTATAGACTTCTTCCTTCGCTTATTTGGTCCACGATAGGTATTGAACTACTTTTGTTGTTTATCTCAGCCATTGTGTTTACACTGACCAACATTTTGGGCAGGATCTTGTGTGTAAATTTCACGTACTATACGAATTTGAACGAAGACAGTGTCAGTGTGTTTGCAATGACCGACATTTTTGGCCAGGCGCTATATTTTTGTGTTTCAGTGGTCGGTTTCATGTGGTTTAAATTTAATAGTGATACTGCCAGGTAATTTCCAAAATCGCTTAATATTTTAGCCGGAATAATTGTATATCGAAACTTATGAACCTAGTACGGGTATTAATGTTTATCGTCGCACATATTTGGTCATATTATATCCTAAACAAACGGGTGAAGGCTAAACGGGATGACTCCGAAAAAGGACTTTCTCATTTTTACTAGTCTAACCCTAATCCCAATAATAATTCTAACCCTACCTCGTTCCCAGGGCATTTTGCGTCGGCGAAAATGGCCCTGGGATTGGCTGGTCACATGACACCCAGAATTTCTGGGTGTTTAGATATGATAATTTGTGTGGTCTTTGTTCCATTGCCTTTGTCTACTTTGTTGACGCTGAATAATTGCGAAATATTCAATGCTCTTCAGAGTTGTTCATGTCAGCATTCGTCGACATAAGCAGCTAATTACAAGCTTAATAATCCACCATACATCCATGGTTATCTCTTACAAAATTAGGTATGAAGAAGCATGCATATATCCAATTTAGCGAAAGCTATCACTTCTAATTTGCTGTAAAATTTAAAGACAGCATTCAGATTTAGATGAATAAATTATACTCGGCTGAATTAATTGAGTTTGATGACAAGCCAATCACGTTATAGAATGGACCAGCCGATGCCAAGGCCATTTTCGCCGACCTTCCGCTGTGGAGGCAAAATGCCCTGGGTACGAGGTTGAACCCTAACCCTAACCTTGATCCTAACCTTGATCCTAACCCTAACCGTGGCTAACCCGAACCTAACCAAAAATAAAGACCAAACAAAAACAAAGGTCCTTTATAGTCATCTTAGCCTAAACCAAACCAACGCGTCTCAATTAACTTAAACATGATCTACACCTTCGCTAAACTTTCGTAGATATAACAGTGAAAGAGATACGATTTCAGACAATCGCTATAGCCTACAACCTATATGATTTGAATAAACTTATAATTTCCAAATAATGTTTGCCGCATTCCAACAACTTAGCGCGAAACTATCTTCTTATAGCCTCGGGCATATACTCACAAATAATGGACATGCAAGCAAATTAAGCTTACTTATCTCATATTTCTCTGTAACTCAAATGTCAGCAGACACATGTACGCGTTGCGTACCTATTTTTACGTCTAGACAACGTTGTTAACCTCGAAGAGCTATCGATTGTACGTGTAGTTGTACGTGACTAGAAATACTAAAAACGTTTACGAGAAATTGCAAAAGGATACCCTAACGTTCACTATCTTCAGCGGCGACATCTCGGTTGTAAGGACGTAAAATTCAACTCACTTTGACTTCATTAACTCGCGTCCACGTCGTAGGTTGAGGTCACGTTGTGCTTAGTGTTTTAGTTTGGTCTCAAGTTGTTGATATTCTTCCACGAGTCTTAACAATCGAGAGACCGCAGAAACCATGAGATTATACCAGAATATGTCAAAACATTTCACAAAGATACAAACACCGTTGCCATAGTGTGTATATATAACATTTGAAAGAATAGCTTTTAGGATGTCGAAAAAAGCATGAGTGGAAACAAGAGAAATGCTAACCATACTTGAAATGTAATGGCAGCGCTTAAACTGAGAAAAATCAAAGCCGAAAAAAGGCAAACCAAAAACAACGTTGATTATAATCGAATTTCGAGATAATGCCAAGTTGAGGTGAAAGATTTAAAGTTTGCGTTGTCGCACATGTCCGACAAACTTAACAAATGAATACTAAAACTCGCATGGTAAAGCGCGACAAAAATGAGTGTGACCCCCCATGTTTTTATTATGTCATGTACTCATCGAAGATTCGACATCCATGTGAAGTGTTTGGGAAACGCGTGTACATATTGACAAATAGACGAGTGTTGAACGCGAGGTATCGAATGATGGCCGACGAATCGCAGTACAGTTGTTTTAGGCAACTAATTATAGTAAAGCGCTGAAAAATAGTTTTTGATATGATGCCACTATAAGGCAACCGAGCCGCCGTAGACGCAGCCAATAAAATGTCGCGTGAGTGCCAGCGTCGTGTCAAAACTTAACCTCAATTTCCCATAATCCGTCCCGGCAACGCATGACGAAAACAGGTGTTTTGTACCGTATTTGCAATTCAGCCATGTTTACGGGTATCATCGCCATGGCGAAGCGGTGTTCTAACGACAGTTTATGGACGCAGTTCGTCTTTTCTATCGATTAGGATTATTTGGGTTTGATAATCGGCTGGCAGAACAAGGCCGAAGAGTTCCTTAGTCGGGCAACGTCCCCGCGGTGTACAAGACGTAACGCTCTGGCTGTATTTTAAATGTTATATTCGTATTGCCTACAGGCGCTCTGGGAATAAGAACGTTGAATCGCCGAAGAAGGCAGCTATGTTAGCTGCACAAGCATTGAAACAGCGCCGAGCCCTGGACGATGATCTTGAGCGCCATCATCATCATCATGAACATGACCACGGGAAACACGAACACGGGAAAAGACGACGAGGAGGGATATCACAGTGATGGCGAGGACGCAGAGAGTGAAGTCGAGGAGACGGTGCTCATTGACGTACCGAAATATTTACAAGGAGTTCCACTGATGGACAAGCATTCGGAGATCGAAGAGGTGAGTGGGACTGAATTGAAATTGCTCATGTGCGAACGATTGTTCACAAATGTGACACGGACGTCACCGGGCGTATTGGCAAACGATGACAAGAAATTAATTCATATCAAGTTAGCGGACTGTCTAATTCTTAATGACAAGAATATATTAACAGCGTAAAAACATGAAGTATATATCTTTCGCGCGGAACCCACTTCACTCCGCTCTGCCAGTGCTCATGGGATTCCGGCGAGGGATTTTCACGGATGAGTGCAGGCGATGGAAAACGCGCGAAATCTCGGAACAGGTTTTCTCGTGCGGATGAAACGCCAGGTATCGCAACTTATTGCCGAAGGCTCTCGCGAGTTGTGTGTTACTGAACAACGAACGCGTTTAGCTGGTTATTTTATCGATCGCTAAATATTACATTCGGTGACCTCTCTTCTCCCGCGGAGATTCCAATTTTATCGCGAGGTATAATATTGAGTTTCAAAAGTTTGACTATAGTAGTGCAAGGTCGAAAGCGGAACGAGCTTCATGTGCAGGTACATGTGTAATTGTTTGTCACTAAGATACCTTGCGAATTGTGTAACGAAAACAAAGAATATATTACGAAGAAATTGAAAAGATAAACCGAAACAAGGCATATACATTACAGAGAAATTGTAAAAGCAAACCGAAACCGAGAAAGGCTAACTTGATGTAGTCAAGACGATTACATTTTATTATAGACGTCGGTGTGACACAAAGTTGTTGTTTTTTTTACTTCGAAAAGGCAAAAAAAAACAACATCTGGTTAAAACTCGATTTCTGATTTCGAAGGATTTCGAACACAACCTGCTTGAAGCTAGGAGGAATTGAGGCGACAGTTGCCGAAGAGAGAGAGAGAGAGAGTGTAAATATACTGTTGCCAAAATGTTAAAGTGACACACACAGGATCCACTTGAAAGAGTCATAACAAAAACAGAGAGAATGCGAGTGGATGTTTTTGCAGGCGGTTGCCAAAGCATAAAATGAAATTCGGCCGTATAACCGTCAAATAAAGAAGCTACGGCCTGTTCGACATGTATATGTCGAGTATATGTATTTGCCATGGCGTGAGTCGATATGATTTAATATGTCTAATCACATAGATAACATCAGGAGAATGCAAAGATCTGCTTACGACCGTGTTTCGCTCAGGCAATAAGTTACAGTCCGTTAGCGTATAACCTGGGTTTTATTAACTGTTCAGAAGACAGCGGGACAGCGATTACTATATTCCGCAGCTTGAAACGGGAAATTACTTAGCTAGTAAGTAGTACGCCGGGGACTGGGATGTGTGAAAGTCTGCGTTTGGTGAAAAACTATAAAGTGACTAAAGTGACTGGAAAAAGTAGCAATTTGTGGCCTTTAAAACCATTAGCGTATGTTTAATATTTAGATCTCTCAGCAACCAGGTCGTATAGCTATAATGGACATGTACATTGTACATCGCATGAAGAAGCTAAATCTAGCGATCGAAACTGGTCGAGCGATCCAAAATTCAGACACGCAAGAATGAAATCAGCGAAATCGGATCGGGAGAAAATGTTCTTACTTACGAAAGAATTGCTTTGGTAATAAAAACGAGGCCCTTTTACGTTTACAATGCTGCTTCTAATTGACATAAAAGAGACTTGAATTGATATTACAACTATTGACATTAAGATGAAATATTTATCTCCTTCAAGCCATCAACAGTGCGACAATTTGCATACGCTTAATTATTCATCATCGCGCTTCTGAGCAGCTTTGCTTCACGTTGCTTTCCGCTTTTAAATATTTAACTTTGAGTAAACCGAGTGCCCGGCTAAGAGAATCAAGCATCGACGCCTGAATATCTCCACCTACACCATCGCTTGAGAGGAAAATGTCGAAATTCAAACAATACCCGCCAGGTTGTCTGTAAAATTATTTGCCTAACCTAGACCACGAACGACTGGTACCGGCAGTATGACATAGAGGCATATTTACGCCTTCGGTGATAATTGAATAAAGGGAAAAACTTCATTCCATATTAAACGGCACAAGGTGTAACAACGAAACTCAAATGCGCTAGAGATAAGCGCGAGGTGTCGCAAATCAATTTCGATCGTACCTCGATGATTTCGGCCGGCATTTATATTTTTGCATTGTTGTTTTATCCAAAAACTGAAATGAAAACAATAGCGCCAAACACTTAATGCAGTTTTTATCGGCTTTAAATTGTTAAGTTAAATTTGTCCGGATGCTAATATGCCGTAGATTTGGATATTTTGTCTGAGGAGAACAACGGAGATTTAGTTTTCGGGCGTCGCGGTCATCGCTCAAAACACGCACCGCGCAGGTCACCATACCAACAAAAACCGAAATGTGCGCGTTACTCGAGAACTAAGAACTCGTCGCTCGTTGTTGAATTTCAACATTTTTACAAAACCCCATTTTTCCCTTTTTTGAATCTAAAGTGACTGTACAAAGCACGATCTAAAAAGGCATTACACCGATACAAAATGCGTGAGAACATTTCAAGTACGGCAAAGCCGGGTGAAACCTTACGACGGATATAAGAATGAGCGGGACTGGCAGCACACCAAACGGCCAGACAAAGCGAGTTTTCAGTAATTTTTCTGGAAAAACGAAATTGCTCTATAAAAACAAGCCGATTTTTACCTTCGTGCACAAAATGCGGGGAAAAGATGTCGTTGTATATCACTTTGAAAAACAATCCCATCAAGGGAGAGTTTTAAGTGAAATCTGGCTACAGCTGGGTTTTTCTAAATAGTCGCGTGCTGTCGTTTCATTCGCTATACATCGACAGAAACGGAGGTGAGATATGTTAGACGATACATGGGCGATCGTCAAGCTCGTATCCTCAGAAAAATGATTCTGAGTCCCGGACAGGAATCGAACCTGTAACCTTCCTGATTGCCGGTGAGACGCTCTTACCATTGAGCCACCGAGACTCAGATGGAGAGCGAAGGTTACAATGATGTGCTGGTTCGATTGATATATGTACTGCCTATGCGGCAGTCACTATATATCGGTAATGTTTGGATGTGTTAATATCTGTCTACTCCAAGCTCTCCCACATTCAATTCAGCAGTAACATGTGAGATATGTTAGTCGCTATACAGCACAAATGATTTTTAACTAAACCGATGTTTAGCATTAAACAAGAAGATTATCAACTCAAAACACCCTCTTTTCCTTGGCTAATTGTTCACCATCCAATTATATTAAAAGCACGTAAGCACTTCGCCTAGGCCTAGCTCGAATTTGCGGCGATTTTCGGCGCTGCACACCATTTGAATTACATGTCGTGCAACCATTTTATGTCACATACCTATGCCACGTTCGCGTATATGAAACCATTCGACGGTCTTATATATAACTTTATATTATGTTTAAATTTAAATAACTTCAGGTATATTCAATTATGAATGATAGCATATTATTTGGGCATCAATTATTATCAACTCGCGAAACGCCACGAACGACTACGATATATCAACAGTTAAAACAAGTGTATTTTCTGAAAAGATTGTAGCGCACGCAAACGTGTAAATATAGCCAATATTAACGCGTGAATATGTCCATATTGCGAACGAAACGTTTTACTATCTACTGAGTGTCTATTTTCGGCTGAGTTAGTATCGTTGCTATAGCAACCCAACAGAAAATAGAATTGACTCGCTGATGCGCAAGGTCATAGCAACATAGTTTGAGAATAAAACATTAATACCTGTAACGATGTAAAGTTCTAAAGTATTTTGAAGAGCATAGCTCGTTCGTTTCACCGTGAAGTGTGGCCCGTTACGCAATGCGGAACAATCGTTTTTCCCGTCAGTTCTAGTGTAGTCAATTTTGACATGTGTTTACAAACATACCTTGTGTACTTTAATTAAAGTGGTTACGTGACATTTGGACTTTTAATATATTCATAATCTTTGGAGCTTTCTGAGAATACGTGCTTCATATTATCATCAGTAGAGTTTCATGTTAATGTGTCTTTCCCCTGCCAAAATCGGTTAACTATATTCACAGGAAGTGACGTCACCCTGGGACACAAAAAACAAATAGATTCCATTTTGTCGTTGTCTGTTTAAATAATAGAATATGTTTGCCCGGGTCTCTATAACATTATCGAAACCCGAGTGACGTACTAAAAACACGAGACGTGTAGGGAGAAGGACGAGCCGCCGAGGCGAGTACTTTCCCAATTTCTCGAGTGTTTTTATTACTTCACGAGGGTTTCGATCACGTTATAGAGACCCAAGCAAACGTATTCTATTATTTTTATAAAATAATTCAGAAACAATTTCTTATACTTTGGATAATTACGATATATAACGCTTTTGATTTTGATTTAATGCAAATTCTCATTAGTTACTGACGTCATTCTGGTCTCCGTAGCCTGATCGAGACCGGTATCACAGCGTGCGTAGAGTAAAATTATTTTACAATCAGTTATAGATGACGTCAGAACGTGGCAAGAACAAAAAAGTGGCCCACGAGACGGAGTCGAGTGGCCCACGAGACGGAGTCGAGTGGGTCACTGATGTTCTTCGTTTTGACGTCCTCTGTGTAGTATAACTGAACAGACAACAAAAAATGGAATCTATTTGTTTTATACAATCAAAAATAACCCCAAAGGTTTATCAAACTGTTGGGGCATGAAAAAAGAAAAACACAGCTGCTGACGTGATTTGACGCCATCCATGTATGGGCAATAACCAATGAAAATGCGTATATACGTCACGTGATTGTATAAAGTGAAATAGTAAGAGAGTTTTGGAATTGAACGATTTTTTTTCTAAAGAGATCTGCTTGAAGCGGAATGTAATTAGTTTTATAAGTAGCTTAAGTAACTTTAAGAATGTATTGTTGTAAGAGCATTGGAACTATCGTATAATGATCCTAAAACGTCTTTATTAGTAGTAGTAATATTTGGCATTTCACTCAACTAAACTTTATGTTCTAAGGATAGAGGGATCCTTAGGATATACAGTTTCATCGAGTGAAATGCCAAATATTACTTGTAATATACCCAGAATCTTATCCCGGCATTACCACCACTATATATACAAAACTCGTGAATTAGACTCTCGGCAACAGCCTCCGTAGCTCAGCGGTCAGAGCACTGCACTAGCATCGCGGGTTCAATTGCAGCTGGAAGGCCTTGATGTTTGCGTTTTTCTCAACTAGTCCCGGTTTGGTCTTAAAATGTATATATTCCTACACTCGAAATTTTATTATTAGTAATAGTATCATTTCCACTGTTGAATCACTTTGCATATTAATTTTTGCGTGTACATGTATTGACGTCAATTCCTGCGAATATTTAACCAACTTATATCCAGGGAAACGACTCATGAAGATAATAGTAGTAAGCAAGTTTTATCTGTGAGCCAAACGTCTATTACATTGCCAAAAACCTCTACCCTTCAGGACCTACTTGAAAATCATCTATATGATGAGTGTGGCTCCCTCGTAAAATATTATTTTAATAATAATTAGGGCGTTTATATGATCCCGGTACACCGGGACGTCCCGGTATACCGGGATCTCGGCTTGTATATAATTTACTGTTATTTTCGCAGTTGTGTTTATATGGAGACCGGGACATCCCGCTTGACCGGATCCCGGTTGAAGCAACCGAGATCCCGGTACACCGGGACAGATTTTTTCCATATAAACGCAACATCCCGGTACACCGGGATGAAATGAATTGAAATTTAAAACGTCGTCTGAGCCCGGTAAAATATCCAAAAAGTGACAAAATGAAAAAAACATTCGTTGGGATGCTTTTTATGTGAATAAAATTATTTTTTGTTTCATTGAGAAATTATTATCAATTATTATTACGCGTCCCGGTCACCCGGTGTACATCCCAGTGTACCAAGATCATATAAACAGGCCCTTAGACAAGAAGTATGCTATTACTTGTCACCATGGATACAAAGCCGTTGAGAGCTGGACAGAGCTACAGTATACAACATGAATGGCTCTGCTCGAATCGTCAGTATTTCGTATCTAAAAATATCGGCAGTTCACCACTTTTTCACAGAGCTAAAAATAGCTGAGTTGTTAAAGTATGTTGTCTGAACAATACTGTACACCCCCCGCCAAGAGAGATTTCCAAGTGGTCTATATAACCTTTCAGTTTAGATATTTGATTTATATTTCTACACTACCTACGCAGCACAACACGTTTTATTACTTATTGATAGAAACAAGCATGTTTGATATTGTTATCACTGTTGTTCAACCTTGTTATAATAAGCGCGGCAACACTATTATTGATCGGTAGTATACTACTTCACTAACAGCGCTATATCATTTTCACCAATTACAGACTTACATTGTCATAGCGAAGAACTTAGCTGGCCTCTACCAAGTCAACCGCTTCTCATCAACTAAATCATGTTACTTGTTCGGACCACGGAACAAAATTAGAAAATTAACGAGCTTTGTAATTACCCATCGGTATCCTTTTCATGAAAACCGTCACCTATAATAATTATAATAATTGTATTAAGTATGGTAAATAAACGATTGTTATGATTAGTGTGATTATGGCGATGATGATGGTGACGATGATGATGGTAACGATGGTGACGATGATGATGGTAACGATGATGACGATGATGATGTCAGTTAATGATGATGATGATTGATGATTGAATGATGATGATGATTGTTGTAAGAGCACTGAGACTATTGTATAATGCTCCTAATACGTCTTTATTATTATTATTATTATTATGGTAACGACGATAACGATGATGACAACGTTAAAAAGGCGGATGACGACGACGACGATGTTAAGGAGGAGGATGATGATGACGACGATGACGTTAAGGAAGATGATGACGACGACGACGACGACGATGTTAAGGAGGATGATGATGACGACGATGACGTTAAGGAAGATGATGACGACAACGACGACGATAAGGAAGATGATGACGACGATGTTAAGGAGGAGGATGATGATGACGACGATGGCGTTAAGGAAGATGATGACGACGACGTTAAGGAGGAGGATGATGACGACGACGACGTTAAGGAAGATGACGACGACGATGACGTTAAGGAGGATGACGATGACGACGTTAAGGAAGATGACGACGACGACGACGTTAAGGAGGATGATGACGACGACGTTAAGGAAGATGATGATGACGACGACGATGACGTTAAGGAAGATGACGACGACGATGTTAAGGAGGATGATGATGACGACGATGTTAAGGAGGAGGATGATGACGACGACGACGATGTCAAGGAGGAGGATGACGACGACGATGATATTGTTAAGGAGGATGATGACGACGACGACGATGATGATGACGGTAAGGAAGAGTATGATGATGACGACGACGATGACGTTAAGGAAGATGACGACGACGATGTTAAGGAGGATGATGATGATGATGACGACGATGATGTTAAGGAGGATGATGACGACGACAATGATGTTAAGGAGGATGATGACGACGACAATGATGTTAAGGAGGATGATGACGACGATGATATTGTTAATGAGGATGATGACGACGACGATGACGTTAAGGTGGATGATGACGACGACGATGACGTCAAGGAAGATAATGACGACGACGATGATGTTAAGGAAGATGACGACGACGACGATATTAAGGAGGATGACGACGACGACGACGATGATGATGTTAAGGAGGATGACGACGACGACGATGATGATGACGACGACGACGATGATATTGTTAATGAGGATGATGGTAACGATGATGACGTTAAGGTGGATGATGACGACGACGATGACGTCAAGGAAGATGATGACGACCACGATGATGTTAAGGAAGATGACGACGACGACGATATTAAGGAGGATGACGACGACGACGATAATGACGTTAAGGAGGATGACGACGACGACGATAATGACGTTAAGGAGGATGACGACGACGACGATGATGACGTTAAGGTGGATGATGACGACGACGATGATGATGTTAAGGAGAACGATGACGACGACGATGATGACGTTGACGGTAAGGAAGAGTATGATGACGACGACGACGATAATGACAACGACAACGATGACGTTAAGGAGGATCATGACGACGACGACGACAACGACGACAACGACTACAACAACAACAACTATGACGACGACGATGACGTTAAGGAGGATAATGATGATGATAATGACGACGACGATGATGTTGAGGAGGATGAAGAAAACGATGATAACGTTAATGACGTTAAGGAGGAGAATGGTAACGACGACGATAACAACAATGATGAATATAATAAGGTTGATGATAATGACGATGTTGATACACGTGTTAAAATCAACATATGGAATAGTTAATCGAGATTTAAAAGTGCAGTTCATTTTGTTATATTCCTTGACAATCTTACAGAGTATTCGAATTTATTATATTAATCACAATTTTAACAAACTGTATATTTTTAGCATTAAATGATCCACCACCCGAATCAGAGTAAGTATACGATATTGACAAATGATTTTGATCAGGATATATAGAATAGACAAAAATGCATCCTTTACGAAAGTGATTTTTCTTGAACTTGTGATTATTCACAGTTTTTGTGTTACTATTTTCTAACTACTCTCACACTTTTGCCTTGCCATAAAGAATTGTATTCGCAGTAATTTACACGCTGGAGATGCTTTTCAAAGTTGTCGGGAAGGGATTCATTTTTCACAAATTCGCCTACCTACGAAATTCGTGGAATTGGCTAGACTTTGTCTGCGTCATTATAGGGTAAGTGTTCTTGGAAAAAGAGCTGCAGCAGATTCATTTTATGATCTATACAGAAACAAGCCCAATGACCCGATGACACGAGCATAGGCGTACCAGACGGGGAAGGCAATTGCCCCACAAACGTTTTAAAAATGAAAATTTCGGGCACTTTTTGAAAGAAATTTCGGTAATAATGCTGTTAAATATTCATGAAAAATTTATATTTTGAACCGTTTTTATATTAAAGTAATATGTTTTAAAGAGTGAGTGTCAGGGTAGTGCTTTGCACGCTTGTGTTTTTGTTTTCATACGAATTGATTGCAGTGCATCGCATCGTTAGAACTATAATTTGCATGTGAACTCTAGATTTATTTGGAAATGTTGAAATTGGAGTCCGATCCTGACATCGGGGCGTTATGAAGTTAATGTTCAAGACGATTTGAACAGTTGCGGTTCGCTTGTTTGTGAGCCACTGCGGGCCGCGCGCAACGCCGTTTCTGACGAACAAGCTGGCCCGGATGGCTTTAGTTCCTGAATCTTTGCAAATTCAAATGAACAAAACATCAGAAGAAACAAAATATATTTCTTTACTAGCCACTCATCAAACACTTCCATTCGCAAACTTATTCGCGCTGTTTCAGCAGCATAACCCGGCCTTCCACGCTTCGGAGGCGAAGCGCTCGTAGCAGCTTCTATGTATCGAAAAGATTACTATAGTAAATGATCAATTTTACGAAAAATATCACAATAATTGATCACTCAGGTATATTTACTTCTTAGAAAACTTGAAAACGGATAATTTATAAGAAGGATTGATCAAATATCGACGATTTATGTGAACTGAAATAGGCGTCCCATAAAATGGCCGCCATGAAGTAAACAAGCGCGCAATGCACTACCCTGACACTCACTCTTTAACATTAATATAATATATTGGAGTTGTTTTGCAGTTTCCCGGTTTAAAATTATACTAAGGGCTATCACATACGATAGATGAAGTACACCCCTATTTCGGTGAGGAAACTGCTGAGAAATGTAGTCCGATATGAAGTTTCGCCTGCCACACTGCAGTCAACGCCTATGGACACGAGGATGAGATTTGATGAGTTGCCAACTCTCGCACTCATTGACCGTGTACCGAGCAGACAGTACGAGTCCATCGGAGAAGTAGTCTGGGTCGTCCTATGTTTAGATAGATTACGTGAACGACTATACGAGTCAATAAACAAACATGGCGAATAAAGAAAAGTTATTTCTGTGTGCTGCGACTTTATACTCCGACGAATTAAGTTTTGAATTTTTCACGAACTGACCTTACAGTAAGGTTCTCGGTGATTTTATTCCACGCTTGGCCCCTTTCCTTAGATTGATGCCTGTGCATGTGGAGCTCTCAATAATTAACAGTCCAGATAAAAACTTCTCTTTGGTACATGCTCTGGGCCATTTTGTTATATATTCTTAGCTGATTTAAACTCGTATACTGAACGGTACGAGATTTTCAGTTCAAAGACATTGTGAACGAGTTGTCGTGTACGAGTTTTTCCCCGCTAAAAACGCGCAGGAATGATGCGCAGTAGCAAACTCGTACTGGTTACGTCATAGTCGTATCAAGGTTATTTTACTACTAATGAAGTTAACCAATCTCTCGACTATCTTTCTTTTCTAGATTTTTGTCCTTTAACCCTGCAGTGTCAAATTTTTCCGTGGTTCGCACATTCAGGGTTTTAAGAGCTTTAAGAACGATATCGGCAGTCAAAGGTTTGTTTTTGAAACGTCAAATTGCTATAAATAAAATTATATATATATATATAAAGAATAGATGGCATCAAATCACGTCAGCAGCTGTTTTTCTTTTTTCATGCCCCAACAGCTTTGATAAACCTTTGGGGTTGTTTTTGATTGTATAAAACAAATAGATTCCATTTTTTTGTTGTCTGTTCAGTTATAGATACACAGAGGACGTCCGAACGTGGTAAGAACATCAGTGACTCCGTCTCGTGGGCCACTTTTGTTCTTACCACGTTCTGACGTCAGCTGTGTATCTATAACTGAACAGACAACGGCAAAATGGAATCTATTTTGGGACAGTACTGGTGACTCGCGCACCCAGAGAGCATGAAGTGATATGGGGCAAGAGTGCTCAAACTACCACAAGGGTAGTAAGCGTTGCATTAGCGCTAACGGACACCCACATCAACTTCACAGAGTGCTCAGCAACACCAAGACGAAGGAGCGAATATAGTTGAATCTGGTCTTACTCTGATGATGAAGGGCTCCGCTCGAAACGCCAGTATTTCGTTACTTTTGTTAAATAAAAACACACATTGTTCGCGTACAAGCGACAAAGTTTATCTTTACCAGTATTTTCTGGACAACTTGACAACTACAACCTGTTTGCTTGTGTTTAAATTACAAATTGAACACTTGTCCGCAAAAGTGGGATTCTGCACTGTCAAAAACAGATTGGTTGAAACAACCAATTTGATAGGTTGTCTCAGACTCAATTTGAATTTAACCAATTTGAATGGTTAAAATAACCAAATATTTTGGTTAAAATGAACTTAGTTTGCTCTGGATTGTCTATGTTTCAACCAATAAATTTGCTTGTTTCAACCAATAAAAAAATGGTCAATTTATGAGTCTGAGACAACCGAAGAAATTGGTTGTTTTAACCAACCTGTTTTTACAGTGTGGGTTTCGTGCGAAAATAAATGCAACCGTAGCCATTCGAGCGCGCCAGCTTGGGCAGCGAGCCAGCTCGGTTAGGAGGGCTAGAAATTGTCATGTAAACAATTAAGGGATGAAATTCATCTCGGCTAAGCCTAGCCCTCCTCCATATACCCTCCCCCCCCGCCCCCCTAAGACGTATAGTTGCGCGCTGACTATAGTTGATAAACGTTGTTTTCTCGAGAAACTCCTCAGGAGTAGCACTTCCCTTGCGATAGTAACTTAATAATGATTATTATCAGTTCTACTTCATTTCCGAATTTTATCGTTTGTGTCGCAGGTCTGAAGGCTATGGTGAATACGTTGATGAAATCAATTAAAATGTTATCTGACGTCATGATTCTAACGACATTCTTCATCTGCGTCTTCGCTCTGATTGGTCTACAGCTTTTCAAAGGAACACTGCATAACAAATGCGTAATAAAAATGCCTAGTCATAACGTCTCTGATGAATTCTGGAAAAATCATACTGACAATGATTGTAAGTAACCTTAACTTTCGACACCCCTCCCCCCGTCAACGTAACACAATGAATTCATATTTAAAAATTACGACATATAAGATCTTTAAGTATAAAAATATTATAGTTGCAGCCATTCTGTTAAAAAAACTTTATTAAAAACCCCCAAAGAAAAATTACCAAGGACGAGAGCATGCAAAGAGTGTATATATATATACATAGGGCAAATGGTGCGTGTATTAAAGACCCGAATAAAAGAACATTAGCGAGCAGTGATTGCCATCGATAAAAACTCTTCACGAGTTCGACTTTAAGAAGGTTAAAATTATTGACCGTTTCGCGCTTTAGAATCAACGAACTTTTCTTGAAGCTTGGTATTCTATCCATAAAACCGAACTCTATTAATGAACACATTCATGCATTACCTGATGTATATAGACTTCTCAAACACACTTAACGACCCATTGTTTTAGACGAAATTTTTAGTTTTAGCCAGTTTGAATTTTTAAGCCTGTGTCACTGAAACAATTTTTAATAAAGTTTTTTATGCTCGATTAAGCGCAACACTCGAGTTAAGCGCAGCACTCGAGTTAAGCGCAGCACTCGAGTTAAGCGCGGCACTCGAGTTAAGCGTGGCACTCGAGTTAAGCGTGGCACTCGAGTTAAGCGCAGCACTCGAGTTAAGCGCAGCACTCAAGTTAAGCGTGGCACTCGAGTTAAGTGCAGCACTCAAGTTAAGCGCAGCACTCAAGTCAAGCGCAGCACTCGAGTTAAGTGCAGCACTCAAGTTAAGCGTGGCACTCGAGTTAAGCGCAGCACTCGAGCTAAGCGCAGCACTCGAGTTAAGCGCAGCACTCGAGTTAAGCGCAGCACTCGAGTTAAGCGTGGCACTCGAGTGAAGCGCAGCACTCGAGTGAAGCGCAGCACTCGAGTTAAGCGCAGCACTCGAGTTAAGCGCAGCACTCGAGTTAAGCGCAGCACTCGAGTTAAGCGCGGCACTCGAGTTAAGCGTGGCACTCGAGTTAAGTGCAGCACTCAAGTCAAGCGCAGCACTCGAGTTAAGCGTGGCACTCGAGTTAAGTGCAGCACTCAAGTTAAGCGTGGCACTCAAGTTAAGCGTGGCACTCGAGTTAAGCGCAGCACTCGAGTTAAGCGCAGCACTCGAGTTAAGCGCAGCACTCGAGTTAAGCGCAGCACTCGAGTTAAGCGTGGCACTCGAGTTAAGCGTGGCACTCGAGTTAAGCGCAGCACTCGAGTTAAGCGCAGCACTCGAGTTAAGTGCAGCACTCAAGTTAAGCGCAGCACTCGAGTTATAAGTGCAGCACTCCAGTTACGCGCAGCACTCGCCATAAGCGTAGCTTTTACGTTAATTAATTCACTTACTTCTGTAACATAATCTGTATTTAATTAATGTTTTGTATTTAATTTTTTGTTACAGTCTACCGTATTTACACAAATTTAATAACAATAATCATATTTACTTCCCTCAGCAAATTGGCTCATCAACAACGATTTCCCATTTGTTTGTGGCAATGGAACGTATAGCGGGTATGTGATATGGAATTAGTACATCGTTCTTATATTCGCTGCAATCAACTGGAATAAAGAAAGAACGGCCATATTGATCTGAAGACCGAGAGGAGTTTCTTCCATGTGTCTTCGTCCTTTGACGGAAATACTTTCTGTATAAAAGAACCCAGTGGACTAGTTCATTTCGGCTTGTAGAAGCTCATCTCGCCAGTCATGCAAGCCAACATATTCTCTAAGTACACCACCAAATAACTATGTCATTTAATGGACGATACGTGGACGTTCGTCAAGCTCATATCCTCAGAAAAATGATTCTGAGTCCCGTACAGAATCGAACCTGCAACCTTCTGATTGCCGGTGAGACGCTCTAACCATTGAGCTAACGAGACTCAGATGGAGAGCGAAGGTTACAATGATGTACTGGATCGATTGATATAAGTACTGCTTATGCGGCAGTCACTATATATCGGTAATGCTTGGATACGTTAATTTACACAATGTTGTAGTGGACGATCGTCAAGCTCATATCGTCAGAAAAAGCATTACCGATATATAGTGACTAGGCTGATGCGGTATATCGATATTTCGGTAAATACCGATATTTTTCAAATACCAAATTTCTCAGATACCAGAAATATCGAAATTTTCGATATTATCGGTTGTGTGTTACACCATTTTCGTATATTCATAGAAAAAAACGTAAGCTGAACTTATTAAATGCATCAACTTTCAATTTTTTCTCACAATTAGCGCTATTCAAAAGGATGACTCCTTTCTATAAAAACAAGTGAGATCTGTGTCTGTTAGAGAACGACAAATCGCAAGACAAAGGATGTCTTCTCAACTGTCAAAATACTTGAATTTGAATAGATCTCACACCTTGGACGGTTAAAAGCAAAGTGTCAGCTGTGAGCCTGTGACAGTGTCAGAATTTATACAGCTCATTGCAGTTGCCAGTCGACAGTGCCATACTGAAGTCAATTAGTCAACACGTTTTCTTGAGTCCATTATTTTATTATCTCTGTTCTGTTCAGTGTTCATCATGCCTAATGCGCGAAGTGCCGTTTGGTGTTATTTCAAGAAAGGCAACACTGAAAGCGATGATCCCGATTCCATATGTCAACTGTGCAAGAAGGCCATTAAGAACAAGGAGGCATCTTAAATTTATCACGCTTAGACGTTTTCAGTTTTGTGCTGTTTCACAACTTTACGTAATACTAAAAAAACGTTTGATTTTCGCGAAATTTTGATCTGTAAAAATACCGGTATATTCGATATTACCGGGTTTGTTTTTTCGGTATTCGGGTTTTTTTCAATACCGCATCAGCCTAATAGTGACTGATATATAGTTACTGTCGTATAGGCAGTACATATATCAATCGATCCAGTACATCATTGTAACCTTCGCTCTTCTCGTTAGCTCAATGGTTAGAGCGTCTCACCGCAATCAGAAGGTTACAGGTTCGATTCCTGTACGGGACTCAGAATCATTTTTCTGAGGATATGAGCTTGACGATCGTCCACGTTTCGTCTGTCTACTCCGAGCTCTCCCACATTCACTACAACATTGTGTATATTAACGTATGTCATTTAATATTGATATGAAATGATGAATCCGTTTTTTATGGCCGCCATTGTTTTCAGCCTTAGATTAAGCAGGGGGCGGGGGACCAGTGCACCATATTCTTCGGAAGCCGACCCCCCTAAAAATTCGACGTCAAAGCACGAGTTTTCTGCTGCCACTTAGGACAGACGTATGGCAGCACAGACGATCTTTACATCCGACCTAGTATTTTCTTCGCTACAATTCTAGCTAGAAAATCAAATAAGCAATTACTGCTGATGACTCAGATTGCACCAGAATTAACCTCGAAGAATATAGATTTCAAAAAAATTGCGGTGGCACTTGCTCGTACACAAGTTTCAAACACAGACCAGTTCAACCATGTGCAACTAGTTTCCAGAAACTAGTCGAATATTGACAAAGGAAGTAAAAGTAGACTAAATTTATGCTGTTTATGATCATAATATTTTGTTGTAAAACTGACCTCGAAATGTAGGAAATCGCGTTTCAGAGAGTGAGAAAATCAAACATTTTCAGGGGGAGCATACCCCCAGACCCGCATAGAGGGTTCTCGCGCCCTAACATAAAACATCTTCCTACGGCCTCGCTTTAAAGTGTCTATGAAGTGGAAAAAATCGCTAGCATTTTTTTTGCTCTAACAAACAAAGTAGTACGGCAGGATCGTTCACTGAAAATCTCAAGTGAATCTGCTGCGTAGCCTTTGAGTTATCAACTCTCAAAGTTTGTCCATTGGCATAGTTTAACGTTACAAAATAGGGAAAGACTGGGATTGAATATATGTGGTATATGACGTATGCAGGTGGATCATTAATGTTCAAATCCATTGTTTTTATGCATAGTTCACCTGCATACGTCACAAGACAATGAACCGCGCGTTTCAGATTTCACCAAAAACATTTAGCCATGCCAAACTTTGAGAGTTGATAACTCGAAGACTATGAGGCAGATTCACTTGTAATTTTTAGTGTACGCTCCTGCCGTGCTGCTTTGTTCGTTAAAGCAAAAAAATGCTAGCGAATGTTTCACTTCATAGACACTTTAATATTAATGTACTTATTTGGTGTTGCAAACGAAACTGACGTACAAAATCATCTTCATGCTTGGCTTCACTTTTCCCTTGGTCAAAGACCAGGACATAGTTGTCCAGTTATATATAGAGCTCACTGTTAAGATCTTGTTGTAAACATCCGTTTTCTAGACATTGTCCACCGAAATACACTTGTCTCAAAGAGATTGGAGCGAATCCTCCAAAGGCCGATATTCCGTTTATTTCGTTCGATAACTTCCTGTGGTCACTGCTTACGTCACTGCAACTGGTCACCTTAGATTCTTGGGAGATTGTCTACAATGTGGTAAGTACGTTGTCTCGCCGTCTCGGGTTTTATAACTCGCACGAAGAGAAGAGGTGCTCACAGGCCCACGGACGGGGCGAGGTATATCCCATATACTAACGGGTGTACACAGGTACAGGAGCACACGTTTGTTACAGCATGTTGGCTGAACAACACTGTAATAACGCGGCTGTCATGGCCGAACAATATTATTGAACGAACAATGTTTCAACAATGTTGTTCAGCATTGGTGAACCAACAACGGTTTATCACGGTTGTTGGAACAGGAAAAGACAACATTGATGGTTGAAGCATGTTCGCTATTGTTATCAATGTTGGCCAACCTTTAACAATATTGACACATGGTTAACAGTTGGCACCACGACGTTGTTCACATTTTGCAGCACAACGTTGTTCACAGTTTGCAGCACAACACTGTTCACAGTTGGCAGCACAACATTGTTCACAGTTTGGCAGCACAACATTGTTCACAGTTGGCAGCACAACATTGTTCACAGTTGGCAGCACAACATTGTTCACAGTTGGCAGCACAACATTGTTCACAGTTGGCAGTACAACATTGTTCACAGTTGTCACTACAACATTGTTCACAGTTGGCAGCACAACATTGTTCACAGTTAGCACCACAACATTGTTCACAGTTGGCAGCACATTGTTCACAGTTGGCAGCACATTGTTCACAGTTGGCAGCACAACATTGTTCACAGTTGGCAGCACAACATTGTTCGTACCTGTTGACAACTTGACATTCTTTGTTGTAATCCTAGGTTATTGGTGCAAATGGTCAAGTGTACGTTCTATACTTTCTGTTTGTTGTCCTCCTGGGGCCTTTCTATCTCATCAACCTCGTGTTAGCCGTTGTCTCGCTCTCTTACGAAATCGAATCGCAAGCACTGCAAGACGAGCACTTGAAGGCGAAAAACTACTTAATGTTACAGCGAAGTGCGTCGTCCTACGACTTCGATTGCAAGGAGATGCCGGAACCACTTTACTTGGACGACATCCCGCAGCGACCCGAGGAAACGAGCAAATACGAACCAGATGACAACGCGCAACAACTACCGAGCAGAACGGCGACGCCCAACTCGAATAACGCTATGGAACTTGGCGATGGCTTGAACCAGGAGGGTGGTGGCTCATCAGGTTGTTGTATGAGTTGCAGGTCGAGTATACACCGGCTAGTCGAGACAGCGTTTTTCGAAGCATTTATTACAGCTTGTATTTTACTGAACACGCTGTGTATGGCTCTGGAGTATCATGGAATGGATCTGACTTTTAAAAAGATCCTGGAGTATTTTAATTTGGTGAGTTTTTCAATGGACTTCATTTTGGGACATATAAAGCGGCGCAAATAGGAAAATCAGAGTTTTTTCTGAGTATTGACAACTTAAAGGAATACTCCTGGAGTCTCCTTGAAAGATCTTACTGACTTTAGTTTATTTCCAAAGTTTCAGCATTCCTATCAATTTAGTTAAGAAGATATGGCTTGTTGAAGTTGAAAATTTGAGGATTTTGACGCCATATTGGTTTTGAAAATATGACGTCATTAAGTGATTCTTTATCGGCAATGGAGTTGTTTTGATGGCGATCACATAGTGATAGTTGTTGTGTAAGCTATTTAGTTCCTCATGCAAGAAAGTAGAGGAGCTTCTTAGGTATAATACTAGATAGAATCACTCAGTGACGTCATATTTTAGAGAAACAAATATGGCGTCGAAATTGGACAAATCTCCAACTTCAGCTAGCCATATCTTCTTAAAGTGCCTATATCACTTGTGGGATCTTTACATATTTATAGTAATTGGAACATTCTAAGAAGATTTGTACTATATCTTCTCAGGCGAAAATTTCATCTTCATGGACTTTTTTGCAGTTAAAGTTACCGGATATGACATCAAAGGAGGAATTGCAAATCAGTTTTCTTTTGTTTCTTGCTTCAAAAATTCCTCCTTTGATGTCATATCCGGTAACTTTAACTGCAAAAAAGTCCATGAAGATGAAATTTTCGCCTGAGAAGATATATTACAAATCTTCTTAGAATGTTCCAATTACTATAAATATGTAAAGATCCCACAAGTGATATAGGCACTTTAACTAAATTGATAGAAATGCTGAAACTTTGTAAGATCTTTCAGTAAGATCTTTCCTATGGACTTCATTTGTATTTTGGCGATATCCCCTTTCTTATCATAAGTTTGATTTGTTTTTGTTCTTCAGGCGTTCACAATAGTTTTCATACTGGAAATGATCCTCAAGTTGATAGCTTTAGGTTTTAGACAATATGTTAAGATAGCTTGGAACCTTTTTGATGGCGTCATTGTAATCATGAGCATCGTTGACATGAGCATGGCATACTCTAATGCCGGTGGAGCAGGTGGAGTTCTCAGTGTACTAAGGACATTCCGGTTGGTAAGTAGTACGTAGACAGCAATTCTATACATCACACCGTCGACACCGAACAGAATTAACTGTAGAACGTGTTCATAAAGATGGCAGACCGGCATGCTAAACGAGGCTCGTGGGTCATATTTGATCAGTGGTCATATTAGGTATCTTAAAGAGTGAGTGTTAACCGTCGTGCATTGCGCGTTTGTGTTTATCTTTCCGTACGATAACGAAGTGTTTCGAAGTTAGTGCTTCGTTGCCAACTTGACGTGGTAAATACTCCGGAAATTCGCCGAGTCTTCTCAGAAAACTCTATAGAGGCTTTCTTATTCATCCACAATCAAAATACGTCGACTCGGAACCTGATTTTTTGCTTGAACCCCGTCACTTGGTCTTCAACGCTTCGCGTCAGTCAAGGCTGACATAATTGGAGACGAAAGTCTACACTAGCCGAGTCGATGGAAAATTCGAACTCGCCCCTTCGGCATTCCGGTCCGCTGCTGCTCTACCAGTTCAGCTACCGCGTCAACTAGGAAGTGTCAGTGCTAATTTTATCCACTTAAGTGCACGAAATATTTACGCAACAACTTAGCGCTTCTGATCATCTGTGAGGATGTGTAATGTTTCGATGTGGAAGTACATTGGTCAATGTGTCGAAGGACAATGGCAACAATAAATAAGTACATTTTATTATCATCAACTACGTGGCTTACATAGCTGGAATATAGTAGTTTGAGGTTGTAAACATTTTCATCACAAAGCGTATTAATTACACTGTCAAAGTTGCTAACCTGAATCATTGTCCGCCATCTTGGATGTATTTTCGATATGCGTGTGACGTCACAACCGGACAAGATGGCGGATGACTGTCTTTGGTCAAAATTAGTGTTGTTGTTTTATACAAGAGTAGTTTTGTTTACTTCGTAAGCCTGTTTGTTAGTCAGAAAGTCAAACAATTGAAATTAGGATTTTGGTTGCTAATGTCCTTTAAAGTGCCTATCTCGCTTTCAGAGGTGGAAGTTGATTCTATCTGAAACATCAGTAATATTTCCACAGCTAAGCATTCAAGCACCACAAAAAACATATCGCAAAGAGGTTTACCCACTTCTTGTGTCCTCCAATGCGAGAGAGACTGTAAAATTAATTTACTCCTTATAAAAGGTGAGAAAAACAATGAGGAGGCCAACTATCATATTGTATTATAGACGACTCTAACGTGTGCCGTCACTAGACTGCTGCTCTCGGTCCCAGATTCCGGAAATTTTCCTATCAAAATAGCGATGTTTGAACGTCGATAAAAGCACTTTCCCGTACCAACCGATAGCACCATAATATCCAGCGCATCACGAAGTACCAAAGTGGGTCATAAAAACAGATTTGAATTTTTCGTTTCATAGGCATGTCGATTAATTTTCATATAAGGGACCGGTCAATATTTATGGAATGGAGCCGAAGAGAAAATGGTTGGGTAACTGAAAATTCTAAGACCTAAATGGTTGGGTAAAAAAAAATCACTTCTCTGAAGGGTTAGCAAAATTTTCATAAATGTTAAAGGTAGCAAAAATTTTCATAAATTTTAAATAAATTTTCATAAATTAAATAAATTTAAATAAATTAAAAAAAAATTCATAAATTATCATAAATTTTCATAAATTTTAAGGGTAGCAAAATTTTCATGACTATTTACATAAAAAAATTAAGAGTTCATCATTTAAAATTGGAATCTCGTCATCAGTTCTCCTTAGTCATCATTGCACATTAGCTTTTGTTATTGCATTCCTTTCATTGTTTTCCTTGGATTCCTGCTCTGTATCCTTATACAGAAGATAATAATCTGAAAGTTACAGTAGGATGTGTTTGTATATCTATTTGGGTTTGCTACTAAAACTTGTCTCGACGATATGCCGGAAATTTGGCTTTATCTAACTTTGTTCTTCTCGGGTTGAGTAAAAGATTTTCTTTAATCATAAATGGTTGGGACGGTTAAATTTCTGATCTTAATTTGGTTGGGTAAAAAAATTTCCCAGCACCAAATCTATTTCTCTTCGCCCCCCCCCCCCCCCCCCACCGTAAATAATGACCGGGCCCTAAACACTTGAGATGAGCCGATTACGAAAATAGCCGATTACCGAAGCCGATTACGAAAATAGCCGATTACCGAAGCCGATTACGAAAATAGCCGATTACCGAAGCCGATTACGAAAATAGCCGATTACCGAAGCCGATTACGAAAATAGCCGATTACGAAAATAGCCGATTACCGAAGCAGATTATTTGGAAATTGTGATACAAAAACAAAATATTGTCACGGCTGCCTTTTGAAGTGATGTCGCTTGACCTAACGATCTTATTGAAGCAAGATCATAGGTCTTGATGAGGTCCAGCGCTGCGACTATTTTTCTGGGTGGATATGTTCTCCCTCGTGACTACCTCAATCGAAGATCATCCTGTGAGAACACGGCGCTTGCAAACGATTGTTAACGTTACACTTATTACGGATATGTGGCAACATGTCACACGAAAAATCATCCAGTTTGACAAAAGTTGACATGTATGTGGATTAAAAATCGTAACCTTTATGATTGGGACGAGCTGGACTGTCGGATTTCATTGTGAAATAAAGACTATTGTGTCATGCTTCTGAATTTACGAACTCGTGGCATGTCGTTCGCGAACTTTAATGCACCGATTATTTTGCCGATTATTATGCAATAATCGGCCGATTACCGATTATTTTAAATTGGCCGATTAATCGGCTTTGCCGATTAGTTCCCGATTAGTTCCCGATTAATCGGCTCGAGATGTTGTGAGACTTTCGAAAAGCTAAAAACACTCACGGCTACGGCTCATATTTTTGTTACGCTTTTCTCCAGTCTCACGTGTTTATATCACATGGAAACCCATTTATATTTCTTAAACTTAAACTCTCTTTCGCTTTTCCAGCTGCGTGTTTTGAAGCTCGCGAAATCGTGGAAAACAATGGGCAACCTGCTGTCGACGATCGGCAAGAGCGTGGGCGCAATGGGAAACATCACAGTCATCCTCCTTATATTAATGTTCATCTTCGCAGTCGTTGGGATGCAACTGTTTCGCGATTTCTACACCGATGAGATATTCCCCCAAGGCATACCGAGATGGAACTTCAAGGATTTCCCACGTTCCTTCATGATGGTGTTCCGGATAATTTGCGGCAAATGGATCGAGCCTTGTTGGGACGTGATGCACGCTGCCGGCGAACACGCCTTCCTTTACATCATCATGGTGTTCATCATAGGACAGTGGATTGTATTGAACCTGTTTCTCGCGTTGCTGCTCAGTTCTTTCAGTAGTGATGACGACGCGGGCGGCGAAGAGAAGAAGGAGGAGAAGAAGGAGAAGAAGAAAAAGTTCAGTCTCCTCCAGATGCTCAGGAGAAAGAAAAAGAGAAGGATTACTCCTAATACTTCGAAGGAGGATGTGGGGGAAGAAATCAAGAACGACGAGCTGACTTCCGATAATCACGAGCCGGGTTTGACAATGGTTAATGGAAAGGGTGGAGATCCTGGAAACTGTATCTCCACAAGAGCAGGTGAGATACAGATATTTTCATTTCTAGCCGCTTCTTATTGATGATGGTGATGATGATTTTAGACACGTAGTCACTTCCTTACAAAATGCTCTTCCAGAGAGCCCTGCATGTATACATATATACAAGTTAAGAATACAATGAGATAGCTACATAAGAATAACTGAATAAGTACAGTAATTTACATTGAAAATAATAAAACAGAGATCCTAACCTTACAACGATCACCCCTGATAAAGACACTAGATTGGAGTGTCGAAACGTTGGGTTATGGACAGTAACTTTTAAAGTTACGTTCGAAAAACTTTTGAAGCCAAAGTTGCGTCAAATTATGTCTGATTTATCACCTCGTTGCGTTGGGAAATTATTTGAAGATTAACTATATTCTAAAATACTACTACAACTGAGAACTAAAATAAGTGTTGCTAGAAATTTAGTTTCTTTCCAAAGATTTCAATGTTTTCTAATATTCCTATTTCAATAGGTATAGAGTTCCAGCAACTGCTCCATTGTAGGCTAGCTAGCTACTTTTAGGTTACTTTAAATTACCAAACATACAAACTAGTTAGTTTTGGGGTTAGGAGGTCCTGTTCGCACTTATGTTAGTTTAATCCTGCATTCTAGCGTCTGTGAGAGTGCGCGAGGTGAAGTGGAAAGCATTAAACACGGCACCGTGGATGGTGATCCTTCGCAACCTTCCTTTCCCGTGAGCGTTGTTGTCGACGAGACAAAGGAAAACCACTTGAAACCGAACAACGGCAGCCCTTTCGAACACGACGTACATAATTCCACAGAACAAGTGAACGTTGCTAACGGCGGAGGACGTGGTTTACCAAACGGGAATTCTAACCGAGGTTAGAGCTTCGGGTCATATCTTCATATTTCTCTTCATCGCTCTTTACTTCTTCATACTCTTTCTTTGCTCCCATCCTTTCCATCGCTCCCCGTCTATTCCCATCCCTTCCCGTCTCATCCCTTCCCTTCTATTCCCATCCCTTCCCGTCTCATCCCTTCCGTCTTATCCCTTCCCGTCTCACCCCTTCCCTTCCCGTCTCATCCCTTCCCGTCGCTTCCCTTCCCTTCCTGTCTATTCCCTTCCCGTCTCATCCATTCCCGTCTCACCCCTTTCCTTCCCGTCTCACCCCTTTCCTTCCCGTCTCACCCCTTTCCTTCTCATCCCTTCCCGTCCCATCTCACCCCTTCCCTCATCCCTTCCCGTCTCATCCCTTCCCTTCTCATCCCTTGCCGTCTCATCCCTTCCCTTCCCGTCTCATCCCTTCCCGTCTCATCCCTTCCCGTCTCATCCATTCCTGTCTCATCCCTTCTCGTCTCTTCTCTACTTGTCTCTTCCCTTCTGCTCTCTCTCCCCTTACCTCTCCTCTTATCCTTTCTTTCTATTGCAAGAACACACGTGAAGACCCTCATACACGTTGCAATCTTTTGTGCACCTTGTGACAAAAGTCGGGTTTCTTCTATTCGATCGATTCGTGTCAATTTTCCCACTTTTACTAATTTCAACATGCTCTTTCCAATTCTGATTTTGGGCCAGCAAATGAAAATGTACAGTGTTATATGGTCGCGTATGATATACATGCCCATTACAGTATGCTCCCGGTGGTCCTTAACTGACGAATCAATGCTTTATTTCATCATAGGATCCTCGTTGGATCTGAAAAGATTGTCTACAGATATAGACAAATCTTCTCTCGATGGAGAACGTGGTGAGTCGATCGAGGATTCTGTGGGTACCGGAATACATGCTCGAAACAGTTCGATACGGGGTAGTCGTCGACCTACGATGATGATACAAGGCGAGGACGGACAGCCAGTCGCTCCCGATTGTTACCCAAGCTTCTGTTACAAAGATGGCCTCTGTTACATCTGTTCGCCGAGCTTCAAGTCCTCCAAGATTCGGAAACTGTGGACGGCAATGCGCACCAAGGTCAACTTCTTTGTCGAGCACAAGTATTTCGAATCGTTTATTCTGTTTCTCATCGTCGTTAGCAGCTTGTCCCTGGTGAGTTATTTTCCTATACTTCATGTTTTGTATTGTATATATGTTACATGAATTGATTATATGCTACATAATGAAGCTTGTGTAAGTCACTGACCTCGAGAGAAGACTGGATCGAACAACCTATTATCCGCCGATGCCGCGAAATAGCATGACTGGCGCCATTACTAAGTGTCTGGTCCTCTTTATAGTAAAATTATTTTATGTTGTGGATGGTAAGAGCACATAATCCAACAAAAAACCTCATAGGATCCTCAGTTGGTCCCTTAGTAATGGTGGACTTCTGGCTTCATTTACCATACAATGGTTGCACTCGAACCAGTCGCAGTGCCACTACTATTTTTGGTCATTGTATAGTGCAATGGCGCAGCATGAGCAGATTTCGCAATATTGAACTTTCATTGGCTGTTCGTTTTTAGGCTTTTGAAGACGTCTACCTGAAAAATCGTCCAACCCTGGCACTGATCTTGCAATATTCAAATTACTTCTTCGCGGTGATATTTGGTTTGGAGTTCCTTTTAAAACTTATTGGCTACGGAGTCGTTTGCTACTTCACAAGTTTTTGGAATTTGTTGGACGTTTTTATCGTAGCTGTAAGTAGAACAAGTAGAGATGGTTGGGTGTGTTGTATATACACTTATGTAGCTCAATGGTTGGAGCGTCTCACCGGCAATCAGAAGGCTACAGGTTCCATTCTTGTCTGGAAACATTTTCTGAAGATTTGAGCTTGAGATCGTCCATGTATCGTCTGTCTACTCCAAACTCTCCCACATTCACTACATCAGTGTATATATACAACACACCCAAGCATTACTGATATTATATAGTGACTGCCGCATAGGCAGTACAATAGTACATATATCAATCGAACCAGTACATAAAGCAATCGAACCAGTACATCATTGTAACCTTCACTCTCCATCTGAGTCAATACTGGTTCGATTCCCGTCCGGGACTCAGCTTTTGTGTATATTGATTATTAATTCGGCCAATATTTATTCGATTTTAATACTGAAAACAGATTTGGAATTACCGAGTCTAAATACATAACATTCGTGTCTATTGTATTACGCAAACGTGTATACCCTTCGTAAAAACTTAATCGGCCATGTTTGTGCCGTTTGTCTCCCCAACGAATATTGGCCGATTAAAACGGATCACCCAAAACGCGTACTCGGAACTTGGTCCTATCGTTATATATATATATATATATCATCACCTTATTATCATCTCGTGGATGTTTTTCAGATATCTGTGGCTACGTTATTTGGAAATAAAAACCTTAATGCCCTTCGTTCCTTGCGAGCTCTAAGACCTCTTCGAGCGGTGTCGAAATTTGAAGGAATGAAGGTACGTCATTGACACAATCAGCTGGAACCTAGCTTTGTATGCTTTGTCGAAGGCTCCCGCTTCATTGGCCTTTGGGTGAAACACTTATTTTGTATTTTTTTGGCTAGGTTGTCATCAACTCGCTCGTATTGTCAATACCAGCAATAGGTAATGTTGTGCTGGTGTGTATGGTGTTCTGGTTGATCTTCTCCATTATGGGCTATCAGTTTTTTGGTGGCAGATTCTTCAGGTGCGTTGGCGTGGACAGACAAACACTTTCTCACCTCATTGTAGCAAACAGAACACAATGTAAAGAAAAAGGATTTCGATGGGTGAATGCCAAAATCAACTACGACGATGCGTTCAGTGGTTTTCTAGCTCTTTTTCAAGTGGTGAGTGTACATCGTTAAGGTAGCAAGATCCCTCTGAATACATTTTTAATACCATACAATATAACAATTAACCCTTACAACCATTTGATAGAACATATGACAAATAATATTTCCACACAAAAAGTTTGCATAAATTATGCTAATTAGCTGACGAAATGGCCGCCGATTGGTCAAAATCGGGATAAACAAATTTGCCATTTTCCAAACACTATTTCTCCCTCATTTTCCCATATATTTCAATAAAATTTTCACCACAGCCTCCTAACAGGAATATCTAGGGAATGGTGGTAGGATACTTGTTGAATTATCTGACATAATTAATATAATTTAGGTGGTGGAAATTGAAAAAAAAAGAAAAAGCATGTCAGAAAATAGCTGAAAGTTTATATTGAAAATGCTACCACCAGAATATGCCTTAGTATATAAGCTATAAACTCAGAAACTTTCAGGACCTTATCTCTAAAACTGCCTGAGAAATCTGGTTTGAAGTATATCCCGATTTTGACCAATCGGCGGCCATTTCGTCAGCTAATTAGCATAATTTATGCAAACTTTTTGTGTGGAAATATTATTTGTCATATGTTCTATCAAATGGTTGTAAGGGTTAATTGTTATATTGTATGGTATTAAAAATGTATTCAGAGGGATCTTGCTACCTTAAGCCACATAAATTATTATGTATTGTTCACTCTATCTCGATTTTGATCACCTTACTTATATTAATATTCGCGTTGTATTAGAATTCGCGCAGAGCCAAGGTGCGCGAAATTAAAACTGAGCGAAAAATAATCCGCGCGAAAAGGCAAAGAGAACTGAAGAGAAAATTTTGATGATTCGGCAAGGGGAGATGAACAGGAAAAGAACGCAAAATAGTGCATTATACACCGTTATCGTTAAAAACCAAATATGTTGCCTCTTCATCTATCCCTCCTGTTGTTTCTATCGAGATATTTTCGTGTTTACTACAATCGTAAAGGTAATACGAATCTCTCAGACCTCCTTGGGGTAAAGAAGATCTCCTAAACTTTGAATCACACACACAATTGCAGTCAGAATTCCAATTCATACACAAAATAAAATTTGCAAAATCTCTAAATTCACCAAGGTAAATGTCCTACCAAGGACATATTTTCGATCTTTCCTAATCTGATTTTGGTATACAAACCAATTGCGCGTGGGATATAGATTTCCTTTTAATCCCTGTTTTCGTCACTGATATAACGACTGGTTGATCTTTGATGCCATATTTTCTCTGTATTAATTAAATTTAAATTTAAATTTAAATTTAAATTTAAATTAACCAGGTTGAAGCGGAATTAGGTTCTTCCTTGGTGTCCTTTTGTCCCAACTGACAAGTTGCATAGTTACATGTACAGATTTACTTGCTTGTTTATGCCATACACAGGTTTCCTTTGCGGACACCTCTTTATGCGGTCACGCTTTGTATATTTGCAAACAAGTGTTTTCTGTTTTTTACCATGTCAAGACGAAGAAGTCGAAGTGATAAACGCAATATTATATGACCGATTATCAGCACAATGTTTTGGTAGCTTATCCAATTTTCATTGCAAATGCTAGTTTGCATGCACTCATAGATATTTTAACATGGGTTCCAAGATAAGTTTTTTTGGTCAAATATATATATATGAACATTTGACTGCCCCAACCAGAAATCGAACCCGCGAGGTCTCCGAATCAACGCATCGGCACTCTAACCACTGAGCTATTGAGACACGGTCAGAACAGTCTAAAGAAAATTGTTGTAAAGCCTCCTGTATACAAGAGCCGGTGATAAGCTCGCTACTTGAGGAAGTCCTACGAGAGGCTTCGCTCTACTTCGTCGAAGATAAGATGTCTTCCTGTAGAGATTTGAGAGTCGGGGCGATATATAAATATGTATATGATGTTTGACTGTTCTTACCGTGTCTCAATAACTCAGTGGTTAGAGCGCCGATCCGTTGATTCGGAGACCTCGCGGCTTCGATTCCTGGTTGGGGCAGTCAAATTTTCATATACATATATTTGACCATTAATAAATCCTCTCTTCATCTAAAGAAAAATAAGTTTTTTTATAAAACGACGTTTATATTAAAGTGTTTCATAGTCTTGATGCCCCTTTGTAATCGTGCATTTTTAGCAACGGCGTGGTGCCCTAATTTCGCAAAAATTCTTATCAGAGATCGCCGGAAAAGCAATTCTGGGCTTTGCAAAATTAAAAGAGCAATTCTGGGCTTTGCAAAATTAAAGATTTTCCTGGGGGCATGCCCCACCCCCCCCCCCCCCGACCCCCCTAGTGAGTTCGACGCCGCGAACATACACCACAATATGCTGATTCTTCATGTGCGCCCCCCCCCCCCCCCCCCCCCCCCCCCCCCCCTTTCGAACAACCCTGGATCCGCCATTGCCAATGAATATCTTTTAAGTTTCTTTTGGTAACCTACAAAGCTCTTAATGACTTTGCCTTCATCACTGATCTTCTCCAATGCTTACTCCTTCCTGTACACTACGATCCAGCAACCGACATTTTTCAATTGTGCCAAAACCAGAACTGGAACATAGGTAGACAAACCCTTCTCTTGTGTTTCCCTCCCATACTCTGGAACGCCTTGCCTGATTCTGGTCATCCGTTGAAGTGATTTTAAAGCAAAACTGAAAACGTATCTTTTCAAGATAGTTTTTGATTAATTTTTTTATATGTATTTCTACATGTATTTATTTAGAGTTTCACTGTTAAAAGCATTGAGACACGTGCTTTTTGAAGAACTGTTATTTATTTATTTATTTTATTTTTTAAAAAAAAATTTGCGCAAAGGCAGGTGCAACTACAAAAGGACACGAGGTCCCATACTAGACAGTACAATTTACTTAAAGGTGAATGATAGATTTCTCATAGAAATTGAGAACGAATTCGTCATCAATTTAACTCTTGTTGACAGCACCAAAGCGAACCAAATTTTTACTCACCCAATTTATGGTTTTTTTTCCATTTTTCCAGGCGACTCTTGAAGGATACATGGAGGTCATATTCGATTCAGTTGATGCAACTGAAGTAAGTCTTTCTACAAAATAAGTTGAAAGATGACTGAATGTTTGCGGGCTGGTAAAATTTGCAGGTTGCAGGTTGCAGGTTGCAGGTTGGACACATGAGTCACTCAAGCCACGGTCTCAAGCTAAACCGAAAATAGATTTAGGCGTTTTGCATGTTTTCCTGAAGTGTTTTACAGTTATCTTTAGAGATGTATTTAAGATATAGTCATGTGAGCTGATGAAGAGTTGTGAAAGAGAAGGACGTGACCCAGGACGTGACTGGAAAGGCGGGGGTGATTTGCAGAGTGCAGATTGCAGAACGCAGGGTTAGAACACTCGTAAGGCGGGGGTTAGGGTTAGGATCTTTGTTGTTATGGGGTTGTTTTGTCATTCAGAGATTTCACGCATAAATCTATAGGTTGGGTGACTTGTGTCCAACCTGCAACCTGCAAATTTTCCCAGCCGAATGTTTGCACCTATTATTTTCATGGGGCTGTTTACATGAATCCGGATTGAGTTTCATTCCGGATTGAACTCATACCGGTTCTGTTAAAATCCCTTTAGGTGCTTACATGAATCCGTAGTGAGATGCAGCTCAATCCGGATTGAGTTCATTCCGTTTCTCATTCCGGATTGAGTTTCATTCCGGATTGAGTTTCATTCCGGATTGAGTTTCATTCCGGATTGAGTTTCATTCCGGATTGAGTTTCATTCCAGATTTAGTTTCATTCCGGATTGAGTTTCATTGAAATTTCATTCCCGTGACATGTAAAGGCGGTGCAAGATTTCATTCCGAAACGAAAAATACGACCTAGAAGACTGAAACGAACAACACATGCGTGCTTTTAACATTAATATACGACAATTTGCAGCTAGAGACAGGAATTAAGCCGACGTCATATTGTTCAACATAAATAGCTTTGTTGACGACGAAAGGTGAATTCAATGCTTGTTTACTTGCGACCGCATCGATTTTCGTTGCTAGTAATGCTTTCCCCCTTTTCTTTATGTTTAGTTTTTCGCCAAATTATCAGTTTAAGGCACATGTTAAAATGTACAAGCGCAGAAATCGTTGAAAGAAACATACCCGCTATAATGTTATTGATCGCCATCTTGAAATTTAAGATTTCGCGCGACGTTCAATCCAAAATGAAACTGAAAACAGCCCCTTATACCTTTGCGAGTTCATTAAACTTGCGAGTTCATTAAAATTGCGAGTTCATTAAACAACCTAAAAGACTAACCATTTTCAACGTTTTATCCTTTATAATTCATGCAAAACAATAACACAGAAGCAGCAAGCGATACAAAACGATACATATTTGCTCACATCTTTTGTTTTCCCGCGTTTTTCCGCAAGCGTTTTCTGATTGGCTCTTAAGTTATTCCGTTGTTTTCATTGGTTATATTCTAACATGTGAAAAGCCTGTACGCGATTTTGATTGGACGTATCGCATTTTGACATGTGAAGATATAGATTTTGAAATATGAAGTGCGAAGTTGATCGTCCAGGTTGTTGTAGACTTGAGAAAGACTATTGTTGGTGACGGACGATTCAGAGTCACGTAGAGCGTGTTTGTCAGGTTTGCCTATATATTTATAATTTATATATATATGCGATACATTCAGCCGAAACCCAGTCAACGTCGTGTCTCATTTGTATACGTGGTGTTCCTTTAACTGTATCATGAATCCTTATTTTACTAGATCGATAAGCAACCCATAAAGAACAACAATTACGCCATTAATATATTTTACGTGATTTTTATCACCATGGGCTCATTCTTCATTTTGAATTTATTCATTGGGGTCATTATCGAAAACTTCACCAGACTAAAGCAACAGGTAAATACATTCACATTACTCATCAACACTTATCGCTGTTTGTTTGTTTGACTGACAGAAACAATAGCCGAAACAAATCTCATACAAACACTTGTCTACCAGCTATACACTCATCGATGATACATGGGCGATCGTCAAGCTCGTATTCTCAGAAAAATGATTCTGAGTCCCGGACAGGAATCGAACCTGTAACCTTCTGATTGCCGGTGAGACACCGAGACTCAGATGGAGAGCGAGGGTTACAATGATGTACTGGCTCGATTGATATATGTACTGCCTATGCGGCAGTCACTATATATCGGTAAGGTTTGGATGTGTTAATATACACACTGCTATATATATGTTAATATACATCATTGTAACCTTCGCTCTCCATCTGAGTCTCGGTGGCTCAATGGTTAGAGAGTCTCACCGGCAATCAGAAGGTTACAGGTTCGATTCCTGTCCGGGACTCAGAATCATTTTTCTGAGGATACGAGCTTAACGATCGCCCATGTATCGTCTGTCTACTCCAAGCTCTCCCACATTCACTACAGCAGTGTGTATATTAAAGTGCCTATATGCAAACGAAAATTGGAAATAATAACATTGAAGTAATATTGGGTATCGCTTCTTTCGACTGTGAAAGTTTTAGTACGAACAATTAAATGGAAGTATGTTTATTTAGCGTTTGAAGACTGTGCTTTCCCCCTAAAAATTGAGACATCATTAAAATAGTTGGCATACTTGCACAACTAATGACATCACTCGACCCAGACCCCAAATTTTGAGTGCTTATACCGCAATGGCGTGTATGTAAAAAGAAATAAAGGGATTTTTTTCGTTCATTTTGTGGTAGAAACTACCACATTCGAAGTTCATAAATGAACTATTCACGAATATGTTTTAGATGTCGAAAATCGACGGTACATTCTTAATTTCTCATAAGACGACTAAATTGGATACGGCTTCGACCATGTATATTTTAAAACAAATAACTCGTTATGAATAAATTTTACACACCCTTGTGCACACTTTCCCACGAGAGTTTAGTTTTCTAAAGGGTGTTTTGAACAGTCTGTTCGATAACAATAAGAATTCATGTAGATCCTAGTGATGTCATAAGTTGTGGAATAAAATATGTCTCAACTTTTTGAGCCAAAAGCCAGTTTTTCAAACGCTAAACAAACATACTTTCCTCAATTATTCGCCCTGAAACTTTCACAATCGAAAGCAGTAATCTCCGAAACTTTTCTTTAATGCCATTTTCACCAACTTGAAAATTTCGTTGCATAGGCACTTTAACATATACACTCATCCTTGTTAAACACGGAGTGCTTGCATATATTGGCGGTGAGATGCTCACCGTGCCAATCGTAATTAGTTCAAAATCTCATAAATTTTCAAAGACTCCATTGTTTCGAGGGGGAGGCCGGAGGGGCTTCCCCTTTTATGCGAGCACTCCGTGTTTAAAAGGGGTGATGAAAATTTTATGTTACTGAAATTAACGGAAATCAAAAGTAGAAATATTTATATACCCATACAACGCAGTGTCTACCGAATGAAACTTAAACATACAAAATCTATGAGTATCAAACTGCTATACACCTAAATTTAGAAAAAAATATTTGCAGTCACCTTAAAAGAAATCCGCGAGCCTTAATCTCACAAAACAATTCTAAATACTCTTTAGTATGAAGACAATGATGCAATGGGAATGTTTCTAACACCGAGTCAGAGGATTTGGGTGAACACTGTTTGTCGGACGTACATGAAAAGACCGAAAAAACAGCCCAAGAGACCTAAGGTACGTACAGCTGTTGTTTAAAGTGCCCCTAACCTCAAAATTTGTTATTGTCTTATTTGGAAGAACTTTTAAAATGATAAAGTAACTTCTTTTGAAGATTTTCCCTTCTTCGCTTTCTTTTTGAGATATACCAGTTTGTTTGATATGCAAAACACCGCATAATGAGTTATCAGAGAATGTTATATATCTTTGCGTTCATGAAATAAAAACACTAAAGTGTGAATAACACGTGTGTGCGTTTCTCCCACAACACCAAACGTCTTGATTTTAAAGGGATTTCGTTCGAGAATGAAAGAGATACACACATTTCTCCAATAAGTCATTATGCATGTTGACGAAATTCCAGACATTTGCATATCAAACAAACTGATATATCTCAAAAAGAAAGCAAAGAAACGAAAATCTTCAAAAGAAGTTACTTTATCGTTTTAAAAGTTCTTCCAAACAAGACAATAAAACATTTCGAGGTTATGGGCACTTTAAGGATTTATCGTTTAGACGCATGGGGAAGAGCAGGGCGCTTATATATAAGCTTATATATAAGCGCCCTCCGACCCGGGTCAGATTTAGCTTTAGGTCGGCATTTTATTGCCGACCTCAAGAAGTCAACTCGGCCGGACATTACTGTCCGGCAACATCTTCAAGATGCCCGTCATAAAACGAATTTACGCCGGACATTGCCCTGTCCGTCCGTAATATTCAGGCCTGGGTTTGCCGGTCAGCTAAAATATAGGGGGATTGCCTTTCGATTAATCGGCTAGATTTACGGTTTAGATGCATGTTAAGCACGAGAAACTATCAGCGGAATTATTTGTGGGCTCATAATACGTACTCTTCCCTACCTCTTGGCATTTTTGGAGGCCACTTTCTACCTCCGGAATTGCAATTTCAGAGCACCTGCAAGCCCTAGTTAAGCACGCATATCATGTTTCCCGAACCTACACCTACTACCAAAACACATCACCAAAGGATCAAGAACATGGCGATTCAAAGCAACTTTTAACAACGTTATTCGGTTTTCTTGGTGACAAGGCCATTAATTTACAATATTTATCACACTGCAATACATCAAAGGTAAACTCATTTATTGATTTAGTGCTATGCGAAAAAGATTCGAAGATAAAACTGAAGTGACATGTTGTATAGCGTATTTTTATAAGACCGTGCTGCATACAGAATGTCCGGCAGAAAGTGGTCTTGTCCGGCCGATTTTCTCTGTTGCCGGACAAGACGCGGACAAGACCACATCTTGTCCGGCGAGCTCCAAAAAATAATATTAAGGCCAGAACTGAATACCACCACTGATCTCGAAAGAAGACTGGATCGAGCAACCATTATTCAGAAAATGAAGCCGGAAGTCCGCCATTACTAAGGGACCAACTGGGGATCCTATGAGGTTGTTTTTTTTATTATGTGCTCTGACCATCGACAAAATAAAATAACTTTACTATAAAGAGGACCAGATTAAAGATTTACTGCGACTTTGGTCCCTTAGTAATGGCCGCCGTTGGCTCTAATTATCCAGTGAGAGAAGCCTAATATGAGACGTCAAATTAGGTTCAAGATTTTATGCATTTAATGTTAACAAAGAAACTATATTGGCCAGTCACTAAACCTATTCGCGAGCATCACAGTTTGATTTGCATGCAAAATCGGAGCTTCTAATGATCTCTCGTCAATTTACATTATGCAAATATACGGGCTTCAAAATCAGATACAATAGAAAGTCCAGTCCTATTTTTGAGATCAGTGAATACCACAAAACAAACCAATCAACAAACATAACGGAGTATATATATTTTAATGAGGTTTTTATTGTTTTATTCCCAGATGGAATGGAGAGGGAAAATTTACGATTTAATCCAAAGCCGTTCATTCGAATTCTTCATAATGACAATCATCATACTAAATATAATCACCATGATGGCAGAGCACCACAATCAGACTAAGGAGTTTACGGCTGCTTTAGATATCTTCAATTGGATTTTCACCGCGCTGTTTATCGTCGAGGCCATCCTTCGCCTACTGGCATTAAGAAGCGATTATTTCAAGTCAGGCTGGAATCTTTTTGACTTCACGATCGTCTTATTCTCAATTACAGGTAATTAATTACAGTTTCACACTAGCAGGCTAGAGGAGTGAAGCTGCTAAGCCACTGTAATTCCAGTGGTGCGTACTTGTGTAAGGCTCACCAGATCTAACAGTAATCCCAGCTCCGTTCAATTTGTAGTCCGCAAATGCAATACAACTACCTTTAAAAAATCATACAGAAAGTAATTCTCTAAAATAATTATTTTTGATTTGATAGAAATTGTTTTGGATTCCTATGGAGTCGAGATGCCATTCTCCCCAGGCCTGTTGCGTGTGGTAAGAGTGTTTCGTTTGGCCAGGCTGTTGCGATTCTTCGAGGGAGCTAAAGGAATACGGAGCTTGCTGTTCGCGTTGGTGAAGTCACTGCCGGGTCTTGCGAACATCGGCTGTCTACTGTTCCTCTTTATGTTCATTTTCGCCTGTATCGGTATGTCACTATGGGGCAACGTCAAGCTCTCTGGTTACCTTGACGATGTCGTCAACTTCAGGACTTTCTTCTCTAGCTTACTATTACTGTTTCGCATCGCCACCGCCGCAGGTTGGAATACGATTCTGGAACCCATGATGATGACAGAACCCGACTGCGACCTAACAAAGGATGATTTACCGCAAGGCGACTGTGGCACTCCCTGGTTGGCTGTGGTCTACTTTGTTAGCTACATATTACTTATTTTCCTTGTCACCGTTAACATGTACATTGCGGTCATCCTTGAGAATTTCAACGAGGCTCAACAACAAGACGAAATTGGCTTGTGCGAAGAGGACATGGATGCGTTTATCACCACGTGGGAAACGTACGACTCCAAGGCAACCCAGTTTATCCATTACCGTGACCTTACGCATTTCCTAGATGCCCTAGATCCCCCTCTTCGCATTGCTAAACCGAACGAAGACGAGTTCGCCAGCATGGCGGTGCCCGTGCGTCAGGGGGACCTGGTGCACTGCCTCGACCTAATGTTGGCGCTGGTGAAACGAGTTATTGGTGACAACGAAGACCTCACGGATGACGACAAAGTGCAAATGTACGAAAAGTTTGAAGATCGCTTCCAGACAGCGTTCCCGCAGCGGCACACAACACCAAAATTATACACGATCCTACAGAGATACAAACAGGAAACCTCAGCCGCCATCCGACTGCAAAGAGCTTTCCGCGAATGGCAGGCGAAGCAGCAGGCGAAGAAGGATAAATTTCACAAGTACACCGCTGACCAGGCGGCGGAAAAGGACGATGCATGGCGGGAAAAACAACTACAGGTAGCGGAGGAAAACCGACCGGGTTCGACGACCAGCAATAGACCACGGACTCCCTCAAGTCCACGGAAAAGAGCACCTTTAGCTAAGCAAGAAACATTTGAAAGTCCAGTTCCACAAAACAAAAAACCGCCTCAGGCGGTTTCCCCTACAGAAGAACAACCGAACACGAATGTCGTGCGAGAAACGGCCGAAAACTTTAAAAACGACCCGTTTACGGCCGAGGCAATGAACATGATGTGGTTTAGCAGAGCGGGTAACGGTCAAAAGTCGTCAGAATCAGCTGTTTAGTAAAACAATAAACACAAAGCACGCTTTTAAAGTCATCCGTTATCGCTACGAGTAAACTAAAAAACAAAAATGCGACAATTTCAACGTCGACACGTGCTTACCAAGTTTGAAACACGGCAACTTGTTCCGAGAGTACATCGTGCTTGCTTAGTGCAAGAGCAAGCCTGGATATGGAAAATCTGCTGACACTGCAGTGACAACTATTCTTAAGGGACGACGAGGAGGAGGAGGTGCCGTCATATTGATATTGTGAACTAACTTATCGATACAGTTAATTGTGCTAATCTTGATCTTATTTCAACTAAAGATAAATATGGATTGTTGGCCGCTGAACCAAACAGCGCCTGCCTCTCCGAAGTCCACAAACTGCCTCCCTGAGGGAGACATATAGACTCATAAAATTTGGCTAGCCGGTGACTATATTTTTTAGATTTTATCAAGCATATGAATCCGGCACAATTTTCAATAATTAATCTTAAATCACCCCCATTCACTTTGTCGTTTGCGGGAATTAATTCTAGTAATAATTATAGTAACCATGAGTTGTAATAGTAGCATTAATGATATTAGTTTCCTGATTTTTTGCAACCAAATAGCTCTTCAATCAATAATAGCTGTTGCAGAACAACTAAGAACTAACAGTTTGTAATCCCTCAGTTAGGGAAGCACACTGCCTTATTTGTATATTACAACAGACATAATGTTTTTTTATCGTTGTGTTAATACTTCAGAGAACTTATTAAACATTTTGACATTAATAGGAATATTTCTCAATCTACATTGTCCACGACAATCCAAAAGCCTATATTTCTGCCATTTTACTCCCTAGTATCAACATGCAAATTCGGTATATACTTCATGGTAACACTAGACATGGTTTCCATCTGTTTTTTATACCCCAGGGTTCGAATTAGCGCTCCAAAACAGCTTCGCATTTTTCTTTAGTGTCACAATGTAGCGTAACGTCTTACAACGTTTCGTAACGTCTTACAACATAGTAGTCTTACAACGTAGCGTAACGTCTTACAACGTAGCGTAACGTCTTACAACGTAGCATAATGTCTTACAACGTAGCGTGACGTCTTACAACGTAGCGTAACGTCTTACAACGTAGCGTAACGTCTTACAACGTAGCATAACGTCTTACAACTTTACGTATAGTGTCTTACAACTTAGCGTGACGTTTTACAACGTAGCGTAACGTCTTACAACGTAGTGTTACATCATTAGTCCTATAATTGACGTTTATATCACTTGCGTCGCATCCACGGTGAACTTGGTTACTTTACTTAAAATCAGCTTCGCAATTCTCAGAAAAATCATATGGCAGATTTTCGAAATTTTCAAAATCGCTTCGCAATTTGCGATTTGCTAATTCGGACCTTGACCCCTAATCGTAACCCTAACCCTAATCGTAAAATATGGTGCGAGACTATATGTATTGTTACCATGAAGTATATCCCACAAATTCTCCTTATTGGTCTCCAACAGGCTTTTAGCTAGGATTTCAAAACTGGCCGTCCAAAAATTTTGTTGGGCATGACCAGAAAACGTTTTTGGTGGGCGTGGCCGTGATCAAGTGAGCTTATCAAACGTACAGTATTAAACAGCAGTTCTATTAAACAACGTTTTTTCTACTTCATGTTAGAGCATATATACATTATTATACAATATTTTAAATCGATCTCGCAATCAATTGTTATATCTGCATGTTCTTGACAAAAATTAGTAACAAAACCTGCACAATAGGTAAAAACAGAAATAAAGCTAGAAAAAACATTAGAAAGGGTGACCATCCAAAAATCTGATTTTTCAAAAGTGGCCATCCATAGGACGGCCATCTGACTAAAAGCATGGTCTCCAACATAGTCAATCGAGATATGGTCTGGAAACTCAGCTAAAGTCTTTGTTCTATCTTTTTGTTCGTCTTTATACAATTTTGTGCACGGTGCACGGTCACTGAACCTATTGTATTTTAGTATAATGAAGCAATCATCCAATAGAATCGTTTGGGTTTAATCGCTCAACCGACTGTTGTTTAAATATCAATAAACCTAAAACAAAGGATGCACAAAGGATGTGCAAGGTACGGTTCAACATCAAAACGTAGCTCCTCATAATCGCTTTGAAGTTTGCCGAGTTTCCAGACCATATCTCGATTGACTATGTCTCCAAGCATTTCTTACGGTACTAGTTGGGAGAATCCTCCTCAGGGTAATATGAATATTAATTCTGTGAGTCGACGGAAAATTGTTGACTCGAGCTGGTCAACCAAAAACCCTGGTAGAGCAGCAGAATCTTAAAACTATCGAAAAATTCTCATGGAAGTGAAGATATGGCAGCTCCAATAACTATACCATAACTCATGACATATTGTTGAAGTGTGGCTAAATCATAAACATAAACTTTACAGTCCTTAGTACGGCAGTTAATTAAGGTCATATCATAAACTTTACAGTCCTTAGTACGTTAATTACGGCAGTACTTAAGTCTATATAATAAAGATTATAGTCCTAAGTATGTTAGCACAGCAGTATTATTATTCAGTATTATTATTAAGTGTTGGTAAATATTGACCCCGACCAATATTATACCTCAACTATAAATTGTTCAATCAGAAAGCTACATTTCTACCATGTGACCAATTTTAATTTGAATCTAATTTATTAGCTTCACCATCAATTATTTTTCAATATTTACACAAAATAAAATAATTAAAATAATTAAAAATAAATATAATATATACAACAGATGGCAGGGTGCCAGACAGGAATTTTTGTGAAATATGTGCTGAATAATTCCCCCCCCCCTCAAAATATACTTAAATATGCTTAGCACTCATTATTGCCTGCACTGACCATCTATTGGTGGTATTGTGGGCTCAGAATCATCAAACAATACACGAAAATCGCACATACTTATCTCACCGTCGGGCACGCACATAAAATTTTTGCTTGTGTGTGCGTAAAACCGCCCTACGTAAAACATTTTGCTCAGATTTCGCTTGTGCGCTTTGCACACGCTTCACAACATTTCTAGACTGGGCAGGGTGACCAGTGACCACAACAGCATAGCCAATTACTGCAGGCCCAGTCAATTTATCTTGATAGATTTATCCCCAAATACCTAATACCATGCTACATATAGCTTGGTATTAATGGAGTATATGTAGCTACATATAGCTGCATCTTGATATACCCCACTGTGGTGGGTCTATAAATGATATTCACCTCCACTTTGGTGAATAGGTGTCAAATATTACAACTTATATTAATTAAGATGTTTATTATGACTGATGACTCATAAATTTGAAAATCTCCTGTGTAATTTACTTGTATAATTAATTTAAGCACCACTGTATAATGTTCTGAGTTTCTTTCATTTCATATAAAACTATATAATAATACTTACAAGGTGAGGTCTCAAACCCAACAGGCTGACAGCTGTGGAGTATCATAAATATATTTTTTCAGTTTTTTTGAACACATCACTTTTATTCCCGCCATTTATTAAACGCTCGCCCGCGTTGTCATAGGGCAGTTACAATGCTACTTATTACTTCATGTAATGTTATCATGAAAGGTATCTTATAACCACTGATAACTAACCTTTGTAACTCTACAATGCTGATCAACACAAGTGAAAATCTAGAAATAATTATGGCATGACAGACTGGCTCTATAGAGATCATGAAGTATTTGCAACAAGTACTTTTATGTCGTATCAAAAGTGGAGCCTCATCAGGTCAGTGTAGAAATACAAATCTAATACTTTAAAAGGTTGGTGTACTGCCGAAATAGTTTATTTATTTATTTATTTATTAGAATTTATAATACATATCAATTACAAAGTATATTACAACTAAAAATTGAATGTATCTAATAGGATAAACCAAAAACAGAATTCAAGATTCCCTCAGGATTGGTCACCCTTTACAAATACAAATAACATATATAACATTAAATTATATGATTATACGAAACAGAAAAACTATGGATTAAAAGCAACAGGGAAAAGTTTGAAATAATGCTGAGAAAGTAGCCTCTTAAAAAACGACAATGTGTTAATGCAACATATAATAATAATAATAAAGACGTATTAGGAGCATTATACAATAGTCTCAATGCTCTTACAACAATATATATATTCTTAAAGTTACTTTTAAAACTAATTACAGTTTCATTATAAGATATAGCCTACTACATATATTAACACTATGAACAATAACTATTAATAGAGTATGGGAGAGAGTACTATATATAGAGTATGGGAGAGAGTACTATATATAGAGTATGGGAGAGAGTACTATATATAGAGTATGGGAGAGAGTACTATATATAGAGTATGGGAGAGAGTACTATATATAGAGTATGGGAGAGAGTTCCAGAGCCTAGTGACTCGAACGAAATAAGAACACTTAAAGACATCTGTATGGGCATAATAAGGTACTATAAGAGTCAAGTAATCAATATTACGCAGACAACGACCCACGCTTCTCCAAGAAATGAAACCACGTGGCATGTCTAGCCGTGAATCATTTGTGAATCAATTGTGAATCAATTGTGAATTTAATTCAATTGTCAATCAATTGTGAATTGAATTCAATTGTCAATCAATTGTGAATCAACCATGGATCATTTATGTAGGAGGTTTAACGTTTTGAGCAAAGGAGAGTAAGTGAATAGCTGTTGTTTTGTAATAAGGCCAAAAAAAAAATACCTAGGTTTCCTATTTCATGCTGAAAAAAATTAGGTAGGGTAGGTCGGTTTTTCTTTATTTTTTTACATTTTTTTTCCCAAACATTAATTCATGGATGAACAATTGCTGCCTGGATCGGCAGCCATGTTTGCTATCCCAGGATGCAAATCAAGCTGCAACTTGTGCCCAGGCTTCTCAAAATTTCAATAAAAAGATTAGGGTCGGTATTTTACTGGCCAAAAACTAGGTAGTGGTCGGGAAACCAGAAACCAAGGTATTTTTTTATTTTGGCCTAATGTATGTAACAATGAAATGTTTCAGATGGGTTTCTGATAGATAAAATGTGTTTCCCACTAGCTGTTAAAAACAAAATACCCTGGCAATCGATGCACAATTTAGCAACAAAATCCAGAGAAACGAACTTGGTCAAGCAACTAAAATCCAGAATCAAGGTACAACATTAGTGATATGATAATAATTAATATTATACCTCAAATGTAAATATTTGTCCAATCAGAGAGCTAGATTTGTACCATGTGACCAGTCATTTTATCATAGAATTACCCCCACTTTGTGGTATTTGAGCTTGAAAACCATGCTAGCTTAATTACCCAACTGTGGCAGGATACAGTATCTGAGCTTGACTACCACATGTGAAAACCAAAACAAGGTTGTCAATGATGGAGGAACAAGATGTTTCAAGACAGTATTGAAAATTATTTCCATATAATATACAATTTTACAGATCCTACGCTCAGACAATTTGACATACCCCTCAGGCTTTAACCCTGGGATGATAAATAACCTGTATCATCCCTTGGGTAATATTTCATTGAATTCCCTGAGCAGAGGGTTTCATTTTACTTGTGATTGACTACAATGACATTAGTATTAAAGGATGAAGATTTGAGCTAGAAGGTTGTCCATGGACTCAATGCAGCATCAGTATTAAACTTAATTGTTATTTAAATGGTATTTTTTACTAAATACTACACACATATCTGGGACATTTCATTTTGATACTGCTGAACAGCTTTTTCACTTTTGCAGTAAAATAGTGTAATAAAATGCAATAAGGTCTCAAAGCTGTCCAATTAATACATGTACTGTACAATAAAAAGTCAAAACGAAAAACTTATTTGCATTAAAAATGAATGTACTGGTTTGATTTATAGATGACAGGTCCTATTACTGTGGCACAATATATGCAAGAAGTGCTGTCAAATCCTTTAGGGGTAAACAAGTAAATTACTTTTTAGAATTTTTGTAGGAACACCAGTTTGAACTCAGTCCTTGTATTCATATGCGATTTGGTTTGTACGTGTATTGTTAATTGTTTGACATGCAACACGTCTTATTTTATAGGGCTATTACATGAATAAAGATGTTTTTGGTTCAGATGGAGATTTTATAACTTCTCCAGAAATAAGTCAAATGTTTGGTGAGGTAAATTAATTGTAAGGCAAATCTTTCAGAAATCATATTAATTTTTTGAGGTGAAAGTAGGCCACAGTGCAATTGAAAGAAAGGGTAGAGAACCATAAGTGTTGACATTTCATTCTTTGCATGTCCGTAGCCTAATCTTATTTCTTGCTTTAGTTAATAGGAATATGGTTTTATGATTACTGGGTTAATCATGGGTCATCTCAAAACCTTCAACTTGTTGAACTTGGTCCAGGCCGTGGAACATTGATCTCAGATGTTCTTAGGGTAATGATAAAAAAACTGAGACACTTTTCATGCTATTCTAAATTACTGTAGTTTTAAAAGCTTGATTTTCTTGATTTTAAGACAGGTATTTTCTAAATTGGGGAAAATATTAGATAGTTTGAGCATTCATCTGGTCGAGATCAGTCCAGCAATGAAGGAATTGCAGAGAACATTACTATGTGGAAAGGAATGTAATTACATTGATAGCCACAAAGGAGAAGAAAAGGTAATTTATTACATCACTAAATTAATTATGTGAAATGCTTTTTTAATAATTAATAAATTGGCAGTAAAAGTCAGATTGATAGATACAAGTATGTACAGTGTAGAAAAATATCAAACAGTATTGATAATTAAAATACAGTACACCCACTGTCAAACATACTGTACCTAAAATAGTTGGATTCATTTTATGCCTACAGGGAAATGTGGAAAGTTTGCAATATATAACAAAGTATGAAGTGCCTGTCACTTGGTACAATAACATTTTTGAGGTACCAAAAGGTAAACAATGAGACATTTTATTGATCTACAGTACATATATGTACAGTATGAAGCAAATTATGATTCTGGCACAGATAATACGACATTTTAGAAGTCTAACATTTTGAGCAAAGGCCTTTAGGCTTTAGCACAACAATTTATATCAATTGCTTCAGAAACATAAAGGAAATGTAATCTTCTCTAGGTCTTTCATTTTACTTGGCACATGAATTCTTTGATGCTCTACCTATTCATCAATTCCAGGTTCGTTTCTCCAGAAATGTTCAGTCTACAGTTACATAGAGGTCTCATTTCCCAAGATGAATACCCTCTTACAAGACACTTTTAAGAAGCTCTCTTAACCAAAATGAAATAGGATTCTTGTATTCATTTTAGAAAACAGACCATGGATGGCGTGAGATCATGGTTGACATTGATGAAGGAAATGGGTAATGGTTTGACTTTGATTGGAAACTGTGCCTGAGCACATTGGAGGGGATTATGTATCTTTTTCAGGAGATTTAGAAAGTATTGGGAGAACTCGAAATAGCGTGGAAATGACAGCTTACAGTACATCAATCCCAATTACCCCTCTAATTTCATCCTTTTCCCCTGTCCCCTATTTTTTATTCTAGTCCACATCATCTGAAGTTTTGCCTTGCTCCTGGCCTAACCACAGCCACGGCATTTTTAGTCCCTGAGAAAGCCAATGGTGACCAACTAGAAGTAAGACCAGAAGCACAGATCATTGTGGAGAAATTGGCACAAAATATTAAGGATTATGGTGGATGTTCTCTTATTGTAGACTATGGGGATACAATATGTAATCGACATACCCTACGGGTAAGAAATACCAGTTTCTTAGTTTGTAGGAATATTTTATATTTACACAATAAATTTATTTTTTCTCAATTTTGATTGGCTGTCAAGTTACTACTGTACATGCACATCGGCTACAAATAATGAGCATACCGTATGTACCCTGGTAGGAAACTTTAACAGGAATCATTTACGATCTTGAACAGGATCTTGTAGATCTTACAAGATCTTGTAAGATCATGCACAAGATTTTTGGTATCCTATAGGAGCTTACATTATCCTATTAAGGATCTTGAAAAGGATCCTGGATAAGAAACATTTTGAACAAAAAACTTGTACAAGATCCACACTGAATTCTAAGTTATGATGCAAATACATGTACAGGAAAATTCTGCTCATACAGTCAGCAATCTACATCTCCAAAAATACAGGTATCCTCAAGGTCCGAATTAGCAAATCGCAAATTGCGAAGCGATTGAAAATTTCGAAAATCTGCGAAGTGATTTTTCTGAGAATGAAATTGCGAAACTGATTTTAAGTAACCAATTTCACCGTGCAGGACGCAACGCAATTGATGTAAACGTCAATTACAGGACTTAATGATTTTACACTACGTTGTAGGACGCTACGTTTTAAGGCGTTACGCTACTTTGTAAAACGTTACGCTAAGTTGTAAGCCGCTTCGCAACGTACGACGCTACGCTACGTTGTAAGACGTTATGCTACGTTGTAAGACGTTATGCTACGTTGTAAGACGCTACGCTACATTGTGACACTAAAGAAAAATGCGAAGCTGTTTTGGAGCGCTAATTCTGACCCTGATCCTTTCTGTATAAAGTGACTCTGATAATAACAATAATAATAATAAACTAATTACAACATTTGGCTCATTTACCGGACCGTATAGGTAATTATAGTTTTGTGATGACAAAATTCATTTAATATAAAATAACTATTTTACTTATAGGCTTTCCAGAACCACAAACTTGTAAGTCCACTAACTGAACCTGGAGACTCAGACCTCACTTCGAATGTCGACTTCTCACAGTTACAGAATGCATTCAAAGGAATTGGAGGTACAATGTAACTGACAAAATGGCCAAAATAATGAAAAGCTTAAAGGACATTGGCAACAAAAATTGAGTTTGTCTAATATGAAAGAACTCGTGAAATGATAGAGCAACACCTTTTACAACTTTCCCGTATTTTACTTCGTTTTTGTTATATTTCAGTTTGTTTGATTGGGGTGGAGAATTTTCACTCATTAAAATATTAGTTACATCTTCAAGTTTGTTCCACAAATTTACTTGAAAATGTGCATATAACAACTCCCCATGATAATGAACGTTGTAAACTTAGCAATCACTGAGATATAGTACATTTTTTAATGAGTGAAAATTCTCTACCCCACACCTGACGTCAGAGACCATCTCATTTACATATCAAACAAACTGAGATATTTCAAAAACAAAGTAAAATACGGAAAAGTTGTAAAAGGTGTTACTCTATCATTTTACGAGTTCTTTCATATTAGACAAACTTAATTTTTGTTGCCAATGTGCTTTAAAGACAGCAATAACATAAAGTTAATTTGTTAATTATTACATAAAAGTTAAGTTGCTAATTAATTAATCCATAATTATACAGTGGAAACATTTGGTCCCGTAACACAACAGAAATTTTTAATGGCAATGGGAATTGATATACGCAGACAGGTAAATGTACTATTAATTGCCACATGTCTGTCAAACATTTTAAGAACAACTTGTTGATAGTTCTCCAATGGGTAATCAAACTCACTATTTTAAATATTTTCTACCTGTAGACATTACTCAAGGAGGCAACTTCACACCAAGCCAAACATATTGAAACTGCATACAAAATGCTGACTGATTCTAGAAGTATGGGCAATTGTTTTAAATTTTTAACTGCTGTTTATTCTGGAACACCCAAGCCACCAGGATTCTAAACATAAAAATAAGTTTGTCTAAATTTTGTAAAAGTGTTTTATGGAAGCACAATAAAATAGTTCATAATATTCTTTGATAATAATTTAATGATTTATCTAAACCTACAATAAAAATAATTACTGGTAAAGCACTTAGAATGGCTTAGATATTAGAGCTGTCAGTTTACCATTAATCTGCTACCTTAGGACACAGGCACCATCAAATTTTGTATATGCATCTCCTAGCAAATCATTGGCTGCATTAATGTTTGACAACCGTCAGCACTTAAAGCTTCTCGACTTTTCTAGAAAAAGCGTTTTTAGATCACCTGTGAAATTATATCCCACATGATGACATCCGATTCAAAATTTCAAGATGAAGGCATAAAAATGAATTAACACTTGTGGCTAATTATGAACTGGGACTTGAACCCAGTGACATTAAACTTGCCCCACCAGGCCACAAAAATGCTGCCCACTGGCAGCAGGTGCCAAAAAGGTCAAGTCAAATTTATGCCTTCATAATTTGCCAATTTTAGAAATTTGTTATAGTTGTAGTGTGAAGTTAATTTATCCTCAAGATGGACAAATTTATGTAACCTAAGCCTTAAACCTAACCTAAGCCTAAAACCGAACCGGAATGTTTGAAAGTTGTCCATCTCTTGGATAAATATAGTTCACCATACACGTGTGTTAATAATACACACATCATCGAAGCCATTTTTGAAACATTTTGGCATAGTATTATTTATGGATGAAACTTACCTGCATAATCTCAAAAAAATTGAAGAGTTCCACTTTTCGGTTTTTGATTCACAAAATATACAAGGTTTTAGCCTCCGCAGTACTTCGTGATGTATCTTCCGAGAAAATGATGGCCGCCACTTGAAACTATTATTAATGAAAACCATCACAGCATCAACATGTAAAACATCAATGCTGCAGTTTTCATTATTCTTTGTTATTTTTATTTGAACAATGTCACCATTTTTTATCGAGTTTTCAACCCGTTTTATTCATGGGAAATGTACAGCTTTTATGTTAAAAGCTGTACTTCTCCTGTTCAAATATTTTATTATCTACTCCATGTGGCCAAAAAACAAGGAAACTAAAACATTGTTTAGATTTCCTAATTAAGCTACATAAGAATCTAACCTGAAACCAAGACCCAGGTCATCTACTTGCTTGGTAGAATTTTCTTGCATCCTTTGATATAACCAAGAACAGTACTCCATTATCTCCTTGTATAATCCTCATTTCCATGTCTGTTTTACCATAGTATATTTAAAATTTTCCATAATCCAATTCATTTGTTCACAAAAATGTATCATAATATTGCCAAATATCTCGTGTTTGTACTGTTCAACAATCCAAGCTGATATCACATGCATTTGTTTTTAATATATCCAATTATTGCATTATTCAATCCATGAGTCACACTGTCTCTTTAAAAGGATTTGCGTACATGTAATCCACTGTTTCGCTTGCAGTACCAGGTGGCTTGGACATTAACCAGATCACTTTCATTACATTCTTATACCACACTCAGTCACTCTGACAAAGGTCTGCTTTTGTAATCCTCATTTCCATGTTCCGTTTTGTTATTGTTTTTCTTTTTAATCACCCACCATTCCAAAAACAATTGTCATTATATTGCCAAAATTAATGTGTTTCTTTGCAATCTCCAACAATCCAAGCCAATGTCCAGTTATAATATCCAATCCTCAATTTAATTTTACATTGTTCAATCCACGAGTCATTTGCAGTTCTGCTGTCTCACCAGTTTACACTTGAACGTTGTTCATACACTTTGCATATTAGTCTGGAGCTGTACGTTTTTTATCAGAATTTCCTGGTTTTAACTGCTTATATTGCTGCCATGAAATATCACATATCCACACAAGTGTTTATTTCATTACAGTTAGCATATTGTTTTGCAATCCAAGCTGATAAATTAGCATCGTTTTTCCAAAACCATTAATTTATTGTTCAATCCGTAAGAAGATTTTCTTTGTTCAGTTATATACCTTCGTTCTGCACCGTCTTATTTCACACTGTCTACATGCACCTGTGTTTTCATATCAGTCTGGTTTTGTAATCCTCATAATTTCCATGTTCTGTTTTGTTATAGTTTCTTTTTAATAATCCACGATCTTGATGAATGGTTCCCAAATAATTGTCATAATTATTACCAAAATTATCTTGTGTTTATTTGTAATCTCCAACAATCCAAGCTGACTTCACTTTAATACTGTATATCCAATCAATTATATTGTTCAACCGTAAGTCATTTGTAGTTCTGCTACTCTCCAACAATCCAAGATGACAAAAGCATTGTTTCTCCAAAATCCAGTCCCATTTAACATTGTTCAATCCATAAGACATTTTTCTTTAAAGTAAAAGGTCAGCGAGTTCGGCAGCATGCTCAGCCTCCTGGCTTAAAGACATTAATTATTAACCAGATCATTTGTTATTGATTACTGTCACTCTGACAAAAGATTTTTCCACATCCAGCTTCCTTTGTGCTCAGAATGTGTTGCTTCTCATCCATAGAAACAGATCTTGCTGTATGTTTTTGCCTGTTATGTATAGCAGTTTATGTGCAAAGTAAAATTTTGTCCTTGCATGTCAACATTCTGGGACAAATTGTCCATTTGAAAAACTCATTGCATATAATAATATATTGGCGACATATTCATCCTCAAAATGGACAAGCTAATTACCTAACCTAAGCCTTAAACCTATGGGGAATGTTTAAAACTTGTCCATCTCTCGAATAAAACAGTTCACTGTATATATAATTATATTACTAAATGCACACCATTTTTAAGAATGTTATGGTAAAGTATTTGAGATGAACAAACCTACCTGTAGCCATACCAAAACCTCCATTCAATTTTCCACCTTACAGTAACCAAACCACCATAGAAACTGTAATTATAGCATAGCCCCTCTCTCCAATCCTTTTTCATGAGCATTGCATAAATTGGTGCATATTCTTTATTTCTTCTAATTTTCATCCATTCTGCTTTTCTTTTCTTGTACCATTCAGTTAAATTCATTAAAAACATTTTAAAGGAAACTATTATGCCTCAAACATACGAGGGATGAAACTTACCTGTACTTCTTAAAACGCCATAAATAGTTACTGCACAATCTTGTGAGGAAAATGAAATCCAGCATCATCTTCAGAATTACTCCAGAGATATTTATGGCACATAACATATATAAATATATATGAGTGAAGTATTCATCCTTGAAATGGACAAGTATTTACCTAACCTAAGCCTTAAACCTTATGGGGAATGTTTAAAACTTGTCCATCTCTCGAATAAAATAGTTCACTGTGTATATATTTATAGTATGATACATAAAAACCACAAGCTTCTGTGGTTCTTCATGGTACATCTCAAGCATCATCATTCTTTAGCTACATTCCCGAGAAATGTATGGTCGGTGCCGCCACTTGAAACCATATCAATGAAAATTATCAAAGCATTTAAAACATCAATGCTTGATCTACAGTTCATTATTCTTCCTGGTTTTTGTTTCAATAATGTCGCCATTTTTGTTCAAGTTTTCACCCTCTTATTCATGGGAATGTCCACCTTTTATGTTAAAAGCTGTACTTCTCCTTTTCAAAAACTTTACGAAAGCCCGGTTTCCATATGATCGCAGCGATCGTCGACTCGTTGCATTCATATAGAAATCGGACTTCGATCACAGAGATAGAAATTTTATGCCTCAAACATACGAGGGATGAAACTCACCTGCACTTCTTAAAACGCCATAAATAGTTACTGCACAATCTTGTCAGGAAAATGAAATCCAGCATCATCTTCAGATTACTCCAGAGATATTTATGGCCGCCAATTTGGAAATCATAGCATATATAAATGTATATGGGAGAAGTATTCATCCTTGAAATGGACAAGTATTTACCTAACCTAAGCCTTAAACCTTATGGGGAATGTTTAAAACTTGTCCATCTCTCGAATAAAATAGTTCACTGTATATATATTTATAGTATGATACATAAGAACCACAAGCTTCTGTGGTTGATAAAAGCATTTAAAACATCAATGCTTGATCTACAGTTTTCATTATTCTTCCTGGTTTTTGTTTCAATAATGTTGCCATTTTTGTTCAAGTTTTCACCCTCTTTTATTCATGGAAATGTGCACCTTTTATGTTAAAAGCTGTACTTCTCCTTTTCAAAAACTTTACTAAAGCCCGGTTTCCATATGATCGCAGCGATCGTCGTCTCGTTGCATTCATATAGAAATCGGGCTTCGATCACAGAGATAGAAATTTTATACCTCAAACATACGAGGGATGAAACTTACCTGCACTTCGTAAAACGCCATAAATTTACTGCACAATCTTGTCAGGAAAATGAAATCCAGCATCATCTTCAGATTACTCCAGAGATATTTATGGCCGCCAATTTGGAAATCATAGCATATATAAATGTTTATGGGTGAAGTATTCATCCTTGAAATGGACAAGTATTTACCTAACCTAAGCCTTAAACCTTATGGGGAATGTTTAAAACTTGTCCATCTCTCGAATAAAATAGTTCACTGTGTATATATTTATAGTATGATACATAAAAACCACAAGCTTCTGTGGTTCTTCATGGTACATCTCAAGCATCATCATTCTTTAGCTACATTCCCGAGAAATGTATGGTCGGTGCCGCCACTTGAAACCATATCAATGAAAATTATCAAAGCATTTAAAACATCAATGCTTGATCTACAGTTCATTATTCTTCCTGGTTTTTGTTTCAATAATGTCGCCATTTTTGTTCAAGTTTTCACCCTCTTATTCATGGGAATGTCCACCTTTTATGTTAAAAGCTGTACTTCTCCTTTTCAAAAACTTTACGAAAGCCCGGTTTCCATATGATCGCAGCGATCGTCGACTCGTTGCATTCATATAGAAATCGGACTTCGATCACAGAGATAGAAATTTTATGCCTCAAACATACGAGGGATGAAACTCACCTGCACTTCTTAAAACGCCATAAATAGTTACTGCACAATCTTGTCAGGAAAATGAAATCCAGCATCATCTTCAGATTACTCCAGAGATATTTATGGCCGCCAATTTGGAAATCATAGCATATATAAATGTATATGGGAGAAGTATTCATCCTTGAAATGGACAAGTATTTACCTAACCTAAGCCTTAAACCTTATGGGGAATGTTTAAAACTTGTCCATCTCTCGAATAAAATAGTTCACTGTATATATATTTATAGTATGATACATAAGAACCACAAGCTTCTGTGGTTGATAAAAGCATTTAAAACATCAATGCTTGATCTACAGTTTTCATTATTCTTCCTGGTTTTTGTTTCAATAATGTTGCCATTTTTGTTCAAGTTTTCACCCTCTTTTATTCATGGAAATGTGCACCTTTTATGTTAAAAGCTGTACTTCTCCTTTTCAAAAACTTTACTAAAGCCCGGTTTCCATATGATCGCAGCGATCGTCGTCTCGTTGCATTCATATAGAAATCGGGCTTCGATCACAGAGATAGAAATTTTATACCTCAAACATACGAGGGATGAAACTTACCTGCACTTCGTAAAACGCCATAAATTTACTGCACAATCTTGTCAGGAAAATGAAATCCAGCATCATCTTCAGATTACTCCAGAGATATTTATGGCCGCCAATTTGGAAATCATAGCATATATAAATGTTTATGGGTGAAGTATTCATCCTTGAAATGGACAAGTATTTACCTAACCTAAGCCTTAAACCTTATGGGGAATGTTTAAAACTTGTCCATCTCTCGAATAAAATGGTTCACTGTATATATATTTATAGTATGATACATAAGAACCACAAGCTTCTGTGGTTCTTCATGGTACATCTCATGCATCATCATTCTTTTGCTACATTCCCAAGAAGTGTATGGTCGATGCCGCTACTTGAAACCATATCAATGAAAATTATCAAAGCATTTAAAACATCAATGCTTGATCTACAGTTTTCATTATTCTTCCTGGTTTTTGTTTCAATAATGTTGCCATTTTTGTTCAAGTTTTCACCCTCTTATTCATGGAAATGTGCATCTTTTATGTTAAAAGCTGTACTTCTCCTTTTCAAAAACTTTACTTATCTACAGTACACTGACCATGTGGCAAAAAAACAAGGAAACTAAAGCATTGTTTAGATTTCCTAATTAAGCCACATAAGAATCTAACCTGAAACCAAGACCCAGGTCATCTACTTGCTTGGTAGAATTTTCTTGCTTCCTTTGATATAACCAAGAACAGTACTGCATTATCTCCTTGTATAATCCTCATTTCCATGTCTGTTTTACCATAGTGTATTTTAAATTTTCCATGATCCAATTCATTGTTCACAAAAATGTATCATAATATTGCCAAATATCTCGTGTTTGTACTGTTCAACAAGCCAAGCTGATATCACATGAATTTGTTTTTAATATATCCAACCATTGCATTATTCAATCCATGAGTCACTGTCTCTTTAAGGATTTGCATACATGTAATCCACTGTTTCGCTTGCAGCATTAACCAGATAAATTGTTATTACTTTGTTAATTATTACATTGTTAAGTCCACACTGTTACTCTGACAAAGGTCTGCTTTTGTAACCTCATTTCCATGTTCCGTTTTGTTATGGTTTCTTTTTAATCACCCACCATTCCAAAAACAATTGTCATTGTATTGCCAAAATTAATGTGTTTCTTTGCAATCTCCAACAATCCAAGCCAATGTCCAGTTATAATATCCAATCCTCAATTTAATTTTACATTGTTCAATCCACAAGTCATTGTTGATCAGAATTTCCTGGTTTAAACTCCTTATATTGCTGCCATGAAATATCACATATCCACACAAGTGTTTATTTCATTACAGTTTGCATATTGTTTTGCAATCCAAGCTGATAAATTAGCATCGTTTTTCCAAAACCATTAATTTATTGTTCAATCCGTACGAAGATTTTCTTTGTTCAGTTACACCTTAGTTCTGCAGCATGCCCAGCCTCATTCTGGCTTGGACATTAGCCAGATCAATCATACCATATGGTCACTCTGAAGGTTTATTTCACACTGTCTACATGCACCTGTATGTTCATATCAGTCTGGTTTTGTAATCCTCATAATTTCCATGTTCTGTTTTGTTATAGTTTCTTTTTAATAATCCACGATCTTGATGAATTGTTCCCAAATAATTGTCATAATTATTACCAAAATTATCTTGTGTTTATTTGTAATCTCCAACAATCGAAGCTGACTTCACTTTAATACTGTATATCCAATCAATTATATTGTTCAACCGTAAGTCATTTGTAGTTCTGCTACTCTCCAACAATCCAAGATGACAAAAGCATTGTTTCTCCAAAATCCACTCTCATTTAACATTGTTCAATCCATAAGACATTTTTCTTTAAAGTAAAAGGTCAGCGAGTTCGGCAGCATGCTCAGCCTCCTGGCTTAAAGACATTAATTATTAACCAGATCATTTGTTATTGATTACTGTCACTCTGACAAAAGATTTTTCCACATCCATCATCTGCATGCAACCACATTTTCACAGTCTTCAATTTTCAACTAGTCTGCTTTTGTAATCCCCATGATTTCCTTGTTCTGTTTTATTATAGTTTCTTTTTAATGATTATCTCCCGTTTCTTTGTGATCTCCAACAATCCAAACTAATGTCACTTTATATCCAATCAACATTATAGTATATTGTTCAATCCATTTGTAGTTCTGATGTATCACCAATGTACAACATTAGTCTGGAGCAGGTTTTTCATGTAATATAAGCACCAATCAGTATAGACCACAGCTGGCTTGCATCAAGTTCAGTCAGCAATGAATTGCTTCATTATAATGTATTAAACAATTTCTTAAACATTCTTTGCACCAGTTTTCAGCTTCCTTTGTGCTCAGAATGTGTTGCTTCTCATCCATAGAAACAGATCTTGCTGTATGTTTTTGCCTGTTATGTATAGCAGTTTATGTGCAAAGTAAAATTTTGTCCTTGCATATCAACATTCTGGGACAAATTGTCCATTTGAAAAACTCATTGCATATAATAATATATTGGCGACATATTCATCCTCAAAATGGACAAGCTAATTGCCTAACCTAAGCCTTAAACCTATGGGGAATGTTTAAAACTTGTCCATCTCTCGAATAAAACAGTTCACTGTATATATAATTATATTACTAAATGCACACAATTTTTAAGAATGTTATGGTAAAGTATTTGAGATGAACAAACCTACCTCTAGCCATACCAAAACCTCCATTCAATTTTCCACCTTACAGTAACCAAACCACCATAGAAACTGTAATTATAGCATAGCCCCTCTCTCCAATCCTTTTTCATGAGCATTGCATAAATTGGTGCAGATTCTTTATTTCTTCTAATTTTCATCCATTCTGCTTTTCTGGTACCATTCAGTACAGTGTATCAAATTCATTAAAAACATTTTAAAGGAAACTATTATGCCTCAAACATACGAGGGATGAAACTTACCTCTACTTCTTAAAACGCCATAAATAGTTACTGCACAATATTGTCAGGAAAATGAAATCCAGCATCATCTTCAGATTACTCCCGAGATATTTATGGCCGCCAATTTGGAAATCATAGCATATATAAATGTATATGAGTGAAGTATTCATCCTTGAAATGGACAAGTATTTACCTATCCTAAGCCTTAAACCTTATGGGGAATGTTTAAAACTTGTCCATCTCTCGAATAAAATAGTTCACTGTATATATATTTATAGTATGATACATAAGAACCACAAGCTTCTGTGGTTCTTCATGGTACATCTCAAGCATCATTCTTTAGTTACATTCTTGAGAAATGTATGGTCGGTGCCGCCACTTGAAACCATATCAATGAAAATTATCAAAGCATTTAAAACATCAATGCTTGATCTATAGTTTATTATTCTTCCTGGTTTTTGTTGTAATGTTGCCATTTTTGTTCAAGTTTTCACCCTCTTTTGTTCATGGAAATGTCCACCTTTTATGTTAAAAGCTGTACTTCTCCTTCTCAAAAACTTTACTAAAGCTTGGTTTCCATATGATCGCAACGATCGTCGACTCGTTGCATTCATATAGAAATCGGGCTTCGATCACAGAGATAGAAATTTTATGCCTCAAACATACGAGGGATGAAACTTACCTGCACTTCTTAAAACGCCATAAATAGTTACTGCACAATCTTGTCAGGAAAATGATATCCAGCATCATCTTCAGATTACTCCAGAGATATTTATGGCCGCCAATTTGGAAATCATAGCATATATAAATGTATATGGGTGAAGTATTCATCCTTGAAATGGACAAGTATTTACCTAACCTAAGCCTTAAACCTTATGGGGAATGTTTAAAACTTGTCCACCTCTCGAATAAAATAGTTCACTGTATACATATATGTATAGTATGATACATAGGAACCACAAGCTTCTGTGGTTCTTCATGGTGCATCTCAAGCATCATTCTTTAGCTACATTCCCGAGAAATGTATGGTCGGTGCCGCCACTTGAAACCATATCAATGAAAATTATCAAAGCATTTAAAACATCAATGCTTGATCTACAGTTTATTATTCTTCCTGGTTTTTGTTTCAATAATGTTGCCATTTTTGTTCAAGTTTTCACCTTCTTTTATTCATGGAAATGTCCACTTTTTATGTTAAAAGATGTACTTCTCCTTTTCAAAAACTTTACGAAGTCCGGTTTCCATATGATCGCAACGATCGCAGCGATTGCAACGATCGTCGACTCGTTGCATTCATATAGAAATCGGGCTTCGATCGCAACGATCACAGAGATAGAAATTTTTCTATCTCTGCGATCGCAATGATCGCCAGGTTTATGGTTTCCATATGATCGCAAGGATCGCAATGATCGCAGAACTCTTTATTTCTGCGATCCTTGCGATCATATGGAAACTGGGCTTTATCTACACTGACCATGTGGCAAAAAACAAGGAAACTAAAACATTGTTTAGATTTCCTAATTAAGCCACATAACAATCTAACCTGAAACCAAGACCCAGGTCATCTACTTGCTTGGTAGAATTTTCTTGCATCCTTTGATATAACCAAGAACAGTACTCCATTATCTCCTGATATAATCCTCATTTCCATGTCTGTTTTACCATAGTACCTTTTAAAATTTTCCATGACCTCAACTCCATTTGTTCACAAAAATTGTGTCGTGTTGCCAAATATCTCCTGTTTGTACTGTCCAACAATCGAAGCTGATGTGCACTTGCATTGGTTTTTAATATATCCAATCATTGCATTATTCAATCCATGAATCACTGTCTCTTTAAAAGGATTTGCATACATGTAATTCTGATGTATCACCTGCAGTTCCCAGCTGGCTTGGACATCAACCAAATCAATTGTTATTACATTGTTTACCACACTAATCTGCACTCTGACAAGGGTTTTCATATCCCTTTGTTAATCCAAGTTGCGTATTGTTATGGTTTCTTTTTAATCATCCATGATCAATTTTGTTATAGTTTCTTTTTAATCATCCATGATCAATTTTGTTATGGTTTCTTCTTAATCATCCATGATCAATTTTGTTATGGTTTCTTTTTAAGCATCCATGATCAATTTTGTTATGGTTTCTTTTTAATCATCCATTATCAATTTTGTTATGGTTTCTTTTTAATCATCCATGATCAATTTTGTTATGGTTTCTTTTTAATCATCCATGATCTCTATTCCATTTCTTCCCAAATAATTGTCATATTACCAAAATAATTATCTCCGTTTCTTTGTAATCTCCAACAATCCAAACTAATGTCACTTTATATCCAATCAACTATATAGTATATTGTTCAATCCATTTGTAGTTCTGATGTATCACCAATGTACAACAGTCTGGAGCAGGTTTTTCATATAATATAAGCACCAATCAGTATAGACCAGAACTGGCTTGCATCAAGTTCAGTCAGAGCAATGAATTGCTTCATTATAATGTATTAAACAATTTCTTCAACATTCTTTGCACCAGTTTGCAGCTTCCTTTGTGCTCAGAATGTATTGCTTCTCATCCATAGAAACAGATCTTGCTGTATGTTATTGCATGTTATGTATTGCAGTTTATGTGCCAAGTAAAATTTTGGCATTGCATGTCAACATTCTGGGACAAATTGGGCATTTGAAAAACTCATTGCATATAATAATATATTGGCGACATATTCATCCTCAAAATGGACAAGCTAATTACCTAACCTAAGCCTTAAACCTATGGGGAATGTTTAAAACTTGTCCATCTCTCGAATAAAACAGTTCACTGTATATATAATTATATTACTAAATGCACACCATTTTTAGGAATGTTATGGTAAAGTATTTGAGATGAACAAACCTACCTGTAGCCATACCAAAACCTCCATTCAATTTTCTACCTTACAGTAACCAAACCACCATAGAAACTGTAATTATATATAGCATAGCCCCTCTCTCCAATCCTTTTTCATGAGCATTGCATAAATTGGTGCAGATTCTTTATTTCTTCTAATTTTCATCCATTCTGTTTTTCTTTTCTAGTACCATTCATTCAGTACAGTGTATCAAATTCATAAAAACATTTTAAAGGAAACTATTATGCCTCAAACATACGAGGGATGAAACTTACCTGTACTTCTTAAAACGCCACAAATAGTTACTGCACAATCTTGTCAGGAAAATGAAATCCAGCATCATCTTCAGATTACTCCAGAGATATTTATGGCCGCCAATTTTGAAATCATAGCATATATAAATGTATATGAGTGAAGTATTCATCCTTGAAATGGACAAGTATTTACCTAACCTAAGCCTTAAACCTTATGGGGAATGTTTAAAACTTGTCCATCTCTCGAATAAAATAGTTCACTGTATATATATTTATAGTTGATACATAAGAACCACAAGCTTCTGTGGTTCTTCATGGTACATCTCAAGCATCATCATTCTTTAGCTACATTCCCGATAAATGTATGGTCGGTGCCGCCACTTGAAACCATATCAATGAAAATTATCAAAGCATTTAAAACATCAATGCTTGATCTACAGTTTTCATTATTCTTCCTGGTTTTTGTTTCAATAATGTTGCCATTTTTGTTCAAGTTTTCACCCTCTTTTATTCATGGAAATGTCCACCTTTTATGTTAAAAGCTGTACTTCTCCTTTTCAAAAACTTTACTAAAGCCCGGTTTCCATATGATCGCAGCGATCGCAACGATCGTCGCATTCATATAGAAATCGGGCTTCGATCACAGAGATAGAAATTTTATGCCTCAAACATACGAGGGATGAAACTTACCTGCACTTCTTAAAACGCCATAAATAGTTACTGCACAATCTTGTCAGGAAAATGAAATCCTGCATCATCTTCAGGTTACTCCAGAGATATTTATGGCCGCCAATTTGGAAATCATAGCATATATGTATATGAGTGAAGTATTCATCCTTGAAATGGACAAGTATTTACCTAACCTAAGCCTTAAACCTTATCGGGAATGTTTAAAACTTGTCCATCTCTCGAATAAAATAGTTCACTGTATATATATATTATAGTATGATACATAAGAACCACAAGCTTCTGTGGTTCTTCATGGTACATCTCAAGCATCATCATTATTTAGCTACATTCCCGAGAAATGTGGTCGGTGCCGCCACTTGAAACCATATCAATGAAAATTATCAAAGCATTTAAAACATCAATGCTTGATCTACAGTTTTCATTATTCTTCCTGGTTTTTGTTTCAATAATGTTGCCATTTTTGTTCAAGTTTTCACCCTCTTTTATTCATGGAAATGTCCACCTTTTATGTTAAAAGCTGTACTTCTCCTTTTCAAAAACTTTCCGAAAGCCCGGTTTCCATATGATCGCAACGATCGTCGACTCGTTGCATTCATATAGAAATCGGGCTTCGATCGCGACGATCACAGAGATAGAAATTTTTCTATCTCTGCAATCGCAATGATCGCCAGGTTTATGGTTTCCATATGATCGTAATGATCGCAGAACTCTTTATTTCTGCGATCGTTGGATCATTGCGATCATATGGAAACCGGGCTTTATCTACACTGACCATGTGGCAAAAAACAAGGAAACTAAAACATTGTTTAGATTTCCAAATTAAGCCACATAACAATCTAACCTGAAACCAAGAACCAGGTCATCTACTTGCTTGGTAGAATTTTCTTGCATCCTTTGATATAACCAAGAACAGTACTCCATTATCTCCTGATATAATCCTCATTTCCATGTCTGTTTTACCATAGTACCTTTTAAAATTTTCCATGACCTCAACTCCATTTGTTCACAAAAATGTGTCTTGTTCCCAAATATCTCCTGTTTGTACTGTCCAACAATCCAAGCTGATGTGCACTTGCATTGGTTTTTAATATATCCAATCATTGCATTATTCAATCCATGAATCACTGTCTCTTTAAAAGGATTTGCATACATGTAATTCTGCTGTATCACCTGCAGTTCCCAGCTGGCTTGGACAACAACCAGATCAATTGTTATTACATTGTTCACCACTCTAATCTGTCACTCTGACAATGGTTTTCATATCCCTTTGTTAATCCAAGTTCCGTTTTGTTATGCTTTCTTTTTAATCATCCATGATCAATTTTGTTATGGTTTCTTTTTAATCATCCATGATCAATTTTGTTATGGTTTCTTTTTAATCATCCATGATCAATTTTGTTATGGTTTCTTTTTAATCATCCATGATCAATTTTGTTATGGTTTCTTTTTAATCATCCATGATCAATTTTGTTATGGTTTATTTTTAATCATCCATGATCTCTATTCCATTTCTTCCCAAATAATTGTCATATTACCAAAATAATTATCTCCGTTTCTTTGTAATCTCCAACAATCCAAACTAATGTCACTTTATATCCAATCAACTATATAGTATATTGTTCAATCCATTTGTAGTTCTGATGTATCACCAATGTACAACATTAGTCTGGACCAGGTTTTTCATGTAATATAAGCACCAATCAGTATAGACCACAGCTGGCTTGCATCAAGTTCAGTCAGAGCAATGAATTGCTTCATTATAATGTATTAAACAATTTCTTCAGCAGTCTATGCACCAGTTTGCAGCTTCCTTTGTGCTCAGAATGTATTGCTTCTCATCCATAGAAACATATCTTGCTGTATGTTATTGCATGTTATGTATAGCAGTTTGTGCCAAGTAAAATTTTCTCCTTGCATCTCAACATTCTGGGACAAATTGTCCATTTGAAAAACTCATTGCATATAATAATATATTGGTGACATATTCATCCTCAAAATGGACAAGCTAATTACCTAACCTAAGTCTTAAACCTATGGGGAATGTTTAAAACTTGTCCATCTCTCGAATAAAGCAGTTCACTGTATATATAATTATATTACACTAATGCACACCATTTTTAGGAATGTTATGGTAAAGTATTTGAGATGAACAAACCTACCTGTAGCCATACCAAAACCTCCATTCAATTTTCCACCTTACAGTAACCAAACCACCATAGAAACTGTAATTATAGCATAGCCCCTCTCTCCAATCCTTTTTCATGAGCATTGCATAAATTGGTGCATATTCTTTATTTCTTCTAATTTTCATCCATTCTGTTTTTCTTTTCTAGTACCATTCAGTACAGTGTATCAAATTCATTAAAAACATTTTAAAGGAAACTATTATGCCTCAAACATACGAGGGATGAAACTTACCTGTATTTCTTAAAACACCATAAATAGTTACTGCACAATCTTGTCAGGAAAATGAAATCCAGCATCATCTTCAGAATTACTCCAAAGATATTTATGGCCGCCAATTTGTAAATCATAGCAAATATAAATATATATGAGTAAAGTATTCATCCTTGAAATGGACAAGTATTTACCTAACCTAAGCCTTAAACCTTATGGGGAATGTTTAAAACTTGTCCATCTCTCGAATAAAATAGTTCACTGTGTATATATTTATAGTATGATACATAAGAACCACAAGCTTCTGTGGTTCTTCATGGTACATCTCAAGCATCATTCTTTAGCTACATTCCCGAGAAATGTATGGTCGGTGCCGCTACTTGAAACCATATCAATGAAAATTATCAAAGCATCAATGCTTGATCTACAGTTTTCATTATTCTTCCTGGTTTTTGTTTCAATAATGTTGCCATTTTTGTTCAAGTTTTCACCCTCTTTTATTCATGGGAATGTCCACCTTTTATGTTAAAAGCTGCACTTCTCCTTTTCAAAAACTTTACTAAAGCCCGGTTTCCATATGATCGCAACGATCGTCGACTCGTTGCATTCATATAGAAATCGGGCTTCGATCACAGAGATAGAAATTTTATGCCTCAAACATACGAGGGATGAAACTTACCTGCACTTCTTAAAACGCCATAAATAGCCGTTACTGCACAATCTTGTCAGGAAAATGAAATCCAGCATCATCTTCAGATTACTCCAGAGATATTTATGGCCGCCAATTTGGAAATCATAGCATATATAAATATATATGAGTGAAGTATTCATCCTTGAAATGGACAAGTATTTACCTAACCTAAGCCTTAAACCTTATGGGGAATGTTTAAAACTTGTCCATCTCTCGAATAAAATAGTTCACTGTATATATATATTTATAGTTGATACATAAGAACCACAAGCTTCTGTGGTTCTTCATGGTACAATTCTTTAGCTACATTCTTAAGAAGTGTATGGTCGGTGCCGCTACTTGAAACCATATCAATGAAAATTATGAAAGCATTTAAAACATCAATGCTTGATCTACAGTTTTCATTATTCTTCCTGGTTTTTGTATCAATAATGTTGCCATTTTTGTTCAAGTTTTCACCCTCTTATTCGTGGAAATGTCCACCTTTTATGTTAAAAGATGTACTTCTCCTTTTCAAAAACTTTACGAAAGCCCGGTTTCCATATGATCGCAACGATCGGAGCGATTGCAACGATCGTCGACTCGTTGCATTCATATAGAAATCGGGCTTCGATCGCGACGATCACAGAGATAGAAATTTTTCTATCTCTGCGATCGCAATGATCGCCAGGTTTATGGTTTCCATATTATCGCAAGGATCGCAATGATCGCAGAACTCTTTATTTCTGCGATCGTTGCGATCATTGCGATCATATGGAAACCGGGTTTTATCTACACTGACCATGTGGCAAAAAACAAGGAAACTAAAACATTGTTTAGATTTCCTAATTAAGCCACATAACAATCTAACCTGAAACCAAGACCCATGTCATCTACTTGCTTGGTAGAATTTTCTTGCGTCCTTTGATATAACCAAGAACAGTACTCATTATCCTTGTATAATCCTCATTTCCATGTCTGTTTTACCATAGTACCTTTTAAAATTTTCCATAATCTCAACTCCATTTGTTCACAAAAAATATGTCATGTTGCCAAATCTTTCCTGTTTGTACTGTCCAACAATCCAAGCTGATGTGCACTTGCATTGGTTTTTAATATATCCAATCATTGCATTATTCAATCCATGAGTCACTGTCTCTTTAAATACATATAATTCTGCTGTATCACCTGCAGTTCCCAGCTGGCTTGGACATCAACCAGATCAATTGTTATTACATTGTTTACCACACTAATCTGCACTCTGGCAAGGGTTTTCATACCCTTTGTTAATCCAAGTTCCGTTTTGTTATGGTTTCTTTTTTATCATCCATGATCAATTTTTTTATGGTTTCTTTTTAATCATCCATGATCAATTTTGTTATGGTTTCTTTTTAATCATCCATGATCAATTTTGTTATGGTTTCTTTTTAATCATCCATGATCAATTTTGTTATGGTTTCTTTTTAATCATCCATGATCAATTTTGTTATGGTTTCTTTTTAATCATCCATGATCTCTATTCCATTTCTTCCCAAATAATTGTCATATTACCAAAATAATTATCTCCGTTTCTTTGTAATCTCCAACAATCCAAACTGTCACTTTATATCCAATCAACTGTATAGTATATTGTTCAATCCATTTGTAGTTCTGATGTATCACCAATGTACAACATTAGTCTGGAGCACGTTTTTCATATAATATAAGCACCAATCAGTATAGACCACAACTGGCTTGCATCAAGTTCAGTCAGAGCAATGAATTGCTTCATTATAATGTATTAAACAATTTCTTCAACATTCTTTGCACCCGTTTGCAGCTTCCTTTGCATGTGCTCAGAATGTATTGCTTCTCATCCATAGAAACAGATCTTGCTGTATGTTATTGCATGTTATGTGTAGCAGTTTATGTGCCAAGTAAAATTTTGGCCTTGCATGTCAACATTCTGGGACAAATTGTCCATTTGAAAAACTCATTGCATATAATAATATATTGGCGACATATTCATCCTCAAAATGGACAAGCTAATTACCTAACCTAAGTCTTAAACCTATGGGGAATGTTCAAAAAACTTGTCCATCTCTCGAATAAAACAGTTCACTGTATATATAATTATATTACTAAATGCACACCATTTTTAAGAATGTTATGGTAAAGTATTTGAGATGAACAAACCTACCTGTAGTCATACCAAAACCTCCATTCAATTTTCCACCTTACAGTAACCAGACCACCATAGAAACTGTGATTATAGCATAGCCCCTCTCTCCAATCCTTTTTCACGAGCATTGCATAAATTGGTGCATATTCTTTATTTCTTCTAATTTTCATCCATTCTGTTTTTCTTTTCTAGTACCATTCAGTACAGTGTATCAAATTCATTAAAAACATTTTAAATGAAACCATGCCTCAAACATACGAGGGATGAAATAACCTGTACTTCTTAAAACGCCACAAATAGTTACTGCACAATCTTGTCAGGAAAATGAAATCCAGCATCATCTTCAGATTACTCCAGAGATATTTATGGCCGCCAATTTGGAAATCATAGCATATATAAATGTATATGAGTGAAGTATTCATCCTTGAAATGGACAAGTATTTACCTAACCTAAGCCTTAAACCTTATGGGGAATGTTTAAAACTTGTCCATCTCTCGAATAAAATAGTTCACTGTGTATATATTTATAGTATGATACATAAGAACCACAAGCTTCTGTGGTTCTTCATGGTACATCTCAAGCATCATTCTTCAGCTACATTCCCGAGAAATGTATGGTCGGTGCCGCCACTTGAAACCATATCAATGAAAATTATCAAAGCATTTAAAACATCAATGCTTGATCTACAGTTTTCATTATTCTTCCTGGTTTTTGTTTCAATAATGTTGCCATTTTTGTTCAAGTTTTCACCCTCTTATTCATGAAAATGTCCACCTTTTATGTTAAAAGATGTACTTCTCCTTTTCAAAAACTTTACGAAAGCCCGGTTTCCATATGATCGCAACGATCGTCGACTCGTTGCATTCATATAGAAATCGGGCTTCGATCACAGAGATAGATATGTTATGCCTCAAACATACGAGGGATGAAACTTACCTGCACTTCGTAAAACGCCATAAATAGTTACTGCACAATCTTGTCAGGAAAATGATATCCAGCGTCGTCTTCAGATTACCTCCAGAGATATTTATGTCCGCCAATTTGGAAATTATAGCATATATAAATGTATATGAGTGAAGTATTCATCCTTGAAATGGACAAGTATTTACCTAACCTAAGCCTTAAACCTTATGGGGAATGTTTAAAACTTGTCCATCTCTCGAATAAAATAGTTCACTGTGTATATATTTATAGTATGATACATAAGAACCACAAGCTTCTGTGGTTCTTCATGGTACATCTCAAGCATCATTCTTTAGCTACATTCCCGAGAAATGTATGGTCGGTGCCGCCACTTGAAACCATATCAATGAAAATTATCAAAGCAATTAAAACATCAATGCTTGATCTACAGTTTTCATTATTCTTCCTGGTTTTTGTTTCAATAATGTTGCCATTTTTGTTCAAGTTTTCACCCTCTTTTATTCATGGAAATGTCCACCTTTTATGTTAAAAGATGTACTTCTCCTTTTCAAAAACTTTACGAAAGCCCGGTTTCCATATGATCGCAACGATCGCAACGATGGTCGACTCGTTGCATTCATATAGAAATCGGGCTTCGATCACAGAGATAGAAATTTTATGCCTCAAACATACGAGGGATGAAACTTACCTGCACTTCTTAAAACGCCATAAATAGTTACTGCACAATCTTGTCAGGAAAATGAAATCCAGCATCATCTTCAGATTACTCCAGAGATATTTATGGCCGCCAATTTGGAAATCATAGCATATATAAATATATACGAGTGAAGTATTCATCCTTGAAATGGACAAGTATTTACCTAACCTAAGCCTTAAACCTTATGGAGAATGTTTAAAACTTGTCCATCTCTCGAATAAAATAGTTCACTGTATATATATTTATAGTATGATACATAAGAACCACAAGGTTCTGTGGTTCTTCATGGTACAATTCTTTAGTTATATTCCCAAGAAGTGTATGGTCGGTGCCGCTACTTGAAACCATATCAATGAAAATTATCAAAGCATTTAAAACATCAATGCTTGATCTACAGTTTTCATTATTCTTCCTGGTTTTTGTTTCAATAATGTTGCCATTTTGTTCAAGTTTTCACCCTCTTTTATTCATGGAAATTTCCACCTTTTATGTTAAAAGATGCACTTCTCCTTTTCAAAAACTTTATGAAAGCCTGGTTTCCATATGATCGCAGCGATCGCAACGATCGTCGACTCGTTGCATTCATATAGAAATCGGGCTTCGATCGCAACGATCACAGAGATAGAAATTTTTCTATCTCTGCGATCGCAATGATCGCCAGGTTTATGGTTTCCATAGGATCGCAATGATCGCAGAACTCTTTATTTCTGCGATCATTGCGATCATATGGAAACCGGGCTTTATCTACACTGACCATGTGGCAAAAAACGAGGAAACTAAAACATTGTTTAGATTTCCTAATTAAGCCACATAACAATCTAACCTGAAACCAAGAGCCATGTCATCTACTTGCTTGGTAGAATTTTCTTGCATCCTTTGATATAACCAAGAACAGTACACATTATCCTTGTATAATCCTCATTTCCATGTCTGTTTTACCATAGTACCTTTTAAAATTTTCCATAATCTCAACTCCATTTGTTCACAAAAAATGTGTCGTGTTGCCAAATATTTCCTGTTTGTACTGTCCAACAATCCAAGCTGATGTGCACTTGCATTGGTTTTTAATATATCCAATCATTGCATTATTCAATCCATGAGTCACTGTCTCTTTAAATACATGTAATTCTGCTGTATCACCTGCAGTTCCCAGCTGGCTTGGACATCAACCAGATCAATTGTTATTACATTGTTTACCACACTAATCTGTCACTCTGACAAAGTTTTCATATCCTTTTGTTAATCCAAGTTCCGTTTTGTTATGGTTTCTTTTTAATCATCCATGATCAATTTTGTTCTGGTTTCTTTTTAATCATCCATGATCAATTTTGTTATGGTTTCTTTTCAATCATCCATGATCAATTTTGTTATGGTTTCTTTTTAATCATCCATCATCAATTTTGTTATGGTTTCTTTCCAATCATCCATGATCAATTTTGTTATAGTTTCTTTTTAATCATCCATGATCAATTTTGTTATGGTTTCTTTTCAATCATCCATGATCAATTTTGTTATGGTTTCTTTTCAATCATCCATGATCAATTTTGTTATGGTTTCTTTTTAATCATTCATGATCTCTATTCCATTTCTTCCCAAATAATTGTCATATTATTTCCAAAATAAATTATCTCCGGTTTCTTCAATCTCCAACAATCCAAGCCAATATCCAGTTACATATCCAATCAATTATAATATTGTTCAAATTCATTTTACATTGTTCAATCCATAAGTCATTTGAGTTCTGCTGTATAACCAGTGTATACTCAAATGTTTTTCATGTACTTGGCACATTAGTCTAGGAGCTGTAACATTTGTGATCAGAATTTCCTGGTTTTAACACCTATTGATGTCATTGAAATTTTTGTTTCTACCCTGAAATATCTGCACATATCCACACACAAGTGTTTATTTTCATTACAGTTTCCATATTGTTTTGCATTGTGTTCTCCAACCATCCAAGCTCAGATAAAAGCATCGTTTCTCCAAAACCATTATAAATTTGTTGTTCAATCCATAAGACCTTTTCTTTGGTCAGTTCTACAGCATCAGCCCAGGCTAAGGTTTTTTCACATATTTATCTGCATGCAGCTTCCTTTTCTGCTTGTAATTTCTTACTTTATCTTCTTGAAATTTTATGAGCATTGTTAAACCAGTGTGCAGCTGGACCAATTCGCACATCAAACAGATTGCTTTTTTGCAAAGGTTATTTCATGTCATACATAGCAGTTTATGTGCCAAGTTAAATTTTGTCCTGGCATGTCAACATTTTGGGACATTAAAATTGCCAATTTGAAAACCTCATAACATATATAAATATATATTGGTGACATATTCATCCTCAAAATGAACAAGCTTTACCTAACTTAAGCCTTAAACCTATGGGGAATTTAAAACTTGGCCATCTTTCGAATGAAATAGTTCACTGTATATATAATTATATATACTATGCACACCATTTTTAAGAATGTTGTTGTAAAGTATTTGGGTTACAAACCTACCTCAGTGCTCCATAACTTGACCAATCAGATGTAATTTCCCACCTTAAAAAAAGCAAACCTTTTTCATGCTGAAGCACATTCTTTATTCTAATTTTCATCCATTCTGTACCTGTATGGAATTTGTCTAAAAACCATGTTAGCAGAGAAGTATCACAATGCCTCAAAGACATTAACACACAAGGGATGAAACTTTACCTGTACTTCCAGTAAAACTCCATAAGTAGTTACTGAACTTTCACAGATTCAATTCACAATTTTGTCAGGAAAGTGGATAGTCATTGAGCTTCTGCAGTTAATTTTCATGGTATATTCCGAGTATCATCATCAGAGAAATTTCCCAAGAAATTTTGAAAAAATCATAGTATAATAAATATATAATATTGGTGAAGTATTTCCTCCTTGAAATGGACAAGCTTTACCTAACCTAAGCCTTAAAAACCTATGCATGTTTAAAAGCTGTCCATTTCTCAAATAAAACAGTTCACAATACATATATCTATATATACATATGCACCACACCAGCTGTTTCTTAATTCCACTCTCCGACAATGCAAGCTGATGGCACTTGATAATATATATTTTATGTCAATCAGTTATACATTGTTCGATCATAAGATATTCTCTCCAAAGGTCTATTTGAGGTCCTTGCATCATTCATTCCAACTCATGTCCACAAGTGGCTTGTGTGTTCAGAATTTTCTTCTCATCCATATGAAGTTTTTATGCATAATCTGCACATACAAGTCTGCAAGTCACTCAAGTGTCCAATGAAATGCTTCATTATTATCAATTGAAAGTTTTCTTCAGCTAGCATACATGGATATATCCAAGTTGGATGCCTTTCAGTACAATATAAGGTTAACAAGTATTAATGATGAGTTAGTGGAAGATGGCAGGTTGTTGAATTGAAAGGGAACTCTGTATTAAGCGAAAGAAACAGATTGCTGAACATACAAGAAACATGGCTTATTGTACAAGGGAAATACAGAACATAAACCAGGTAACTTCACCATCATTGTGGAAAATGTCAGTCCATTAAGACATCAATGTCCACCTAACCTATCATATAATCTTTAAAGTTTGTTGTTTAGATGTTTTAGTTTTTATGCCTAATTTATACTGCTTTATTTTTAAGCCTACACTGTTTTATATGGCCCTAATTAACATTTTAAATGTAAAACACTTCTACCCTAACAAAATGGCAATTCGCACAGTGAAGGTGAAGTTATCAAAATCGATATCCAGCTTTCCCTTGTACAGTAGGTCACATTCCTTATGTTCACTAACCTGCTTCTTTCTCATAATACAGACTTTCCCTTTCAATTCAATATCCAACTTCCTTCCATCAATCTACCACAATACTTGCCAACCCTCATTTGTACAAAGAGGAATCTACCTTGTACAAAATTAAGCACATATCCTCTTAACATCTTATCCAAGATCATTGCATTATAAAGTTGAACACGTTTTGTTCTAAGTGCATGCAATTACCCTAATTACAACAATCTAATTATATGTCATTAAAAAAATATTTCATCTTTAAAACAAATTAGCTGCAGACAAATTGGAACCATCTTTGTGTTCTCCATCTTGGTTAATTGATATTACTCTAGTTTCTTCTTCATTTCAGCTTGATATTCATTGGTCATCAACTCAATATAACACAACACCATGAAAACAAAAGCTGCCATTTGCAAAAATCCGAAGAGCCGCCGCCATTTGATACTTCCTTTTTTAATATTTGCCATTGTGCTGCCATCATTTTGTTTTGATAGTTTAATACTCAACAGATCAGTCACAAATACAGGAAATAACACCTTTTAATAAAAGATGTACATTTCCCTTTTTAAAGAATTGCTTTTTGCCCAACCGAAAACCTGAATAGTTAATCTAAATAAGTAAATGACCAAGCACGAGAAGATTTAAATAATTCAAATTTTCTCATTTCTTGAATCCGTCACGTGGAGTCTAACCTGTGCACATAGAAAACCCAGGTCATCTGCTTGCTTGATTGAATTCAGTTGGTAAAATCCTGGAGAACTTTTGGCAATACAGAATATCCTTCCACTATTATCCTTTGACAATGTCAGTACAATAATCCATAATTCAGTATAGCAAACCCATGACATTCCTTTATATAAGTAGACAAATCAATAAGTCAAGAAAACATAAAAGCACTCTCAACCATAAATTACAGTAGAAATGACCACACCCAATGACCACGCCCATTTGTTGGCAAATTTAATGCTCACACCCCCCTGCTCAAACACGTTCACAACGGCCCTACGGGTGATCATGTTGAACAAAATTTTATAAACGGTACATATTTTTGAATTTATGACACATTGAATCTTAGATGTCAATGCGATTTGTCCGTGTTTATCATGTCCTTGTCCGTGTTTTCCGTGTCCGCGTTTTCCGTGTCCATGTTTTCCGTGTCCATGTTCCGCGTTTTAAAAAAACCCGCAATACTTGGGTATACGGCTCAATATTCGATAAGTTAGGAATTTATGGTTTAATTGGCTTATAGTCTTTTGGAAGTGAGAAAATTAACATTGGCGTTTGCAAAAGCAAAGAAAAGAACAACGTTGAGGCGGATCTGAAAGAAAAAGGTAACTGGTCGTCCCAAACTATAAAGCGGTCAGGCGAAGCCGACGATGGAGGCCACAAAAATTTCATTTATATAACTCTCCTCCGCCGCAAAGGCTTCTACCACATTTAACAATGCACAAATCATGTTCCCGAAAGTAAAGTTCGCTCGAAAATACACGGAGGATGAAACAGAAATTTAGATAGAAAGCGTAATGTTTTAAAATTTTGAATTTTACCGGCAAAGGCGATGCAAAACAGCTAAACAACCGCACGTCGGAATGTACAAATTTCAACAAAAATACAATACAAAATATCTGTAAAAGCTCGAAATTCCTTTGGGACAGCAAAAACGACCACTTTTATTCTTTATGAATAGAGGCTAGAGTGACACTACCAGCACTAAATTCAAAACGAAAGCCATAGGCGTCGAGCGGACTACATGCATGAGCACGTGAACCTCAAAAATCACCAAAAACTCATCCAAAAAGCTGAAATTTTGTCCGTAAGCTGTCAAAAGTCATAGTTAAAAGGTTCAAAGAAGTCTTGTACTTCCAAATACCGAAAAGGGCCACAAATTCGAAAGAATACGACTGGCGAAGTCAGGTAACGAAGAGTCACGAGGCGGCGTCGAGCGGACTACATGAACACGTGAACCGCAAAAATCGCCGAAACTCATCCAAAAAAGCTGAAATTTTGTCCGTAAGCTGTCAAAAGTCATAGTTAAAAGGTTCCAAGAAGTCTTGTACTTCCAAATGCCGAAAAGGGCCCCAAATTCGAAAGAATATGTCTGGCCAAGGCAGGTAACGACGAGTCACGAGGCGGCCGAAATTCGAAAATATCAATTAAAACGTCAAAGTAATGAAGCAACAAGCAACAACAACATTGTCTACTTTACTTACTCTTCCTTATCATGCCTTGGACATTTTCGTTTCGAAGTGGCAGTATATACTCTTTAAGGTTGGGCTGAATTTTCGAGTCAAGCGACCGAAGCCAATCCTGTTCAATTTGCCGTCCAAGGAAAAACTGAGGTTGCTGTTGAACTTGAACGCAGTTTGAATTCTAATGAGACCGCCCCAGCACGGGAATACGAATTGATGTACGTTGATTGGTTAAAAATTTAAAGTACTTCCTGCCGTCCTTTCAGGCTTTTTGATTGGATAATGTTTCCCGCTTTCACCAGCCAAAGCCGGGTAAAGACCCCGGGTACTCGGGCCTATAAGAAAAAACTAGCAATAACACTGACTAGAAGGTGTTCTGTTTACAACCTAGCTGTCCAGAAACTTTTGAAACTTTTCAACCTCGTACCGGCAGGGCAGTGCTTCTACTTTCATCCTTATTTATTGCGATATTTCCTGCCAGAAATTGCAAAATTTCCTGGCATTTCCTATTAAAATATGACTTAAAAATCTCAGCAAACAGTGTCTTTATTCTTGAGATTTTCGTCGTTTTCGAACATTTGTCATTTTTTTAACAAATTATTTTTTCAACCGCTGCCCATTTGAGTTGAGCCTCGAGAGATTCCCGAGCAATTTCCGAATCGTACCGAGCGATTTCCGAAGTTGATGCGAAACGCCGCCAATCAAATTGCCAGCATTTGAAAACTCTATGATAGGTCCCAGTGGTTGGAATTTCAGAATTTCCTGCCATTATCCTGGCAATTCATTATATTTCCTGCCAATTTCCTTCCAAAAAGGATTTCCTGCCACTTTTCCTGCCAGAGGCCAATATTTCCTTTTGACAGGAAATTTCCTGGCAAGTGGAAGCACTGCGGCAGGGTCTTATCTCCCGTGGAGCGGAGATAAGACCCTGGATCACAAAAGACAAACTAAAAACTGGAAGTAAATAACTTCTCCAAACTAGTACTATAAGAAATATTTGGAGACCAATAAGGAGAATTTGTATATTAACACGACTGGGCTATGTAGATCATTATAAAATAAGTCGTGTCTTACGCACGCTGTGATTGGTCAGTTACTGTGTTTATATCAGGCTTTAGTATAAATTGACAAGTTTATATCACAAATCCTCAATTTTGATTGGCTATCGCTGCAGGAGTTACTATCCGCTGATATAAACCTCTGGGGAAAAAGTCGCCTGATTTCGAAAGAATATTTACTTTTTTCCATGAAAAATGCCAAATAAAAGTTATTTCTTGGGTTAGAAAGTTGTAAATTTATACTAAAACAATTAGACAACTCGCCCTTGTTTTCTATGAGCGATAGTCAACTCGGCTCCGCCTCGTTGACTATCTGCTCATAGAAAACGCGGGCTCGTTGTCTAATTGTTAAATATAACATGAATGGATTACGCCATCGTGATACGCCACAATTAGCCATCATACGCCATCAATTAGCCATCATACGTAATCAATTAGCCATCACCGCGCCATCATACGCAGTAAGGAGAATTTACGTGTTGATAAAAAAGATATTTGTACATTTTATTTGCTTTCTAAGGGTTATTTTTTAAAAGAAATAGAAAACATTTTTATCCGTGTTCCCATACGTTATAGAAACACTCGTGGAAGTTTGGGCGAACTCGAAATCGCGTGGAAACACTCGCCCTACGGGCTCGTGTTCCCACTATGATTTCTCGTTCTCCCAAACTTCCACTCGTGTTTATATAACTGTATGTAAACACGGAAAATGTTTTCTATTTCTTAATGATCATGTTGAGCCAACAAGCAAACAAGATTCCAGCGGTTATTCAATATGGCGGATAAACGTAAAGGTGAGTATTGTGTCATGGTGAGAAGAAAGATACATTACCTTTGTTTTTGAGGATATAGAGTGCGTCGGTCCTTAATTTCTAACTCTCTTTTATTTATTATACCTTTTCTATGTTTCACTGGTTTGGTATTTCACCCATGCTTCCGACGAAATAATCACTAAAAGATCTCGTCACTTCCTGCAGTTCACATAAAAGAAAATATCATTATGACAGAACTGAACATTCGTCCAGTTCAGATAACAGCAAAGATAGATCACGTTCAAAGATAAGAGGTTAGATTATGTAAATATATATAAATTACCTGCTAATGATCTAATTGATGTGATTCTTGCAGCTAAAGAGAGGAATCCAGTGCGGACTGTGATTGGTCAAGATTGCCATCAATCACAACTAGGGTGTCGATTTTGCAAACACTATCTGATAAGAATTTCGATCTCGCTTTTTCCAATCAGATGCGATGACAAACTTGATCAATCACAGTCCGGACTGGAATTTCCTCTCTCGCCACAAGTGGGCCTTGCCGTCACCATTTTCCCTTTCATAAACAGTCTTTACTTTCCATTGTAGGGGAGTGGATGGGTGGGGAATTGGGATGTGGAAATTCTGGGGGGTAATTGCCTCACCACCTCGAGAGGCGATTTTGGTATCCGCATCTTCATGTTACACCTGTGTAAGGTCATTGACGTCATTTGCCACTCAGACATCTTGTATCAAACTATCAATCAACCAGTCAATCAAATCAAATGATTGAATCAAATAAATCAAAGTACCTTCTAAAATGTAGTTTTAAATATTTAGAAAAAGATTATAAGAACAAGAAGCATAAAAGAAAGCATCAATCATCTAGCTCATCAAGCTCTGACAGTAAACAAAAGTCAAAAGGTTTGCAAATGTTCATTTAGTTTGTTGCAAAAAATTGAAAGAGATATGCCAAATGGCAACTTCAACGAATAATCAATGAGTGTTTATAAACATTTGCCACCCAACTTGTGATTACACCCTGTATATACGGTATGTGCGAGAGAATCTCATTTTTCCTTCTTTTTAGATCACAATCTTATTGTAATCGATCTTTTCCCCTCTGATTGCCAATTTCCCCTTGGCATGAAGCTGTCGCCAAGTTTCCTTGGTGTCTCTAACCCCCTCGACCCTATATATTGTAAATAAATTATGCCTTTAACTTGCATTAGTAATATAGTAGTAATGGTTCAAAGGATTAATAATCACATTTCTTTGTATGTGTCAGTAAAAAAGAAGAAAGGAAGAAAGAGCGATTCTTCATCAAGTTCATCGAGTGAAAGCAGTGAAAGTTCATCGAGCAAAAGCAGTAAAAGTTCATTAGGTTACTATTCCAGATCTTAGAGTGTTTTGATATCCCATATTACTAAAAAATTATATCTAAGACCTTTTTATCTTTTGCTTATAAAGATGAACATAAAAAAAGAAGAAATGTAAGTATGGACTGAAATTATAGGCAGAAGAAATGGCATTTTATAAACAAGTGATTTCCAGAGCTCACTAATGCATGTATCTAGGTTAACTAAAAGTGCATGATGGGGTGTATTTTTAATACTGTAGTTTCACTTTCAGAAGTATGGAAGTAGCACCCCCTTAATGTCTGCCATCTTTCTTTTTATTTTGTCTGTCATCTTTTGTTTCTTCTGGCTTTTTTCTGAGTAAACTATCTTTTTTACCCCCTATTCTGCCATGCTTATCTGACAGAGTTTCTTTGAATTTTTGTCAGAAAACAAAGAAGAAAGAAAAGTCCAATGGACCTGTGCAATTATCAAAAGTCAGGCAATGGACCCTGTCAGAGACTGGCATTGTTTTATTTCATATTTTAACTGTCACTGTATTATTTTTTGGATATATGAAAAAGAGAAATAAGGGAACTTCAATAATGTTGAAAAATACATAAAAGTACTTACGTATTTTCATGGACGACGTTTTGGACAATGTGTCCAGGATTCTTCAGGTCAGACGTGAAGTACTCTAAATATTTTTCAACATATTGAAGTTCTTGGCTATAGATTTTCCGGGCGAAAGCCTATAAATCGGAGTATAAAGATAAGAGCCCAGCTCAATATACTATCTATATTTAGATAGTTTTCACACCTGTAATTATTGCTCTGAAAATGTTGTAAGTTTGCAATGAAACGTTAGTAAAAATGTTTTAAAACTTTACTTGTTTCATATTATTATAGCAAACATTTACATAATATTGAGCTGGGCTCTTATCTTTATACTCATATTGAAGTTCTCTTATTTCTCTTTATCATATTATATCCAGACTTTCTTTTATATTATAGAGCTTTCTTTTCATATTGTGATCTATGTATTGTTGTGTTCAAGAGAGTCATAAAAGAAAGGAAACATAATAATGAAAGTGAAGGATTAGAAATATTTAAAGGAATTGAAAGGAAACAAAGATGAAAGGAGAGGAAACAAGAATAAAAGAAAAACAAAGGAAAGGGACAGATGAACAGCCAGTCAGCCATTTACCTGTAACAATCTGACAAGTTTCTTTCTTGAAAAATTTAGTTTATGGTAGACAGAACAATCACTGATACCAGCAGAAGTGCAATATCTGGCAAGAAAATAAAGTTGAAAGTAAAAAAGACAAAGAAGGATAAAGAGGTAAATGTAATGAAACATGGATGTCCCATGTCTTTTGTTAAACCACTCATGCAGAATTAAATTTCAGTTTCACAGGCTTTCTATCAATTCTAATTTTCCTAGTATTTCCTACATTTTTTGTACTTTCCTACTTTTTATTAAGAATGCCTTGATTTTCATACTTTTTTGTTAATGAACCACTGAATTTTATTTGATTAATTAGTATCAGTTATATTGATTGAAGCTGGAGTAGCCATATAGGGGGAGTAAGCCACATTTGTACATTTCATTTATGAAAAAAATTACTTATTTCTACATTTTCCTACTTTCTTTTCCTACTTAGTTTAATTTTATCCTAGTTTTTGACAACCTGCCAGAAAAGCCTGGTTTTAAGACATTATAATTGTCATTGGATGCCATCATATTCTTCACCATCATTCATTGTCACCAAATAAGGGTGCCATATTATATTCCCATTAAATGTGGGTGTGTAGAAAAGTCAAAAACAGTGTATTTAACAAAATATTAATTTTTCATCATAACTATTATTTCCCCACTTTCTAATTCCTTTCAGCGGGAAAAAAATAGAAAGCAACTCCTGAGCTTTTTAAACCAGACACTTTAACTGACGAGTCTAGCAAAGATGAAGGATTTAAAGAAGCCCAAAGAAACTTCACAAATCATTTAATGAAATAGACTTCTTCTGTCCAACCAACTCCAACTGTTTGAGAGACTTCAGTCTTGGTTGAAGCTTCATATAAGTTCCCAAAATGGCCGAATGCACTGACTATCAGTACCAATTTACAAAATTAAAATGTTACTGTATTTCTAAAATAAAGCATTATTGTTATAAGCCACAGATTAGGAATTGGGTTATTTTTTTAGCATTTGGGATATTTATATCAAACTTCAGCCAACTTCTTTGTGTAATTGTACATATTGATATGAAAAATACAAAAAATAAACCTCCGATTCTGTACATTTTCTGGTACTTTTAGTTTTTACTTGATCTAGTCAAAGTCATAAGTTGCAGTAGTTAAATTATTAGGCCTGGTTGTCAATTGAATGGTGAATGCACCTTGGTGATTTTCAAAATAATTGTATGTATGGTTGTAACTTCCATTTGTTTTATTTTGTTTATAAAGAAACAGTTTAACTTTAAAACAGTAAGCATTTCACACGTAATATGGACATACTGATATACAGCAAAAGCAACAAATTTACAAAAGGGCATTTTTATTTCAGTAAAAGGGCACATTTTCCAATTTTGAAAAGTAGGGGGGCATCTGCCCCCAGTGTCCCCCGGGTCCGCTGCTTAGTTCGGATTTTATAGACGAGTAAAATGATATTTGAAAACAGAACTGGCTAGTTTAGTTTATTTAGATTTATCACTCCGTAGGTGAACGGAATACCCAACAGGCTATAAGAAGCCCAATTATAGGGGTTGTGAGGGCCTACGATTTAAGGTCGTTATCCGAGAAGACCCGAAAGTCTCACCATTTGATATTATTGCAAAGGCAGCACTTTCTCAATTATTTTTAAGTCCCTGAGTTGAGGTCCGACCCAGGATTTGAGAACCTGTGTCTCCCAGCACGTGGTCTAGTCACTCTAGTGGTTTATACCACACATGTCTATGACAACAGCTGGTTATATTACCATTTAACCCACTTAAGTTAAGAATGTTTGATATGTAAACGATACTCACTTTGACGTCACACTGCGTAATGACTTATTGGAAAATCATGCATATCTTTAGGATTATGTAACGAAATATGTGTGTGTTTATCCCATGATACTAAAGACACTAAACATACGAAGTTACGTTTCAAGTGATTTGATAATCCCAAAGATATACAGGCTTTTAATTTTTAGTAAGTCCATATGCTCATAGACATGTGTGATAACCACTAGACCACAACAGCTGGTTAGCTCGTCTGTAGGAAGGGCATAAAGTTAATTCAAATGATATTTTTGAGTCGACGAAAGGTCAATTAAAGAGAAAGAGTAGTTAACGGGAATCTCCTTCGTGTACCGGACACACAATGGATACAGACTGGATTCAGAAGCTTTACAAGAACAAAAACCCTTAACCATAACCCAAATAAAAACTCTAACCCTAATCCTAACCCTAAAACTGCATGACTTGGGTTGAGATATATAATTTTATAATAATTTTAATAATAAATTTAATAATAATTAATAATAATTTTACATTTCGGTTGCTCATATATCGAGAAAGGGCCGTACTTTCTGACAAAAATTACTTAATATTATTAACGGCTAAATGTTCATCTTCATACACATTTGCCCCTGCTAAAAGTTGGTTTAAATTACATGCGTAATAACACGGCGATCGTTGCGGTGAAATACGAAGAATGTTTTTTGGATATTTTTTGGAACGAATTTTTTCAAAGCAAGTCGGTTTAAAAGGTGAATAACAGCCCGTACTGCGCATTCGTGGAATTTGTTTATACAATCGAACCTCTATGAGCGACCAACCACCTCTCTATTAATATTTAGTTTAAAAGTAGGGTTAGTATTCCTTTATTTCAGGGTTAGGGATTGGTTTGTATTTCGATTGTTCATAGATCGAGAAAGCGCCGAAAGTCACTGAAGATTATAAAGATATAGTCTAAACACAGGAGCAAAAAATCCGTTACGTTAAAATCGGATTACATGAACCAATTTTTCACGCGGGCTATCACCCCAGAGACCGCTTTAAGACGTTGAAATAAAGTTATCATGCAGGATCGTCGGTCAGCAGTGGTTTCTTTACGGTGGTATAGACGTTTATTATATAATTGCAGAAGGCTGTTTTTCTCGAAAACAAAGATAATCGACATACGTACTATCTCAAGATTCCAGACAGAGTTTCTGTGAACGCATGCACATGCACACACACATGTATGTGTGATAATTGATTAATAATGCGATTATCCAGACTCAAAATAGCATAAGTAGGTACTGTTATTTAATAGCTCTCGTGTACCTCGCGGTGCGTCGTTAATACGCCTCGAGAAACACTACGACTACGAGGCAATACAAACAAGGGGAAATAATTGATATTCCCAACTCAAAGCGCGGAAGAACCTCTGGCACGCAACGGTGCGCATAGTCAAACTCGAGACTTGACGTACTGAGCAATAGACAATTGTCATCGCTCACGGCTTGAAGCACACATGGAGCGACGCTTGCACCTCCCCTTTTGATTTCGCGTGACCGTGTGTTGACTGAAGCCGGGCGAACATTACCTGCGAACACTCCTTTGTTTCCCGATGCTTCTAAAACGGGAATTCGAAACGCATCTTTAGATCATACTTGTAACTTCAGTTCTAAATAAACGCATCTCTAAATATTCCCGAACAGATGAGGAGTATCAAAGACGCTCGGCGTTCTGGTGTCGTGCTGAGGCAAATAACCATCGTTTACTTGTTAACAGGTACAAGATTGGGCGTACGCAATTGCCACTCGCTGCGTCCGCACGAATTATTACAATAATTAACTATAAACACATTTGGCATGGCGGTGTAGCTGTACTGTCAGTGGATTACCTAGATTCTGTTCGCGACGCAGGCGAATCTGTTGGATGGACGAGTACGAGTTTGATTTAGAATGACACTACTTCGTATCCCTACAGCAAACGCAAGATAAAGTTACAAACGCAGAAATCGTCCGTGTCTTTTTCGTGATAACAGACTTGACGCTCGCGCGCCGGCTTTGAAGCATAAGACTGGAAGAATATTAGGGATAGTCTGAATGCGTTCACGGGCAGACACGAAAGGAGCTGGACGTTTTTGAAAGTGCGTTGTGTAGGGGAGGTCAGTAGAAGGTGTCTAACGATTTCGAATATGATTGACGTGGTAAGGTGGTGTGCTGCCGTGTTGTTCATGTCACAGATATTGGTGGATGGCAGCTTCGGCTACCCTCTATGGCTGCTCGATGGTAAGTCATTCCTACTCAATTTACACACACAGCAACATGTTAACTATGCTCGCGTTGACCAAAGAAGTTGGTATTAAAAACAAACAGATATGATTATATCAGCGTTTGTCCAACATGCCAACGATATTTCTGCGGTCTGGAGTTAGTGTTTTGTTTACACAGTACAATCTGGAATGTTAGCGCAAAACATGCAACTCCGTTAAGCACTAAGGAATGTTTTTTGCGTAGTATAACATGGCGCAACTGTCCTGCAAAAGGTGGTGCAGTGGAATAATTTTAAGGTTTTGGTTTAAGAAAATACAAGCCAAAAAAACGCGTACAAAACCACTACATAGCAATATTAAACACAAGTAATATTTGGCATTTCACTCGATCAAACTACATGTTCTAAGGATTTATGGTGAAGGAAAATTTCGAGTGTTGGAATATATACATTTTAAGACCAAACCGGGTCGACCAGTTGCGAAAAATGCAACTTCAAGGCCTTCCGGTTGGAATTGAATCCACGACCCTGCGATGATGGCATCCCATTACGTACTGGCTCGAGGTTACAGGATTAGAGGATTAGAGCTCAACGGATCTTCCATGTATCGTTTACAAAACGAAAAATTCGACATTCCATATTGTTTTTCCTCCAAAAGTATGTTTTGAATAATGAAGAATCTAATTTTTTATTTCTCGTTTTGCGCTTGATGTAAGTAAGCATTTGAAATTTTAGCTTGATGACGTCACTATAGTTGTTCAAATTAAAACATCGATATTTCGCAAAGTATGACTAAGTCAATAACAAAACGTCACAGCTTGTCATCTTTATATAGTTACCATGGAAACACAATTAGTTCCAGAGCCCTTGTTTTCTAATCTCACAAAATATGATTCATGATCCCTGAACACCTGTTACAGACTTGATTACAAGTAATATTTGGCATTTCACTCGATCAAACTAGCCAGGTTGTGCGTTTGATGCATTAGAGAGATTAAGTTTGACTTCCAATACGACTACCAGTACCGATATTCGATTTGCCCTTCTCCTTCCAATTATTAATTGACAATTAGTTATCAATAGAATAGGGTTGTGTATGGTTACTATTTCTAGATCTACAATTCCGACAAACAATTGGCGAAAATACTCTCAAAGGATTCCAAATTACCATTGTTGGGAATGCAAAAATCAGAGGCAAACTCAGACAAACGGGCACATCTAGTCAAACTGGCTTCCGAAATTCGGTCGACTTCAGACCGATACAAACATCCAATTGCACCGCGAAGGCCCTGGGGACGATATTTCATTTTTTCATTTCATAACCACGACCACTTACGACATTACATTTAGATCTCAACAACCTTATGCCAGATGGAGCAAGATCCAAGCGTTCTCCGAAAGAGCAGCTTATCTGTCAGCCCAAGACACACATGACCCAATCAAGAGGAGTCATCACGAGTCCACATTACAAAACACCACCGGATGTTGACGGCGTGTCGTGTTCGTGGTCGATACACGCGAGGAGTGGGCGAAAAGTTCATTTGCAATTCCTAGACTTTAACATCGTGGACACGTGTGCTGGAATATGCAAGTGCAACTACGTCACAATCATGGAACCTTCGAGAAACGCGAAACCGGTTTCCTGGAAATACTGCAACGAAAGAAAACCTCCACGGATTTTAATATCCACGGGGAAAAGACTCAAAATTCACCTCCGTTTAAAAGCCGGTAGTAGGTATCAAGACAACAGATTCAACATCAGTTATACCACCACCAGTAATTTTCACGAACCTAAGATTAGCAAAACGGCCGTGATGAAGAAGACTATTTATTCTAATGCGCGCATCAATGAGAACGAGCAAAGTCATGGGGAGAGAGAAATGCTACTACCGACTGCTGAACACGTTGCGCCCACGGTTAGAAACCGCGATCCTACGGATGATCACAAGGAGACTGGCCCGAGTAAATTGACGGTGTTGTTGGCAGTAGCCGTACCAGTGGTCATGATATTTATTCTGGTTGTGCTCATCATAGCGTATTATAATCATGTCACTGAGAACAAGCAGACACAACGAAGGTAATTTGAGAAAGACCAACAAGTAATATAAAATAGCTTTTGGGATCAAAGTGTCTGTCTCACGTTTGGGGTTTTACATATTCGTAATATTTGGGTCTTCCTGAGCAAAATCATAGTATATATTGTCAGTCGAAAATTTCATCTTCACGGACTTTTTTGCTGTTAAAGTTATCGGATGTGATGTCACAAGAGGCATTCCAAACCAGTTTTCTTTTGTTACTTGCCACAAAAATGCCTCTTGTGACATCACATCCGGTATCTTTGACAGCAAAAAAGTCCATGAAGATGAAATTTTCGGCTGACAATATATATCATGATTTTGCTCAGGAAGACCCAAATATTACGGATATGTAACTACCCATCGGTAGTGTAGCACCGTGCCCATGTATGCAGTCAATGCATCAGATAGTCAATGCATCAGATAAACAATGGGCTATATCAGTAATGGGTATACAGTTTTACCACAAGAAATGTTTGTTCACTTTTTAATGGTTAATGTATCTGCACCAGTCCATCAAGTCATGTGTAAAGTAATGAGTTTCCTGCATCTGAAATCATTATAGCAATCACTTCCAAACGAATGTGAATACCAATATTAATTGCTTCCAGTTTTACTATTGTATATCTGTGCCACGATGGTAATACGCCAAACGTAGACGCATGTACGCATTGCGTACCTATTTTTAACTTATGCATAGACTTATGTTCGTGTTGTCTTCAAAATATTTCGAAAAATGCGGTATACGTCACTCGCCGTCATCACTCACTTGCCAATTAAATAGCGAGTCGGGTAGCCAATGTGATTGTAGATTCTACTATTATTTCTATTACTCTTACTATTATTTCTATTTATTATTGGATATAGTTATACACAAAAGAACAACTTTTTTCCATTTTAGGGAAGACATACCCAACAGCCGCTCGGCGCTCAGTGATATGTTATTAAATAGCGGTATTACCCTGGCTCCAATGTTTAACTTGAAGAAAGCAAAAAGAGAGTCGTCAGATAGGAGGGAAAAGTAAGCGTAACTTAAGTCACTTGTACAATAAACAGCCACTCGTGGACACACTTGGGACCATATCTAGGTGCCCGTGTTTGAGAGGTGTCCGTCATAGAAGATTTTGTTGAAGGAAAATGAGGAGGAAACAGCCCGTAGCTATAGGTGTCCATGTTTGAGAGGGTTTTGTTGTAACAATCTTTTGTCAAACGTTTTGTTGGACAATCGTAGCTATAGGTGTCCGTGTTTGAGAGGGTTTTGCTGAAATAATATAAGGAGGAAACGGCTTGGACAACAATGGCTAGGTTTCTGTTTTAGTGGTGTCCGTTTTAGAGAGGGTTTTATTGAAGTAAAATCAGGAAACTAGCTAGGTTTTCGCCTTAAAGGTGTCCGTCTGAGAGACTTCAAAAATCAAAAATAAAAATTATAAAAAAGGACCACATATATGGCATGTTGCGCGGCCTTGTTACGTTGGCGCAGTAATTATCGAGAACGATTACAGTGAACATAGATGATCTTGTTTTATAGAGCAAACCTACTATACGATGATATGCTTCAATCATGGAAAGCAACACATGCCAACAGAAAGGAACGACTCAGAGCAAAACAGGAAAGGTATCCGAAGATATAGTAAATAAAACACCATAGTGTCGACTTGTATGGTTAAAATCCTGACAACACAACAACTTTCCAAAACGCCTTATCCCTAGTTACAAATCTTAGGGTGAGGATAAGAGCTTAAAGAACGTCTCCGGCATCGTGCATTGAGCCGGCCATTTTTCTCGTGTTGATCTAGCGGAGTCTGGCCGCACTCAAGTCCTCGTGTACAGTTTTCCCTATGCGGACCATAGAGAGCAATGATAGTTTTCAAATTATAGAATCTTTAATTTAGTTCTTGATTCCCTTCAAACTATTTAATAGTGGGATGTTACAACTTATTATATTTATCATTCATTTAAAGGGATATGGCAATATAAATTATCTTTGTCTCATTTGAAAGAACTCGTAAAATGGTATAAGAAGACCTTTTACAATTTTTCTGTATCTTTCTTGGTTTTTGAAATATTTCAGATCATCTTGTTGTAATATTTGACATAATTAACTAGGAAATTGGTGACGTCACAAGCAGGATAAACCTGATGAAACCACTCCATAGGTGACAGAATTACCGCGGAACGCTTTTTAAAATGTTGTGGACAAATTGAAAATGGAAATAGTGCAACATAATCGAGTTTCTGTCTCATAATGTCGTAAGGTTGGCAAGATAAAAATTTCACTTTACCTTACTTATGACGTCACATGCATATCGAAAATAATTCCAAGATGGCGGACAGCACGCTGACTTTCGTCAAATTATTTCGAAAACCAAAAAAGATAAGGGAAAATTGTAAAAGGTCTTGTTATACCATTTCACGAGTTCTTTCAAATGAGACAAAGTTAATTTATATTGCCATATCACTTTAAGTGAACGGAATACCCCAACAGTAGAAGCCCAATTGATAGGGGGTTCCGTGGGCCTACGATTTAAGGTCGTTATCCGAGAAGACCCGAAAGTCTTACCATTTGCTGGTGTTATTGCAAAGGCAGCAATTTTTAAGACCCTGAGTGGTGGTCTGACCCAGGATTTGAAACCTGCATCTCCCAGCTCATAGACATGTGTGGTAACCACTAGACCACAACAGCTGGTGCTATTTCGTGTACTATTTCTAGATGTGTAAACATCATATGACCAATATTAGGCAAAATGTATCGTGGAATACTCATTTCTCTTACAGTGTCGAGGTGTGGGAATCCTATCAGTTATCACGTAAGCAACGTAGAAACACCCGAGAAGCTGATAAAAGCGACAGCCAAGCATTCGCAATGTTGCTTAGTAGTGCCATCAACGTTTCCACTACGTCTGCTGTACAGCATGAGGAACCAACTGAGAAGATAGAAGAGGAAGACGAAGTGAAGACAAGATCGAGACCAAGCAGGTGAATCAGCTGGAACGTAGCCAGCTCGTTCCATTGTAATGCAACTTTACACCCACTCGTTAATAATTCACCAAGGAAAAAACAAAAGAAATTAATGTTTAATAAGTATACAGTTGTAAATAGGAAAGAGCATTATTACTACGGAGTTCGCATCCGCGCCATTTTAGCTTCGAGTTTCGGCAGAGGTGTTGCGAATCTACTTTGATTGGGAGGGGAGTGGCCAGATATTATTTTAAAAAATGCCCACATCTTAATTTGCGCGTTTCAGCAAAAAAACATGAAATCTCACAACGTATACTCACTTTGGCATTAACACGCATAAATAAATAGTTTAATCGAGTGAAATGCCAAATATTACTTGTAATTACTTCTTCTCCCGGCATTACCACATTATATATATACAGAACTCATGACTATGCTCTCGGCAACGGCCTCCGTAGCTCAGTGGTCAGAGCACTGCACTAGCATCGCAGAGTCGCGGGTTCAATTCCAGCTATTGGAATTGGGTTACCACTACGGGAAAATCGCAATTGTAAAAATTACGAGATATTCTTATTATATGGCTTGGCTCGCGGCAGCTTTTCTGTAATTTTATTGACAAAAACAATTGAAAATGTTTGAGGAAATGTGAGAAATGTAAAAGAGCCATATAATAAAAACCTTATTAACCTCGTAAATTATCCTGCCCTAGTGGTCTTTTCGCACAGACCTCCCTCATCCGTCGCTCGGTCTGTACTGAAAGACCGCGGGAAGGATAATTTTGTCTTAACGATCTTTCCTGTCCGGCAGAAAAACATCCAAAATTGAACTACCTCTTTGTTTTATTGATATCTCGGGAAATATCCATAACTGTTGCGAAATCTATACCTTTTCTGAAAGTCTAACCGGCTGTTACCAATGCTTTTGAATTTTCCGAACAAGACACATCATGATAATATAAATTAGCATTAATTATCATAAATCAGGTTGAAAAACTTCCATTTTTCCCGGTAAATACGTACCTAAAATGATCAGGTTTCGTGATTGGCTATATGGAACGATGGTTAGGGTTAGGACATTGGTTTATTTGTGGTTGATTCTATTGTTTTGTTGTTTAAATCAACCAATCACAAAACTTGATAGTATAGGTAGGTGGCGACCCATTTTTCTAGAAAATGCCATCTTGCACGCCCGCGTAGCATCATGAAAATTCAAAATGCCACCAATCGCAGAATTGAAATCAAATCAAACTTGGCATGTGAGTGGATCTCATGTGCCTGGCGCTTGTCGAATTTCAATTTTTAATCTTGCGTTACCGTCTGCCGTATTTTTCGATTGACAACTTCGGGGGTCTTCTGTGACCCGTAAGACCCCTTTTGACTGGGCTGGACAGGAAAGAGTTAAAGAACTCCCGCTCGGTCAAAAAAAAAGAAAGTTATCTAGTCCAAATGTTGACCGCCAAAAAAGGTTTTTCAAAACATTTAGAGATAACTGATTGGTATCTAGAACATTATTTATAGTATTTCCTGAAGCATTCCAGAAAATAGTACATTCTAAAGACATGCATATTTCGTTTATCGTAGTCTCCTCCCTTACTCTCTCTCTCTCTCCATATATTTTACAGTAAAACATACAGCTTTTCGTCATTTAGCCATCTACTCATCTTCATTATTCATCATCATTCTTCTCTGCAATAACAACCACCTTTCTCCTTTCTTCAGCATTCTCATAAACAGGATTCTCTCCGATGATTTTCCGCACAAACGCAGCTCAAAAGTGCTATCGTGGAGTGATATTTCTACGAAGTCAAAAGAAGAACCAGTTTCAGAGAAACGAGCTACAAGTGCTGCAGAACTGAAAACACGAGGGTAAGACAGAAAAGAAGAGATAAATAAGGATGATAAATAAGATAAAAAAGGAATGGATAAATAAGGTTTGAAAAGGCGATGTTAGGGCTAGACTTGGATCAAGTCCGTCTCTCCAAAGGGAGTTGGGGGATTCGGGAGTGGCTGATGGATTGGGGAAGAGCACAAAGTGCACTATACCTTCATACTATCATACCATGACAAAATACATTGATATACAGCAAAGAGTATTATACCTTCATACTATTATACCATGGCAAAATACATTGATATATACAGCACAGATAGTATCATACCTTCATACTATCATACCATGGCAAAGTATATTGATATACAGCACAGATAGTATCATACCTTTATATACTATCATACCATGGAAAATACAGTACATTCATATACAGCAAAGATAGTGCTGCATACCTTCATACTATCATACCATGACAAAATACATCTATATACAGCAAAGATAGTATCATACCTTCATACACTATCATACCATGACAAAGTATATTGATATACAACACAGATCGTATCATACCTTCATACTATCATAGCATGGCAAAGTATACTGATATACAGCAGAGATAGTGCCGTATACCTTCATACTATCATACCATGGAAAGGTATATTGATATACAGAACAGATAGTAATCATACCTTCATACTATCATATGTACCATGGCAAAATACATTGATATACAGCATAGATACCGTAGAATCTCGAAAGTAACCGCCCCCCGAAAGTAGCCGCACCCTCGAAAGTAGCCGTTTTTTTAAACAATTACTACGAAAACACGAAAGTAGCCGCCTCTCTTAAAGTAACCGCCCCTCGAAAGTAGCCCCTTCCGATCTCTATAACTATTGTATAAATAAGTTGTAACATCTGTTTAACAATTATTTTTGAATAGCATGGACTAAAACATGTATAAAACAGTAATATCAAAGATTCAGGAATTTCAGGCAGTAGTTATAAGTTTGTCTTTGTCATCGTTCAGACGTCCTCTTCCATTTCGGTATCTGAATATTCGGTATCGAGTACGGTAAATTATTAGCGTTAGATAATAAGTAACAACTCTTATGTAATTTAATCAAAATAAAACAAAACTTTGAGTTTGAATCATTGTGCAAAATGTACAGTAGTGGTTAAAAATTGGCCGATGCTAAAAATAACAACCCGAAAGTAAGCGCCCTCCAAAAGTAGCCGCCCTTAGAGGTCACTAATTTCGAAAGTAGCCGCCCCCGGCTACTTTCGAGATTCTCCTTCGAATAGCCGGACATTGAAAATTCACTCTTGAGTATGTTGACCAATAAGAAACTAGAATGACGTTCGAATGTATAATAATATATATTATCTTGTTTATGCGAGTGAACTGACGGTGAAAATCGGATAGAAATAAACCATGCTCTATTTTCATCCAAAAAATATCAAAAATTGTCTGTAGGTGACGTAATTGTCTTTACGTGGCTTACTTCCTAAACTCCCTAAAGGCTTCTACATTTATAATTGTATAATAAAACAATTGTTGTGTTCGGCTTGCACATGATATCAAGAATTACCCAGACCTCTGTCAATGTTATCCGCCTCAGCCTTCGGTAGATAACATTGACCTTGGTCTGGATAATTCTTGATCTCATGCTCAGCTTCATCCAATAATTGTTTAATATCATTCGCATAAACAATATAATATATAATATCGCTTTCTAGTACTGCTAAGACGTGTTATGTTCACTTCATCCTCCAGGTCTGGTCATCTCCCAGCAATAGTAGTAAGTCAGCCAAGCTTCGAAACCGAAGATGACGAGTGCGAAGCCAAGGACACCGACAAGTACGCATTCTGCTTCTCTAGTCTCAGAATATTCTCATCTTTCTTTAGATGAAGAGAGGATTTATTAATGCTCGCGGGTTTGATTCCCGGTTGGGGCAGTCAAATTTTCATATACATATATTTGACCATTAATAAATCCTCTCTTCATCTAAAGAAAATTGTTCTAAAGCCTCCTGTATACAAGAGCCGGTGATAAGCTCGCTACTTGAGGAAGTCCTGCGAGAGGCTTCGCTCTACTTCGTTGAAGATAAGATGTCTTCCTGTAGAGATTTGAGAGTCGGGGCGATGTGTAAATATGTATATGATGTTTGACTGTTCTGACCGTGTCTCAATAGCTCAGTGGTTAGAGCGCCGATGCGTTTATTCGGAGACCTCGGGTTTGATTCCCAGTTGGGGCAGTCAGATTTTTCATATACATATATTTGACCAATATTCTCATCATTACTATTAACCCTTTAAGCCACAGTATCAACATACAAATTCTCCTTATTGGTCTCCAAGCGTTTCTTATAGTACTAGTTGGGAGAAGTTGTTTTAAAAACATGTCAGGTTATCTTTACTGATCATTTCCTTTATTCTCATTACCTCTATACTTGGTTAACCATTGATATTGTTAGGAGAAGTTAGGTGCTGGTCACCCCTCGGCACTACGCTATATATCTCGATCTCTCTCGATCTCTCTTTATCTCTCTATATCTCTCTATCTCTGTCCATCTCTGTCTATCTCTTTCTATCTCTCTCTTTCTCTTTCTCTATATCTATCTCTATCTAATCTATATCTATCTATATCCATCTCTCTCTCCATCTCTTTCTACCTCTCTTTATCTTACTCTCTCTCTCTCTCTCTCTATCCATCTCTCTCTATCTCTCTGAATGTGGAAGAACTTGGAGTAGCCAGACGATACATGAAAGGGAATATATCATACCTCGAGTTCCCTTCGCTCCGGGTCTATAAATGGAGGGCCGGGGGTATTATTGGAAGGATTTTCCCGTCTAAGATACTTGGGGAGGGGGCTTATTTTCATAAATGTACGGTATACTATCTTTTGCTTTCTCTAGACTTATCAAAGGTGACAAAGAGGATGGTGCAGAAGAACCTGATTCGGGAAAAATAGAACCAGAGAGCAGTAAACCAACATATAGTTGGTAAGAGCTATAGACATTTCTTAGATTTTAAATTTTTCGAGGAATTCTTCACGGCAGTGCCACTGTTCTTCATGCAACTCGAACTAAATCCGCGCTCATACCATTTAGCTCTGAACACGTCAAGGATATTCTACGAGAAAGTTACGGCGAAGAACTCGAGGAGTGGTGGCAAAAACCAAAGAATAGTGAATCACAACAAAGTGATGGCGTTGAAACAAAGTTGGAAAAGGAAGACAAACCAAGTGAGAAGCATTCCTCCATAATATATATAATTATATAAAATAACAAGTGTCGTACGCACGGAACGATTGACGTCATTTTCATTTTGTATTAGATTATCTCTGTTGTCAGGCACTTGCTATTTTATAAAACAAAGAGAAAATGGCTTTGGTGCCTCTATACTGTGATAGAAACATGAATGATGCTATTTCAGCTTGAAAATTACCTGAACAAATACCTTGAAATGACACCATTCGTGTTTCTATCGCAGTACACTAACTAAAGGGGCTCCCCACATAATGTTCGCGCAAGTGCAGCCACATCGCCAATATTACGAGCCAACACTGTACAACAAGAGAGTCTTAAGGTGAAGTAATACTCCCACTTTTTTCGCAAAAAGTTGCGTTGCCAGTTGGCTCGCAATGTTTTACTCATTACCCACGTGTAACTTGTCTAGCAACAATGTTGCAATCTGCGTATTACTACCCACACGTAACTTTTCTTGCAACAATGTTGCGTTGTAAGTTGCTCGCAATGTTGTACCTATTACTATGCACGTGTAACTTATCTCTCAACAATATTGCGTTGTAAGTTGCTCGCTAAATTGTACATATTACTAACCCACGTGCAACTTATCTCACAACAATGTTGCGTTGAGTTGCTCGCAATATTGTACACATTACTATCCACGTGTAACTTGTCTCTCAACAATATTGCGTTGTAAGTTTCTCGCAATGTTGTCCGTATTACTATCCAACGTTGTACATATCACCCACGTGCAACGTCTATCTCAAAGCGTTCTCGAAACATTATTTCTAACCAACATTACTTTTATTTTCTAAAATGTAGGCAGTTTAAAGCATTTGCCAGGTTCTGACGTGAAGGACGACATGAAGCCCGCAGAAGACGACGACGACGACATGAAGCCCACAGAAGACGACGACGACATGAAGCCCGCAGAAGACGACGACGACGTCGACTAAAGTCAGCCACCGCCTGCACAAGGCTTTATTTTTCAAACTATATAATAAGACGTGTGGAGAAATTAAGCAACAGTATGCTGAATACAGTATTACACGTTATTAAAGTCAGAGAGTGTGAGAGCAGGAGAAATATGTTGCCGATAAGATGGCGACTGCATGGTAACAGCGACGATATACGAAGTATTAAAGTGGAACTGTACCCAAAAAATAAATTACTTTTAAATAAAAGGCCTAATGTTTAGAAATGTTAATAGTTTTACGGTATCTGCTCTTGTACTTGAGAAATAACGTTTTCATTTTATGCTTCTGGACGCCGCCATTTTGTGTCATTCTGGAGTTTGCTCGACGGCTCAAACTCGATGTACAGCGGCGGTTTTCTTTTCAATTTTAAACGTCATTGAATGACCGCAATTCCATAGCAGAGTATGTGATTATGACGTCAAAGACTCAACACGTGACAAAGCTTTATGGAAATTATACGAATTATACGACAAGTTACAATAGAAAGTTTTCCCCAAGTAGCTTTATATTCATACACAGCTAGCCACGTGTTGAGTCTTTGACGTCACTTCCTCTAATCGCAACCTAAGCGTCCGGAACATGTTCGAGTAATGGCGGTCGTATAATCTCGTATAAAAACAGTCTGAAAAGGCGACTTCCCATGCTCGCAATTGCTTGAAATATGGCAAGTTAAGTAAGAACACCATGCTCTTTACAAATATGTAAAAATTCGGGATACCAAAAATTTGATCACACAGGGGCACTTTAAATATAAGTTAAATAGAAGACAATTTCTCACCTGTACATTACGACCTAAGTGTTAATTTGCGGAGGCCAGTCGACATCGATAGACTAGACAAAGAAAATTGCAACCTGCATGAAATAAATAACACTTCAATCCGTCCGTCCGTTCATTCCTCCCTCACGCCATTCTTCCAGCCATCCACATTCATTTCCCATCACTACGTTCATCCATCATTCATTCCTCACTCCATCACTCACTCCAATTATCCATCCATTTCTTCCTTCCACACTCCACTTTTCACAGTTCGTTTTCTCGTTCCATCTTCCACAAATTAAATGTGTATTACGTTACCTCGACGTCCAGTTCCAAAATATCTGTTTCTTTCTTCATAATTGTTGCCAGACAAGGTTTAGTTCTTCCGAAATCCCCGTGAACAAACTCTTTTATATATCTGAAATTGTTCCCCGAGAGTTAATGAAAAGATCATATATCACCAAACAGATTTATAAACTCAAACTTTTGTTATGCTTTTTACAATTAGACTATTATTGTTGGTTTCACATTCGATGTGTCGGTTTGAAAGATCCACCAAAGGGTTCGTGGTTCTGACCAAAGTCAAAGCCTATGCGCAAAAAAACAGTTATCTTGATAGTAAACTTTGAATTCTTTGAAAGAACAGCTATAAAGACGAAATGAGCAAAACAAATAGAAAGCCTTAACATTTTTTGTGTTCTGTTAAAGTTTGTTGTAAGAATAATAAACTTATAAATGTTTTCTTATTGAAAACTTATTGAAAATTGTGAAAATCAGGGAATACTAAATCTTTAGGCCCGGGTAGCCGGGTATTTTAACAACTGAACGGTATTTTTAGCCGGGTTTTTAACACTCGTGAAATGTTAAAATCGCCGGGTTTTTAACACTCGTAAAATGTTAAAATCGCCGGGTTTTTAACACTCGTGAAATGTTAAAATCCCCGCATAGTCCTGGAGGTCGGGATTTCAATTGACTAGTGCATTACCCGTATACTGTGTAGCGTTACTTTCGAAGGAAATCCGAAAAGATTAACTCTAAATTATACACAGAGCATCTTTAGGTCTCTCTTACATGCACTCCTTAAATAGTCGTCGCTTTCGTATTCTACCCTTGTTCACCAATATAAATTTAACCAATCACGTTAGGTATAATAATCACGTAGAAGATGTTACCAGCTAATCGAGATAACACTTTACAGGATGACGTTTTCGGTATTTGATAACAAAGGATACGTGCCAGCTTCAGTGCACAATCGAAGCCTGAAATGATTTTGATCAATGAACTCTGTAGACATCGAGAGGATAGAACGTGGACGAGTGGCGAGGGAACGTCTAGAGAGAACAAATTAACGGGATATAATAATAATAATAATATGTAATTGTTATGTTGCGCAGTTTTCATATTATTATGTGCATCACAAATGTGGCTGAATGACTCAATCATACTGACGCAGCCACCATACGGTCCATGTCTGCCACCGAGCACAGCTAAGATCTTAAGTGATAAAACGTACGAGATTGCCACCTGTGCTTCCCATATAGGTTTCATACGACGTCACACTTCACATGCTAATGAAAAACCCAATGTAAAAAGCCTCTGGGGAGGAGAGGGTGACAATGCTGGTTTTGTTGGATCAATGTAAGGTGAACATTCTTACCTGTGTAGAACTCTTATTGGTGTTGTTTGCATCAATTTTGTGTCCTAAATTAATGGTAAAAGAACATTACATCACACCACGCTAAATGACTACACATAGCAAACCATCACATCATATCATACTACAGGGAACCCAACTGTGACGTCTATGATGGTCTACTCTGTGCTTTCATTTGAGATATTAGTTTATTTTATATGGCGCTTCTGATAGATGCAAATTGCAACGTTTTGTTCAAGGGGAACTGTAGCTAAATACAGGCGGAGTTTTTTCAATTTTGACGTCATTGAGTGCTTGTCTTTTGTTCCGCAATGACGTCAAAATTAAAAAGAAACCCCCGCTGTACATCGAGTCTAAGCCGTCGAGGAAACTCTAAAATTTCGTCTCACCAGACGAAAGAAGTTTGCCTACATATATTCCACACATAAAATATTATCTTGGTTCTACCTTGAATTTATTGTCCACTAACCTTCATATCATCAAGTGGCTTTATCTCTTCTTCTGTTATACCTCCAGGGACATATATTAAAGCACTGAAAGAAAAAGAACAGGTAAGTCGTGTTTATGTAGGGGAATACACTTTATAGGGGCTATACCACTGACCCTATATATAACTGGAATCTGGGCTCACATTTCCAATGTCGCAAAAAGTATGACGTCAGCTGGGGTCCTTTTTCTCTTGCTCGTACATGCACCCAAAAGCAAAACAGTACGGAATTTTCCCTCTTCAAAAGCGAAAGTCGACAAAAAACCATTAAAACAAACTGTATCAGATGTCGTTTATGTCCAGAAAGCTTACCAAAAATCCTTCAACACTTGTCAACACTCGGACTAACGTATGAAAATGGCGACTATGATTATCTAACCACCACTACAATTTAAAGGAAAAGGACTCCAGCTGACGTCATCATTTTTATGACACTTTTTGGAGAGAACCCGCAGTCCAGCTATATAGAGAGGTCAGCAGGCTGTACCTGTTTCCTCGCTATAATTCTAGCCAAAATGTTGTCCAAAACCATTTTGTGATCCTAACATGAAGTGGTAACCGTTTCCTCCACAATTTTGTGAGCGCCTGCCAGATCTTGTGTAGATAAAATGGCGTCCGATCCATCATACACAAATAGTTCATGCAGGTTATTGAACAGTCCAAGGGCCTACGATTTAAGGTCGTTATCTGAGAAGACCCGAAAGTCTTACCATTTGTTGGTATTATTGCAAAGGCTGCACTTTCTCCTCAATTATTTTAAGACCCTGAGTGGTGATCCGCCCCAGGATTTGTACCTGTGTCTCCCAGCTCATAGACATGTGTGGTAACCACTAGACCACAACAGCTGGTCTAAGCGGGTTTACAACAGCTGGTCTAAGCCGGCCGACAAGATCTGGCAGGCCCTCTCGCAAGCGCAACCTTCCCATGATGCTGCACAAGCCTGTGACGAAAGCAACTTCATATACCTGTATGACTTTGTTTTACTATCTTCAGCATCTTTGAGTTTCGAACACTCTTCTCTAAAAATTCAATGACAAAAAAAATATTCAAATCTAATCAATAATCCGAATACAACAGAACCTCCACAAACGGGCACCTTCATATAAGCCAGTTCGTAATGTCGACTGCACATCAAAATGACGCGTTCTGCGTCGGGATAAAACTTATTTCAATTCATAACATCAGGCTCAAACCACAATATACATTTGCATTTCTTTACACTTTCAAATTCGTTATATTGAATTTTCCAGCCTGATGTTATGAATTGAAATAAGTTTTATTTTATTATATTTTATTTTATTATATTTTATTTTAAGAAATTAAACAGAAACACGAAGATAAAATTGATCATATGAATGACTACTTTAGTTGCAACCAACTTTCAGAAAAAGAGCGAGTCTCGGACTTTTGCGCTTCCCAAATACGTCAAATATTCGCTCTATTTCGCACTCAATGACTTCATTTATGTGTGGGTGTTCGATGTTTGTCTTAAGAGAATGAACACTCTGCATCAGAGCACGCAAGTGTCGCAGGAATTGAAAAGCAATGTACTGCCAAACAATTTATGGTAAAAATAGTTCAACATATGAGTTTTGCTTAAAGTGCCCCTAACCTCAAAATGTTTTATTGTCTTGTTTGGAAGAACTTTTAAAATGATAAAATAACTTCTTTTGAAGATTTTCACTTCTTCGCTTTCTTTTTGAGATATATCAGTTTGTTTGATATGCAAATCTCTGGAATTTCGTCACACATGCATGATGAGTTATCAGAGAATGTTATATATCTTTGCGTTCATGAAATAAAAACACTAAAGTGTGAATAACACGTGTGTGCGTTTCTCCCACAACACCAAACTTCTTGATTTTAAAGGATTTTGTTCGAGAATGAAAGAGATATACACATTTCTCCAATAAGTCATTATGCATGTGTGACGAAATTCCAGACATTTGCATATCAAACAAACTGATATATCTCAAAAAGAAAGCAAAGAAACGAAAATCTTCAAAAGAAGTTACATTATCATTTTAAAAGTTCTTCCAAACAAGACAATACATTTTTTTGAGGTTATGGCCACTTTAAACTGTTTATCTCTCTTTGTTCTCGAGATATTAAGATTTGTTTGATATGTAAATGACCCTCACTTTGAGGTCACACTGCATAATAACTTACTAAAAAGCCTTTATCAAATCACTCGAAACATAACTTCGTATGTTTAGTATCATGGGATAAACACACACATGCACACGTTCATAATTTCGTTACATAATCCCAAAGATATACAGGCTTTTTCAATAGTCATTACGCAGCGTGACGTCAAAGTGAGTATATCGTTTACATATCAAACAAATCTTAATATCTCAAGATCAAAGTGGGATACGAGTTGTAAACGCCAATCTTTATAATTTTTATAGTTCTTTCACGTAAGAGAGTTTTTTTAAATGCATAAACACTTTAAACATTTCACGGCGATAATTCTCAAAATATGTGCCCGAATTTTATTCAAAAAAATCATTTAGGAGGCAATTGCGCCCCCACCCCCGCCTGCTATGAGCGGACACCTCAGAACCACGGACAGCAAGCATCGGTCCCGAAGTGTCTGTAATATGGAGGTTCCACTGTAAATTAATTCGTTGAAACCACTCATCTCTAAATAAAGACTGGATCGATTGTTCAGAAAATGAACCGGAAGTAGCTCGTGGCGGCCATCTTGTTGGGACCAACCACGTTATATAGTTTTACTATAGTTTTACGTTTATATATACTGGGGAACGCGCTGAAATGGGAGTCCCCCTCCCATTTCAGGGCGTTCCCGCTCCCATTTCAGGGCGTTCCCACTCCCCAAAGAGCCAGGCTATTTTACTATTGGCGACAGAGACAGATAGTCTCTGAATTTTAAGATGCTAAAGTGAATGAACCACTTTGGTCCCATCAACATGGTTGCGACGCGCTAATTCCGGCTTCATGGTTCACATGGAGTCGTAGTTTGTTTTCTAAATTACGGGAAAATCTTCGACAAATAATTCATTTTAGCATCTTAAAAGATCAGTAAAACTATATAGCGTGGTCCATTCAAGATGGCCGCCGCGAAATATTTCCGGTTTCATTTTTTCGCAGCATCCAAACAATAGTTGCTCGATCCAGTCTCTATTTAGAGGTTGAAACAGGAACGACAGAAATCCACCAGATACGTATCCCAAGATATAAAAACAGATTATCATATATTAACCTCTCGACAATTTGTAAGTCCCTAATCTGGATATTTTCTGTTGAATTATTCACAACATTTTGTAATTCCATCATCTGTTCGGGAGGTAGCATCTCTTTGCGAGGATTGATGAGTTCCAAGATGAATGGACGCCCTGTATCGAAATAACATGCATTAAGTTTACCAGTTTCGGACGATGTGTCCTTCTTCAAGTCAGATAACCAGTACTCTTTTAAGTATTTTTCAACATATTGAAGTTTTCTCTTATTTCTCTTTTTCATATTATATCCAGTTCTTTTGAGAACTAAAGAATAAATATGAAAGCTGCTAAGTTCTCAAAAGAACTGGATATAATATGAAAAGGAGAAATAAGAGAACTTCAATGTGTCGAAAAGTCTAATATGAAAGAACTCGTAAAATGATAGAGAACACCTTTTCCGTATATTTTACTTCGTTTTTGAAATATTTCAGTTTGTTTGATACTTTGATATATAAATGAGATGGTCTCTCATGATGTCAGGTGCAGTTACATCTTCAAGTTTGTTTCACTTGAAAATGTGCGTATAATAACTCCCCATGATAATGAACGTTGTAAACTTAGCAATCACTGAGATATAAGACATTTTTTAATGAGTGAAGATTCTCTACCCTGCACATGATGTCAGACCAGTGTCAGAGAAGACAACGCATTCCGAAAAATGTCATCTTGAATATATGAAGTGAAGTTGTTTGGCAGATGTACAACTGGGGCAATTTGCCCCGGGCCCCCAACTCAAGAGGGGCCCCCGTTTACTTTGTAGAGAATCGGTACACGATAGCCAAGAGGCTGTAGTTGAAATTATGAAATTATCAAACAGTATTTTCTGTTTCTCTGTTATTATTTATTTTGTCCTTATTTACATCTTTGACGTCCTAACGAAAATTTGCGTTGTCATTTCACATGTAAAACTGAAACATTTTCACTTGAAATATCCTTACATCCGTAAAATATATGCGAAATTTTTGCGAGGGGGGCCCCCAATTATATATTTGGTCCCGGGCCCACTTTAGTCTCTGTGCGGGCCTGCACCTAGGCATTCCTGTAAATTGATCGGCTGCGTGAGCGAGCGGTTTTTTTGCGATATCTGACCACGGTCATAGAATCCTAAAAATGTTATATGACGTAAATATTTATTAATATAAGAAGACTTTTTCATCGTTGTTCATTTGTCTTTAAATCCCTTAATAATGATTTAGACTTTGACTTTTATAATGAACTGAATATTCATTCTTATAATATTAGGTGAAAACATAGCCTAAGATTACCTCTATGTAAGACCAACTTCGTATCTCTTTATTAAAAGGACTGGGATAATTTACCTTTATTTGTTAAAAATTTAACCTCATTCTATTTTTAAGTCTAATTTTTGGTCGTAGATGAATAAGTAATGTTCTATCTTTTTCATCTGGGCTAGTTTTCCCAGTGTAAACGCGTTAACGCATTAAAAGTAGCCCTGATCATTGGGGAGGGTACGGCCAAGGCCCGGCCTCGGATTTTACAGTGTAAACGCAAAACAGCGCTCGGCCAGCGCTAATGCTTGTAATGCTAATTGTAATGCTAATTGTAATGCTGATTGTAATGCTAATTGTAAGGCTAATTGTAAGGCTAATTGTAATGCTAATTGTAATGCTAATTGTAATGTTAATTGTAATGTTAATTGTAAGGCTAATTGTAAGGCTAATTGTAAGGCTAATTGTAATGCTAATTGTAATGCTAATTGTAATGCTGATTGTAATGCTGATTGTAATGCTGATTGTAATGCTGATTGTAATGCTGATTGTAATGCTGATTGTAATGCTAATTGTAATGCTAATTGTAATGCTAATTGTAATGCTAATTGTAATGCTAATTGTAATGCTAATTGTAATGCTAATTGTAATGCTAATTGTAATGCTAATTGTAATGCTAATTGTAATGCTAATTGTAATGCTAATTGTAATGCTAATTGTAATGCTAATTGTAATGCTAATTGTAATGCTAATTGTAATGCTAATTGTAATGCTAATTGTAATGATAATTGTAATGATAATTGTAATGCTAATTGTAATGCTAATTGTAAGGCTAATTGTAATGCTAATCGTAATGTTAATTGTAATGCTAATTGTAATGCTAATTGTAATGCTAATTGTAAGGCTAATTGTAATGCTAATTGTAATACTAATTGTAAGGCTAATTGTAATGCTAATTGTAAGGCTAATTGTAAGGCTAATTGTAATGCTAATCGTAATGTTAATCGTAATGCTAATTGTAATGCTAATTGTAAGGCTAATTGTAATGCTAATTGTAATGCTAATCGTAATGTTAATCGTAATGCTAATTGTAATGCTAATTGTAAGGCTAATTGTAAGGCTAATTGTAATGCTAATTGTAATGCTAATTGTAAGGCTAATTGTAAGGCTAATTGTAATGCTAATTGTAATGCTAATTGTAATGTTAATTGTAATGCTAATTGTAATGCTAATTGTAATGCTAATTGTAAGGCTAATTGTAATGTTAATTGTAATGCTAATTGTAATGCTAATTGTAATGCTAATTGTAATGTTAATTGTAATGCTAATTGTAATGCTAATTGTAATGCTAATTGTAATGCTAATTGTAATGCTAATTGTAATGCTAATTGTAATGCTAATTGTAAGGCTAATTGTAATGCTAATTGTAATGCTAATTGTAATACTAATTGTAATGCTAATTGTAATGTTAATTGTAATGCTAACTGTAATGCTAATTGTAACGCTAATTGTAATACTAATTGTAATGCTCTAATTGTAATGATAATTTTCGAACATGCGCAGCAATAGTTTACTATAATCTGGCCCAAGCTCGACCCAAGTTTGCGTTTACACACGAAATATATAGACCCAATAGCTTTGAAAATTGCGAGTAAACACAAATTGGGCTCGGCCTGGGCTAAACTGCTAGTGTAAACGGGGTATATTACTCTTTAATATTTATGTATGTATGTTATATAGTCATTTGTATATTTTTTAGAGGACGGGAGGACCCTCATGTAAAGCGCCTTTGAGTGATTGTTTCACAAATACTTTGATATATACTGACGTCACACTCGGTTAATAAGTCTTTACTAATAAATCTTTACTAATAATTAGTCTTTACTAATAGTAACTGCTACATGAGCAGTATACATATATCAATCAAGTATACCTGCATACAAGTTTGAATTAGGAGAAATTTCTCTAGCAGCAGAATATTGTATCCGAAATGACTGAGTTTACGTCACACTCATTAACATTTTCATAAAACCCTGTGATAAAACTAATCTTTGCAGAACATCAACGCAAAGCTCAAATCATAAAATATTTTGACATTCAACTATTCACTTCATGTAGAATCTATATCAGTAATATCGTACTTGGAGTTATATCCATTTTAAGATACCACTAGCTTGTGTCACAAGTAAAGTGATGTTAGCAACTAAATTCTGTGCGTGTGTCGCATCAAGGTGGTGCGCTTATTTATGAAATCAAAGTTTAAGAGCGACGCGGGCGCCCCCTATTATCGGTTGTTTTAAGCAACTAACCATTTCCCAGCATTCTCACATCAACATCCTCTCTTCCAGCAGAAGAAAACTTTACCTCTGAAATGAAAACAAATAGCTAAACAAAAGAAACACCTTTACGAGGCCTTACTTAAGAGGCTTGCACATGCATGGGAAGAACTATAGCCCCTGCAGCACTAGCAGCTATAGTTTAACAGCGGTCCGACAAGCCTGGAAATAATTATTTTCGTTGTGCCTGTCAGAATAACCAGCACTAATAATGTCTCACAAATTAGCGCAATGTCTCACAACTTAGCGCAATGTCTCACAACTTAGCGCAATGTCTCACAACTTAGCGCAATGTCTCACAACTTAGCACAATGTCTCACAAATTAGCGCAATGTCTCACAACTTAGCGCAATGTCTCACAACTTAGCGCAATGTCTCACAACTTAGCGCAATCGGTCTCACAACTTAGCGCAATGTCTCACAACTTAATAGCGCAATGTCTCACAAATTGGCGCAATGTCTCACAACTTAGCGCAATGTCTCAAAACTTAGCGCAATGTCTCACAACTTAGCGCAATGTCTCACAACTTAGCGCAATGTCTCAAAACTTAGCGCAATGTCTCACAACTTAGCGCAATGTCTCACAACTTAGCGCAATCGGTCTCACAACTTAGCGCAATGTCTCACAACTTAATGGCGCAATGTCTCACAAATTGGCGCAATGTCTCACAACTTAGCGTAATGTCTCACCACTTAGCGCAATCGGTCTCACAACTTAGCGCAATCGGTCTCACAACTTAGCACAATGTCTCACAAATTAGCGCAATGTCTCACAACTTAGCGCAATGTCTCACAACTTAGCGCAATGTCTCACAACTTAGCACAATGTCTCACAAATTAGCGCAATGTCTCACAACTTAGCGCAATGTCTCACAACTTAGCGCAATGTCTCACAACTTAGCACAATGTCTCACAAATTAGCGCAATGTCTCACAACTTAGCGCAATGTCTCACAACTTAGCGCAATCGGTCTCACAACTTAATAGCGCAATGTCTCACAAATTGGCGCAATGTCTCACAACTTAGCGCAATGTCTCAAAACTTAGCGCAATGTCTCACAACTTAGCGCAATGTCTCACAACTTAGCGCAATGTCTCAAAACTTAGCGCAATGTCTCAAAACTTAGCGCAATGTCTCACAACTTAGCGCAATCGGTCTCACAACTTAATGGCGCAATGTCTCACAACTTAATGGCGCAATGTCTCACAAATTGGCGCATTGTCTCCTAACTTAGCGCAATGTCTCCAAGCTTAGCGTAACGTCTAACGAAATCTAAACGTAGTCCATTCAACACAAAAATGTTTTATTTTCACAAAAAGTTGAGTATAATCTACGGACAAGATGAGCATTGTCAAATCTGTAGAAATGGGATATTTGTATGACCGAACAATGTCCGTGCCCGTCGCTATTCATATCCAGGCTTGGATCGAATTCCAAGGTATCATTTCAGTCTTATAGAGTTAATAACTTCATATATGACCACCAGACAACCCTGTACACACATATACACTCACCATCTGGCTGGAATATTTTCTTTATTTCCTCTGATATCAATTCCTAACATGACATAAATAAAAAAATGTAAAAATCCTAAAAACGTAGATACTATACATTTAGGGTTTACCAGACCCATAACTGGCATGCTCAATTAAGGGTGTTTGGACGTATTCCGTGCTAGACAACCGGTTGCTAAGGCCAGGTCATTAAGCGCCCAATATACTTCGTGAGTGGACAATAAATTCAAGATATAACCAAGATATTTTATGTGTGGAATACTCTGAGAAACTTCTTTTGTCTGGTGACGTCACGTTGACGTCATTGACAAACACCGAAATTCTATAATATTCGTCATTTTTGACATTATGCTACATTTGTGAGTGTCATGTAAACGTAAATTACTTCCTACAAAGAAGTACGTATGGATTTGTTGATAAATTAAAGTGCTAACCTCAAAAAATTTTATTGTCTTATTTGGAAGAACTTTTAAAATGATAAAGTAACTTCTTTTGAAGATTTTCGTTTCTTCGCTTTCTTTTTGAGATATATCAGTTTGTTTGATATGCAAATGTCTGGAATTTACGTCACACTGCATAATGACTTATTCGAGAAACGTGTGTATCTCTTTCATTCTCGAACGAAATCCTTTGAAATCGAGATGTTTGGTGTTGTGGGAGAAACACGCACGCGTGTTATTCACACTTTAGTGTTTTTATTTGATGAACGCAAAGATAATATAACTCTGATAACTCATTATACATGTGTGACGTAAATTATGGACATTTGCATATCAAACAAACTGATATATCTCAAAAAGAAAGCGAAGAAACGAAAATCTTCAAAAGAAGTTACTTCATCATTTTAAAAGTTCTTTCAAATAAAACAATACAAAAAGTTGAGGTTAGGGGCACTTTAATTCTACCTTAGTAACGGATATAATTATGGTCTGCAAATCTAAATACATCTGAACACCCCAACTCTGGCATCGCAATGTAACAAATGTTGTTCACCTGTACTGAATGTTCTGTCATACGTTGTCCACCAATAATCCATGGAGTTTGTGATAAATTACGGGAATATTTGTTGTATCGACCTGTAATTGAGTTTAATATAATAATAATAATAATAATTTATTTCTTATATAGCGCTATTTACAATAACAGATCAGTAGCGCTTTACAACGGTATTAACATTATGATATTAAAATTTAATCTAAAATCTAATTATTAATTACTAAAAAGCTTGTCTAAAAAGATGCGTTTTTACAGATTTTTTAAACATTTCAATAGACCTAATCATCCGAATACTAACTGGAAGGCTATTCCATAATTGCGGTGCCGCCGCATGAAACGAGCGAGCACCCAAAGTTACAAGCATTTTTCCCTTAGGGGGTTCTAATAAAAGGCCACTATTTGACCTCAGATTGTAAGAAGACTTAGATATATAAATGCGCTAGGCCGTGTAAAAGCAAGCAATAAGACTTTAAAATGGATGCGCGCCTGAACTGGAAGCCAATGTAACTCGTATAATGCTGGAGTAATGTGAGAATTATATTTTCCAATGTCCATAACCAATCTAGCCGCAGCATTCTGGACACGTTGTAACTTGGATATCTGGTCCTTATAGGAAGGCCATATGATAGGCTATTGCAGTAATCTAACCTACTGGTAATGAACGCATGTACTAAGATAAGTAGACAGTCTCTAGATAAATACTTCTTAATACGTCTAATATTATGAAGATGGAAGAAAGCAGATTTGCATACGTTTGTAATGTGTGTTGACATACTTAGATATATTATTTAATATATATTAAGTTTGGACATAATTTCCCCTGAACAAACAAATAGATGAAAGGATGCATGGTAGAATCGTGTGGAAGGATGGAAATATGAATATATAAAAAAATGGATGTTTACACATACCTGTAATAAACACTGCTAAATGCATACACTCAACTTTTTCAATTTCACAACAACTGAAAACAGTTTTGGGCGGACAACTGCCAACTCTGGAAAAAATACCAAACCCAACTTATTTTCAGCATATTTTTTAAAAATGTACATAAGGAAAAGGAATTAAGTTCCTAAGGAAATATGTTTTGTTTAAAGCAAACTACATGTTACCTACTTCATAAAATCAGCAGATGTCTTTAGAGTTTCAATGCATTTCAAAACTTGGTTGTTGGTGACAGTAGGCTCATTGTTCAACACCTACAGAATACAGAGAGCTTGATGATCGTCCATGTATTGTCTGTCTACTCCAAGCTCCACAATCCACATTCACCACAAGGGTAGTGAGCGTTGCGTTATTGCTAACCATGTGCTACTTCACAGAGTGCTCAACAACACCGAAGTGAAGGAGCTTCTATTGATCATATATCAGGGCTTCTATTGATAACAGATTTTGTTGTTAAATAATTTCTGAAAGAATTATGTATGTATGTATGTATGTATGTATGTATGAGCGTACATAGTGTATAATATATATATATAGCAAAGTGAAAAGGTGGTAAACTGCCAAGAATTTAGTGACGAGATACTGACGTTTCGAGCGGAGCCCTTCATCAGAGTAAGACGAGATGAAATGAAATAAATAGGGCTTATATATATGCCAAAAGGGTGTCACAAGTAGAAAGTAGCCAATCAAATGCACGGGAGATAAACAAACTAATAATTAATGAGATGGGAAACGTAAGATCATTTGCTATTTTTAACAGTCGATCAGCAAGCAGACTGAGGGGGCGGGAGAAATGACAGGTCCAATATTCAAGGGGATTAGGCGATAATATTAGCATAAGAAACAAAAAATTTGAAAAGGAATGAAAATGCATACGCGAATAATAAAAAATTAATAATAATAAAGGTTCCAAGCAAACTAAAATAACCAAAAACTTGTAGGAAATTAAATAAAAGAAAAACGTTCGTTAAGACCAAGAGGATGTGTGGTGCCAAGTTTAAAAATGAGACGCTTCTCTTGACGCTTGCGGTTATCGTTGCCACCGGAGATGGGAAGGATGGCACAGACTTTCATGTCTGAAACCAAATGGTTGGAGCTGTTGAAATGGCGGGCTACAGGTTTGTCACCATCATTGATCCTCACGGAACGAAGATGTTCAGCAAACCTGTCTGAAAGACGTCGCCCAGTTTCACCGATGTAGATTTTAGGGCATTTATCGCATGAAATGCAATAAATTATGTTGGTGGACGTGCATGAAAAAGCATGACGGATTGTGTGGTCGAATTTGGGGGCAGTAATAACTGTAGTGGGATTGAGAAAAGCGCATGTGTTACAGCGGGAACGGCCGCAAGAAAATGTTCCCGCTGGTGCCAAGGTATTTTGTTTAAGGGCACTATGTACTAAGGAGTCACGAATGTTTTTATTACGGCGAAAAGATACCAAAGGGTTGTCGGTGAAAATGGCTGACGTCTCAGGATCATTATGTAAAATGTGAAAATTCCGATTAATAATAATATTTTTAACTTTAAAATTGAAAGGATGAAATGTTAGAACTAAAGGAATTTTATTGTTTGAAACTCGTTCCAAAGATGGTTCAAGGGCGTCTAAACGGGGGACGAGAAAAGCTTTCTGAACGGCGAGGTCTAAAAGGTTGGTAGGGTAACCACGTTGGACAAAAAAAGATCTCATTTCCATTGATTTGACTTGAAAATCTTGGTCGTCGCTACATAAGCGGCGAAGACGCAAGAATTGAGAGTAAGGGATGGATTGCTTAGTGTGGTTGGGATGAGAGGATGAAAATAGAAGATAACTATGGGAGTCAGTAGGCTTGTACGAGACCGACGTTTTCAGCTGAACAGCTGAACATCTTCGTTCCGTGAGGATCAATGATGGTGACAAACCTGTAGCCCGCCATTTCAACAGCTCCAACCATTTGGTTTCAGACATGAAAGTCTGTGCCATCCTTCCCATCTCCGGTGGCAACGATAACCGCAAGCGTCAAGAGAAGCGTCTCATTTTTAAACTTGGCACCACACATCCTCTTGGTCTTAACGAACGTTTTTCTTTTATTTAATTTCCTACAAGTTTTTGGTTATTTTAGTTTGCTTGGAACCTTTATTATTATTAATTTTTTATTATTCGCGTATGCATTTTCATTCCTTTTCAAATTTTTTGTTTCTTATGCTAATATTATCGCCTAATCCCCTTGAATATTGGACCTGTCATTTCTCCCGCCCCCTCAGTCTGCTTGCTGATCGACTGTTAAAAATAGCAAATGATCTTACGTTTCCCATCTCATTAATTATTAGTTTGTTTATCTCCCGTGCATTTGATTGGCTACTTTCTACTTGTGACACCCTTTTGGCATATATATAAGCCCTATTTATTTCATTTCATCTCGTCTTACTCTGATGAAGGGCTCCGCTCGAAACGTCAGTATCTCGTCACTAAATTCTTGGCAGTTTACCACCTTTTCACTTTGCTATATATTCAAAACACTGTCTACGCAGCACTCTACTTTTTTATATATATATATACATACATTGATGTAGTGAATGTGGATTGTGGAGCTTGGAGTAGACAGATAATACAATGCTATCTGGGTGTTCTGATCGCCGGGGCTGCCCCACAAGCAGTTGTCAATGACGATCGCAAGTGTATAAGTATCCAGAATTAATTGAATTTTGAAAATTGAATTTTTGGTTGTAAAAACCCAACAGGAGTTTTGACTGCTTTTAAGTATCTACTCTCTAGTAAGACCAATATTAGAGCACTGTAGTCAGCTATGGAATCCTTATTTGGTGAAGCATATCAATGCAATAGAAAAGATTCAATGGAGAGCCACAAGATTAATATGTGGTCCAGATCAACCCTACACTGAAAGGCTAAATAAACTCAAGTGGCCATCTCTTGAGTTATGCAGAAAGTACCTCTGTCTTGTCCAGCTGTACAAAATTATGTTTGGTCTGTGTGATATTGACAAATCTAAATATGTTATCTTTTTTATTATCTAAGACAGCTTAGATTTGATTTAATATCTTTTATTTTCATATGTCAGAGAATTTTCAAATGGGAATTTACTTTCCTCCTACTGTTATCCTCCCTTTGTTTATTTACTTTTATTTATTATTATTATTAATTATTTGTATATGTAATTGTTGTACGTAATAGTTGGGAAAGTTCATTAAATCATTAAATCAAACACACTAGAATTATTAATATAAACATAGAAACACTCACTTTTTGCCTTTTCCTGGGATGACATTTCAGTATTTTTCGATTTTTCGATCTGAGACAAAATGTAGATGGTAAGACAGTATTACCGTACCATATAATATCTTCATACAGTAAAATCATATTTTCTCTAATCATGCCCAGTTTTACTTCTTGTATATTTTACTTCTTGTATGTTTTATTTGACCCTTTATTCGCCATGAACCTTCAACCTTTCTGCTTTGTCATTAAAATTGTTTTCCCCTCTCCCTTTGACAAGTAAAATCACCTGACGTTTAAGCCATGGTAAGACAATAAAGTCTGCATTTGAACAGAAAAGGGTTAATATGAGGTAGCTTTTCAGTTTTTAAGTTTTTAAGTTTTCTAACCATTTCCATCTCCCCATTGACAAGCAATGAAGCAAAATTATCTTGCATTAGCCAGAGTAAAGTCAAGAAATGGTTAAGCCAAACTTGAACAATTTATGAAACACTGATAAAACAATACCCAAGGTTTGAGATTAAATTTTTTGGTGGTATCCCATGTGGGTACCAGCATTTCTGAACTGGTATCCCAAATGAAAATCTGGTATCCAAAATGGATGCATTACAATCTTTTTCCCAGAGCCTGCGTTCCTAAGGAACAAGATTGGATACAATGATACACATGTAATTATATCCCGGATGTCAAACACTTTCACTAATCTAGACTCCAGACTGGGCATTTATACATGAAATATGCAGCGTGCTTTAGAGCTGCTTTCACTTTTGTAAATGGGTACTGTACTAACATCTTCCTGACCTAAACTAATTTCTATGATGGCTTAGTTATATTGGTTAATATTGGTATTTTAGCAAGATTTCCTTGGTATCCCAGTGGGATACCAAGGTTTCAGCATCTGGTATCCAAAATTAAAAACTGGTATCCTTGGGATACTGCAAATCTCGAACCTGCAATACCAAAGGAAACGTTGAAGATGAGTGTGAATCAAAATATGATGATGACATTATTGTGTCACATGATCTGACGGAAGACAATAATAGTGAACTGGACTTTGCTAAACACTGCCATAGTATCATACTTACAGGAAGTTCAATTCACTCATAGCCTCATGGTGAGTCATCGTTGCAGTGATTTTGAAAAGGCTCTAAAATATATTTTTAAAATCATATCATGGCAAAATATTTAAGGGGCTCCAAATTTTTTCTCACTCGTATAATAATTATAATTATAAATAATTATATATATATAAATATATATATATATATATATAAATATATATATATATATTATATACAATCCAACCTCGTATTGGCGAAAATGGTCCTGGAATCGGCTGGTCCATTCTATAATGCGATTGGCTTGTCATAAAACTCAAATAATTCAGCCGAGTATAATTTATTCATTTAAATCTGAATGCTGTCTTTAAATTTTACTTCTTTTATGCTTCTTTGTACCTTTTGTAAGAGTTAACCATGGATGTATGGTGGATTATTAAGCTTGTTAGCTGCTTTTATACCGACGAATGCTGACATGAACAACTCTGAAGAGCAGTGAATATTTCTCAATTATTCAGGTCAACAAAGTAGACAAAGGAAATGGAACAAAGACCACAACAATTATCATATCTAAACACCCAGAAATTCTGGGTGTCATGTGACCAGCCGATCCCCAGGGCCATTTTCGCCGACCTTCCACCGTGGAGGCAAAATGCGCTGGGAACGAGGTTGTATACAATCAATTATAAAGTAAATGTTTTGAACCTATAGTAACAACATCAGTTTTTCTCAAGACAAAAACAATATAGAGAATCATACAAATTCTACAGTCCTTGTTCTAACTTACCTTTCGGTAAAATTCTGAACTCAACCCTTCTTCAATTCTTGGACCATAAACAAACTTTAAGACATCTTTCACAGTGGGAATATTTTCCAAGGTGACACCAGTTGGGTAAACTGAACTAAGTTGAACAAAAACGGAAACAAATAATTCACTAACTGGACATGCAGGTACTGTACAAGGTCCGAATTAGCGCTTCGCAAATCGCAAATTGCTAAGTGATTTTGAAAATTTTGAAAATCTGCCAAGTGATTTTTCTGAGAATTGCGAAACTGATTTTAAGTATCCAAGTTCATCGTGGACGACGCAAGTGATGTAAACGTCAATTATAGGACTTAATGTTGTTACGCTATACGTTGTAAGACGTTAGGTTACGTTGAAAGACGTTACACTACGTTGTAAGACGTTACGCTACGTTGTAAGACGTTACGCTACGTGGAAAGATGTTACGCAACGTTGTAAGACGCTACGCAACGTTGTACGACGCTACGTAAAGTTATAAGACGTTACGCTACGTGGAAAGACGTTATGCTACGTTATAAGACGCTACGCTACGTTATAAGACGCTACGCAATGTTGTAAGACGCTACGCAATGTTGTAAGACGCTACGCAACGTTGTAAAACGCTACGCAACGTTGTAAAACGCTACGCAACGTTGTAAGACGCTACGCAACGTTGTACGACGCTACGTAAAGTTATAAGACGTTACGCTACGTGGAAAGACGTTATGCTACGTTATAAGACTCTACGCTACGTTATAAGACGCTACGCAATGTTGTAAGACGCTACGCAATGTTGTAAGACGCTACGCAACGTTGTAAAACGCTACGCAACGTTGTAAGACGCTACGCAACGTTGTAAGACGCTACGCAACGTTGTAAGACGTTACGCAACGTTGTAAGACGCCACGCAACGTTGTAAGACGCTACGCAACGTTGTAAGACGTTACGCAACGTTGTAAGATGCCACGCAACGTTGTAAGACGCTACGCAACGTTGTACGACGCTACGTAAAGTTGTAAGACGTTACGCTACGTTGTAAAACGTTACGCAATTTATTGTAAGACACTACGCAACGTTGGGAGATGTTACGCTACATTGTGACACTAAAGAAAAATGCGAAGCTATTTTGGAGCGCTAATTCTGATCCTGTAGTACTCAGCAAACAAATCGCTTATCAGGCCGTTTTGAATATGACCTTGACGTCATGTGCTGGGAAGTGTTGTATTTCATACTTTTGTACGCGAGGGCCATGTATTGCCCAACACTGACCGCTTTAACCAGCACATGACATCGCAGTTCATGTGACACAGAGAGAACCCAACTTCAAACTAAAATATTCCGGTTATTTAGGTCACATACTTTGATCTGAAAGGTACTGTACTTATTTTTTGTTGCCAATGTTCTTTAAGACTGACTGATCTTTGCTCTTTACACATTTGCTCTGACTTTTACATGATCAGTTAACAAAAATTTCAAGTTGTTTATACCCAGGGTCCGAATTAGCGCTCCAAAACAGCTTCGCATTTTTCTTTAGTGTCACAATGTAGCGTAGCGTCTTACAACGTTGCGTAGCGTCTTACAACGTAGCGTAGCGTCTTACAACGTAGCGCAGCGTCTTACAACGTTGCGTAGCGTCTTACAACGTAGCTTAACGCCTTACAACGTAGCATAACGTCTTTCCACGTAGCGTAACGTCTTACAGCTTTACGTAGCGTCGTACAACGTTGCGTAGCGTCTTACAACGTTGCGTAGTGTCTTACAACTTAGCGTAACGTTTTACAACGTAGCGTAACGTCTTATAACGCAGCTTTTAACGCCTTCTAACATAGCGTAACGTCTTACAACGTAGCCTAACGTCTTACAACGTAGTGTAAAATCATTAAGTCCTATAATTGACTTTTACATCACTTGCGTTGCGTCCACGGTGAACTTGGTTACTTAAAATCATATTATATCAGTAAAATACATGTATATATGTATATACCTAAAGTTCTCCTGAAGATAAATCCACATAGAATGCTATAAAAATAAATATAAATTAATTAATGTATTAGTATGGGACGAAACCATTCAGCCAAATCTCTATTCTGGAACAGAGGGACCTGGAATAAAACTGCTTAAAAAGTGTCACACGACAGATGACGTGCATACAGTTCTTGACAGATGTGGAAAAATTATTTTTGATGACTCATGAAATCCATGTACCTTTAGTTACCAGACTATACAATAATACATACATTGTATAAATTTATTACACAACTTACATGGCGAAAGTTTAATACAAGAGGAGAAAAAACTGCCAAAGTAAAATTGTTGTATTCATGGTTAGTTGTCTTAACTGAGTCGCATATCTTAAAAAAAATAACAAAGAAAATACCGGTTACTTATTAACGGAATACATTAGGTCTGTATGGGAAAGTATGCAATTTCAAATTCATACTAATAATCTTTCCTAAAACATAGTTAAAATCTTGTTTGTTGGTCTTCAAATGGACCCAGATATTTTCCAACAAAAACTAGCCAGGCTATATGAAAAACTTCAGGGCATGCAAAATCCTGCACTGGAAAATGAAATCAGCCATATAACTAGAATTATACAATAACTTGTTTACTACGCGCATTCTCATTGGTTGTTGCCCATGATCTATTAGAGGACAGATGCGCGGATCACGCCATATCACGTCAGTCAACTGCTTTTATTTTTTTCATGCCCCAGAAATTGCCAAAGAGCTAATAAGCCTTTTGAATGGTTTGTTTTCAATTTTTATTGTATAAAACAAATAGATTCCATTTTGCCGTTGTCTGTTCAGTTTTAGTAGAAACTGACCATGGTCTATTACAAATGCTGCATTCTGATTGGTTACTCAACCGTTGTCTATTCGTGATAGACAACGTTTGGGAAACGCGTTCAAAACAATGGCAGAAAACTCTCGTTTTGGGGAGGTTTCACATGAGTTTTTGGATAATTTTTTGGAGAATGCATGATTTGTAATAGTCCACCAATTTGTTTCTACTAAAACAATTAGACAACTCATCCGCGTTGTCTATGAGCGAATAGTCGCCTTCGTTGACTATTCGCTCATAGACAACTCGGACTCGTTGTCTAATTGTTAAATAGATGCACAGAGGATGTCAGAACGTGGTACTGCCATTTGCAAGCGACCGTTAAGCGTGCGATTTTTTTCATGTTTGTTTACGTTTGAAAGTTGGACGTTTCACACGAAAACGTTGAACGTTTAAAAACAAATCAATCAACTTGCGGCGTCATTTTGACAGGTTTCTTTGAACTGACGCCGCAAGTTGATTTATTTGTTTTTAAACGTTCAACGTTTTCGTGTGAAACGTCCAACTTTCAAACGTAAACAAACATGAAAAAAATCGCACGCTTAACGGTCGCTTGCAAATGGCAGTAAGAACATCAGTAACACCACTTTTTTGTTCTTACCGCGTTCTGATGTCATCTGTGCATCTATAACTGAACAGACAACGGCAAAATGGAATCTATTTGTTAAATATGGACCCGCAATATTCCCCTCGCTCACCTTTTCTACCACTACCCCTGCCACCCTGACCCCTAGAGTTTATTTTCCCCATCCATGGTCCCTAGTGCCCAGACCGCATATTTGTATTTTGTAGTCTCTGTTGATAAGATTTTGAACGTTATCTCTGCCAATATTTACTCAATTTCAATTCTGAAAATAGATTTGGAATTACCAAGTCTAAATACATTTCACACGTACCTATTATGTTATGAGAATGTGCATACCCTTCGTAAAAACTGTTTATGTACTTAGAAATTACATGTAGTCGGTAGCCAGCCGGCCCGGCTGCTTTGTTGTATAATTTGAACGTAATATCTCGATCAATATTTAACCGTTTTCAATTCTGAAAACAGATTTGGAATAAGCGAGTCTAAATACATAACAAACGTGTACACTGTACAGTATACCCTTCGTTAAACCATACCTCGACTAAATCAGTTTGTCGGAGTGTTACCAATATACATCCTTTTAACTTACTGTACCTGTTTGGTTGGTTGGGTAACAGGCGGTCCGATTGGCTCCTGTTTGATTGGTTCCGTGGTGCTTGGAATAGGATCAGATTGATTGGTCCTATTGATCCTGATCCGCTTACCAATCGGAGCTTACCTGTACCCTTCAAACATCAGTTGCGGAACTGATGGAGCAATTCAGTCTTGTTAAAGAGGTGGGATCATATTGGTGGGTGCGTATTTCGTCCACGTTGAGCACTGTGCACTACGTCGTCTGCGCTTATTGCGTGACAATTACTTCGAATGCTATCGGATTACGATTGCGTTGCATTCGAGTGTCATACTCTTCTGCGTCATCGATATCCTGGGGCGTATGCATCGTAGCACGTCTCCTTTGGTTTAACCTTGGTTATGACTAACCTCATTAAAAACCTCTTTATATAGTTCATCAGATCACCACTCGCCAATGGCCGTCCTTTGCATAATGCAAAAATATTGTGCGATTCAAACGGATCACCCAAAACGTCTTTTTACTTCCTTATAAGGAGTTGGTCCTAACCATGCTCCGCTTAAATATATAAATGTATAAACAAACCTTTCGTGAGAAATACAAAAAGAGACAATTGACAAACCTGTTGAACTAACTGTGTTTCAGAATGTGTCTGTAATAACCCAAGGCAAGTTACACAAACAGCATCTTCCATTGCAGTTGGTGATGCAGATTCATATTCCTTACTAACATATTGAACAACGTCCTACACAATTTAAAATAAAAGTACTGAACTAAAACAACATTTTAATTCACTTCAAATATATGAAAATGTATGAAAATCATGTCATAAATAATGATAATCTTAAATTTATAAACAAATAATTTCCCTGACGCTACTCTGGCTTTAAAAAGTTTTTTGAATGTAACTTTAGTTACAAGTTACTGTCCATGACCCAACGTTTCGACACTACAATCTAGTGTCTTCATCAGGGATGATCGTTGTAAGGTTAGGATACCTATTTATACCCTCATAAAATCGATGAGGTTATAATATTAACAAGATGCAAACAAGCTTCTGGTAATAAACCACCGTCATTGCAATTCAATGATGCATGGGCGCTATTGATATGCAAAGCCTTCAGACAACGTCTATGATAGTAACCTCGGTATTCCTGTCTGTTGCTCTATCAACAAGTTATGCACATATCAATGTTAAGCGGGAGGGGAGGGAAGCCGGGCATACCCAGGGGATTTGGCACATGATTGATTCCCGTGGTGGTGCAATTTGATCAGCTCAGAAGGCAACATGGCGGAGTCAGAAAAGCGCGAACAAGAGAACAAACTTTTAATAAGAGGGGATTTGATCTCATTTGAGTTTTGAATAAGTTCCCAGGGTGGGATATTTGGAAAAAAATTAAAATTTCCAATCAAATCCCCTGGGTATGCCCAGCCTCCCCTCCCTGCAGCTTAACATTGATAGGTGCATTACAAGGTTATAAGTTTATAGGTGAATATCTTTATTCATGTTCATTGTTGTTATGGTTAATGAAATGTCAAACCTAGGTTGAAATTTGAATTGGTATTCTCAAGAGAGGAGTTGCAAATACAGGCACTGGCAAAATTATTCATGTTTATTTTTCAAGAGGGCAATGTTATGCATCTATATTTAAGTTAAATAATAGAATATGTTTGTCTAGGTCTCTACCAGAGTGATAAAAAACCGAGTGATGTAATTGAGAATTGTAGGGAGAAGCTTTAATTCCCAACTTCTCGAGTGTTTTTATTAATTCACAAGGGTTTCAATCACATTTTAGAGACCCAGGAAAACATATTCTATTTTTTTTTATAAAATAATTCAAAAACAATTGCTTCTACTTTGAACAATTACTATATGACATGTATATTATAACACTTTTGATTTAATCAAAATTCTAATTAATTACTGATGTCATTCTGGTCTCTGTAGCCTTATCGAGACAGCAAACTGACCAATCACAGCTTGCACAGAGTAAAATTATTTTATAATACAGATTATAAAATAACATGCATGCTACACAGGCTCTGATTGGTCAATACCTGTGTTTGGATTAAGCCATCCAAACACGGAAATTTCCTTAAGTTTTGCTGCTCGTTTTCTTGTATTATTTTATAAAAGAAATACCGAACGGTTTTTCCGTGTTTGGATACTGTGATCCAAACACTTGGGAAGTTGCTCGACTTTAGAAAAGCTAAAAACACTCGCCTAGGGCTCATGTTTTTTTTACGCTTTTCTCCAGTGTCGCAATTTCCCGCCTGTTTGGATCAGAGTGTCTTTATTATGAGAAGCATTATTTTCATAGTGAGTTACACTGAGTTTTAAAAAACCTTGGGTCCAATGCAACATGGGAATTTAAAGTCATACTAAAGTCAATAAGATAGAAAATAATTTAATTATATTGAAACATTTATAATTAAACATTTATAATGGCATCTTATCTGACGTGCAAAATCGACAATAATTCAGTCATTTACCTGGTAGGATTTGGCGTAGGTAACGGAGCCTTGAAAGCCAATAAACCTTAGCACACAGCGAGCACAACACTGAAGCTCGTACAAACGTTTGACAACCTGTGATAAACCAGCAACCGTGGAAGACATTTGTACGAATATCTTCCCTAATATATGCCTCGCTTCTTATGACAAAGGAATGATAAAACGGAGATTAATACTTTGTGATAAGTTTCCTTTTAAAAAACTCGTGCATCAGTCATTGGTTACTGGGCACCAGTCTCCTCTACACGCGCGCGGGAAATTTCAAATGAATTGCCCGAAAAATTTAATTAACAAATAAAAAAAAGGTAATAACAATTCCATGTTCTACCATACACAGGGGCGTCACGAACCCACTTTGATTGGTGGGTGTCCAGTTGAATTTGCCCGAATATTATATTTTTATAAAATTGCCCGAATTTTATTGGATGCACAAATGTTGCCATATATACGTTCTATCAATAAGCAATCTCACAATTTAGTATAAAGTCTTATTTTACTATATCATAGTTTCGTCCGAATTTAATACTTCTATTGTCCATTTTGCCCGAATTTTCCAGGTTTTTTAAAAACTTTGGGGTGTGACAGTGTGACATCCCCCCCCCCCCCCCCCACTAGCACACAACGGAATTGATGGCATGACCTTTAAAATAGGAAATATGATCGGTCAGCTCATGGTGTACAGGAACACAGAATATTTCATCGTTGAAATGTTGGGTTTAGAAGTAGGGTTAGTATTTCTTTATTTCAGGGTTAGCACTAGAGTTTTATTTGGGTTATGGTTAGAGTTTTTTGGATCATGTTCTGCTTCTGAATCCTGAAAAAATAACTTTGATGAGGCGTATGACATAGTCTGTGTCCATTGTTTACCGGTACACGGTGATGTAACCTAATGATCACCAAAGATAACCTGACATGTTTTTAAAACAACTTCTCCCAACTAGCACTGTAAGTAAATGCTTGGAGACGAGTAAAGGTTAAGAGGGATACCTGCTTGACTACATTAAAACATTAATACACGATCATACCAAGTTTCACTGATTTTAACACACATTCATTGGTTTAAAATATATATATACATCATAGCTAGCTAACATTTTTAAAACTGTGGCATGGAATCAAATTCATTAAGGGCCTTCGGACGTATTCCGTTGCTAAACAACCAGTTGCTAAGGACAGGTCATTTAGTGCCCAATATACTTCATGAGTTGCAAATAAATTCAAGGTATAACCAAGATATTGTGTGTGGAATATGTTGGCAAACTTCTTTCGTCTGGTGACGTATATGATGACGTCACATTGACGTCATCAACAAACACAAAAACTCTATAATTTTTGTCATTTTTACCAGTATGCTATATTTATATTTTACTTTTATGAAGGTAACCGTCCAGATTCTAATCACATGTAAAAAATTAATTTTTCTTAAAAACCTTCGAAGATTATGGGAATTTTCATATTTCGATGACGTCACGATGACATCATCATATGACATTACCAAACGAAAGAGTTTTGCCCACATATACTACATACACACTGTCTTGATGGATTCTTAAAACTGTGAAATTCTACGGCAAATTTTGTCAATTCTACGCTTCCTTAGCAACAGATATTATGTCTGCAAATTGAAATACGTCCAAAGACCCTCGACTAATTAGCTTCAGATTACCATCATTGATAGCATATAGTTAGCTAATAGGTGCCATTGTCTTTTCCTTATAATTCTTTGCCTTCAGGATAAAATATTTAGTATTTACAATCTAGATGAAAACTCACAAATGGTGTAGCCATGTAGGGATTTCTGATTGACATATATATGCTAGTCTGAGAGACTTGTATACAGTGTTTTGGGTGTATATAAATAGGCAGAAACAGAATGTTAACCTGCACTATTATTTACAAATAACTTTACCGGTACATCCTACACCTTTGCCTCCTAACTTTACCTCCTAACTTTAGTACCTCCTACATTAAACAACATTATGTTGGATTTGAAGAATCCTTGCTGTTTAACTCTCTAAGTTTTTTCAAAGGAACAGTTATTTTACATAACAACGGTTCAGATGTTGATGTCACAGTTAATTCAGATTCAGTTAAAGAGTCATTGGCATTCTCTTTTAACGGCGTTGCAACAATTGAATCAAATGTACTTGGTAATTTTCTTTTGCCGATCAGTGCTTTGTAAACATCGTTGTCTTGCATTCTCAAATGAATCTCGGTTGCGGTTTGCAATCGTTGACCTTTGTCCTTACTTTCTGCGAGTGACTATAGGGAAAAGAAAAGATTAAATAGCATCAAGTTGAATCAGATACAAGCTCAACATATATTTATTTACGGTATTTGAGTATTTATTATTTCATGCATAGAATAGACAAACCTTTGATAGCAACACAAGGTTTTCTGAATCTTTTTTAAATTTGGTCAAGTAGGATTCGTATTCTGTGAAAAAGAAGGATGGCAGCATTTAGTTACTGTATTTAAACACCAACTCCAAGGTTCAACATTTTAACCTTCACTCTCCGGTTAGAGCATCTCTATTGATTCTCACCAGTAATCTGGAGGTTACAGGTTCAATACCTGTCAGGGCTGAGAAACAATTTTTCTGGAGATTTGCTACAACATAGAAATTGAATAACAGGTGGTGTACTGTCAAAATGGTGTGTAGAACTGAAGGTCTGTTTTTAGCCTGCAATGCAGGCTCTTGAGGGAGGGGGAACACCCCAGTCCCCCTCCCATTTCAGGACATCCTATACACTACTTCGGCAGTACACCAACATTCGCGATGTATTCAATTTGTATTTTTACACTGCCTACGTAGCCCACCTTTTCTGAATACATGTAGACATCACATGTTAGCTGCATTTTTACCACATGATGTATAACAGTAGAGGTTCTTCAAACCAAGGACCCCATTAAAATCTCAAAGGATTCCCTGGTACTTATTTCCAGGTACTTATCCTCTTGAAAGCTCAGCAATAATCAATAAACGTGTGTACCCAAAAGTCAAACCTTATAACTATTGTCACCATGCAAACATGAAACATTCAAATAATTAATTGTAGCATTATGATTGAAAATATATGTGCTACACGAAACCTGATAAGCTATAAGCAAGGGACAACCTATACAGTACACTATTTCGGCTGTACACCAACCTTTTAGAGTTTTTGATTTGTATCAATTTCAACATAGCCTACACATAAATACACTATATATATTCTGTATAAAAACAACAGGTTATACAACTGTACCTGTCATATCTGGTTGTTCTAGTTTAACAGCTGACGATTCTCCAAGATTGTCCGTTTGAACATTGTTTTCAACCATGTCCCTTTCACCGGTGTTGACACACTTGCAAAGAAGAAAATCAAAAGCAAATAAGAATGTGAAACACAGGTGGTTGAATCCTCATATGCAGGAACCTAGCTAAGGGAGAGAAGTCTATTAAGTCTTAAGCCAGGAGGTAATGGTTTTACCTCTGTTTGTTTGTTTATCTGTTTGTTTGTCTGTCTGTAAGCAGGATATCTCAAATTATTTGGATGACAATTGGATGAAATATCGATAAAAATCTGTCTGTAAGCTTCTCCGTGTCGAAGAAATGAATGAAAAAAAACGCTTGATTGTGCTCATAATAATATTATAATCTCCTTATAGTATGCAAATCTTTAAAGTGCCTATCCAGCCTGTAGGGATTTTACATATTCGTAATCTTTGAGTTCCAGCAAAAAGAAATGTAATATATCTTGTCGTTCGAAAATTTCATCTTCATGCCTTTTTTCCCTGCTAAAGTTCACAGGAAGTAACGTCAACGCAGGGACATGCAATAGTTTGTGGCGTTATTCAACAGTGAATGTTTAGGAATTGAGTGAATTTTGTCTAAACAGGCTGTTTAAAGTTCAAAGCCAAACTTTCGCTGTATTTCATTGCTGAATCACTCCACAAAATATCGCGTGTCCCTGTGTTGACGTCACTTCCTGTAGTGGGGGAAAAGGGCACGAAGATGACATTTTCGAACAAGATATATTACAATTTTTATCAGGAGAATCCAACGATCACAAATATGTAAAATCCCCACAGGATGGATAGGCACTTTAATATTCACAAACAAGCTGAATTCACAAAACAACGAGCTTGTCAGTTTCATTGTTTATACAAAAGCCAAAAGGTGCACTCAACAGAACAAATGCAATCAAGCATTTTATTCATTCAAGAGAGATCTGAGTTTATAGACATGTAGGTCTGGTGAGCAATTGGCCTAGTGCAACCCGCCAAACCCAGTGGTGGAGGTATGCAGTCTCTGAGTGCCTTCTAGTTATATCTGCATTCTGCTATTCCTCCTAAGTAGCAAGCAACATATTATTATACACCATGCAGGCTATACATATCAAGTACTTACTAAATCATTCATTTCTGCATTGTGTCTTTTTTGTAGCAATTCTTTGACCTTCTGAGGATAATGTTTTCTTTTCTTTATTGTGCATGTTAAGAAATCTTCAGCTTCTGCACATATCTTGTTCACTTCATGGGCCCTCTCCTCGTTAACTGGTTCCATTTCTAGACACATTTTTTATAAACATAAGACATGATGTTTAAAGCAGTATTTAGTTTTCTCCTGTGGCTTCTTTTCCAAGTCAAATCGCTTCCAAGGCTGTGCGAGCAATGTTTTTGGCTGGGATTGCAGGGAAGTATACTAGGGATTGTGAAGGGATTTATTGACGAAGAGGGGACAGCAACCTCCCCTGGCGCATTACTCTGGCTTGGCCAAAAATGGGCAAAACAGCGTTGGAAGCTATTTGACTCGGGGAAAAGAAGCCACAGAGTTGCATGTGGAGGAGGCTAGGACATTATCAATAATTTGGACATTATTTTCTACACCGATCTAGAAAAATAATTAGCTCAACTTTGATCCCCCATTCCTTTGGAAATTTTGGTGTCAGTAACACCTTCCCACCCCTTCAGAATTTTCAATGGCTTCCGTGGTGGGGCAAGAATATTTTCTGGAACTAAATTTGGGGAGTATCTATTGCTGTACTGGTGTATGCAGATGTTTTAACATGGGAAAGATTATATCATGTGGATTTGCTTAATTATATTTTTCATAATCACACTAAACAATTCTCTTTTGATGAAGAGAGGATTTATTAATGGTCAAATATATGTATATGAAAATTTGACTGCTCCAACCGGGAATCGAACCCGAGGTCTCCGAATCAAGAATCGGGGTGATGTATAAATACAGTATGTATAATAATGATGTTTGACTGTTCTGACTGTGTCTCAATAGCTCAGTGGTTAGAGCGCCGATGCATTGATTCAGAGACCTTGAGTTCGATTCCCTGTTGGGGCAGTCAAATGTTCATATATACTGTATATATATATTTCACTAAACAATTCCAAACCTTGATGAACCACACTAGATTTGTTTTTATGTTTCACAACCAGATTTTCTCGAAGTGCCAACTCAACAGTTTCTTTGTAAAGCTAGAGAAAAATTCATAAAGAAAAGGGATGGTAAAGAATACAGTCGTAGCTCTGAAATTTCTACCCCGTATGTGTATGTTAACATTTTAAGACCCAATATCAGCATGCAAATTCTTCGTATTGGACTCCAAACGTTTCTTATTGCATTAGTTGGGATAAGTGGGTTTTAAAACATGTCAGTTGATCTTTGGAGTTTGGTGATCATTTCCTTTACTCTCATTAACTCTATGCAGTGCTTATGGTAACTCAATTCAGTATCAAAGTTAGTTAGTATTAAGGTTTTGGTTAATATAGCTGGGTTTCAATCAGCTAATAAAATCATTAATATAATCATCAGCCTTCAGTTGATGGGCAAACATTGCTCTCCATGTGCTATCTACCAGAAAGTATTCTACTATTAAAAATTTGTAACACAGCTGACAAAAATTTGAGATAAGACAGGAAATTATGTCTATTTACGGGAACCACTATTTTAATAAAATACACAATAACGGTAACCCTGAATACCGTTATAGTGATGTCTATTGAAACCCAACTATTGGGTCACTGGCTTATATCCATGGTGGCTTATATCCTGTATCCAGAACCATGGTGGATTCCATAACAAAATGGAATAAGTATATGGTTAGTATTAAGGTTATGGTTTAGTATTTAAGGTTTTGGTTAGTATTGGAGATAGTACTAGGGATTGGATTTTGAAATGCAATTTGCCATTTACTGTTTACATGCAAAGTACTGTAGGTTCATTTGGTAAACATTGCAACTGACAGTCTGTTCCACAATTTAAGTAGCTACAAAAGGTACAGACAGTTTGCTATCTACTTAAGTGACCTGACTCTCTTGTGAATCGATAATGTCTCTGCAGTGCTGTGTGGAAATTCTGATTCATTTTCACAAAATTATCAGACGTCTCAGTCGAACAGAAGACAACACGAGTTTTCTGTAAAATGAAATATATATCGTACCTTAAATATTTTCCCTTTAAATTCCTCCTTTTTATCCTCAGTCCAATCCTTTTCCTTCAATTTCATATCAATGGTTCCTTTAAGCTTCTTCTGGAGGTCTGACACTATCTCCTCTCTGTCAACAGAAACTTTTGGAACGTCCGCCATATTTTAGGTCTGCGAATACTGCGATAGCCCCTCGCCCGGAGGGGTGCTTACACACGAAGACGAACCGATGTGTCTCCGAAAGTTGGCGAAAAACAGATGGCATGAAACTTTATAAACATGGCGTCCGAAAAGGTATGTAGTATATTTTTATCGTGGTTTTAGTATTATTTCGAGTTCACGATTAATTTGATTGTAATGCTTTTGAAAAATACAAAGTCAATCCTTCTGTTGGACTACGACGAAGATGATTCTGAAGAAGAAGAGGAGGATGAAGAGCTGTTTGATAACAGGTATATTACAGTAACGTGGCTGCTGAGAAATATCTCAGTCTGCTTTCGCCATTCATATTCAAAGACTTTCTCTGGTATCATGCATTCACTTTGACACCCAAAATAGAGTGTATTCGTTCCTGAACAAACGTTTATTCTTTTTGAATCAATCTGATCCATACTTTAACTTTATATAAGCTTAAAAGATCATGTTACACATAAAAACACGAGGCAATTTTCTTGCAACGAAACGCATACGCCTGACCACAGCAAGCCGCAATATTTTTTTCATCAAAGATTGCGTTGAGAGTTACAAGTGAGATTGTCTCGTGCAAAATGGGATTAAGTACAACATCCAATCAATAGAAATCTGTCGTTTTCATATTTTCCTATAGTATAGCCTGCTTGCAGCCCGAAATTTAAATTTCGGGCTGCGAGCAGGCTAATTTTCCTACGAAGTATCAAATACGTTTTTACACCCCCCCGGCTCTTTACTTCCCGGAGAAGCACTGTCCCCCTTGTGGAAATAATGTGCAAAACAATAGAATAATATACAAAACAATAGAATAATATGCAAAGTGGGTGGTTGGAATTCAAATTTAGCCACTTACCTGTAAGCCTGGTTTTCACAAGTACAGTGACGCAAGCGGTAAGTGTAAGCACAAGAATCCTTATTTCTCAGTGAAAACAGGCTTTATGCAAGCATTGACACAAGCACAAGGATGAAAAAGTTTCCTTTTCCTGATGCTCAGACTTGTGATCATTAAAACCAAACACAATACAGTTTTGGATATCTAATTACGTATGGCAAATCGAAATACTTGTTCTAGGTCCCTTGTGTAAGTAAGTGCACACTGTCATGTGAATATGATGATGGCAGAATCTGCAGAAAGATTGACGACTGGTAACGCAATGCAAGCTAACACAACATGTGGTTCGTTTTCACTTGATGCATAGCTCCTGTGCTAGTACTTATGCTTATGCTTGTGTCGTTCATGAAAACCAGGCTTAACACATGCTGTCAGCACTTGGTCGAAAGTGCTTTCTTCAGTTCAATTGGCACTATAAAATGTAAGTTAGTCAGATGAAGCTACAATCTTTTTCTTACCCCAAAATAAGTTTGGTGGTTTGCTAAGTCCAAGAACGAAATGGAAGATATTGTATTTGTTGAGTAGGCAATTTAATGAAGCAGAAGTGGTTGACAATGTGTGTAATTTAAAAGACGCCAAATAATATCTTGAAAAGTCAGTCTGGAAGAAGGCATACAGAAAATATAAGAAAGTGAGAAATGTATGCCTAATTAGTAATAAAGTGAAGATTGTTGAAGTGTTCCTGGTGTTATATTATTTGCCAAATGTAGAAATCAAATCACAAGGGAAAGGAATAATACCTCAATTAAACCAAAAGGAATATCTCTCCATTTTGAAGATTTTCTTGCCAAACAGGTTTTTCGCTAGGCGGAGTTTTCTGTGCAGAGTGACATTTTTTGTCTTGTGAGCTCTCAGGCAGAACTAATGTATACAAATTGTAGTTTCAACTGCATTTATCTTATTTCATATAACATAAGGCTTCATCACCCAGAGTAAACTAATAAGCTATATTTTGTACAATAAGCCATGTTATGTATGAAGTTTGAGGCCCAACTCAGAATGTGTCAAATTATGTGCAGTCGACATTACAATTTTGTGTATTGTACTGAAACAAAGAAAAATGTCATTTCCTCTAGTGGAAAACCTGCTTAAGAGTTGGATTGCGATACAGGCTACTTGGAAAGCTGCTATATGTATTAACATACAATTCTCCTTATTGGTCTCGAAACATTTCTTATATTAGTTAATAGAAGTTGTTTAAAGTTCGTCTGAGTTCACATTTGGTGATCATTTTCTTTATTCTCATTACCTCGATGCTTACTTAACCATTGATATTATTAGGAGAAGTTAGGTGCTGATCACTCCTGGGGCATAAAGGAAAATATTTTAGTTAATATTCAGAATAAATAGTTGCAGATTGGAATTGGACCCATAATCTTCTGATCACCACATGGACTCAAATAGCAGAGTAAAGGTTATTGGGTAGTTCAATGTATAACATATTGAACTGTATGTGCATAGTATTTATGTATACATTATATAATAATGAACAATTGTTGAATCATCTTAAGGATCCAAGTCAATGGAAATTAAGACTCAGAGTAGTAACAAAAACATTTAAGAAGTAGAAAACATTTTCTCCTAAACATTCTCCTAGAGTTATCCTAAACTTCCACAAGTGTTTCTATAATTCAGTGGGAACACTGACAGAAAAATGTTTGTTTTTGTGTAAAATAACCAGTGGTAAATAAGTAAGACATTGAAGAAATATTTCTATTGATTTACAGCAAGACAGCTTTTAGCCAATCTTTTTATTTTATAATGCGTCTTTATTAATGTATCTTACAAACTATGTTCCAGTCATTTGTACTGCATTATACAGCATCTATTGTGAATATTCATGATCCAAAAAAATTGTTTTCCTAGATCATAATATTTTAATACTATAATAGTTACTAATCAATCAACGAGTATGTTGTGCTAAGAACTTCAATCAACTAATTTCCCCACACTGTAATATTAAGTAATGTAAATATTTGCTTGAAGGCCTGACATGGCATAAGTTACTGTACCCTAGTGAATATCCCTTATGTGAAATACAACTTAACAAAAATGGTTTTGAGTTGGGCAAGATGTTCAATTATCATATTTATCTGTGAGATGTGTTGAGCCCTAGCATAAGGAATGGTTGTTTTACATTATTCGTAAAGGTAAGTTTATCGATTCCACAAAAAATGATATCAAAACAATAATCGCACAAATCACGATGTTATCAAAACAATCACACTACTGTTGAAATATATTGTGTTATGTGTGTAATTATGCAATTCAGTTTTACTACTTTTTTAGAATATATCTATCTACATGTATCTATCTAGTTTTAACTGAATAAATCTACCAATACATACTGGTATACCTGTATATGATTTTTGACCTAACCTATAAATATACTTTAACAAGCTTTTTAATTATCCAAAATCATTGAATAAGTCTATTTTAAATACCATTTAACACAAGATATGGTATGATTGCTTGTTTTCTGTAGTAAGGTTGATTGGCGAGTAAAAGGGAATCTTCTGCGCAGCAAAGACTTCACAGTATCAAACAATGGACACTGTCCACGATGCCAGAGCAATATATTTGTTTTTGTTATTCTTGATGAGTATGTGGTCATTATATTCAAACTATTTTCATTGCATTGTCTTGTAATTTTTCCAAATTGGTTTTCTTTTTGTTTAAACGAAAACTGTGTTCTGTATGTAAGAAACAAGAATTTGAAATAGCTGTGTATAATACATGTCATAGTAACTTTTAAAGTTACGTTCAAAAAACCTGTTAAAGCCAGAGTAGTGTCAAACTATGTCTCATATGATATATATTTTCCATGCTAACTGGGTGTACTTTTCTAGATTATTTCCAATGGGCGATATGCCAGAAATATTATACAATCTCCTCGCAAAGGGAAAAGCTGTTCTGTGGTCAAGTCAAGATAAGCAAACTTGCAAAGTAGGCCGCGTTTTCCCCCTTTGATATCTTTGCTAATCTGTCACCGTAATTTTATTTGAATTTCAATTCATCATAATTACCTTTGTGTGCTTCAGAAACCTCCAACGTTCATGTGCAAAGGTTTCTGCCCAACTGATCCTCTCGGTGCTGGATTTAACATCAACTGGGACACAGTTAATTTGACAAAACTTTTGAAGGATCTGTTGAAATTGGTAGGTTTCATGTTTTACATTTTATAGAACCACAACACGCTTTGTAAATCTACAAATTACTACTGTATTTAAAGCTACAATTTATACACACAAGTTCACGCATACGCGACGTACGTTTTTCTAAGACTAAAAATTGCATGTTATTTAAATTACTTTGTAACATTTCATAGTTAGAATGTGACATTATTATCAGTTTTTGCTACAACGATTGTCGCTGTTACGAAAACTAACATTCCAACTTTTTAATTTTTCACATTTGAGAACGTGTCGAAAGCCCAAAAAGAGCTTCAGTTGAAGGAAAAAGGTAATTCTACATTTAATTATTAAAAACTAACGCTTGTGATACAGTTGACTTGAAGAATTGCTGTGATTATGTTGTAAAACAATTTGCATAACTTGAACCATCAAAGATAGATTGATGAAAATAGGATATATCACAGTTATTTCCCCCCCTCGCTTATTTGTCTTTAGCCTATGGCTGAAACACGATTTTTGTTCTCATTACGTAAGGTTATTTGTGCTAATTCTTATAGTGACATCAACTTGTCCAAGTTCCGTTCACCCTTTCAATCAAAGGTGTTTTTAGACCAGCACTTGTGCCAACAAAAAGTATTTGGGAAGATTGAAAGTTGAGAAACACATTCTAAAAGTAATGCTTAGTAATCGGTGTCTCATTTCAAATGTGATCCTGACAAACTACATTTGGGAGACACATAGTTAAAAATAGGTACGCAGTGCGTACATGCGGAGACTGCGGATGATGATAGTTCTAACGTAAATTATGAGGCCAGTTTTAAAAGTTGTACTTCTTAATTGTATAGCGAATTTGTTCAAAAATAAATGCAACAGAAGTGCAACGTTTGAAACCAAAATAAATTTATCTGCAGGTGAATTAAAACGAGAAGATTTAAAGTTAAGAAATACATTCTAAAAGTAGTAAAGTACTGCTTAGTAATTGGTGTCCTATTTCAAATGTGATCCTGACAAACTACATTTGGAATAGACACAGAGTTAAAAGTTGCTCCCTTGGCTGATTACTATAGATTTATTGTTTCACTGATTGTTAAGATATGGTGGTTATCTTTTAGCGAGATGATGACACTACTTGGCGGTACAGCCGCGAAATAGCCATTGTTATTATTTCCCAACTAATGTTTCTTTCTCAAATTTCCCAGGAGATACGAAAGGTGAGGATAAAACGAAGCAGCCAAGCAACAACATACAGCTGTGTGGTGGGTCGTATGTTCTAAACATTGTAAAAATTAAGTGGCAAGTAAGAATGTTGAACCGTGAACGTTTTGTATAAACTATAAAAGCTCCAGCTGACGAGAGGTAATCCGTGGTAGTTTTTTGAAATAAAATAATCATAACTCCACCTAAATCAGTTGTTGGTTTTCCTAAGATGGAAACCTCGTAAACTAACCAAAAAGGTCTTTGCTTTAATGCTTTAAAAATGTCAAAGATGCTTTAATATCTTTGCTTTGAAAATGCCAAAGATGAAATATTAAACGGAGAGAAAGAATAGTGGAAAGTTTATGTATAACTATTGCAATTAAAACTTCCTTTCGCGTTTTGATGAAGACGATGATGAAGATGAACACGTTGACGACAAAGATATCATACGCGTGATGTTAGCGAAAGAGAAAGAAAAAGAGGAAACAAAAATCTCTGTGGTTGAAAAGACAATGGAAGACGTCAAAATTGAGCTGCCGGTAAATGTCGCGTCCACCTCGGAAACACCCGCCGTTTCGACTAGTCCGACCACTTCTGCGGCATCCGATGTGGAATACCCCATCTCTAAAGATGGGTCGTGCCCTTATTGTTCATCGACAAACGTGCGGTACATAATCTTAGTAAAGGATGCTACTAAAAACGTCAGTCTTCCGCCAACACTCGACTCGCTGTTGAGGCAAGGGAAAGCTTTTAAAATGGCAAAAGGTAATTTGTATTTATATTTTATGGTTTATCTGATAATATAGGTGTTTTACCATGTAAACTGTACTTTTTGTAAAACGTTTAACTTTCAGAAATTATCATGTTTAAATTATCGTGTTTCTCCAAGAATTATTGATTTTCATCGATTTTTTTGAGAATTCTCTTTTGTATAGAGGACTCGATTCCTGGTTATCGCGGTGAGCCTTAACTAAACAGACTCTCAACCAAACTTTTTGGTATTCAATGTTCGCCAGCAACGAAGTAAATTTACTTCGTAGTTCGTTTAATACTTTACTTGAGCAAAATAAATCAGTATTTACTTGTAACGAAGTATATTTTTCAACAAATACTTTTTACTTGTAACGAAGTAAAATTTTTGTTAAATAATTACTTTTTAACTTCGTTACTTTTTGTTTTATCGGCAAAGTAAAAAAAGAAATTCGGAACGCGGAGTCGCGAAATACTCGCGGTCCACTCTATCCATCCACTGGAGATCTAGAGTGGAGAAATCACGTGAAGTTGGTTTTGCTAGTGCACGTGATTGGCAACTGTCGAGTTGGCGCCGCCAAACAGCGCCCAGATTAAAGTACAGTACCAGATTATCATTTGTCATGTTGGTTAGTGGTTCGAGAATATATAGTTTGTTTCAGAAGTACTTTTCTGGAATATTTTTTGCCATACTTTTACTCAAGTAAGATTCTCAGGCCATACGTTTACTTAAGTATAAACTGAAGAGTAAATTTAAGTACAAACTATCAGTACTTTGCTAAACACTGTTCAGATTCTACCTTTGGAAATGATATTCTCATGTTCCTCACTAAAACCATCCATATATACATGTGCTTCATTTCCAGGAGCCAACAGCCCTCCTTCTTTCCAGTGCGGCTCATGCACCTATGGTTTCAACCTCGACTGGTCCTCTACCAATCTTAAGAAGATCTTCAAGTTGGATGAACCGAGCACTGCAGTGACGACAGCGGCTGTCATGACAACGAATGTGGCTTCGGCTTACCAGTACCCCAGCTATCCACCGCCGCCGTCGTCCTACCAACCTGCTGCTTATCAAAAGTAAGATTGCTTGTTAAAGTCCGATACGAGCACTAGTCGGGCACTAGTCTGAACACCGTACCCGAGCATGGTGCCCAAGAACGGGCACTACCCAAGCGTGTGTGAACACCCTTTCATCTGGTGCCCGGGAACTGGGCACGACCTCTTAGTTTCCCATTCTTCCCATCGTGTCTTTGTCCGTGTTGAGTCAGATTATCAGCGTCGTTACGAATTGTTCCATGGAAGCTATATCAAGATGTGTTCGCACTGCTTGAGTCTGGAATGGGTTGTTTGCAGACTTGTAACAAGGTTGATGATTTATCATATATATATATATACTGAACTGGCGAAGCTCGCAGCTTCTCGAGGCTCACAGCTTCTCGAGGCTTCTGTAGCTCAGTCGGTAGGTACAGGTACTTCATGTATGGCTAAAACTAAAAAAGCTAAATAAGAGACGCATGGCTATAAGCCTGTTGCGAACACATCTTGGAGATTTTTGCATAAATATACTGTAATAATCCACTTTAATGCTCCTCACTGTTCTTTCTAGCGCTGGTTATGCACCGTACGGCTATTCACCAATGTATTACCCTCAACCTCCTATGCCATACGCGTATGCCCCACCACCCTATGGTATCCAACCTGTTCCGCCTCCCGGAGTGCCTCCTATGCAAGCAATGCCACCTATGCAAGCAATGCCACCTATGCAACCAATGGCACCTATGCAACCAATGGCACCTATGCAACCTATGCAACCAGTGCCACCTATGCAACCAGTGCCACCTATGCAAGCAATGCCACCTATGCAAGCAATGCCACCTATGCAAGGTATGCCACCTATGCAAGGTATGCCACCTATGCAAGCAATGCCACCTATGCAAGGTATGCAACCAATGCCACCACCATCGTACGCTGCTCGACCACCGCCCAGAAGTCCGGAGATGTACGGAATGCCACCTTATAATCCCAACATGCCACCCAACGTGCCGCCCGAAGGTTACGGCAACTTTTATGATCAACAAGGTAACTACAACCAGCGTCCTTTGGGGCCACCACATCGCCATCCATCGGCGGCTCGTCTCCGGGTACCAAGAGGACCGGCGAGAGGACAGGTGAGAGGACATGGGAGAGGACAAGGGAGAGGACAAGGGAGAGGACGACAAAAATACCGCAAGTGGCATACATCTCATGCTTACCAGACGTACTCGAACCACGATACACATGACCAGGTAAGGAGGATGTTGTTCACGATGAAAACATATTGCTTGTATCTCGTATTTTCAACTCGTTTCAGCAGGTACTCTGTATTTCGAAATCGAAGGAAGAACGATTTCTCGTGGTATAAACTGTGGATAATATAGAGGATGTTGTACTGCGTGAGCAGTGTATAGAACTACAAATCAAAACCTCAAAAAGGTAACGTTTCAAGCGAAGGGCCTTCGTCAGAGTGCGGAGTGCGAAGGGCCTTTGCTCGAAGGGCCTTTGCTCGAGGCCTTTGCTCGGAGGGCCTTTGCTCGGAGGGTCTTTGCTCGAAGGGTCTTTGCTCGGAGGGTCTTTGCTCGGAGGGTCTTTGCTCGGTGGGCCTTTGCTCGGAGGGCCTTTGTTCGAAGGGTCATTGCTCGAAATGTTAGACCTCCTACACACTATTTCGGCAGTACACCAATTCAGGACGGCGACGGAAAGGGGACGTGGAAATGGTCTGACGTTTATGTTGTCGAAAAGCGCGGGTGGCGTGAGCAGTTCGCGTCGTTTTCACATCCTCTTGGCATTGCGTTGCCGTTCTGAATCCAAACCTCTCTAATTTACATTATGTTAAGGCGTATCTACACGATATACGGTTATCTCTTACGTATGTAATTGTTTTTACTATATATCCAAAGCACTGCCTACGTATCACTCAACTTTTATTCACTCTCTAAGGAAGTGTTTATTTGAAATTCAAGACCTATACCGAGTCTTGAATTTCTAATTCAAGACCTGTAATTTGTGTAAAATCAACCCCAATCTCCCTGCCGATAATCAAATGCCGCCATCAACTTTTAGAATGAGGTCTTGAGTCAGATACCAAAACCGATTGGGAACAATAGAAAATGGGTGTGGTAGGTTTATAAATGGAGGTCAGCCAGCCCGGGCACCCGAGCTGCCTAGATTATTTTTATTGCGTTTACATGAGAAGGGCTAGCTCGCCTAGCCGGGCTGGCTTGCTTGTTGTGCTAATTACGTGATTTATCAGTTCTGATAAGACACGAAGTCTCGTTGTTTTAAATATGGACTGTACATGAACAAGCAGAAATTGTGAATTGTTAAATGTCGAAAAAAGCAGACACAAATTTTGTCGCGTGTACGAAGCTTTTAATGCCATGCAGGGTAGGCCTGCTAGCTCGGTCAATCGTGTTTACATGGAAAAAACTCGGTCCGGATAACCGAGATCTATGTCTCACAAAGCGAGATCTCGGCTAGGCTCTCATATAAACACAAGATGAAAATAATACTCTTACAATCTCGATTGTGATTGGCTAAAAAACCTACAGACAATTCTGATGTCTTGCCACCTACAAAATATCAACTTACTTCCTAAACTCCCTAAAGGCTTCTACATTTATAATTGTGTAATAAAACAATTATTGGATTCGGCTTACACATGACAACAAGAATTATCCAGACCTCTGTCAATGTTATCAGGCTTCGGCAGAAAACATTGACTTCGGTCTGGATAATTCTTGATAGTTGATATCATGCTCAGCCTCATCCAATAATTGTTTAATAATAGCCGGGTGCCCGGGCTGACTCGCCTCCATATAAACACCCTACTTAACCTATATCCATGTGAAGATATAGAGGATATTACATGACTGTGCGGAGATACAAATGTTACAGTATCTTCGAGATGTTTTTAGAGTATATTCGACGAGATATCACCAGATATGGCAGAATCCAACAAACGCGTGAATTGAATAAAATTCATGCAGAGCTTTAACATCACACCTTTTGTTCACATCTCTTGTCTAGTGGTCATCGTACACCGAGGAAGCACATGAAAACGAGGATACAGAGGGAACAAAAGAGGAGGTGTATGACGAGCAACACGAGGTTGATCCGCAAGCCGCAGACCGGTTTGAAGAGTTGTTGAATCAGATCGACGGGAAAACCGAGGACGTTCGTGAACCCGAGGAAGATGCCGGAGAAGACGAAAAGCCGCCCGGAGAAGAAAGCCAAGCAGAGTTCGAGGTAACCTCGTACACTACGACGGTTGAAAAGACGACCAAAAGCAAAAAGGCTGAGAAAAACGAAAATGTGCCTTCCGATACAGCGAACAGTGTTTCAAATACCCCACTTGAGCAAGCCAAACGACCGGAGAAAATATCCTCGGATGTCGAGACCACCGAACAACCGCAAAACACTCCCCCGGCTAAAAGGAATACTCGGTCGAAGGAAACACCTCAGGATGACGAGTTGGAAATGGCTCATGGCACACCGAGCGATATTTCTGGTGGGAAAGACAGCCAGAATAGCGTATCAGAAAGTCTGGGGGTCGAGGAAGCGGACGAATCGCCCGCAACTGTTTCTGGGAGAGCAACGCGTTCTCGAAAACGACAATCATCCGGTAAGAAGAAAGCGGCGGCAACCACACGTGTGTCCAAACGAAAGGTTGAAAAAGAACCAGAGCAAGAGATCCCTTCGGAGGACGTCGATGGAATATCTTCAGCCGAGGTGGAAGAAGAAAGTACGGAGCTATCGTCCGGTGGGAAGAGAGCCGCGAACACTCGAGCCAAACGAAAGAAGGTTGAAAAAGAACCAGAGAAAGAAACCCCGTCGGAGGACATCGATGTATTATCTTCATCCGAGGTGCAAGAAGAAAGTACGGAGCTATCGTCCGGTGGGAAGAGAGCGGCGAACACACGAGGAAAACGAAAAAAGGTTGAAAAAGAACCAGAGAAAGAAACCCCTTCGGAGGACGTCGATGACAAATCTCTAGCCGAGGTGCAAGAAGAAAGTATGGAGCTATCGTCCGGTAGGAAGAGAGCGGTGAACACACGAGGAAAACGAAAAAAGGTTGAAAAAGAACCAGAGAAAGAAACCCCTTCGGAGGACGTCGATGACAAATCTCTAGCCGAGGTCCAAGAAGAAATTACAGAGCAACCGTCCGGTAGAACGGCGAACACACGAGCCAAACGAAAGAAGGTTGAAAAAGAACCAGAGAAAGAAACCCCTTCGGAGGACATCGATGTATTATCTTCATCCGAGGTGCAAGAAGAAAGTACGGAGCTATCTCCCGGTGGGAAGAGAGCGGCGAACACTCGAGCCAAACGAAAGAAGGTTGAAAAAGAACCAGAGAAAGAAACTCCTTCGGAGGACGTCGATAACAAATCTCTAGCCGAGGTGCAAGAAGAAATTACAGAGCAATCGTCCGGTAGGAAGAGAGCGGCGAACACTCGAGCCAAACGAAAGAAGGTTGAAAAAGAACCAGAGAAAGAAACTCCTTCGGAGGACATCGATGTATTATCTTCATCCGAGGTGCAAGAAGAAAGTACGGAGCTATCTCCCGGTGGGAAGAGAGCGGCAAACACACGAGGAAAACGAAAGAAGGTTGAAAAAGAACCAGAGAAAGAAACCCCTTCGGAGGACATCGATGTAGTATCTTCATCCGAGGTGCAAGAAGAAAGTACGGAGCTATCGTCCGGTGGGAAGAGAGCGGCGAACACACGAGGAAAACGAAAAAAGGTTGAAAAAGAACCAGAGAAAGAAACCCCTTCGGAGGATGTCGATGGAATATCTTTATCCAAGGTGCAAGAAGAAAGTACAGAGTTCCACAATAATGAGGGAAATGAAGAAATGACTGTCGAGATACAAAATAATGGAGGAAATGACGGAAAGACTGTGGAGGTAGAAGGAATGGTTGTCGAAGCAGAAGGAAAGACTGTCGAAGCAGAAGAAGGAAATGTTGTCGAACCAGAAGGGAATGCTGTCGAAGCAGAAGAAGCAAATGTTGTCGAAGCTAAAGGGAAGGCTGTCGAAGCAGAAGAAGGAAATGTTGTCGAAACAAAAGAAGCAAATATTGTCGAACAAGAAGAAGTAAATGTTGTCGAACAAGAAGAAGTAAATGTTGTCGAACAAGAAGAAGTAAATGTTGTCGAACAAGAAGAAGGAAATGTTGTCGAACAAGAAGAAGAAGAAGAAGGAAAGGTTGACGAACCAGAAGAAGAAAATGTTGTCGAAGCAGAAGGGAAGACTGTCGAAGCAGAAGAAGGAAATGTTGTCGAAGCAAAAGAAGCAAATATTGTCGAACAAGAAGAAGCAAATATTGTCGAACAAGAAGAAGGAAAGGTTAACGAACAAGAAGGAAAGGTTAACGAACAAGAAGAAGGAAAGGTTAACGAACAAGAAGAAGGAAAGGTTGACGAACCAGAAGAAGGAAAGGTTGTGGAAGCAGAAGAAGGAAAGGTTGTCGAAGCAGAAGAAGGAATGGCTGTCGAAGCTGAAGAAGGGATGGCTGTCGAAGCAGAAGGGAAGGCTGTCGAAGCAGAAGAAGGGAAGGCTGTCGAAGCAGAAGAAGGGAAGGCTGTGGAAGCAGAAGAAGGGAAGGCTGTCGAACCAGAAGAAGGGAAGGCTGTCGAACCAGAAGAAGGAATGGCTGTCGAAGCAGAAGGAAATGTCGTCGAAGCAGGAAATGTCGTCGAACCAGGAAATGTCGTCGAACCAGAAGGGAAGGCTGTCGAAGCAGAAGAAGGGAAGGCTGTCGAATCAGAAGAAGGGAAGGCTGTCGAAGCAGAAGAAGGGAAGGCTGCAGAAGAAGAGGAAGGAAAGGCTGTCGAAGCAGGGATGGCTGTCGAACCAGAGGAAGGAAATGCTGTCGAAGCAGAAGACGAAAAGGCTGTCGAAGCAGAAGACGAAAAGGCTGTCGAAGCAGAAGACGAAAAGGCTGTCGAAGCAGAAGAGAGGCTATTTCGAAGAGTGACGCGTGCACGATCACAAAGACTGAAGAAATAAAAACGTATGTTTCTAACAAAAAACCTCAGAGGGGACTGAAAATACTTTCACGAAAGACAAAATAGATTTTAAGAAATTTCCCTTCGCATCCATTGTGTGATGTTAAAAGTTTTACGACAACTAAAACTGATATTTTATTTGCAGTTACACCATGGGGAGTGGGATGTTGTTGTTTAGTAATTTGTTGTTGTTTAGTATTGTTTATCAAAAGCATTTCATGTATACATTGGACACGAATAGAGCGGAGAATCTGTTTATTTTAAAAACAACCCTTTTTTGAAAACAAGCTTAAAGTGCTACTGAGATATGAAAAATTCAGAAAATCAAATTTCAGAAAATCAAAGTAAAACATCGAATAAGTAACAGCTTCCTCGTAGTTATTTGGTGATGTACTTCGATTCTATGAAAAGAAAATCGCAGCCGAATTTTCATCGCCAGTAGAACTCTTTAAGATGATTCGATAGTGAGCTTCATCGTGGTTCATTGCATAGCTCTAGTGGTGGTCTTGTTTACTGAAAAGTTTTATACCCTCAAAGTTTACTAGCCTCCTCCGCCAGGCAACTCTGTGGCTTCTTTTTCCCAAGTCAAATCGCTTCCAACGCTGTTTTGTCCCCTCTTCGTCAATCAATCAATCCAGCCAAAACATTGCTCGCACAGCCTTGGAAGCGATTTGACTCGGAAAAAAGAAGCCACAGAGTTGCCTGCGGAAGGAGGCTAAAAGTTTACCTGAGTCCAGAAATCGTGTTTCCAATAAATCCAGAAAAATAATTTGCATACAATCTGTCGCTTAACGTAAACACAATTTGTCTAGTTATACAAGTGTGAAACGTTTCAATAATCAAGACCACCGCTAGAGCTATCCAATCAATAGCCTGCGTAGCAGACGGTTGTTTGGGGGAGGGATTTCCACCTCGCTGTATTTCGCGTCCCGAATATAACCCCTCTCCCAAACAACCGTCTGCTACGCAGGTTATCCAATCAACCAAAATAAAGCTCAGATCTGCATTACAAAATGTTTTATGGGAAAAAAAATGCAATTTCTCATGATTTAGACTATCGAGCCACCTTAAAGGGGCTATGTCACGATCTGCCTGGTTACTCAGCTAAACGTACTTTTTTATTCGGAATCTAAAAGCGAAGCGAAAGCTAAACGATTTATTCGATTAGTATCAGTGGCGTCGCCAGACCTGGAGAATAGAGGGGGACAAAATAATGACGTCATCGCTACAACTCGGCGAAATTTTCCACCAGAAGTGCTCCACCTAATTTAATGGTTGTTTCTGGTAGTGCTAACCCTAAAATTAAGTCACAAACTTTAATCTCAAACATGCGCGAAAACCTAACCCAAAGTGTTATGTGGACTTAACACCCATCCACATCTCCACCCGCCCCCAAGCATTTCTCGCCGGATTTAGAAGAATTTCAAAATTGGTCTTAAAGAAAAGTGGGGGGAACCCCCTTGCCGACGCCCCTGATTATTTTCATGTTGGTGGGTTATTTTTGGACGAGTTATAATTAAACGTAATGACAATTTAATGTCTAATCGTGGTGGGAAACGAGGAGCTGGAAGGCCACGATTGCCGTATACTATCTTGAACAAAAAATCAAAAAGTACGCTTAGCTGAGTAACCAGGCAAATCGTAACATAGCCCCTTTAAGACGATTAAGCTCATATCCTCAGAAAAATATTTCTGAGTCCCGGACAGGAATCAAACCTATAACCTTCTGATTGCCAGCGAGACTCTCTAACCATTGAGCTACCGAGACTCAGGTGGAGACTTACAGGTTCGATCCAACTTTTTTCTCATCCAAGCGTTACTGATATCTGCCGCATAGCCTAGGTAGTATATATATCAGTTGAACCAGTACATTGTAACCTTCGCTCTCCATCTCGGTGGCTCAATGGTTAGAGCGTCTTAAATCAGAAGGTCACAGGTTCGATTCCTGTCGGGGATTTTTCTTAGTATATGAGCTTGACGATCGTCCATGTATCGTCTGTCTACTCCAAGCTCTCCCACATTCACTACAGCAGTGTGTATATTAACAGAACTCTTTAAGACATGCAAAATGAGTTTCGCTATAGTCTATAGTCATTTGTATAAAATAAATAAATTACAGTGTTCAAGTATTTGCGAATTGTTTGTTTGTTTCATAGATGTGGTGGTCCCCTATGAGAGTCGTAGGCCCTAAGAGAATATGTTGATATTATATTCCGTGAAACCATCAGTCCTGTGGAAAATTATAATCCGCGTGTTGTGATTTTCACGACTGTCTGTTCGGTCAACGAAGCCATTCGATGATCCCTTCTAACTTTGTTGAGGGTTACTCGGGAAAGAATAGTACGAGAACCTCGTTTTCGTGCGGCCGCAATCTGACCTCGTTCTCACGATGACATACACGCGAGTCTGGCACATTTCCCTGCGGGATTTTATTCGTCGTGAGCACAGTAAGTGTCTCCTGGGCAGTTTGCGTTTAAATCTTCATCATCTAAACATTTAGAATAAAGATGGTCGAGGAAAGAGGTTGAACGCAATGGGCTTAGCAACCTCGTACCCAGGGAGCGGAGATAAGACCCTGGGTACGAGGTTGTGGGCTTAGGGGCTCTTTTTGCCGCCCATATGTAGGCAAAACTCTTTCGTTTGGTAATGACGTCATCATGATGCCACCGAAAAATGAAAATTCCTATGATCTTCGATGAGTTTTTAAGTAAAATTACTTTCACATGCGATTAGAGTTTGGACTGTTGTCTTCAAAAAGTACATGTACGCGTATGGATTTTAAGAATTTGAATAGTAGCCGGGATATCGAATTTTTAAGGTGAATAAACGCAATAAAATTTCCATAACTTGCTTCGTTTTTATTTAATTTATCAATAAATCCATATGTACGTTTTTGTAGGAAGTAACTGAGGTTTACATGACACTGAAAAATATAACATTTAATGTCAAAAATCAGATTTGTTTATCAAAAATTATATCTGTGTTTGTCGATGACGTCGATGTGACGTCATCAAATTACGTCACCAGACGAAAGAGGTTTGCCTAGATATTCCACATATAAAATATCTTGGTTATACATTGAATTGATTGACCACTCACGAAGTATATTAGGGAGTCTACAGACTACAACGCAGCAACCTCGACAACAGTCAACACCGTCCTCGTTTTGTTTACAACGCTACTCTGAGTATTTTCACGTCTTCAGGACGACGTGAACTTGCTGAGAGGTGAGAGCTGTTCCTTAATGTTGACTTACCTCAAACACTACAATTGTTTTAGCAAAACTGGATTGTTTTGGAGGTCATACAGGGCTCAAAATAACCGCCGGTAGTTCGCCGGTCAAAATGACCAGTCAACTTGATTTTAGCTCGGTCAAAATCTGTTATATCTATAATTAATACGCATACACTTACAGTGAAACAAATAATAACGAATTTGTTTCGAGACATCGCTTTTATTGTTTCATGTTTTAAACGCTCAAGACGTTAGCAATCACATTGTAAAAGTGAACAGGCAACGTTATCATCGTTGATTAGGTTGGTTGTCTAAAGTAAATAAAATTTTATTGTTTTCTAGTTATACAGGTAGTCTTTGACAGAGTTAAATTTTTCATCCCACTTACTATATTTAGTCTAAAACGACTCGCCTACTTAAATAATTATTACCAATTAACAAACACCAAAAACGCAAAAGAAACCAAAGCGTTATTCTTGTCAATTGTGTATAAATTGAACACATGTTAACTTTCAAAGTTAAGTCAAGAGCAGAGTACTGAGTCTGTACCCTCGACGTCACTACCCTCCTTCATTGCTTCCTCGTCGTCACTCTGCTCACCTCCTTCCTCCGAAACAAAATCGAAACCTTTCAAGTGCAACCAACATATATTTATGTTTTGGACAAGAACAAACAATGTTTTTGTCGTACGTAACTTGACGTACTTGCATACTCGCCATGAAAAATACAGTCTTTCTCTGACAAGATTTCAGGAGATATGCCGAAGAGAAAAAACGATTTAAAATTCTATCGGAAGGCATACAAATGTGTCGACTGGTCAAAATGACCGGTGAGGTAAAAAAGTGACCGGTCAAGAGGCATTTTTGGGCAGTCATTGTCCGTTGACCGGCCGTTATTTTGAGCCCTGTCATAAAACAAACTTAAAACCTCGTACACGTACCACACGGTAGTCAATTTACGATGGCTTCTTCTTGTTAAAGTGCCACTATGATGAAATTTTTACCTATCGATATTTTTACGTATTTATAAAGCAGAGCTACTAAATATTACTCGGTCGAAACCGTTTTGCGATTAGACGATGGCAAGTATTATTTTTCTGACTCCGAATCTGGAGTTGTTATGTCCGCCATTAATCGTTCATGTTCCTGACCAGCGTAACGAAGTGACGTCAAATTCTCACATCGCTAATTCTTCAAGCAAATCAAAGTCGCTTATTCAAATTCTTCATCTGAAAGGTTGAACATTTCATCTACTTCTCGAAGAAAACAAGAAAACAAATAACCTCGACCGAAATTCAGGCGTAGTAGCATTGAGAATCTGACGTCATAAACAATATTACCTTTTGAAATCGCGGGCTCACTTGGAACACGTTTTTAGTAATGGTGGCCTAAATAATAGTGATTTCAGAGCTCAAAATACTTACTTCAAAATACCATTTTTTAATATTTTTTACATCGATGATCACTTTCGACCCTGAAATACTATTCTATGCTGAAGAAAATCTAAAAGACGGAGGTGCATTTTCGTAGTGCCACTTTAACATTTAGAAGACCACAATAGTCCCGCCCCCATAGTAAATATACAACGGCGTCGAGGTTGGTACTAAATGATCTCCCCTTCATTTATCTCATCCCGTTTACATGGAGAAAGTGTTTTCCTGGACAATTTTGTCCGGCATTCCGTCTATAAGCGGGACAATATTCGCCATATAAATGCTCCGTCTATGGACTCTCTGATCTAAATGTTTATAACTAATTGTCTCGTTTGTTAGTCATAGTCGTACCCTCATCTGTAAAAATCCTACCCTTATGCTTAAAGCACCATCCTGTAAAACTAGTACTTTCCAAGCCTCCTGCTTTAACAGAATTGTTCCTCTCTGGAATTCTGTTTGTAAAATAGCACCACCCAATAGTCTCTGCAGTCTTGCAACATTCAAAAGATTTGTACTCAATAATTATTTATCATTACTGACATCTATTTTTGACGTTGATATGACTTGTACATGGTCATTATACCGTAACTGCCCCTGTCACAGATAGTTTTCTAATGTACCAACTGCTTGGATTCGACCGAGCATCGTTGTATGTGTGCAGCTTCAACCTCGTTCTTTTGAATTCCACTGCAGTTTTATTCAGTTTGTTCTTTCAGTGGAGTTCGAAAGAATGGGGTTGGGGCTGCGCGTGTGTGTTGGTGCATCGTGAATTCCAAGCAGTTGATCTATGTATGACTTATGTATTTTTAATTTCAACGGGAAGGCGCCTCGCATGGGTCCTCGAGTCCCGTTCGCGCTCTTTCCGTTTGGGTATTTTTTGTATTTACATTAATATCTAATAAAATCGATCAAACTATTTATCCGACACACATGTGTGGTAGTTATAGGACAGCAGCTGTGAATATTACCATTACAAGATACCGTTAGGCGTGAAGATTTGAACGTGGTTGTTTACGAATTATTAAACCATACAAACACGTAAAATGTTTTGTTTCATGTGCATTTTAATAATCCAGAACATAGAATAACGAATGTGTGATAGCGAACTCGGGTGACGAATTATGATATTGGGTCCGAGTGACGAACCGGAAGAGCTAGGACGAGAGGCGGTGAAATGTAAATTCGTACCTGTGAATGTCGACCCGCACCATATACAGTAGTGATGAACCTTCCTAAGGTATTCCGTTAAGATGACTAACTTCTCAGACGTCTAAAACAAAAGCAGGAAAGAGATTTAGTAAATTTAGTGTTCGCCGAATCTGATGTAAATCAGCAAAATCCTTTGCCCAAGCTCATTTCGACGTTTGAAACGGATCTTCTTACCTCCAGCTGTTCATCATCATCCCGCTCGTTCTCCTCGTCTTCCTCATCTTCCTCGTCTTCCTCGTCTTCCTCGTCTTCCTTCTCCTCCTCTATCACTGGCCAGTACCATGGTTCAGTGCAGGCAAGGTCCTTCAAGAGAGAAAATATAGATATAGGAAATTAATATTCAATTTAGGAAATTAATTTCAAACTAGCTCAAGAACAAGTACTGGAACGAACTCTAGAAGGCCTCTCGAACGAAACTGACAAAGGGCTTTCACTTGTTGTGTTAATAGTTTTACGGTATCTGCTCTTGTACTCAAGAAATAACGTTTTCATTCTCATATTTTATTCTTCTGGACGCCGCCATTTTAGAGTTTGCTCGACGGCTCAAAGTTGATGTACAGCGGTGGTTTTCTTTTCAATTTTGACGTCATTGAGTGCTTGTCTTTTGTGCACTCAATGTCCTCAATGTCCTAAATGTCCTAAATGACGTCAAAATTGAAAAGAAACCCCAGCTGTACATCGAACTTGAGCCGCCAAGCAAACTCTAAAATGGCGGCGTCCAGAAGCATAAAATACGGGAATGAAAACGTTATTTTAAGAGCTGATGCTGTAAAACTATTAAAGTGCCTCGACGAAATATCACATTACGTTTCCCGGCATTTTTTGCTACAGAACACCATTTTAGATTAATAAATGTTCGCATTTGCCAAAAAAATTGAACAATAAACACTCTAACACAAGACATTTAACCTCCAAAGTCGCCCAAATGTTGTCCGCCATTGCTCAAAATTTGTTGCCCGCGATTCCACAATAGAGTATGTGATTATGACGTCAAAGACTCAACACGTGACAAAGTTTTATGGAAATTATACGAATTATACGACAAGTTACAATAGAAAGTTTTCCCCAAGTAGCTTTATATTCATATATAACTAGCCACGTGTTGAGTCTTTGACGTCACTTCCTCTAATCGCAACCTAAGCGTCCGTATAATCTCGTATAAAAACAGTCTGAAAAGGCGACTTCCCATGCTCGCAATTGCTTGAAATTTGGCAAGTTAAGTGAGAACACCATGCTCTTTACAAATATGTAAAAATTCGGGATACCAAAAATTTGATCACAGGGGCACTTTAACATTTCTAAACATTATTCTTAAAGACCTTTTATTTAAAAGTAATTTATTTTCTGGGTAACAGTCAGTTCTTAACAGTATCTTGAAGATAATCCTTGATCTTATTGGCAACCAGTGAAGATTACTAAGCACGGGGGAGATATCATCTGATTTTTTAACCCTCGCAACAACAGCTGGCAGCTGTATTCTGAATTCGCTGTAACTTGCTCAATTCAGCTTCTATTAACTCTTTCCTTACGGCTGAAAAACATCAAAAATTGAACGACCACGTTGTTCTATTGATATCTCTTGAAATAACCATAACTGTTGCGAAAGCTATACATTTTCTGGAAGCCCAATAAACCGGCTTTTACTTGTTCTTTTAAATTTCCCGAACAAAACACATTATGTTAATATTAATTAGCATTAATTATCATAAATCAGGTTGAAAAATTTACATTTTTCCAGAAAAGGCCATCTTGCACGCCCGCGTAGCATCTTGAAAACTCAAAATGCCACCAATCGCAGAGTTGTTTATGAAATCAAATCAAACTTGGCGTGTGCGTGGATTTCATGTTCCTGGCGCTTGTCGAATTTCAATTTTTAATCTTGCGTTACCGTGTGCCGTGTTTTTCGATTGACGACTTTGCGGGTCTTCAGTGACCCATTTTAACTGTGCCCGTAGGGAAAGAGTTAAGCCATATAAAGGATGTTACTGCAACTGTCAAGTCTAGATGTTATAAATGCATGTTAGATGTTATATCACGTATCTAGATCAACAAATAATTTCGCAACGCAACCAGGTGATAAATCAGACATAATTTGACGCTACTCTGGCTTTAAAAAAATTTCTGAACTTAACTTTAAAAGTTACTGTCCATGACCCAACGTTTCGACACTCCAATCTTGTGCATTCATCAGGGGTGATCGTTGTAAAATTAGGATCCCTATGTATACCCTCATAGAACCGATGATGACGTTATCTATTAACAAGATGCAAATAAGCTTCTGGTAATAAACCACCGTCATCGCGATTCAACGGGGCGTGGGTGCTATTGATACTGGCCTTTGTTCTTTTGTGTTCTTTTAAACGCATACGAAACGGACGTTTAGTCTGACCGATGTACTCCTGGTCACAGTCATTGTACAAAATGGAATAAATAGCATCTTTCCTCTGTTCTTTTACAATACGATCCTTAGGTTTTGCAAAAATATGACCCAACGTCAAGAAAGGTTTTTGAGCAACTTTTACGTTGAAACTACCTAAGATTCTTTTGATAAGGTCATGGACAGTAACTTTTAAAGTTACGTTCAGAAAACGTTTTAAAGCCAGAGTAGCGTCAAACTACTGTATGTCTGATGTACAGTCTAGATGTTAATAACGTATCTAGATGTTATATCACATATCTAGATGTTATATCACGTATTTCGCTGTTGCGTGCCTTTAAACTGTAGCTCAGCTTTACCTTGGCCTTGTCCAGTTGCTCGCATGCTTTCTGACTTTGAAAGAGATCCCCCTCAACTTGTCTGCTCGAAAACCTCTCCCTTTGTTTCTCTCGAAACTCTTCCTGTTGTCTTTCCACAAGTTTTATTCGTTTTTCTTTCGCGACCGTGAAGACGCGTTTTTGCATCTCCTGCTTGCGTTTTAACTCGGATTCTTGCCCGAGACCTCCACGTCCTAAAGTGATCAGAGAGACACTACCGTGAGCTCACAGGGAACTTAGAAGCCCTGTCCACACTAATCCATTAAACGCAACTTTAATTTTTAAGTTTGGGCCATCCACACTACAGTACACGCGTAAAACGTACAACGTGTTTCAAGTTGACAGGTGCGAACAATGTTGTACTACCAACTGTAAACAATGTTGTGTTGCCAACTGTGAACAATGTTGTGCTGCCAACTGTGAACAATCTTGTGCTGCCAACTGTGAACAATATTGTGCTGCCAACTGTGAACAATATTGTGCTGCCAACTGTAAACAATATTGTGCTGCCAACTGTAAACAATGTTGTGCTGCCAACTGTAAACAATGTTGTGCTGCCAACTGTAAACAATGTTGTGCTGCCAACTGTAAACAATGTTGTGCTGCCAACTGTGAACAATGCTGTACTGCCAACTGTGAACAATGTTGTGCTGCCAACTGTAAACAATGGTGAACAATGTTGTGCTGCCAACTGTAAACAATGGTGAACAATCTTGTGCTGCCAACTGTGAACAATGTTGTGCTGCAAACTGTGAACAATGTTGTGCTGCAAACTGTGAACAATGTTGTGCTGCCAACTGTGAACAATGTTGTACTGCCAACTGTGAACAATGCTGTACTGCCAACTATGAACAATGTTGTGCTACCAACTGTGAACAATGTTGTGCTGCCAACTGTGAACAATGTTGTGTTGCCAACTGTGAACAATGTTGTACTGCCAACTGTGAACAATGCTGTACTGCCAACTATGAACAATGTTGTGCTACCAACTGTGAACAATGTTGTACTGCCAACTGTGAACAATGTTGTGTTGCCAACTGTGAACAATGTTGTACTGCTCCCTGTGAACAATGCTATCAACAGCATGTTCAGCATGATAACAAGTTTACAATACAGCATTGTTCAGCCATCAATATTGTTACAACTTGTTAACAAGGTGCAGGCAACAATAATAACAATAGCAAATTTCTAACTTCAAAATGATTTTTTACCTGCTTTGATCGACAAAGGTATAGGCTCTGTTCTTCCCTCCTCTACAATAGAAAATAAAATGTCATTTGACAACTTCAATGGACAAGCATCTTCATTAGTAATCACTTGGAGTTAGTTGCAAAAGCATTAATGCTGCAGGTATTACTGCCAACGTCCGACCATAAATCTACTCAAATTCACTGTTTTGACATCTGGATATGGGATGCCACCTGCCTTCACTGATGCCACCTTTAATAATGGTTTCAACCTCATTTCCAGATTGCCATGCACCATCTCACAAGGTTTCAAGATGGCACATTCAGCGTCCGCTCAATGTTAGTATGCCCTTATTTTAAGGGGGTTAATCAGCTCACTCTACATTCATTTCATTGGTTCAGTATGTATGGTGTAACATTTTAAGTGTCTTAAGTATTATTAACTGCCCTTGTCCAAAGGGCCTACTGATTTACTCTACATTTAGGGCCATAGTGATGGGTCTATTCAGAAAATTGGTAACTGTTTTCTTTAAGACTATTTTAAGAGATTATGTCAATATATACTGCTTAAAATGTACATTAAATGTACTGGTAACAGAAAACTTGTTCATTTTTGCCATTCTCGTTCATTTTCGCCATTCTCACTCCCACAACTCGCCACACAAACGTGGCTCTGGGAATGTGAATATATTTTATATTTGCGAGGTTCCCACGGGCTCAAAAGCGTACTTTGACATTTCCTTTGTTTCTTTCACAAAAACAATTAATACAACTATACAAGCTAGTATAGTTACAACTAAAACTAAAAATATTTCATTCGGGAAATTTTGGGTTGGCATCCCCCCCCCCCCCCCAATTAGGGGGTGTTAATTATTTATGGTTTGAGGGGTTGGTTAAATCATAGGGGGGCCAAAAAAGTTTGAGGTGCTACTGTAGCGGGGGTCATAATAGTTTTTATCCAATCGTATGGCAGGTCATGAATGTTTTGCCTTGTTGTGTAGATAGTATTATTCTAACATCAAAAACATAGATGTCATCCACCTGGGCATACAAACCCTCTATTAAAAATGTGAAATAGATTTCATATTTTTTTAATTCTGATATATAATTTTTTATTTATAAACAAACAGGAAAACATAAAAATATAAACAATAAATGTTAATTATTGTAATGTACTGGCATTAAAAAAATCAAACTCTGAAAAGAGATGTGGTTTGACAATGATGTTTTTTACTGAGTAGATAGATGCAAACTGCAATGGTATAAATGACATCTATACAGTAAAGTACAGTAGGGGGGATCAAAAAAGTGTTATGATTATTCATTGGGGGGGGGGGGGCATTGGAGTTTCACTTGTGCCTAAGGGGGGTCATATAAAAACCAACAATAGAGACAGGCAAATCACCGACCTCCCCAAACCATAAATAATGAACACTCCCTTATGACATGTTGAGGATGTGAATGATTCAGCACCTCTGATAGCCTCAAAAGGATCAGTAATGAATCACATCGCCTAACAGAATCCAGAAATATTGGAAAAATTAGGCGACGGCGCTGACGGTATTAACTGATACTTCAATTCCATAGGCCTTACTCTAAGATCTACACAGCTCACACTGGAAATGCTTACCTGACTTTCCCAATCCCATTCCTTCTTTATAACCCATTTTCTGCAAGAGAGCAAAGCCCTTGTTCGAACTATCAATGGCACTGGATAACGCCACTTCTCTGTGCTCGTTCTCGCGTACTTTCAGTGGTTTAACCTTGTTCTTTTCTTGTTTCTGTTTCCTTTTTGCTTCCTTTTGATATTCTTTCGCTGTACGGTCGGACACAAGCCCAGGCCGACTATCGCCAAGACCTAGGAGAAAGGAATCGGACATGTAATCTTGAAAATCTTCCTCTACATCGTCCGCCATATTGCTTTGGAAAGGTAACCGCTGGATAAATGGCTAGCGGGCACAAATGTGGGTTGTGCGGCACTCCCCCCGGGAGCGGAAGAGAAACAAAACGCTCCCGGGGGAAAGGGTGCGGTCGAGAGTCTGCTGTCATCGTATGAGTTGAGAGTATTACAGTTGTCAAAAACTACCGTTGCGGAGGTATCGGAAACTGATTCAATCACAGCATGATTCGGTTTTCTAACCATGCATTTTTTTCTTCTTTTTAACTTGGGAGAAATCGTACTTTCTTGGTTCACCCATTCTGTAGCATTTTATTTTGCGTAAATCAGACCTGTCAACCGTAAAAATTTAAAACAGGGAGATTTTGCTTTTTAGCCCTTAAAAAATCGGGAGATTGTATCAAAAACAGGGAGGTTTTATCAAAAACTGAGAAAGTTAAACTAAAGTCATATGCATTTATATATATAATATGCATTTATATATATAATATGCATATATAATATGCATATATTTATATATATATATATATATATTGAAAGGATTTATGGTGAAGGAAAATTTCGAGTGTTGGTATACATACATTTTAAGACCGAACCGGGACCAGTTGCGAAAAATGCAACTTCAAGGCCTTCCGGCTGGAATTGAACCCGCGACCCAGCGACGCCAGCGCAGCGCTCCGACCAACCGAGCCAGGGAAGCCGTTGCCGAGAGCCTAGTCACGAGTTCTGTATATATGGTGGTAATGCCGGGATAAGATTCTGGGTATATTATAGGTAATATTCGCGGTCGCGAATTTTGTCATTCTGCCGAACCCTCTAGGGGCGAGTTGTACAAAAGGCGATTAGTGCTAATCCTGGAATTTAAATTTAATCGACTGTTTATTTTGGTATGTTCTGTTTGACAACTTAAGTTAAAACATAAACTAAGGTAAAACATTCCACAAAATTTCCACTAATTAGTGGATTAAGTTAATCGCCTTTTGAACAACTTGTCCCGGTTCTACAAGGCTGATGGGACAAATTTATAACACTGGATATAATATGAAAAGGAGAAATAAGAGAACTTCAATGTAAAACACGTACTTACGTATATACATCGTCCATGAACATACGTAAGTACTCTTATACTTAAGTATTTTTCGACACATTGAAGTTCTCTTATTTCTCCTTTTCATATTATATCCAGTTCTTTTGAGAACTTATAGCAGCTTTCATATTTATCCCCTCGCAAGCGAGGTCGATCCATTTCTCACGGAAGGTTATGTTCAGAGACTCTAGTTTTCAAAAAATTTCCGGGGGAGCATGCCCCTTGACCGCCCCAGAGGTTGCAGTGAGCCCAAAACAAATGAAAATCCGTGTAACTGGGACCTTCAAATTGATAGCTTATTAACCAAAGCTAGTAGGCGCTTGTATATATTACGAGTTTGTAAATTTTATGGATAACCTAAAGATCAAATAAGTAAGTTATTTGATTCGCTTATCATGGCCCTAATTTTGTATGGAATAGAGGTTTGGAGTTCTGCCTACAAGGGTAAATACTTGGATCGTATTGATAAGTTTCTACATCGGGCCTTTCGTTTTGGCCGTTATACGTCCAAAAAGCGCAGTGTAATTCGAGATAATTGGAGTGAGACAGCAAGACATGAAACGTAATTTCGGAAAACACTTGTCATGTATTATATGATTTGTTGCCTCCCAAGAGGGCCAGGATTCTTAGAAAGCGTGGAAACGATTTTATCCTTCCTAAGATCAGGACAGAGAGATTTAAGAGATCCTTTGTAAACAGATATCTCTTTCACTTTGTGTAGTGACGAGGAACTTTCTTTAGTATATTACTATTACTATTATTGAATTGTAGGAACTATTATTTGTATCTTTTGTAAAGCCACACGGCTGTTGTGACTATTCTTGCAAATAACGACTTTTATTATTATTATTATTAACATCTTCCGCCGCCAATGCAACAAAGCAGGTATTTGCATCGGAATTTGAAACATGTTCAAATATCTCTGGTCTTGTCATGTATGTCAGTCAAGAAAGTTGAACTGAAGTGACCTACGTGACAGATCTAAGTCTGATATAAAGGTGTTATGCTGCGTACACCCTCCTCTAAATGTCATCTGGGAACAGTGTGAACTACCGAAATAGAGAATGAAAAGGAGAATCGTTTCATTTTCAGACGAAGGGGCCTCTGTAAAAACGTTACACCTATTCACATGTTGCGGTACACTAGTAGTACACCAACCTTTTAGAGCTTTTTGTAACGTACGTGAGAATGTGTATAACGAATTAACTAATTAGATTGACGAAAACTAGGACTAATGAAAGGAAACGAAATTATCGGAACACAAGAGTTGACTGGTTTCCTGTCAGTATGGTTTTGAAGTGTTTGGTTGCATGTATATATCATTGATTACCACAGCTTGTATCCGAATCCGGTGCAGCACCGCTGTCAGGAAGCGTCTCGGAACACATGCCACAGGCACAGCCACAGGATATAACCATCGCTTACATCGAGGTACGTAAATCTCATCAAACATGATATTAGGTGCTACTCAACCGCATACTGGCTTCGATACTTCGAAATGCCTTTCACTCGTGATCGAGTATATCTGTACGAAGTCATTGTATCTTCTAATCATGATCTTGCTTGGCAAACAGCCTGATTTAATTAGTATGTACCGTCTCCGTGCTAGTTCCTCTAACCATTTTTGATCGCTCTCAGCTGCTCCCAATCTAAGTGTCATTCTCCACTTCAATCGATCAGCTGCCATGTCTTCCCAATTATTATAGGACAGATTCCAAAAGCTTTCAAGTCGCGCTTACAGCAATCAAGGTGCCGTAGCTTTGGTCCTCTTGGTCTGCCCAGCGGGCGGGGTGCATTTGCAATTTGTCCATACATGTCTTTCGGGATGCGGCCATCATCCATTCTCCTTATATGCCCAAGCCAACGCAATCTGCGTGTTTTAAGTGCCGCAAAGAGTGATACACAACGAGTCTTATGTACCTTCCAGGAAATACCAAGAACTCGGCGCAGCAATTTTCCGTCTCGTAAACGGTCGTTGCCAACCCAAACGGTCGATGCCAACCTGATATCCTTCTATTACCCCTGTAACCCCTTGTGTCCCCGCGACACACACATGTGTTTTTTCCAAGATGGCGGATTTTTTTACTGATAAAACTCTGATGATTGGGGTGACTGTAAGCGCCCTCATGTAACATACCGACCGGCTAGGAATTCAGTCTGTTTTTTTGTAAATCTCAGTGTGTTTTTGTGCGAATTTCAGTCTATTTTTGTGCCAATTTCAGTCTATTTTGTGCCAATTGGCACACTGTTCGAACACCGGACTGAGATTTTCAAAAAAAAAAAATGAAATTCGCACAAAAACACACTGAGATTTACAAAAAAACAGACTGAATTCCTAGCTAGTCGGTATGTTACATGAGGGCGCTTACAGTCACCCCAATCATCAGAGTTTTATCATTAAAAAAATCCGCCATCTTGGAAAAAAACACATTTGTGTCGCGGGGACACAAGGGGTTACAGGGGTAATAGAAGGATATAAGGTTGGCATCGACCGTTTGGGTTGGCAACGACCGTTTACGAGACGGAAAATTGCCTCGGCGCAGGCACCTCATATGAAAAGCATGCATTTAGACGTTTCTCCTGCTTGGTGTATGTGACCCAGGTTTCACATCCATAGAGCAAAACTGAAAGTACACAAGCTTGATATACCAAAATCTTTGTACGGATCGACAACTTTCCATTTAGCCAAACCCTATCTGTCAAACGCCCGAAGGTGGTTCGTCGCTAACTCGGCTACTGGGCAGTGATGGTACTCGCTTTGCCAATTCGCTTGTCTAGCTCCACAACTATGTTATGTATACATCAAAGTTGAAAGACAACTACTGCCGAAATAGTGATAAAAGGTCTAACGGCGTTAAAGCGAAGGCCCTTCGTAAAACGCAGCCTCCTTCGCAGGCATCTCTGTGTCTTCCTAGCTGCAATGTTTTCAGTCTATAAATTTTATGTTTTGGCCGAGCCAAAGAAATAAAGAAGCCCATGCTGTTATTTATTTATTTGGCTATAGGTCAAAACATTATAGACTGAAAACATTGCAGCTAGGAAGACACAGAGATGCCTGCGAAGGAGGCTAGGAGGCTGCGAAGGAGGCTAGGAGGCTGCGAAGGAGGCTACGTAAAACGGATTATATTTTAAAGAGTATATAGTTGGCCTAGACTATAGTATTCGAAAAAATACTAATAGTGGTGAACGCGAGAGTTCAGGTGAATGTGTAAATAAAAAAAGTTGCACTTGTTTGTTTGGTGGCTTTCCTCTTGGTTGTTAAGGATTTTCATGTTGTGAGAGTTTATAATGCTAGACATATTCGGCATGCAGCTATATAGCTAACTTTGACGTTGTTCCGATTAAAAATTTTGTGAAGCTTCTGATTTTTTGGGAAATGTTTATCGAGGAGGCTGAGGAATTTTTCGGCAATATTTGTCCGGGTATTTATTTGGTTGAACCAAATAATTTTCCTTCCCTTAGCTGTTTCGTTTCTGGCTGCTAGTGCTAGCTCTTGTATTCTGATTGCTTGGATTGAATAGCTCCCAGGGTATTTTTATATCCACCAGTGGCTTTAAGAGCTGTGTTATCAGTAGTTACGGTGCCGCTTTATCGAAGATCTCTTTGCTAGAAGGATTTTGTGAGTTTGTGTTTGATTCTGGAATAAATTGAACCACATTGCGAAATAATCATGGAAGGAAAACGAAATTCCCGAATTAGTTTCCTATCGATATGGTTTTGAAGGGTTTCATTGTCTATCATACCACAGCATAGGAAAATGAGGTGGATCGCCAGACCTGAGCTGTTTATATAGTGCCGCGTACATGTATGGAATGTACGGCAGAAACAAAACAAGGACACCCAAGGCTCGCGTGTTACGGAAGAACATAGTCTATAGATTGTTTTCCGGAGGAAAAAGGTATTAAAACTGACGACAGGACAGTTGGAGTCCATCTCAGGTCTTTGAAACTATGCCTATTAAAATGCGCAACCAAGTTAGAAGACAACTTTAGGCAAGTGAAAATATTCAGAAAACAAACTTCAAGCCACGCGAAACACGTAGATCAGTGCATGACTCCATGAGGGCTATATGATTTCAAGATGTATTTAATGCGGATAGGCCCTGGCATGTTTTTCTTTCTGATAAGTCAGCGAAAATTCCCTTTAAGGTCCTTTAAGTTGACTAATCACGTGGGGTCACATGTCAACGATATGTTTGTATAAATACTTGTATAAATAATCTTATCTGGTCGCGTAAGGTCGAAATATTTAAAAAAGATTGATTTTACAAACGCTTCGTTGTGAGTAAACATAGCAGGTATATTCTCCGCGCGACCTTGACCTACATCCTGATATTGGTTTCAAGTGTCAAATGACGGATTTTCCCTAAGCATATGCCGCAACTTTGCTAAGCAGGTCATCGTCGTGTACAGTTTCCTTATTGATGTCCATTTGACAAACAGAGACTCTGTGCCCGAGAAGATTACCCAAAACAAGCTGTGCTTCGTGGATGTCGAGCGTCCATTCACAAACTAAGCGATTACTTCGTCTTTTGGTATGATAACTGATAACTTCATCTTCCATGTGTGTCTCATGCTGTTGCTCTTGGCCTTGGATGGGGTTAAATTTCTACGCCGGCGTTTTAAATTATACCCCAAGTTACGAGTCATCTTGTTATCATATAATTAAAAATCTGGTGTTTTCTAGTGCTCTGCTGATGTTCAACGCTTTCGCTTGGAATAAAGTTCTGACCCTGCAGTTCGCTGTTAGGGTTATTTCTTGAGAGAAACACCGCTGTGACAAGGAGTCAAGGACGCTGATGAGACAAACAGACGTCGACATCTGAAGTAAAGATGTTAACTTATATCGACAACGGTAAGTGATACACTTATAGTGTCACATATATGTACACCATTTTATACCCTGCTCTGTGATCTCTGTCAGACAACATAATCTAGTGGGATGCTCAATTTTTATCTCGTGATCTCCGTGTCACTGTTTGAAACCTTTGATGACCTTAACTAGCCAGGGTAATCATATATAATAGTCATAGAATACCGTTTGGGATATGAAACTTGAATCAGTCAAGTAGAACTTAAAATGAAACAACTGCCCTTGAAGGCACAACACGAAAACTGGGAAGCACTGAATGGAATATCGTATATTATTTTCGGTATTAATTGCAAACTTGGTGTGTGACAGCTGTGTGAAATTAATTTGTCATTCTGAGTATACATTTGACCCCGCGGGGGTGTTTGATTGCACGTGGAAGAGATCTTTCATTCCGAAAGTGATCGTAGATTTTCGCCGTTTTCCTCGAATCAATACACAGGGAAACTTCAAACTTGACAGGGAGGGTTAGGGCCTATAACAGCTAGGAAACTGATGATAAAAACTGTAAACATAAACAGTATGAGACCCGGGGAAAGGGATCGAACTGTAACCTGATTGCCCGTGTGGCAATCCGGTGTGGCGGTCTGAGATTGTACCGTGCTGAGATTGTCCTGGACATGCGATTTGGGCCTGTAATAAATATCTCCTGTGCCAAGATTGCTCATTACTCGGGCCGTAGCACGAGTCTTAGTTTAGTCTCTGTTATTATTATTGTTATTATTATTAGTATTATTTTTCTGCTTCCACAAATCTGCAAAATTGCGCAATAACTCGTACCCAGGGTCTTTACCCTTGCCTCAATGAATCGCAGTCTGAAAAGCATTTACGAGACCTGTAAACCCGCAAACCATTGCAAAGATTCTCTCCAAGATGAGAGAAACGCAGATGAAAGTTCAATCATGAAGACGGAATAGACAGCCGAAGGACAGGGAAATATTATTATACTGTGTTGACATTTTAATATCCCGTGAAACTCCGTAATATCAATCATTTATGAAATGTGTTTTTCTCCGATTTAAATCAATTCTACATCGAAATGATCACTTGAATCTGGCGAATCGAACGCTGTAGGTTTCGTCTACTTAAAATGTGAAGATCAGATGTTATATGAGAAAATGTGTAAGCGATCAAACTTAAAGCGAGACTCGTCTTTAAAATCAAAGGACATGGCTTCAAGATCTATTCGTCGTTTACCCGATGATTTAATGCTTTTATGTCCATTAAACCGATGTAATTTCGTAACAGATATGTTTCGTATACCTTGCCGTTGATTTTTATATACATTTTGACACACGAAGACCTTCAATCGAACAGATATTAGAAAAAAATAGCAGTTTACATTAAATTTCGTCTGTGTGTCAGGCGTTCTGCATTGGGGGGAGGGGAGCTAGCCTGCGTGTAGACGCCTGATTTTTCTTCGTCTTCGTTTCTAGCCCTCCTTTGTAATATAAGACAAGTGAGCAGGTTTTCTTATTCCAACTGTCTAACATGCGTATATGCCACCAATGCATACCCATCTCCGCAGGCAATATGCGCGCCATGTCCCTAAAAGTAGCCCGAGTTAACGCCTAGCGGGCGTCTTGTTTGTATACATCGTGCTTTGGAAGAAGATATACACCTCTTTCATAATTGTGGCCAATTTAAATATTACTTTATGAGCATCTCAATTAGCCTTTATGGCCTCGTTTGTGTGTCAGCAATTCAAAAGAATCTTTGCTTCCTAATGAGGTTGTAAAGGCTAATTTATATGCGCATAAAAGAATATTTAAAATGGCAGCCATTACGAAAGAGGTCTATAATATATCGGTAGATATAATCCAGGAAAGCTTTCTCGGATAATTTTGTTCATTAGATAAAATACAAGTTCTCAACTTCCATGCATGTTCACAATGTTCTACAAGTCAACCAGTTTTGCATTTGCGTGTGGTGTTTGTTTATAAAAGTAACTTTGTTATGAATACGATATTATATTGTTCAAGTTGAGAGTACACATAGTAATGATCAGACATATAGTTTGACGCTACTCTGGCTTTAAAAAGTTTTTTGAACGTAAGTTATTGTCCCCTGACCTAACGTTTCGACACTCGAATCTAGTGTCTTCGTCGGGGGTGTACGAGATCGTTGTAAAGTTAGTATCCCTCATAGAACCGATGATGATGTTATCTATTAACAAGATGCAAATAAGCAGTAATAGTAACAATAGTAATGATGTTGAGGTATCAGCTATTTCTATCTCAGTCAATGATAATTTAGTGTAGTTGATGAAGGAATTTTCGCATATACCAAGATGCTCTCAAGGCGAAAGGTTTGCTTGAACTGGTCATTAGCATTCGATTATACAATTCGAGATACAATTCAAGCACAGTGCCAATCTCAGACCTTTCTTGCGCGTGCTGAGATTACAACCACTTTTCGAGCATGCGCACTAAGTCTAAATGAGGTTATGCAATAACCAAAGTTAACAATTAAGGAACGAGGAGGACCTCCCTTCAAGCGCGGCGTCATTATATCTGCGACAACTGGCGAGAGAGCGAATCAAAGTTGGCAAGGATATAAAATTGCACCCACCGTCCCACCCTATGAACAACGGCTTCAGCAAGTAATTTCCACCGACACAATCGGTGTGATAGGTGCAGACAAGGGTGGACGGGTCAAGGCTCAGGGTCCATGTCCGCATCTTACCATCCACAGCGGTAAGTATAGTGAGTGTAAGTGTTAAGTGAATATTATACAATCTCAACAATCTCAGTATGCGAACCCAACCTCGTCCCAGGCCCATTTGCTGGAGTTGGGCTCAGTCACTGAAAAGCCCGGATGTATAGAGCGAGCTGAGAACAGTGAGCGCTCTCTCTCTCTCTCTCTCTCTCTCTATATATATATATATATATATGGAGGGCGATCTGCCAGTCATTGGCCGGGCGAAAAGTGAAGCCAAAGATGGCCGACTTTGCACGTCAGTTTCAGTCCCCTACGTACGCGGTTTATATATAAGAAAGACTGACGTGCAAAGTCGGCCATATTTCGCTTCAGTTTTTGCTCGGGCAGATACTGAAATATTGTTCGTGTTCATCAGATTAAATGATTAATACGTAATTCAATAGCTGAAAATCAAAATCCATACCACGTTCCTCACGAGGATCCTCAAAAATAATAAACAATCATAATTCCAACATCCTTTCAAAATAAACATCTTGGTAAGCTGTTTTATTTCGCTTCCGGCTTAATTTGAAACAGATTAGTAGCCGACTTGAACTCTGAAAGAATTTTTAAAAATTTTTTTTTAGCTTCGCCATATTAAATAATAGAACACATTTCCACAAACTATTACAAACAAATTGGACAGTACACTAAAATAATAATAATCAAAAATGGCAGGGGGTAACCCCAGCGTTGGCCAATTACCGCGGGCCCAAATATAAAAGTGCTAAAATAGTATAAACGAATTAGTTCATAACAACAAGTAATAGTTCCAATGAGGCTTTGAGAGGTGTTGCAGTTCAAACAGATTGAACAGCATCGTAGGATGAGTTAAGAGCGCTGAAGGAATATTTTAATAGGACAGATTTAAAGGTTGCCAATTCAAGTGTAGTAAAAATATCAAGTTCGTTAACTAAAGTATTCGATATTCTGGAGGATCTATTGATGAAGGATTTCTGGAAGGTTGATGTTCTGCATTTGCGAACCAGGAGTTGAATAAATTAGGATTACTATTAGATCTAGTAAGCCTTGCAGTACGGATTGTTGGAATTACTCCGGGGTTAATATTAACCAAGCCTTTGCTCATTTAAAAAAAGAAGATCGTGTCCATGTATTCGTGCCACAGGCTCAGGGGGAGTAGGTTCAGATTGATCAGTCTTTCTTTGTATTTCTTTGTGTGTACTGCCGAAATAGTGTGTTAGAGATCTAACGTCGTTTCGAGCGAAGGCCCTTCGTCAAGGCCGTTTTCCATACAGCGAAATTTTCCGCGCGGACAATATTTTCCGATCGATCTTGTTTCTGAGCATGCGTATTGTTGATTTATATGAAAATCCCATCGCTCGAACTTTCCGCCCGTGGAGATCGAAAAGTTGAGAGATGTTCTACAGTACTTTACCGCGCGATCTGATTAGCGACAAATAATCCAACCAATCAAAACGAAACAAGAAAAGAAACACAATGGCAGAGCAACATCTTGATCAAACTGAACTGATTTTTACTGCTTTGTTAAGATTCATGCAAATACAACAGCAGCGCAGTAATGCGTCACAGCCTTCTGAAATTCTTCTGCTCCAAGGTGTCGAGCAAGTTGAGGATACAGTCGGAGCTGAAAACCATGAAGTCGACGAAGAATCAATCGAAGAATGAGCATCTGAGAGGTCTGAGCATCTCCTGTTGCTAGATATCGTGATGTAATACATAGTCTCTCTGCTGGGCTCGTGACTTCACGTACTTTTGAAGATTTATGGATATGTGGTGCAACCTACGAGAGCAGCTGCTCAAATTTCTTGGGATCCATTCGAAAACATCTGAAGAAGCACTCGTGATCGAAGTAAATCTTTCACTAACATTTCATATTATCCCTTCTTAGTTCTTTCCGAAAATAATTTTCGAACCCAAAATCTCTTAGATATCTTCTTTTTTTCTCTTAAGTCGCAAAAGTGTCTTAAGTCGAAGGAACTCCCTCTCTCGTTTAATACGGCATGTTTATTTACATCTTTCAATTTTCGCGCTTCAAAATATTATGGAAATTCAAATTGGGCGCCGCGCGGAAAATGTCGCTCGGAAAATATCGTTCGCGCGGAAAATTTCGCTGTATGGAAAACGAAAGCGAGAGTGGCCCGAACCTCCTACTCCCAGCAGGAGCCGCGGAGATGGGGGGAGGGGGCAATTGCCCTCCACGTTTTTCCTGATCAGGAATCCTGATACTAGTTTTTTAGGGGTATAGAGGGTTCTTTATAATATTGTTGACATTACTGTGGATTTAAAACTGTAGATTTAAAAAGTTTGAAATGCGTATGTTGTTTCAAACAACTGATTCAAAACCAAATAACACACAATGTCTTTAGACTTCGTGCAAATCACGTGCTCAATAATACTTTGTACACAACGTAGGTAGCTCAATGGTCGGCAGGTTGCGGGTTCGATTTCCGTCTGGGGCTCAGAAACATTTCGCTGAGTTTGCGTTAAAATTTGAGTAGCAAACAATTTACTATATTGAAATAACCAAGCTGCAAGTCCTATTTGGGTTTGTCACGTGGGTCAAAGTCCAAAAGGGCAGTTCGTGCGTGCGACATACGTACTACTCTTTCAGCAGTCTCGATATGTCTGTATTTAAAGTGTATATGAAATGAAAATTTTTATGATTGTATTCGAAAGAACGCTGAAATTAATGAAAAATGGCTTTTACATGCCTTTTATATCTTATTGCGTTCTTGAGTTATAACGCTTTATGTAATTTGAACTATGACGTCACAAGTGTGACACAGCATGACAACACATCTGAAAATCAGGTATATCTTCAGACTGGTTAAACTAAACTGGCTCGCGTATTGAAGTCAAAGTCGCAGTGGAGGTAGTACAGCCTCGTACGTTTGCGGTTATGGTTTAGGTATTGCTGGACCATAGGTACTCTGGGGCAGTTGAACATCTATCTGGGGTAAGACATTCTGATGAAACACGATAAACGAGTTGTTTATATGGCTTCTCAATCGAACACGGATTTAATTGGATGTTTACTTAAAACGCATTTGAGAACAAACCCTCATGGGACTGAACTCACGAGGGTGTGTAAAATTTATTCAGAAAATTTACAGACTCTGTTCAGTTGAGGATGAGCGAAGACGGAGGCAGGTCGTTTCGTTCTCCAAAAAATGAATTATTAATTATAAGAATAATTTAAGATGTTAAACTGAATCAGTTGTCCAAGGTTTTCCCATGATATAGAACACAAACTACGGCTCCATAACAGTAGCGCAACAACCATGGTCACTCCAATATGGCCGCCAAATATGGCCGCCACTCCAATATGGCCGCCTCGAAATATTCCCGGCTTCATAGTTACTGTAATGGAGCCGTAATTTGCGTTCTAAATTACGGAAAAACCTTCGACAACTAATTCATTTTGGCATCTTGAAATATAATGACCATGTACAAGTCATATCAACGTCAAGATGAGACCCTGGGTACGAGGTTGAGAGGTCTATAGCTGTGACTCGACGAGAGATACATAAAGTGTTCGTCGAACATTGCGGTCCGTAAACAGAGGATAGGTTCTTCTAAGTAACCCCAGCAACTTGTTGGCCTTAACTACAATAGAAGAGATATGGGAGTCCCAGGATAGGTTACTGGTTACTGTGATTCGAAGATCGATTTCTTTTTGGACACGTGACTAGATGGTAATCAAACAGGAAAGGAGATTTCCTGCGGGAAACTGTCAGAACCTTACATTTCGAAGCGTTGAATTTGGAGATTGTTTTGTTTGTCTGAGTTTTGGTCTATAAATAGTAACTGTGCGCTTCGCTATTGTGAGTCGGCAACACTGAACCACAGGTATAAATATTTCTTGGTTAACTTACGAACTGTCCACATGATCATGTCCATGCCAACACATCCTAGCCAATCAGATTCGGCCCGGTGACGTCATTCTATTGTTTCGCAAGCTAATGAGGACATTTATGACACGTGTCGGTCCAAGGTTCAACTTTATATTAATAAGCACCCAGTCACTAGGTCAGGTGAGCTTCCTTCCGCAATTAGAAAAAAACTGTAGATATATTTACTTGTCAAAAGTCAGTGGCGTTGAGTGACAGTCGTGCAGATCCATGTGCAGCGGATCAATCAAGGAAAATCAACCGACAATCCATTCGCAACTCTTTCTGTCTGCAAACTGCAGGTATTGTTCGCATGTTTCAAACCTTGTGAAGGATTATTTAAAATATTTAATATAAATTTGTTCTTAAAATATCATAACATAATTTTGTATTATAACATTTCGCATGGTATAGTTTGTACAGTACTGTTTAAACTAACTCATGAAACGGCCGTCGTTTATCATTTGGGTTATCGAACTGACTACCTACCGGCGATTCAATGACAATAGTTTGACAGCAATATAAATGTCAATAACAGTTGTTGTGGACTGAGCGGCTGTGCACTATACTGTTTAATGCTTTCTCTAGCTATCGTAGCTGTCAATCGACAACTACGATAGCTAGAGAAGACGTTTACGTACCAAATCAAACATGATATTCCTTGAAAAAATATTTAAAACTTCATGCGCTGTCTCATTCAATGACATTTGAATAATATTCGTACCGGCATTTAATGATTAGCATGGCTGCAGGTAAACAAAATATCTATCAACGATGAAATGCACTGCATGTAGAAATGTGTTTGTTTGTAGATAAGTGGCTAAAACGGTTATGTTTGGTAGTTCAAATAATATACCATCAAGTTATATGGCGTTTTCGTATAGTCTTCGCAACCGTAAAGAACACGAAAATTGCATAATGACCTGCAGAGGTTCGACGCCAGCAGGTAATATTTGTTTGATGCATTCTGAAGACCACGCCAACTTTCGTTTGGGTCTTCGAATGCCAAAGTAACATATAAATATATATAATATGTTATTTACCGGACGGGGAGGACTGTATAGAAAAATATTTGACGAGGGCGAGGTTGCAGAGATTGCCCGAGGCCGTCGAGATCGTTTATGAGACGTAGGTAAATATTATTCTATACGGACCAACCAAATCATTAAATAACATATATTTATTTTTTATTATACAAGCTGAAATTCTTGAGTTACTTTAGTTCGGTAAAACTGTTATATTTGGACTAGGAAAGGTAAATAAAGTAACCAAAATACTATATTTTGCAAGATTGGTCAGAGATATATTCATATATATTCTTGCAAAATATATTAAACTGATAAGTGCTCAACATTAGCATACAATAGCATGATTATTAAAAGCCTATGCGTGTTGGTTTTTCGTGGCTAAAATGCCGAACGGGCAGAAGAAGCTTCTAACCAATTAGGTATTTCCGATGTGTATGCATAAGTATTGGTCATGACGACGGAATATAGCGAAAAATATGTGCCCTACCCTTTCTCAACTATGAATGCATGTGGTGAAGTCACGACTCTTTCTACTCGCAAACAAAAGTATTTCAAATTTGGTTCAAATTTGCATAACCTTAATTTATATAACTGTACTTGTTGTTGTCGTTTTTTTCTCGTAGGCGGTGCTAATATCATAAAACAGAGCATGGTTTATCAAGGCTCACGCCTGTGAGATATCATTTAAAGATTCCACTTGGATATATTTGTATTTCATCTGCTTAATAGATGATGTCTACCGATGGAGTAGCGAAAAAGTATATTCCACGTCCATTGTTTGAGTGCGTGTGATCGCAAAGTTGCGACTCTCTCGATTCGTACAAATATTTGGCTCAAATTTTCGTAACCCTGTGTTTTAAAACTGTACCGTTGTTATCGTCGTTTATACCTGTACGGGTGGGCACTTAGCCTACGTACAGCGGTACAGATTAAGCTTAAACGTTTTTGTCTTCTTTTTTTCTTGCCCAGCCGAGCCAAGCGCAAATCACATTGCAGAGAACAGACGCTTTCTTCAAGTGCCAAGTTACAACGTGAAGAAAATGAACGTGGAGTTATCGGAAGATCCTTGGAGACCGATGGCCGTCAAAAGGCGACATTCTGACACAGGTCAGTGCAGTGACAAAGGATATATTGGCTTAGCCTTAGCGACAAAAACTCGCTGGCGTACTTAGGGCAAGATAAATTCGTTTGTATTATCAATATAAACTAATTTGAGAAAGTCATATGTCAATAGCGGCTCAACTGCATTAAGCGGCGCAATAGGGTAAAAAGTTGAAGAAAATACGGCAAGCAAAACCGCGAAATTAGTTTACGGCGCATAGCGGCATTCGTTACACGATAGACAACCCAGAGGGCATTGTCTCTGTTCATTCTCCGTGGCTGTGATTCTACCGACCTGAGTAAACAATCTTAGTAGCGATAGTAACATAACAGTGAGAATATTCCTATCATATGCCACAAATTGATTTTGCAATCCAAAACGTTCACCCAGAATGCCACTTTTTCGTTTGGTGATCCGTGGTAGATTGTGAGAAATATCGAAGAAACATAGACAGCCCAATAAATCAGGGCCGAAGAAACCAGGGGTGCCCGTCGTTGCAACAGGTCTATGACAAGCTTATTACCGAAGCGAAGATATATATATATATATATATATATATATATATATATATATATATATATATATATATATATATATATATATATATATATATATATATATATATCTCAATATGGCGGTCGATTTGAAAAAACATCATTATTGCCACGGTATTTCATAAGTTGGCTCATTAGGGAGGTTAAAGGTGCTGTCCAGTCCGTTCTGCGCATGTCCACGTTTCTGTTTACATTACATTATATAAACATTGAACATGAAGTATTGCGGATTTGTTTTCCACGCTTGAGATTTTCCGCCTATAAAGCGTGTTATAAGAAGCTTTTCTGTTCCTAAATGTGGATAATATATTTAACTACCACTCGCGCCTTCGCCACCTTTGACGAATACTCGGTTTCGAACTGTCGCAAATCTATTCCGTTGAAGTTTGTTGACATGTGGAGCCCCGCACGTTTGAAATATCAAACATGCGCAGAACGGACTGGACGGCACCTTTAAGTCCTACTTCCAGATACAATATGGATATCCAATACGGCTCTGGTCATGCGCAGTAGTTCATTTTAGCAATTGGATGTTGGTTATCGGTACTCAACACTTCTGAAGTCGACCGAATTTCGGAAACTAGTTTGACTAGATGTGCCCGTTTGTCTGAGTTTGCCTCGACTTTTGCATTCCCAACAATGGCAAAATGGTAGTTTGGAATCCTTTGAATTTTTGGTCCTATAAATAGCAACCATATACACAACGCTATTCTATTGATAACTAATTGCCAATTAATAATTGGAACGAGGAGGAAAGATCGAATATCAACTTCGCTCCCCGCCCGACCCTAGGTACAAGGTTATTTCGAGGTATTACATGTAAGTTCTTTGCATGTCCAAATCTCCGTCTCGGTAGTGATTTCCTTTGTTTTATGAATAAATATGAAAGCTGCTAAGTCGCTATTTTTATTTGATCTTTCCTTTAATACTTTATACAAGTTTTTTTGTTTTTTTTGCGAAGTCAACCCAGTCATCATATCGGAGAAATTTGATCTAATTCAAACGATCATGTTTGGGGATTTTACATATCCGTAATATTTGGGTCTTCCTGAGCAAAATCATGATATATCTTGTCAGCCGAAAATTTCATCTTCGTGGACTTTTTCGCTGCCAGGCGCCTGTTTATATTACTGATTTACTAACGAAATATAAATCTACTCGTGCTTTAAGATCATCTGACCGAAATCTGCTACTTGAGCCAAAATCCAAAACGGTGACTCATGGAGACAGAACATTCTCGGTTGCCAAACCAAAACTGTGGAATTCATTACCACAGGAAATTAGAAGCATTGATATGTTAAGTAGTTTTAAGTCAGCACTTCAGACTTTTCTTTTTCAAAATTAATAGTTTTTTGTTCATAGTCAGTGGTAATATATGTAGTAGGCTTTATCTTATAATGAAACTGTAATTAGTTTTATAAGTAACATTAGGAATATATTGTTGTAAGAGCATTGAGACTATTGTTGCTACCGTAGGCAGCACACTAATCTTGACTCGGAACTATGTATAGTCGATCTACAGATTTATGACGTTATTGACAGATTTATGACAGATTTATGGATGTCCACAGATTTATGACGTTTTATGACGTAACTCGTAGATGTTCGTATAATCGCCGGATGCAGAAACTATTCGAATCAAATGTTCGAATAGAACTCGCCAACGGCCTGCATGCAAACAAAATAAAATATCTTTAGCTACTAGGGCCACGATATTTTGTGAAGAGCCTCGTTCGTCAATCGTCATATAACGTGTTTTGCTTTAGTGCTGAACGTCTGGCAGTTGTTAGTTTATCGACTGTTATAACTTTTTGTGTTCATATTTAACTGCATTTTTATGCAAGCCTTGTACAGAGAACTATGTTATACAACTATTTTATCTTTATTTTCAACTGCATTTTTATAACTGTTCAACTTACACCTGTTGACTTACTGTTACATCTGTTGGCTTCAATAAGCACGCCAGTTATTTGTGCTATTTTTCACAATATCACAACTGCCTTGAATTTTGAGGCAGCACTTTCCTTGCGATAGTAACTTCTAGTATAATGCTCCTATTAATACGTCTTTATTATTATTTGTTTGAGATGTAATATGAAACACTCGGAAGAGTGTTTCATCAGGATATCCAAACAGCTCGAAGTTTGTTAAAAATACCTCGGTTTTCAACAAACGTCTCGGTGTTTGGATATCCTGATGATGAAACACTCTTCCTCGCGTTTCATATATTACGTAAAACATTATGTCATTCGACTATATTTACTTCATATGGAATCTATATCAGCAACATATTATTTATATATCAGCAATATAGTATTTGGGATGATAGATAGGCGTTTCAATGAGTGAGATATAATCATTAAAGTGAATAGAAATATCGACCAGCAACACTCACCTATATAGTTTGTACATTGAGTTCATTTTTTTCTTCAACAGCATCGTCGTTTGCTTCAAATGGGCATGTTGACCACGTCCTCGAGAATGGCACAGGAACAAATTTCTGCGAGAAAGACAAAGCTGAGGAATACGCGGAAGCGGCCGACTGCAATATGCGCACGTACAAAAGGCGTTTTTATATTTTATTCGTGTTTTCACTGTCTTCTTTCTCGCAATACTGTGCGTGGAACGCGTTTGGTCCAATTGCTGGCACTGTGAAGGCGGTGTTCGGTTGGGGAAACGCAGAGATCGCTTTGCTTGCAAGCCTTGACCCACTCACGTACCTTTTCACAATGTTGTTTTTCTCTTGGCTGATGGATGTGAAAGGTATATATATATATATGTGACGCTACAGCATGGACGATCGTCAAGTTCCTATCCTCAGAAAAATGATTCTGCAGAGTCCTGGACAGGAATCGAACCTGTAACCTTCTGATTGCCGAAACCTTCTAATTGTCGCAATCAGAAGGTTACAGGTTCGATTCCTGTCCAATAATTTTTCTGAGAATATGAACTTGACGATCGTATATCGTATGTCTACTCTCCCACATTCACTACAGCAGTGTATATGTTAACAGAAGGCGACGAAAAAGGCATGAGATGAGATGAAATATTATAAAATAACACTTAAAGGGATATGGCAATATAAATTAACTTTGTCTCATTTGAAAGAACTCGTAAAATGGTATAAGACCTTTTACAATTTTTCTGTATCTTTCTTGGTTTTTGAAATATTTCAGATAATTATGACAAAAGACAGTCTACAATCCGCCATCTTGTTGTAATATTTGACCTAATTAACTAGGAAATTGGTGACGTCACAAGCAGGGTAAACCTGATGAAACTACTCCATAGGTGATCGAATTTCCGCGGAAGGCTTTTTAAAATGTTGTGGGCCAATTGAAAATGGAAATAGTGCAACATAATCGAGTTTCTGGCTCATAATGTCGTAAGGTTGGCAAGATAAAAAATTCACTTTACCCTACTTATGACGTCACATGCATATCGAAAATAATTCCAAGATGGCGGACAGCACGCTGTCTTTCGTCAAATTATTTCGAAAACCAAAAAAGATAAGGGAAAATTGTAAAAGGTCTTGTTATATCATTTCACGAGTTCTTTCAAATGAGACAAAGTTAATTTATATTGCCATATCCCTTTAAAGTGCCCCTAACCTCAAAAATTGTTATTGTCTTATTTGGAAGAACTTTTAAAATGATAAAGTAACTTCTTTTGAAGATTTTCACTTCTTCGCTTTCTTTGTGAGATATATCAGTTTGTTTGATATGCAAATATCTGGAATTTCGTCACACATGCATAATGAGTTATCAGAGGATGTTATATATCTTTGCGTTCATGAAATAAAAACACTAAAGTGTGAATGACACGTGTGTGCGTTTCTCCCACAACACCAAACTTCTTGATTTTAAAGGATTTCGTTCGAGAATGAAAGAGATATACAGATTTCTCCAATAAGTCATTATGCATGTGTGACGAAATTCCAGACATTTGCATATCAAACAAACTGATATATCTATAAAAGAAAGCAAAGAAACGAAAATCTTCAAAAGAAGTTACTTTATCATTTTAAAAGTTCTTCCAAACAAGGCAATAAAACATGTTGAGGTTATGGGCACTTTAAGATCCATTTCTTATACTAAATATACAATAATATGCTGGTGCAAACCCAGTCTCCACCTAATTATATCTTTGGGATTATCAAATCACTCGAAAAGTAACTTCGTCGTATGTTCAATATCATGTGATACACACACACACATGAACGCTTCCATAATTTCGTTAGATAATCCCAAAGATATACAAGCTTTTTCAGTCATTATACAGTATAAGAGGATCATTTACATATCAAACACAAATTTTAATATATCAAGATCCACCTTCGTACCCAGTAGGGGTGCACCGGATATCATATCCGGCCGGATATCCGGCCGGATAATGAGATAATCCGACTATCCGGTATCCGGCCGGATACCGGATATTTTTTAATATCCGGCCCGGATACCGGATATTTTTTCAAGGCGTATTAATTTTGTTTCAACTTAAAAACGGAAAAAATATCAATAAATATGCTATGAAAAGAAAACAGTTGGACATCAATACAACAAACAAAAGAACAATATTATATGAATTGGTTTACTCAACTTTACTGTTCCAGTATTTCTGGTTATAATTATCTAGAAAATAACTACCTGCCAGCGGTCACTATATTGATACTTCATGACAAACAGCATATTATATATCAACCTGAGAACCTCTATATAGTCCTAACATGAAGTAGTGCATTGTTCATCATTGGGCACCATTGCCTTCATTGTCTGCATTGATGCACTCACCCTTATTCAACCTGAAAGGAGGCCCGAGCCTTGAATAAGAAAATAATCAAAATATCCGGTATCCGGCCGGATATCCGGGCCGGATATTTTTAAACTATCCGGCATATCCGGCCGGATAGTAAAAAGTACTATCCGGTGCACCCCTAGTACCCAGGGCATTTTGCTTCCGCCGAAAATGGCCCTGGGATCGGCTGGTCCATTCTATAATCCGATTGGCTTGTCATAAAACTCAATTAATTCAGCCGAGTATAATTTATTCATCTAAATCTGAATGCTGTCTTCAAATTTTACAGCAAATGAGAAGTGATAGCTTTCGCTAAATTGGATATATGCTTCTTCATACCTTTTGTAAGAGATAACCATGGATGTATGGTGGATTATTAAGCTTGTTAGTTGCTTTTATGCCGACGAATGCTGACTTGAACAACTCTGAAGAGCATTGAATATTTCTCAATTATTCAGATCAACAAAGCAGACAAAGGCAATCGAACAAAGACCACAAAAATTATCATATCTAAACACCCAGAAATTCTGGGTGTCATGTGACCAGCCGATCCCAGGGCCATTTTCGCCGATCTTACGCCGTGGAGGCAAAATGCCCTGGGTACGAGGTTGATCAAGATCAAATGTGATATGAAAGAGTTGTAAACGACAATCTCCCGATACTATTTCGTCATTTTCCCAAATAAGGTTAAGAGAACTAGTCAAATCCAGGAGCGGAATCGGCACACTAAATTCCGTATTGCACACTTCTATACCAGTTTAACCGGTTTAGAAGAGGTAAAATCTGCCATGTATATGGCAAATCCGAAGTAAAATGTCGGATGCGAACTGTCTATTTCGTTTGAACAACCATTGAATGGTTTTACCGATAATACGGGTCGGGCGTTTTACTCGTTTCTCGCATTTTTAAAATTTTTTACTGCATAAACACTTCCTGTCCGGCTGAAAAATATCCAAAATTGAACTACCTCTTTGTTCTATTGATATCTCGGGAAATATCTATAACTGTTGCGAAACCTATACCTTTTCTGAAAGCCCAATAAACCGGCTGTTACCGATGCTTTTGAATTTTCCGAACAAGACACATTATGTTAATATAAATTACCATTACTTATTATGATAATCAGGTTGAAAAACTTCCATTTTTCTAGAAAAGACCATCTTGCACGCCCGCGTAGCATCACGAAAATTCAAAATGCCACCAATCGCAGAGTTGTTTATGAAATCAAATTAAATTTGGCGTGTGAGTGGATCTCATGTCCCTGGCGCTTGCCGAATTTCAATTTTTGATCTTGCGTTACTGTGTGCCGTGTTTTTCGATTGACGACTTCGGGGGTCTTCTATGACCCCTTTTGACTGGGCCGGACAGGAAAGAGTTAAGAAACCATGGTCTAGGTGGACCTATACACATAATAACTGAACTGTTTTCTCGTGATTTATATTAAGGTCTTCGGATTTCTTTGGTACTCTCCGTTTTTCTTATGTTTGTTGGAGTCGGTCTGAGATGCGTTACGAGAGATCACGACTACGTGCTATGGTAAGACGAATTCACATTTTATATTCAAAATTATATTCTAAACTAGAAATACGTATCCACAATAACCCCTCGCCCGCCTTTTCTACCCCCGCCTAGAGTTTCTGTCGTGTATTTGTAGTCTGTTGATAAGAAATCCCAAGGCCGTTTCGTCTTACGTAGATTTTGAACGTTATCTCGGCCAATATTTACTAGATTTCAATAGCGCTCCGTCGAGATGACGTCAGTACCGATGTTTGTTCGCTTTTACCCATAATTCTTGCGGCCATAACAAAAGAAATAGTTCATTTGCAATCATTTGTGAGTCAAATTTGGTTTGTTTGTCCGCTTTTTGAGCTATTAATAGCAGCCAGACTCTACGCTATTATGAAAACATATTTGGAATTACTGAGTCTAAAATCTAAATAAATAAATAAATAACATACGTGCCTATTATATTACGCAAACGTGTGTATTCCCTTCGTAAAAACCTGCTTATGTAGTTCGTCAGATCACAAATCGCCATTGACCGCTTCGCTTTGTGTGCGCTTCGCTTTAGGGTTAGAAAACTCGATCGTTAGGCGTGGGGTTAGGGTTAGGATATTTTTTGTTTTAGGGTTGCTTACAATCCGATAACTTACAGTAAAAATCCGCTAACAAGAACCTACCATCATTAAGCATGTGGTTAAGAAGCATCATTAAGCATGTGGTTTTACATGCTGAAATTACGAATTTGTTTATATATAAGAACATATAAGAATATATAAGAATATAAGAACCTATCCCAGGCTGATTGGGTAAAATGTAGGTTCTTGTTAGCGGGTTTTTACTGCATTGGTTACAATGCTATTATAATGCCAATAATGTATTGCTTACAACGCGAGCACCGGCTGTCAGCTTCATTAAATAAAAGTCTATACATGATACATACCTTTCCCGCTCTTCTATAGGACCATGACTGCTGGACAGTTCCTTAACGGTATCGCAGGCCCTGTTGTCCAAGCTGGTCCTCCACTTCTCTCGTCGGCTTGGTTTCCGCGTAAAGAAAGAACCACTGCGACTGCTGTCGCGTCGTTGTGCGGCTCACTGGGCGTTGCCCTTTCTTTTTTGATTGGTCCAAATATGGTCGGGGATGTCGGCGTGGACACTTCGCCAACTTTTTCTGAATTTACCGACTTGAGTTCAAATTACAGGTAAGCCTAGAAAAAGAGGTAACAGCCGGTTAGTGTGAATGGTGGTTGTCGTCTAGCCTCTCGGGCCATGTTCGGGAGGTACTCGAGTGCATTTCGGACGGATCAAAGCGAGCTAGAAGACAATGGTCCTCTGTTAAAACTCGTCGATAGTGATCTGCAGAAGGAAATCTGATGCGAAAGCAAGATTTAAATGTACTTCTCGCACCTATATTATTTTTTCAGTCTCTTTTTGGTTTTACATGAATCTATGAAACTAATGTTGTACTCCTCGTTTTTAGTTTTCTCACAAAAGATCTCTACCTAAATAGAAGCCTTCCTTTATCAGGTCAGTAAACATTATTATTCACATCATTATTATTAACATTATTGTCACCACCACCAGCAGCACAACATATTACATCATCACCACACTCACATAATTACATCATCACCACACTCACACAATCACCATCACCCACTCACAGTCTCACATAGTCACTATCATCACATAATCACTATCACCATAGTCACCATCCTCACATAATCACTATCATCACCATATAATTGCTATCATCACCATAGTCACCATCCTGACATAATTACTATCATCACCATATAATTACTATCATCACCAGATAATTATTATCATCACCATACTCACATGGTCACCATCACCATACTACCATCACCATCCTCACATAATCACTATCATCACTATCATCACCAGATAATTACTATCATCACCATACTCACCATCATCATCCTCACATAATCACTATATAATCACTATTATCACCAGATAATTACTATCATCACCATACACACATAACCACTATAATCACCATACTCACATAATCACTATCATCGCCAGATAATTACTATCATCACCATACACACATAACCACTATCATCAGCATACTCACATAATCACTATCATCACCAGATAATTATTATCATCACCATACACACATAACCACTATAATCACCATACTCACATAATCACCATCATCGCCAGATAATTACTATCATCACCATACACACATAACCACTATCATCACCAGATAATTACTATCATCACCATATAATTACTATCATCACCATATTCACATGATCACCATCACCATACTCACCATACTCACATAAAAATCACTATCATCACCATATAATCACTATCATCACCATATAATCACTATCATCACCATAAAATCACTATCATCACCATACTCACATCACTATCATCACCAGATAATTACTATCATCACCATATAATTACTATCATCACCATATAATTACTATCATCACCATATAATTACTATCATCACCATACTCACACAATCACCATCACCATATAATCGCTATCATCACCATATTCACATGATCACCATCACCATACTCACATAAAAATCACTATCATCACCATATAATCACTATCATCACCATATAATCACTATCATCACCATACTCACATCACTATCATCACCAGATAATTACTATCATCACCATATAATTACTATCATCACCATACTCACACAATCACCATCACCATATAATCGCTATCATCGTCACCACCACCATAACCACAGTTAATATTCATAAAAATATTGAGAAAACACTTGAACATCATGTCTCATTTTCGCGTAAACTACGCAACTGTGCTTTATTTAGAAACCTTATACAAAGACGCCGTTCACTATTGGTCAATTGACAATCTTAGTCAGAACTTCAATAAAACAGGAATCAGTGTGCGTGATACAAGGCAAGGCACCCAGTTGATTCAAGACCACAAAGGTCACGTGAGAGCTCACGTGATCCACAAAGTCGGTTACGTCTCAAGTCCAGGCGACATTGCCTTACAAACTGACGGCAAGAGTGGCTATGTAAATCTGGGAAATTTTATAAACACCTGTCTTGGAAATCCGACGTTGTGTAACAGCGGGATGACTGTTTCCATGTGGCTGAAATACGAGAGCTCGAACGAGGTGCAGTATTTCCTGGGAACCAGTGCCTCGCACAGTGGACAACCCGGGTTTGTCGTGTACCAGGACCCTCGCACCAACAACGGCAGCGACTATTTAGCGGTCAGCGTACGTACTGGAGTTAAATCGTGGACGCTGCGCGTGGAGGTGCCGTCGGACACGTGGACGCACGTATTGTTCACGTGGAGCCGACGCGAGGGCTTGGCTGTCTACACAAACGGTACACTGGTGGGGTGTTCAAAGGAATTTGTTGCGACAACTCCGTTGGATAATCACCGAACTTCGTTTATGTTGGGCAGGGTGAATGATCAACTCAAGCTGTCGGCCGCCGCCTACGACGACCTTTCTGTGTGGTATCACGTGCTCACCGAGAGAGAAGTGAAAGCGATCTACGCAAGGACGTGCGGGATAGATTTTGCTAAACTCGCCGTCGAGAGAACCCAAGGTAGGAGACGAGGTTCGCTTTTGGCGGGAAAACCCCGAAAAGTCTATGTTATTAAGCTTAGTTTACACGAGCAAGTATTCTTTGGCAAATTTCTTGCCAATTAAACTTGCTCGTGTATATGGTCAAACGATTTCTCCTTGACAAATCATCCTTGACAAGTTTTGTTTGCCCGTTTGAACGATTCAACAATGAATTTTGGTCAAATTATTTCCCTTGACAAGTTTCATCGCGGCTCAACGGAAGAACGAGTTCTATATATAAATGGCACCTGCAATATTGAGGAAAAACGGCTTTTAGCATGTGGCCTAGAAGTATGGAAATTTTTTCCGATAGTACTACATAATTGTAATCATATCTTGTCTTTATTTTGATGTTCACATAAGCTTTCTCGGGTTTGAAGCGATTCCAAAAGAAGTCGGAAGTTGCTTGGTCTGTCCAACGAACGCCCGCGGCCCGCCACTGATAGTTTACCAAAAACGCGCACAAATAAAGGAACTGCGTATGAGGTTTTGCAATCATTTGTCACATTTTCCTTGACACGCCGTTAATTTACACGGGCAAATTTTGAATATGACAAGTTTTTCCTTGACAAGTTTCCTTGTTCAAAAGCTGATACGCCAGCAAGTGTATCATGCACACGAGCAAATAAGACTTGTCAAATTGCTAATTGTCAAAGAAAACTTGCTCGTGTAAACAAGGCTTTACAATCCTTTTTATCAATACCAGAATGCATTGTTTTCCGTATTTCACGTTGGCATATCTAATTCCGTAAGCAAAATGACGCACGTTGATTGGTTGCTGAGAGGTCTGGACGTTTTGGCGGGAGAATATTGCTTATAAGTTATTCATTTAAAAGCACGGTAAATAAATGTCTAACTGGTGTAAAAACGAAGCGAAATGTACTAGCGAAGAAAAACAGAGAAGAAAATGAACCAAAAACCATATAACAAATTTCTTAATATTAACCGCTCGGCATTTGCTTTCGGGTTTTCGCACCGTTTTTTGGTACGAAAACCTCAGGCAGATACTTTCCTCCCGTAAGACCTCGCTGTTTGTTAATAAAGCTAAATTTAGTATTATTCCTTTTTCGGATTTTTAGCAAGGCAAGATCTCCTAAAAGTACGCGAAGATGAAATAATGAGATTATTGTACATAGGTAAGTACACCAGGCGTCTTCACTCGACAAGATAACGTTCATACAGTTACGAATTAAACATTTGTATCGTCGAGAGTTAAGCCCCGTACACATGATCAAGTTTTTCGTTGACAAGTTTAATTTGCTATTGTGTATGACGAGGGTGTCTAGGGTATGACACAGACGATACATGGCCACGATCGTCAACGCTCATATCCTCATGAAAAATGTTTCTGAGTCCCGGACAGGAATCGAACCTGTAACCTTCTGATTGCCGGTGAGACACTCTAACCATTGTCACATTGAGCTACCGAGACTCAGATGGAGAGCGAAGGTTACAATGATGTACTGGTTCTATTGATATATATGTACTGCCTATGCGGCAATCACTATATATCAGTAACGCTTGGATGTGTGAAGCAAAAATTGGTCTTCATTGCTAATTTTTTTTTTAGAATTTGGAGTGGTTGCTGTATTGTTCTTGTGTACATTGGTGTACTTCCCCGACCGGCCACCGACGCCCCCTAGCATTTCAGCATCAATTGAAAGGGAGAACTTCTCGGCAGGTTTCAGGCAGCTCTTAAAACATAAACAATTTTGGACACTATCGATGATCTATGGAATCACTACAGGTAACAGAGTATTACTATATCTATCTTTGTGAAAGTCATGAATAATTAATGAGGCTAAGCCACAATCACAGCGTGGTATTTTGGTCACATGAATAGCTTTGTAAAGCTCAAAAAACGGTAAATAACGTGTTTATTTTTTTCGAGTAAAGTCAAAAAAATTGCAATTTTTTGGCGCGAAAATTTGCGAGAGGTCCGTACTGGTGTGATACGGACCTCGTACTCAGCCAATCAAAAGGCTCTATTTTAGTTACGGACCTGAGTTATGGACCTCAAAAAAAATAAAGATTGAATACTGATTAGGACGATCTTTAACAAAGTTATGAATGCTTATTAGGACGATCTTTAACAAAGTTAGGACGATCGTTACTCGACACTCCACTCCCAAAACAAGTATTGCTTAAATGAAAGTTCTTTGTCGCCTTACATGAGAATGGGTATTAGTTTTCTTCTAATCGTTTTAGTTTTAGAGAAATTTGGCTTTGTTTAACGTATTTTCGTAAATTACGTGCGGCTAAATCGAGAGTTGGCACCCTGGCCGCCATATTGAAATCTTACCGTATATAAAGGTCGAAAATCGTACAGGGTTATCCCGCATGTTCTGTCGTGCACTATATACAATTATACGCATCTTTACTCCCTGTTTCTGTGTTTTATTCATACTTTTAATGAGGTTTACACTGCATGTCCAGCGCGTGTTGTAATATGATACGCATTATAGTCCGTCCCCACAGTTTTCTACATTTACATATACAGGACATCATCCTACTCCAAAACCAAAAACCAACAGATAATTAATATCAGAAATAACCGTGACAATTAAATATTTATTAACTTGTAAATAATAATATATTTAGTAAACTATTTTGTCAATATTCGCCTGAAAATGAGTTATTTAAGTTGCATTTGTCAAAGAACAAAATTCTTTCGAGTCTTTCCACGATTTTTAAGGTATAAATACAATAAAAATTATTAAAGACGGACAAAATTCGTATATTTCAAACAATCATTCTCGTCCCCAGACTCTCCAGTCATTAATAAGTCCATACGTCCACCATTAATTCAATATGGCGGCCAGGGTGCCAACTCTCGATTTAGCCGCACGTCGTAAATTGAAGGCCGCCATTTTTGTTCTGATTGCGGGCGAATGCGGTCGCTGCCATTAATTTTTGACGTCATTAATAGAAATACTTTGAAAAGAAATCCTTCACAATAGCGTAAATAGAAATCCTGCACAATAGACTAAGACCACGTTATTGTCATGCTATTGTGAATGGTTTCTTTGTGTAGTGTTTCTATCACTCAATGACGTCAAAAATTACCATTAATTTTGGCGACCGCATTCGACAGCAATCAGAACAAAAATGGCGGCCTTCAAAAATTTACCAAAAATACGATTAAAAAATACAATTCGAAAACTAAAAGGATTAAAAGAAATCTAATGCCCATTCTGATGTAATGCGACAAAGAACTTTCATTTAAGCAATGGACTCAGCAATCTTGCCACCGGCAATAACTACAGACAATTAATAACATACTTTGGAAAATTGGTATACCAAAATGTAAAATATAAGCTCGCCATTTAGTCAATTTTTTTAAATAATGTTAAAGATACCATGCCAATTATAGTAATCGTGCAAGTTTGGTTTCGAAATTCGCAGAAATAATGGTTGTATCTTTTGTGTAAAGACTTTACAGGCGCTTCACTTTAAAACTTATCTTGTATTTTGTTCCCCGTTTTGTTTTAGGAATCTACAGTGGCTGGGGTGCGGTCTTGGCCCTAAATCTCGAAGGTTTTGGCATTGGGCAGGTAAGATATATATTTTTCAAATATCTAAAAAGGTTGGTGTACTGCCGAAATAGCGTGTAAGTTGTCTAACGTTTCGAGCGAAGGCCCTTCGTCAGAGAGTGAAACGTAATGGCGAAGGGCCTTCGCTCGAAACGTTAGACAAGTAACTTACACGCTATTTCGGCAGTACACCAACCTTTTATTATTTATTGATATTTGATTTGTATTTCTACACTGCCTACGCAGCACAACACGTTTTATCACTCATTAAGATACTTTATTATTACTGAGATAAAGTAGTACATATATCGACCGCATAGGGCAGTACATATATCAATCGAACCAGTACATCGTTGTAACCTTCGCTCTCCATCTAAGTCTCGGTGGTTCAATGGTTGGAGCGTCTCACCGGCAATCAGAAGGTTACAGGTGCGATTCCTGTTCGAGACTCATCCATGTATTTAGTCTGTGAAATTCTACAGTTTTAAATACATGATGACACTGGTAAATGTGTGAAAAATAATTAATAAAGCTGGTGGAAACTCCGTAAATAAACATATGTGATTTGTTTTGATAGAACCAAGCAAGTTGGATCGGATTCTATGCGACCATAGCTGGCATAGTTGCTGGAGTTATGCTTGCAAGGTGGGTATCGACACCGTTCACCGTCCGAAAATAAATGTTTTTAAAAATGTGACACCCTTTTGGCATATATATATATATATGCCCTATATTTATTTTATTTCATCTCGTCTTATTCTGATGAAGGGCTCCGCTCGAAACGTCAGTATTTCGTTCCTAAAATCTCGGCAGTTTACAACTTTATCGCTTTGCTATATATCCAAAACACTGTCTACACAGCACTTTTTTACTATATATATAAAGACGTCACCCACACTATATATATCATATATATATATATATATGTAATTAAGAAATAAAAAACGTGTCGCGTGTGATTATCGAGTTATAATGGCACGAGAGATGCGTGTAAAACACGAGGCGATAGCCGAGTGTTTTACTAGCTTCTCGAGTGCCATTATAACTCGATAATCACACAAGACAAAGTTTTTTATTTCTTTTATAAAAGAACACCATTAAATTAACAATAAAGCCGTGAAAATGTAGATTTACCTGTTAGAAGAGGCGTTGCTATGTGCGTTGCTAGGAAAATTTGGATGAAAACACGCGTGCGATTTTAGCGATGAAAATGCACTCAACGTTGCAGTTAAAACATTCTGTTGTGTTAGTACGTTGATTATAGCCTTATATTCTTTGACTTCCTTTTGTTATTTAAACAACTTAAAATCCGTCAAAAACGACAAAATCTACGTGAGGAATCACGTCAGCTTATGCTTTATTGAGTTTTATAAAATAACATGTATGCTACGCAAGCTCTGATTGGTCAATACCCGTGTTTGGATCAGGCCATCCAAACACGGAAATTTCCCGCCAAAAATTTCCTTAAGTTTTTCTGCTCGTTCTCTTGTATTATTTTATAAAAGAAATACCTAATGGTTTTTCCGTGTTTGGATACTGTTATCCAAACACTTGGGAAGTTGCTCGACTTTCGAAAAGCTAAAAAACACTCGCCTAGTGGCTCGTGTTTTTTTACGCTTTTCTCAGTCTCGCAACTTCCTGCGTGTTTGGATCACAGTATCCAAACACGGAAAAACCATTAGGTATTTCTTTAATAATGCACGGTTTTTGAGCTCAGTAACCAATCAGACAGTGTGTTCTCCCTCATTTACTTCCGGTTATTTTGTAATTGCTGCCGTAGGCAGCATACTAATCTTGACACTCGTGCCCAGACTTCTTCGCGGAACTATGTATAGTCAACGAAATCTCGATTTGTGTAAATTTACTCTGTTTGTCGGTTCAGTTTTATGACGTTTTGTGACGTAGAAGTTTAATTAGTTCCTTACCATTCGCTGTTCGGAAATTGTCAACGCTGTGAAGTTTGAACGATCTGTTCTGCCTTCTGAGTGAGGAAGCTATGCTCTTGTCAAGGTAAGACGACTATACTTAATTTTCTTGTTATTAAAACGCTCATCAAACGGAAATATGGCTCAGTGACTGCGAGGTATCTGCGATTTCTTGCCATCGCAGCATTCACTTGTGGCATGATATGAAATTGTTTTGTTTGTGAATACAGTTTTCCTTGTATTTTAGTTGTAATTGGTGCGAGTTCATTGTATCTCATTCATGCAGAAGAATGCACATCCGTGCATGCCTCACACATGCAGCTGTGAGATATAAATTAAGCGACAGAATATATTGAGCTGCATTTTTATACAAGAAACAAATTCTGATAAACTTAGTGTATCAACTATTATAATGTCAACTTTTTGTGTTCATATTGAACTGCATTTTTATGCAAGCCAGCTTGTACAGAGAACTATGTTTAATACAACTATTTTTTCTTTATGTTTAACTGCATTTTTATGCAACTGTTCAACTTACAATATTATTGTGAATAGATGTTGAGAACTGTTACAACACAAGGGGGTCAACAAGGTCGGGGCAGATGTGAGACATCTGCAAATGTGCCAGGTGTTATGCGATCAAAACACTCTGTATTATATTCCGGTCTTACATGTATATAGTTCATGACGTCATAACCAATTAACCTCAACACCAGGGCCAGATTGCGAGTACCTATGGTCCAGCAAGCTCATATTTATCCACTGCGACTTTGACTTCAATAAGCCCACGACTGTCTTGGATTTCGAGGCAGCACTTCCCTTGCGATAGTAACTTCTAGTTGTATCTAATGTGCTTCAAAGGCCGTTTATCTAATAGCGCTCCGTCGAGATGACGTCAGTACCCATGTTTGTCCGCATTTACCCATAATTCTTGCAGTCATAACAAAAGGAAATAGCTCATTTGCCATAATTTGTGAGTCAAATTTGGTTGGTTTGTCCGCATTTTGAGCTATTAGGGAACTTAAGATCTACGACGGCAACCTAGGACGGCAACGGCAGTGAAAGCAATATAAACTTTAGCATTTGAATGAAACCACGATCGATTGACTAGCGTATCTTACACTCAAAGCTTGTTTTATGATCTCCAAAACGCTTCCATATTTCCAAAACGATACATTTACATATTTACAAAAGTCAGTGTCAAGGAACAGCTCTCATCTCTCCGCGAGTTACCGTCGTCCTAAAGACGTGAAAATGCTCTCAGTGACGTTGTAAACAGAACGAGGACGGCGTTGAGATTACTCTTGGGAATAAAAATTATTCATTATTTTTGTTTCGCATAAAGATTCTTTTGTTTAAACGACGTCGCACGTCACCTAGGTTGCCGTTGTAGATCTTAAGGTCCCTATTAATAGCAGCCAGACGCTACGCTATATTGACGAATAACTGCAATTGGTTGGCATTTTAAGAAGTTAAAACTATTAACATCTCTATAGGCCTTCTATTTAAAGTTCCTATGAAATGAAAATGAAGTTTGTCTTATTTAATTGAACTCCAAAAACGACGAGGAATGGTAATTTAGAGCTCTTTCATACGAAAAAGGCCAAGTTTAATTTTTATTCCCAAGAGAATTTTCAACGACGTTCTCCCTCTAAACACGACGTCATTTACAGCATTTTCACGTTCTGTGGACGACGTTAGCCGCTTCGAGCCTTTAGTTAAATTTACCCTGCACACTAACTGAAATGAGTATGCAAACTGCCAAGCTTCAAAAGTGTCTGAAAACATAACTTGAAAGTGGTCTACTGATAATGGTAACGATCTGCTACGAGGTTTGGAATATTATGTTTTATGGTGTTGAGAATGCCGTCGGCGTCTTCACTTTCGTAAACTCCCTATTTAGACTTGTGACATCAAGACGTTTGTACATTTTTAGAAAATTAAGAAATTAGAGATAGTAAATTATTTTGCGATCGCTATTCCGATGTAATGATGTACTACCGCGCAAAGTTTCAAGTGATTTTGTCCCCTTGCGTGGTCCCTGGGCAAATAGTTGCCATAAATCTTTAATATATCCTCGTTATTTTTTACAGATTTTCAGACTTTTTTGGTGGTCACATAAAAACACTGTTGCTCTTTCTGTTCTGTTGCTCATCAGCTGCATTCTTATGGTTCTCTTTGCTGTGTTTAAAAATCATTCCATTTTCTCAAGGTAGGTCAGGATAGGAAAGCAAATCAACATATAATTTCCAAACGCAACCAGGTGATAAATCAGAGTTTGACGCTACTCTGGCTTAAAAAAGTTTTTTGAATGTAACTTTAAAAGTTACTGTCCATGACCCAACGTTTTGACACTCCAATCTAGTGTCTTCATCAGGGGTGATTGTCGTAAGGTTAGGATCCATATTTATACCCTCATAGCCAGGGTACGGGGTCTGCGACGTAGGCTAAGCCAGGGTAGCATCAAACTATGTCAGGAATGCAAGTATTCCCTTCTATTTGTTTAGTCTTGGGAGATAAGCCACTGGACAAACTCATTGACAGGGTAGTGCACGGCCGTAGGAGCCAGGGGGGCGTGGCTGGGGGCAGATACTTTGAAAAAGTAATTATATGTAAGTGTATTTCAATTTTAAGAAACAAATAGTCTTGCAGCCACGCCCAAATAATTATCAGTGGCTACACGAGCTTTGTTGGAGGATGTGTTTGCTGCAGGCTTGCAAATCTGCTAACAGTTTGTAGTAAACTGTTTATTTTGTCAAGGCTTAACAAGCTTGCAGCCAGTAAGTTTGTTGCAACTTGGTATAGGTGCAGAACCGTAGGACACCGTTGAAAAATGCTTGTTGATATAACGAGTATCACAACGATTACCAACAAGCTTGCGGTCAACCCATTGCAGATTTGTCACAATTTCGAGAAAAAATGTCACTAAACACTCCCTATTTCGGCTTAAATTTTGTTAACTTCTGCTCTCCAAAATGCAGGAAATGCCATTTCAGAGGTCTCAGTCCCCTAAAAGGGGGTCTTCACAGTTACTTTGCCCCCCCCCCCCCCCCCCCCCCCAGGTGAAAATCATTCCTACGGCACTGTAGTGCATGTGGGGAATTTGGAAGATTTTAAGGAGCCTGGACTGGAGTTCAGTTTATGGGATGTAATAAAAAAAACCTCAGTTGTATCTACCACAAAGTTACAAAGACCATACTTTTGAAACTTCAACTAAAATGCAAAATAATAAACCTTACAACATTTTTTAACCAATTCATTTCTTTTTCTTTTTAAGCATCACTATACCCATCTGGCATCATTGGGGGATTTAGCATCAGCGGAACTATACCCCTATTCTACGAACTCACGGTGGAGTGTACTTATCCAATAGCTGAGGGTGTCACGACCGGCATTCTCACCCTCATCAATAACATCTGGACATTTGCATTTTTACTTATTGTTATGATTCCAGGAATAGGTAAGGCTGTCCGGCATACACCTCAGCTGCCACATAGCAAGAAGTAGTGTGACATTTGGCCTAAAGGAATTTTATTTTTTGTTGGTTAACAGGCACTGTATGGATGAACTGGTCTTTGTTTGCCTCGTGTATTGCCTGCATCCCAATTTTACTGTGTCTCAAAGAACATTATGGCCGTTTAGTTGTTGACAACGGTATTGTTGTCAACGGTATTGAAGTGAAGGAGATTGATGCAGATGTCGAGGGATTCAGAGGCTCCAAGTCAATCTTCAGCTCAACATGGTCTATCGCAAGAGTCGACCAATTTGTGGAAAGGCTGTATAAATCAAAAGAGTCTGAACTATGAAGGATTCTTCAGAATAATTTTTTGTTAAAATTTAAAACAGAACAAATTAAAAAATCAAATTCTCGTCAACCAAATGGGATCATCTTCAGAGAATGGAGAAATATATTTATGCACCAAGAGCAAACGCTTTTAAGTAAGGCCAAAAAAGTATTCTCTTTCTGGTCAGTGGGTCGGTCCAGAATTGACGCGGCGACGCACCTTTTTTAAATGTTTTTCCAAGGAAACGCTTTTTGCAGAAATAGTGAGTACTTTTCTAGTTTCTATATTATAAAGTGCAAACATTGATTTTTATGCTTTTAACAGAATAAACGTTTCAACATGCATCAGTGGTCACCATTGTTGTCTGCGAGGGCATCCGTGCCCACAAACACGCAAATGATCAGAGGTTTTGATTTAAAAAAACGTTGACGTGCACAGTCAAAGATGACGCATGCGTTGACCAGAAACAGAATACTTTTTTACCTAAGTTTAGAACAATGACAAGTCAAAATGGACGTTACACTTTACGTATGAAAAACTTTATTTAAATATAATATTGACAGGGAAATGTGAAGCACCTTTGGAAAATATTTCACAAGCTGTACCATAGTACTTAAATATGAAGTAATTTCATGTATATAAATTATAACAGGAATCATAGACATGTTATGACTGTCGCAATTACCTGATGCAATAAATTAGAGTATTTACAATTCAAATACAGTGTATAAAGTGTGATAAACCAACTTGAACAACAAGCATTTTTCTAGCTAAGGGACCAGTTATTATTTATGGTCGGGGTGCATAATAATGATAATACTTTTATCACTTGCTAAGAATAATACATCCCCAACATTATTATTGATGATATATGGACGATTGTCAAGCTCGTGTCCTCAGAAAAATGATTCGAAGTCCCGGACAGGAATCGAACCTGCAATTAACCTTCTGATTGCCGGTGAGACGCTCTAACCATTGAGCCACCGAGGATACGAGCTTGACGATCGTCCATATATCATCTGTCTACTCCAAGCTCTCCCACATTCACTAGAGCAGTGTGTATATTAACACATTATTATTATTATTATTACAGTCTTTATTTAAACTTCAAAAACTCAATAATATTCATTAACCAAATTGTCCAATCACATTTCCGTATTTAGTCACGCGCAAGGCTTTTATACCTGATAAAATCCATGAATACTAATCAGCATGAAAATTATATAAAAGTCTTTACGAACTTTATATAAAATTCCTGCTAATTTGCATTTCATACATCAACCCAATTTACCTCTAATAGAAAATAAAAACCAGTAGACTCCCTAGTGATTACAATCAATTGTTTTTGAAGCTATTTAAAACACTCGAACTCGCGTTTTGATATATGATAAAACGCTCCTTCTCGTGTTTTAAATACTACATAGTAAAATATTTAATGAAAAATATTTAATAGACTATTTTGTAACATTAATACAAAAATAATCTAAATAAATATCAGTCAATTGCTTGATCATCTTTTAAAAATTATTTGTTTGAAATTCTTGCTTAATCATTAGCGCTCCGTCGAGATGACGTCAGTAAATTTACCCATAATTATTGCGGCCATAACAAAAGAAAATAGTTAATTTGCAATCCGCATTTTGAGCTATTAATAGCAGCCTAGTGCGACTTTTAATAGCTTTACAGTACTTCATATCTCATTGTTTGTACTATTATTATTAGTTCTTTATTTTTTTGATTTTGTATAAACTCGTATACATCCAGTTACCTTTTGCTGTACGTCGAGTTTTTATAGTTTTAAATCATACATGCAGTACTCTTTACCTTTAAGATAGTTCCACGTTTTTGACTTGGTTCCGTTATTTCGCATTAGCAAGAAATTAGCAATATTTCCACCATTTCCATTCAGTATAACAAGTCAGAAATCAGAATATCGCCGGCGCCAAATGTCTTCATTCTCCAATTTCTGGAAATCAGATCTAACCGTGAAGAAGACTGGAACTGATAATTTTATTTGACGGTTACTTATGTAACGAAAAAGATGGCGGCTGGTACATTTAACCATAATCCTTAGCGATGCTAAATGCGTTTTGATCAGGTGATAGTTTCCTTCTCGCAAATTTTGCTACGCTGACAGTTTTTTCTTCCCATATTTTTATTTTGGTAAAAAGGAAGCTTTTTAATTTACGTATTTAATTCATGTATTACCGGCGATTTAAGGTCGCAAAGCATTCTGCCATTCTGGTAAAGTGTGCAGCAATGCGTTTCTTATCACGAGCCTATCAGTATGTCATGAAGCATAATACGCTTCATGATAAGAAACAGTGTTAAAAAATTTCAAAACAAATTAATACGTGCATTTATAAATGCGGTGTTACACCATGCAAGTTTTCAACAACAAAAGTGTAACATAGCCCGCAATGTTGATGTCACGCAACGTACATTTTTGTTGCAGCAAGCGTTACACGAAGTAGACGATTGCGGCAACGGATTTCTGAAGCATTGCACAGAGTAACACCCCTCCTGCAACTTGTCTCGCAATTATTTGTGTGATAAGGAAGTTTAACGAGTAGTAGCACGGAAAATTACCTAGTGTAACACCCTCTGCAGCACAACTGGCAGCAACGCAACAGATTTAGCCATTGCGAGACAAGTTGCACGAAAAATTGGACAGTGTTAAATCTTAAAGATGCAAATCCCAGTCCTTTTTTCATCACGGTCAGCATTGTAATGAATTGACAGAAAGTGAAATAGACACACGCAGATGTAATTGTACAGATCACTTTGAGGCATACCTAATTTTAAGAATTTTTTATCACTGCACATTTTCGTGCAAAGTTTAGCCGGGCAGAAGAATGCCCTTGAAAATTACTTGATATTCAAAAATGCCAAAACAAACATACATCACCTACTGTTACTACATTCTACAACTATCTATGACAGCATAGTTTCATAATCCTGTCTGTAGAAAAGAAATATTTTCGTCTTGGCAAATGAGGGGCGGCGTAGGCGTGACAAACCTCTAGGTGGTTCCGGGGGCATGCACCCACAGAAAATGTTGTAATCTAGAGTCTCTAAAATTGCATTTCCTGCAATTTGGGGGAACATTCTATAGAATTCTGAAGATTATACACAATTTACACACAAAAGTTAAGTATTATTCACTCCATCTTCCAAGTTCATAAAGAGATTTTGCTTTGGTGAGACTTTGCTCATGTGACCAGGGACGTAGCGAAGGCAATGCATTTGGGGGGGTACATGACCCAGTTTGCCGACAAATTGGGCGTGGCATGGGCGTGGTCATGATGATTTCAATATGAATTTATTAAATTTGAAATTATGATCTTATGTTGTGAGAGATAGGGGATGATCTTGAGCGCTGTTGCCCTCCGGAAAATTTTAAAATATAGAATCCCGCAAATGGCATTTCCTGCATTCTGAGTGGTGATTTTCAGTCAGTTCAGAAGTTTATAAAATTTCGTATTTTGGACTGTTTTTTTTATGTTGACAACATACGTACAGCATTTGGGGGGAAGATTGTAAACACCCCATTCCGGCTAAATTTACGCCACTGATCAACACATACCCAATAATTTCAAATTTACGCCACTGATCAACACATACCCAATAATTTCAAAACATCTCCATGGTACTTTTTGTTGTGTTGTTGCCGATAATCATTATCAAATGTCAGCTTAATTTTCTTCCGCTTGCGTTTCAGGTGGTTGTTGTACATAACTTTCCAATCCAATATATTTGTTTAAATGTTTCAGCTAATTGTTCTTATCTAAAATATTTCTATCAGCGAGTCATCTTAAATCTTATGTGCGCTACCGCTACAATGCCCGAAACGTTATTACTGGTTGCGCATTTGCCCACGAAATATTGAGAGGCTGTTGTGTACTAGCCTGCGCCGCAGACGACTAAAACAGCAGTAATATAACACTGTTTTAGTCGTCTGCGGCGCAGGCTATTGTGTACTTGCACGATCGTGATTTCCGACGCAAATTCTAGTGGTGCTATACAGCCATATCTTGTGCTTTTGGAGAGACGATTGGCATTTCCGGATGGATTAAAAAGTGCGGCTCTACGTAAAACGCTAAATCTTCCCAGCATTTTTGTCGGAGTTTGGCCAGGGGTCGGTAATTATTCGGCATTTGTCGCCCCTTTTAACCAAGGATTTGTTGGGGATTTTTCAGGGTTTTTTGTCGATTTTTGCCGTTTCCGTTAAAAAATTCGCCTAAACATAAAGTTTATTCTCATTAGATCGCAGGTCCAAATTTGCCGAGATAAATCCGATTTGTGCCGACAAGAGCAACATTGGGGGGGTGCGATACCCCCCTTCGCTACGCCCCTGCATGTGACAAACTTTAAGTATAATATTAGTGTAGATACTCGATAATTTGGCAGTTTTCATATGATAGTGGTATCATTTTTTTGTTAATTAACAAATTATCAAAACAAATTTTATCACTGCACATTTTACATTTTATCACTGCACAAATTGGTTATCACTGCACACTAAAATTAGGTATGCTTTGAGGGCAAAACACACTTTTGTCAGTAAGGCACGATGTCAGGGACACGTGGGGAGCGAGCGATACGTCAGGCTAGCCATCCCTTTTAGCCTTGTCCTCAAATATGGGTTACAATGAAGTTCAAGGCGGGGGGTTAGGAGTTTCAGTGGTCTGGAATCAGGGGCCCCGGTTCAAGAGTGAGGACTCAGTTTGTAGTCGCGTGTCCAGAAATTTGGGACAGTCAGCGGAATAATCCGTTGGCTCAGATTTTGCTTGCTTGGGGCCCCTCCTATTGCTACGCTACTGCTAAAATCTTACAATTTATAACTATTGGTACAATTTATAATTATTGTAAATTCTAGGTAGGATATGCTGACAGTTTAGGGAGATGGATAAATGGACAACAAATTGATAAAGTTTGTAATTTTTATTGTCTTTGATATGCGTGTGTACTGATTTACTTTTAAATCCAATTCTTCGAACTGAACAAGTACAGGTCGTGACCAACATAGTTTTCTCAAAATAAAATCGTCTCAGGTTTAAAAATAATGGAGATCTTTGGCGCAATTTTTTCTATCAAGTTATCAGTAGCGATGCGCAATGTATTATAATATTGCGTCAATTCTTCAGTACTAAAAGTACATGCTAAATTAGAGACCACGATGTCCCTCTATTAAGCGGCCACAAAACTACTCCCCGAGAGCGGTCGCTTATCCCCATTCTCTCCACACGTCTCCAAAACACCCTGTATGTGAGGAATAGCCCACCTATAAGCGAATAGCCCACCTATAGTATATTACATTATTACTACAAATAAAAGCGCAAGAAGCCTCTGCGGCGAGTGAGGTTCGACTATAAGAGGAATAGCTTCACCATTTTTATCATTTCGCGCTTTAATATTTAATACGCTTGTGTATTTGTTATGGCCTATATATGGCTCTAATATATATTATATAAAAGAGTATCCAGGAGAAATTGACAACGTTTAACACTGCAGGGCATTCACAATAATACTTATGCTAATAATAACTCTAATAGCCAACACTATACACAAATAACAATAATTTATATTAATTAATATTAATTTGTCTTAGTAATAATAATTAATATTAATAAGATAAATATTAATTAATATATATTAATTAATTAATGCTCGAGGACAAAATTAATTCATTAATTATTAGGGCAAAATTAATTAATTGATGCAATAACTAGGGGACACAAAACGCCTGGGTGAGGAAAGGCAGTATGGTTATATACACTAAATAAACACCAATCAGAGTACGCGCGAATGGTATACAACTGTACAAATTGGAGGCCTGGTTTATTTTTTTCTGACCACTTGTGACAAGTGGAATCGGATGGTATAAGAAGATACAGGAGTAGAATGGGAAGAGTGTATCAAGAGTTTTGAGTGTTCCGCACCGAAGGAAACAACGGCTTCACACTAAACCACAAAACTTTGCGAATCTGAATCAGTTGTCAAAAGTTCTTCGACATGTTAACACATGAAGGGAGGAGCTTCGTAAGAAGGTATCGTGTTTTATATAATCACATGATTTATATACGCATTTTCATTGGTTCTTGCCCATAATCTATTAAAGGACAGATACATGGATGGCGTCAAACACGTCAGCAGCTGTGTTTTTCTTTTTTCATGCCCCAACAGTTTGATAAACCTTTGGGGTTGTTTTTGATTGTATAAAAAAATAGATTCCATTTTTTGTTGTCTGTTCAGTTATCGATACACAGAGGACGTCAGAACGTGGTAAGAACATCAGTGACCCACTCGACTCCGTCTCGTGGGCCACTTTTTTGTTCTTACCACGTTCTGACATCATCTGTGCATCTATAACTGAACAGACAACAAAAAAATGGAATTTATTTGTTAATTTGAGTCGCCAACCAGTACGCTAGATTGCCGTTCTATCGTTCTGGTTCGTATTCACTGAACGAGCTTCCCAACCATGCATCCGATACTGCGAATAAAACCCTTCGAAACTCAACAGAGGGGAACTCTGCGCGATTTTCACCATCACAACAGTTTGACACGAGGGTCATTTCGAGATTCAGAACTACCACATCGCGCACTCCCTCAGGCCAAGCGGTGCAGGTTTATTTTATATTTTTCTTCCACAAAGCGAATATGAATGTCAAACATTGAGACGTCTGCATGAACACTGTGTTGCAAAATTCCAAGTAGTGATCCTGAGATCTGGATCACAAATGTCGTCGTATCATTATCGTGGTGTGCATATGTACGTCGTAACCACAAGTTGCTCCTCGATGATAATACAACGCTTACTGCGAAAGGAGCGTTTTTCCCTGACACGCGCGCACCGTTGTTAATTCTCGTTCGAGAAGTCGAGCGTAAAGTAGTAGATACACCGCATATAGAACACTGCGTTGTAAAAGTGGAAAATGTGATCCTGAGAGGCGTGTGGAGAGCGTCGTATCAGCGACATTTCCCCGTAGAGAGCTCGTAGTAAAATATACACCGTGTAACGAGACCACGAGAAAACACGACCATACCAACGAAACCGGATTCTCTCCATCGGCGTTTCCAATCGTTCCTTTACAACATATGTTAAATGTATGGCTGGTACACTTCCGTACAGCACACATCTTCAAAAATATCTTAATGATTAAATAGCTTTGTTAACGGACTTTATCGTGCACATAGTTCAATCGTCAATCACAATGGGTTCGACAACGTTCGAAGCCAAACCACCGCCAGAGTTCCCAGAGCCATTCGGTTTCCCCACTGCTTCTGTGTTCACCTGCGCGATCGAGATAACCTGCTCGATTTTGGGAATTCCTAACTTGGCTTCGACGTTCCCAAGCACAACCGAGTTCTCAGGCTCTTCAGACTTCCCTGGACCAGCGACGACAGCATCCGAATTGTCCAAATCACCCGACGTGCCAGGATCATCCGGTTTTCCCAAGCCAAGCCAGGTTCCCTGGGGTTGAGCCGATTCTTCTGGAACACCAGCACTTCCCTGAGCACTAGACGTACTAGTAGTACCGGGGACCTCGAGTTCTACGGGCTTCGCCTCGTTTTCCTCTGGTAAACCCATTTCCTCATCGATTTGCACAACATCGGAATTCTGTTGGACGGTGAGGTCAGCTACGGCAACTTTCTCTTTCCCTTTCTTTGGCTTCCTGCTCTGAAAGACGAGCTCTTTCAGTTCTGGGGAACACTTCACTTCCATCCACGGTTTCCTTGGCAACCGATGTTTGACAACTTCCGCCAGTGTCTTCCTGGATGACCTATAAATTGATTCCAAATGTATTTTTTGAAAAATCAAGCCTACAATTATGTATTTTGGAAAGTATTCACTGACACAACTCGTTTGTTGGCGATAAATGTTAAAATTTAAGCATAGGACACCGGACAAAATACTGTACGGTGGCGTCAGCAATTCGCACGTGTCGTGCGGAATGGCGGGAGATGGCGTGAGCACTGATCTCAAAAATAGGACTGGATTGAGCTTTCTATTGTATCTGATGACCTGATTTCATATGTACTTCTAGTACGTATTCCATATAAGGAAGTGACCGACGAGCAAATAGAAGGCATTGACGAGCAAATAGAAGGCATTAACGAACAAATACATGGCACTCGTACCAGCCCGCTGGATGTTGGATTATTAACACGTTACGATATGTTCGATTATCCGCTCTTTTTAAGAAAACTACGTTCGCTAGCAGGATAAGCTGTACGCATATTGTAAACAGATAATTTATCTGTGTTTTAATATATATTGTAGCTTTGGGAGTTGATTATTTCTCAAGAAAACGTTCGTCGAAGACAGCCGTGTTTTTGTTTAAGATGGTATCCGTATTAGGAAAATTATATTTTGGCATGTTCGATTATCCGCGCTTTTAAAGAGAACTAAGTTAGCTACCGGGATAAAGCTGTACGTATGTTGTAAATAGATCATTTAACTTTCCTTTGATATATTCTATAGCTTTGGGGGTGGTTTATTTCTCAAGAAAACGTTTGCCAAAGGGTTAGGACCTTTGTTGTTTTGGGGTCGGTTACAATCCAATAACTAGGAGGCTGGTACGAGGGTTGAACGTGTCAGCTATTTGCTCGTTAATTCATTCTATTTGCTCGTCAATGCCTTCTATTTGCGCTTCCTTATAAGGAATACGTATACTAGATACCCCTATCCCTGATTTTGAAGCTTGCATATTTGCATAATGTTAATTGGCGAGAGATCATTAGAAGCTCCGAGTTTGCAAGCAAATCAAACTGTGACGCTCGCGAAATAGGTTTAGTGTCTGGCCAATATAGTTTCTTTGTTAACATTAAATGCATAAAATCTTGAACCTAATTTGACGTCTCATATTAGGACTTCCGACTTCATTTTGTGAACAATAATTGCTCGATCCAGTCTTCTTTCGAGATCAATGGGCGTGAGCAACGTGCTTCGCCACGTCATATCCACGCGAGGTTTTTTATATCTCGCAAGGTATTCCTGGCTCATTTGGTGAACATTTCTATTTCCAGCAAGTTGCCTATTCTTACCTGATAATCTTTGTAGAGCTAAAAACGAATTCCTCGGGTGGATCAATAAACTGGGGTTGTCTAGTCGGAGACAGTCGGCCGCGAGACTTGCTCTGACTTGTGCCGTTCACCGAGGAGTGGTTCTTGGATGGCGCGGCATACGACTTTCGGTTAGTGCTACCGCCGCCCCCCAGTGCAGGTTGACTGCTTGACGGCTGCACTTTTGCAGCCAGCGGCACTACAGGCTTGGTAAGGATAGCCGGTCGGACTTTAGGAACATTGACGAGGATTTCCCCCGGGTTCGCCAATGCGGTACTGGTGTTGTACGAAGTGATGCTGTGCTCGGCGTACGGGGCCATTTTTGTTACTCCGGGGCCCATACCCGGGTTGACGTCACAGTACGCCGGGTAGGACTTTTGTTTCGGAGGGCCTGGCTCGGTGACTAATGGCGACACTGAATGTACAGACTGCATGTGATGAGAAAGACTTGCTGTAAACGAAAAAACAAAATATAAGTTCCACGTTTGTTAGTGAAGCTGTTAATACTGTAACAAAATAAATTATAATTCTAACGATCTATATCTTAATTCAATAACTGCCTACTGATGAGAAACGTGCAACTATGGACATGCGCAATACGTGGTGTTGATTTGCGTGGTTGAAGACAACAATAATAATATCAATATGTTAATAACTCAAGTAGAGGTGACCGTGAGGTACTAGGTCTTAGTCGTCTTCTGGACGATCCTTTTATTTGTATCAAGGTTAGTATTTGGCGGGGGGTTAGAAAACCCATTTGGCGGGGGTTTAGGGTAAGCATCTAAGTTGTTTTGGGGTTAGCAGTTCCATAATGTATTTCATCAGATCGTATGATAGCAGTACAATCTTTCATTTCGTCCAACCTCTCGCGGATACTAAAAAAGATCGTCCAGAAGACGACTCAGACCTACTACCTAACGAACGACCCTCAAGTAGCCGCCAAACAGTCATATAAACACATAGGAACGTGGGGAACATAGGGAACATATGAAGAGGTACAGGGGAACATTGACCGCACACAACAAGTAGGGGAAAAGATTGACCAACCTACCTTGATTGTGCAATACCTTGCCGCATTGTGTACACTCACAGCCTTTCTTCCCGAGAGGTGAACTGCTTACAGTTACAAACCGTTTGGTTGGCGGACCTGGTAGTTCAGAAAATCAGTTCGAAAAAAAGAATCATTCAGTGAAATAATTTACATTACAAATATGTAAAAGATAAATTGGTTAGAAAATAGTTATAAATCTTGGCTATAGATTTTCCGGACGGAAAGCGTAATATAAAGTATAAAGATAAGAGCCCAGCTCAATATACGTATATGTATTGCCATAATAATATGGAAACAAGTCAAGTTTTAAAACATTTTTACTAACGTTTCGTTGTGAAGTTACAACCTCTTTAGAGTAACAATTACAGGTGTGAAAACAGATTGGTTGACCAAATATTTTGGTTAAAGTGACCTTAGTTTGGTTGTTTCAACCAATTAATTTGGCTGTTTCAACCCATAAAAAATGGTCAATTGATGCATCTGAGACAACCGAAAAAATTGGTTGTTTTAACCAATCTGTTTTTACAATTTATTTACCTACATACATACATATATTTTACTCATTAAAGGTTTGACCTTCTGAGTCCGGTTATCCCGACAGCCCGTATAGCGGTCGCGAATCCACCGTTTGAATTCCATCTTTCCCTCATCATTTTCTATAATCGACTCTTGTCCATACCCACGACTTTTTCAATTCTAACCTATCTGTTTGCTTTTCTCCTCTGCCACTTCCATGAACAACGTCTGTTTCTGGAGCGTGGAGTTGTGCAGTCTGACGCAGTGTGCTAACCATTCTAAATACCGTCGTTCTTGGTAGGCTTTTAATGGCTTTTTGGGCCAGTTAAGCGGTAGATATCTGCATTGGAGCAGACAAACCCGTAGTCCCAGTTTCCAGCTTCTTTTTCCTCTTCAGACAAACCTCGAGGTGGCGCATGACGTCTCTTCCATCCTCCTTTACAGTCTTTCTAAGAAGTCTCACCCGTTCCACTTCCAGTTTGTCTACAGCGCCGGTGTCTTTAATTACTCCCATGTTGCTGCATTATACATCATCCTTGCTCTAATGAAGGCATCCATATACACTGTACCTTCTTCGGGTTTTGCACTTCACTCGATGGTCGGCTTATAGGTAAATATATATTATATATAGGTAATATTTGGCATTTCACTCGATCAAACTACATGTTGAAAGGATTTATGGTGAAGGAAAATTTCGAGTGTTGGAATACATACATTTTAAGACCAAACTATATATATTATATATATTATATATATATATATATATATAGGCTTATGCATTTATACCTATGTAAATATAGATAGTTTTCACACATGTAATTGTTACTCTAAAGATGTTGTAACGAAACGTCAGTAAATATGTTCTAAAACTTGATTTGTTTCCATATTATTATGGCAATACATTTGCGTATATTTTTGCTGGGCTCATCTTTATACTTTGAGTTATGAATATGTAAACTATATGCGATAAGCACTATAAAATCAACCACCACAATTGTAATGCATATAATACACATACCATCAACGCCATTTTGCTGAATACTGCTGCTCTCAATAGACCTCTTACGAGACAAAAGGTGTTTCGATTTTGAACTACGGGGTTCGGTTACATCATTTCCACTCCCCGGCGCAATGTAAAGACGAGAGGAGTGTAGGAATTTCCTCGTCGGTGATGTAATGGGAGACGGATGGATACCCGATGTGGACTTTGACCTTGTTTTGGTCATGTGGGTTGGGGCTGGTGACGACGTGTTGACGGTCGGGATTTTGGGTGGACTCAACTTGAGCACTTCCACCACTTTCTCAAGGGACTTTCTCGCTTTTATTCGTTTTGTTTTGAGAAGTTTCGCCATGTCTGTAGCACAAACCTTTTTTACACCTACAGAGAAAACAAGTGAAGTTTGTAAACGATACATGGACGATTGTCAAGCTCAAATCCTCAGAAAATGTCCCGGACAGCTATCGAACATGTAACCGCTGATTGGGCTGTTCCATTTAATACCCGTACCGAAGATGTCCAGCAAACCTGAGTGTCTGAAAGGCGTCACCCAGTTTCACCGATTTTCACCGATTTTAGGGCATTTAACGCAATAAATGCAATAAATGATGTTGGTGGACGTGCACGAAAAAGTATATATATATGATTTTGTATATATATGATTCTACTCAGTTCAAGATCAAAATATTACGGATATGTAAAATCCCCAAACGTGAGATAGGCACTTTAACTTGTACTATGATACCCTGAGCCGGTTCAACCCCAGTTAGCTCTGCAACTTACATGCTTGGCGAATTTCGTTGGAATTGAGATTCACGTTGAACACTCGAGCTAAGTGAGGAAACTTCAGAAGATCCGTGCACAAATACCGGGCGTGTTTGGTTAAAGGAAGGGCCTTCATAAAGAACGGATTCTTCGGCTTAGCACGTGTCGGACTTGAAGGTCGCATGGCATGATAGGAAGACAGATGGCGGGTAAGGTTGGCTTTCGTGTTGAACGTCTACAAAAGTAAAACAAAAACTATGTACAATGTAAAAAGATAAAAGAAATACCATAGAGACGAAAACGAACCACGTAATCCAAACAAATTTAAACAATATTGTTGCCTTCGTGCCTCCTCCAAACAATGGAGGAAGATGCGAGCAAACGTATTTCTTATTTCTTTATGCAGAAAGAGACGCACAACAAAAGTCTCTTTGTTCAGTTGAGTAGCTGTAGCTTGATGTTGTGTTAAGGTGGTTCGATAGTCTAAATCATTTTTCCCCATAAAAAGTTTTGTAATGCCTGAACTTTATTTTGGTTCATTGCATAGCTCTAGCGGTGGTCTTGATTATTGAAACGTTTCACACTTGTAGCATATGTATATCTAGAGAAATTGTGTTTATGACAAGCGGCAGATTTTATGCAAATTAGTTTTATGGATTTATTGGAAACACGATTTCTCCACTCAGGTAAACTTTGAGGGTATAAAACTTTTCAGCAAACAAGACCACCACTAGAGCTATGCAATGAACTACAATGAAGCTAAGATCTGCATTACAAACATTTTTATGCGAAAAAATACAATTTCTCATGATTTAGACTATCGAGCCACCTTAAATTATCAATACCCAGAAAAACTCTAAGCTCCAGACAAGACTCGAACGCGCAACCTTCGGAATGAAACCATCTAAAGCCATTTTAGTTCTAGTGGGTCAATGGTTAGAGGGTCTGACTAGCATTCAGGTTTCTGGTTCGAGTCTTGTCTGGAGCTCAGAGTTTTTATTGACAATTATAGGGACACTCCACTCCAAAACAAGTGTTACTTAAATGAAAGTTCTTTGTCACCTTACACGAGAATGGGTATTAGTTTTCTTCTAATCGTTTTAGATTTAGAGAAATTTGGCTTTGTTTAACGTATTTTTTTGTAAATTGAAAGCCACCATATTTGTTCTGATTGCGGGCGAATGCGGTCGCTCCCGTTAATTTTTGACGTCATTAAGTGATAGAAACCCTGGCTATGAAAAGAAATCCTTCACAATAGTGTGAATAGGAATCTGCACAATACACTAAAACACGTAATTGTCATGCTATTGTAAAGGGTTTCTTTGTGTAGTGTTTCTATCATTCAATGACGTCAAAAAATAATGCAGTTGATGTAGTGACGTCATACGAACAATTCACAAAGTTCGTCGGGAAATGCTCGGTCTATCTTCGCGTTGCGCGAAATATATTCCCAGCGAATTTTAATTCAAAATGAATACGGTGTAACGGTGCTTGAACTTGTAAACAAAAGACTAAAAATGTGGAAAAAAGGGGCAATTGTTTTGTCGGTTTTATCGATGTATGTCCCTCCCCACAGTGTATCATAGTCTGTGAACTTGACGACTGTATAATAAACAGATTTCTCCACCCATGACCCAGTTATGATTGAATCAAAATAATGAATAATACGTCAACTGAGTGCAGCATCTCAAAGCATAGTTAATATTTATGGCATATGTATACAGTATACTATTTTCTATTTCACTAAAAACATTAAAACAACATATAAACAACCCAAGTAATCAAAAATAGAAAAAATCAAAGCAATCATCGCCATTAGCACTCCTGAGAATATTGGAAGATGAAGAATAACTCCTTACTCTTCTAGCATGCAGTTCAATTAATGGTGCCAACCACACGGCGCCATCTTCTTGATTTATCTATATTTACGAACATTTTCCGACGATTTGTCGATATGACGTCACTACATCAACTGAGTGCAGAATAGCCTCACCCGATCGACCGCATTCGCCCGCAATCAGAACAAATATGGCGGCCTTCAATTTACCAAAAATACAATAAACAAAGCCAAATTTCTCTCAAACTAAAAGGATTAGAAGAAAACTAATACCCATTCTCATGTGAGGCGACACTGAACTTTCATTCAAGCAGCACTTGTTTTTGGGGTGGAGTGACGAGTGTCCCTTTGCAACAGCTTGCGCAGGAAAACCTTTACAGAAGTATCTTTCTTTTAATATTTTACGAGATGGAGGGATTTGCGAAAGGGATTTCACTTGAAAACTGACAAAGAATTGCCAGGCGTGCTGGGTATTTGAGTACGCGTTCAAAATAACGGTCAAAATCTACGATGAAACGTCATTTTGCGATTTGAGATCTACAAATACAGGCCGTGCAACGGAGGGGTTAATGGGGACCATTCTCATTGCAAAACATATAATATATTCTTTGAAATAATTAATATAAGAAGTTTGTCCGATAGAACAGGCGGGAGGGGGGTTATTGCGTATACGTATTTCTAGTACCGCACATATTTTCACGTGTTGTCACAGAGCGTAGAACGTTGCACTGAAGTAACTTTACCATACCTTATCACAACCGACCGATATACATTTGAACGGTTTGTGAGTTATCATGTGATTCGTGAAACGTTCTAAATAAAATAATTGAAATTCAAAATGAATTCAAAATGGCGCATTTTGGCAACGTTCACTTATCTATAAATAAAGACTGGATCGAGCAATTGTTTGGATGCTGCGAAAAAAATGAAGCCGGAAATATTTCGCGGCGGCCATCTTAACACTCGAAATTTTCCTTCACCATAAATCCTTTCAACATGTAGTTTGATCGAGTGAAATGCCAAATATTACCTATAATATACCCAGAATCTTATCCCGGCATTACCACCACCATATATACAGAACTCGTGACTAGGCTCTCAGCAACGGCTTCCGTAGCTCAGTGGTCGGGTCGGGTTCAATTCCAGCCGGAAGGCCTTGAAGTTGCATTTTTCGCAACTGGTCCCGGTTTGGTCTTATGTATTCCAACACTCGAAATTTTCCTTCACCATAAATCCTTTCAGCACGCTATATAGTTTTACTGTAGGAGACAGAGACTATTTGTCTCTGATCTTTTAAGATGCTAAAATGAATCAGTTGTCGAAGGTTTTCCCATAATTTAGAACACAAACTACGGCTCCATTACAGTAACTATGAAGACAGAATTAGCGCGTGGCGGCCATATTGGAGTGACCACCGTGCTGGTCCAATATGGCCGCCACGCGCTAATTTTACGTAGCCGTAGTTTGTGTTCAATATTATATATGGGAAAACCTTCGACAACTGATTCATTTTAGCATCTTTAAAGATCAGATACAGATAGTCTCTATCGCCTACAGTAAAACTATATAATGTGATCCCATCAAGATGGCCGCCACGAGCTACTTCCGGCATCATTTTCTGAACAACAGTTGCTCGATCCAGTCTTTATTTAGAGATCAGTGGTTTGAAGAGAGATATCTCCGAAAAAAATAGACCAAATTAAAAACTGTAAAATCAGCTATTTTTGCATCTTCTAAATGAAAATAAAACAACTATTCAGAGCTTATAGGCATTGTTAAGAAACAACAATAATCACCTGCTCTGTTGAACACCTTTCCACAGAGACGACAAGTGTAGTGAGCTTCCTCAACACCTCTCCGATTTGAAAATCCATCTAAAACGAAGATAACAAAGACATAGACCACTTTCATAATGGCGACCAATTTAAATATTCTTTTATGTGCATCGAAATTAGCCTTTTTAGCCTCGTTTGGAAGCAAAGATTCTTTAGAATTACAGACACACAAACGAGGCCAGGAAGGCTAATTTAGATGCACATAAAAGAATATTTAAAGTGCCCCTAACCTCAAATGTTTTATTGTCTTATTTGGAAGAACTTTTAAAATGATAAAGTAACTTCTTTTGAAGATTTTCGTTTCTTTGCTTTCTTTTTGAGATATATCAGTTTGTTTGATATGCAAATGTCTGGAATTTCGTCACACATGCATAATGACTTATTGGAGAAATGTGTATATCTCTTACATTCTCGAACGAAATCCTTTAAAATCAAGAAGTTTGGTGTTGTGGGAGAATCGCACACATGTGTTATTCACACTTTAGTGTTTTTATTTGATGAACGCAAAGATATATAACATTCTCTGATAACTCATTATGCAGGTGTGACGAAATTCCAGATATTTGCATATCAAACAAACTGATATATCTCAAAAAGAAAGCGAAGAAGTGAAAATGTTCAAAAGAAGTTACTTTATCATTTTAAAAGTTCTTCCAAATAAGACAATAAAAAAATTTGGAGGTTAGGGGCACTTTAAATCTGTAGCTATTGAAAGTGGTCTATGACGGGGATCTGAGACACTGTAGGTCCACAATTCCACTCAGAAACATTTTCTGAGGATTTGAGCTTTACGATCGTCCACGTATGATGATATCGATGATGATATCGATGATGATATCACGTTCCTTCCCTTCACTCACTTGGTTTTTTCAATCCACCATATTTCTTCCAGTAGACCCAGCAGACAGAACAGAGATAATGCTTGTATTGATTGTTGGTTGTACTCCATGGAAACCAGTGAGTTGAAGTATTGGCTAGGCAAGAGAAGCAAAGCGTTATCAAGCAGGGTGAAAATCCTGGTGAAACGAGGGTGACAGTTGTATCTCTCGTTTCATCGCCAACTTTCATCAACTCTCGTGTACTATCGTCAACTCTCGTGAAGTCTCCTGTACTCTCATCAACTCTCCTCTACTCTCATCAACTCTCCTCTACTCTCATCAACTCTCCTCTACTCTCATCAACTCTCATGTACTCTCATCAACTCTCATGTACTCTCATCAACTCTCCTGTACTCTCATCAACTCTCCTGTACTGCCATCAACTCTCCTGTACTGCCATCAACTCTCCTCTACTCTCATCAACTCTCCTCTACTCTCATCAACTCTCCTCTACTCTCGTCAACTCTCGTCAACTCTCCTCTACTCTCGTCAACTCTCATCAACTCTCCTCTACTCTCATCAACTCTCCTCTACTCTCGTCAACTCTCATCAACTCTCCTCTACTCTCGTCAACTCTCATCAACTCTCCTCTACTCTCATCAACTCTCCTCTACTCTCATCAACTCTCCTCTACTCTCATCAACTCTCCTCTACTCTCGTCAACTCTCATCAACTCTCCTCTACTCTCATCAACTCTCCTCTACTCTCGTCAACTCTCATCAACTCTCCTCTACTCTCGTCAACTCTCATCAACTCACCTCTACTCTCATCAACTCTCCTCTACTCTCATCAACTCTCCTCTACTCTCATCAACTCTCATGTACTCTCATCAACTCTCATGTACTCTCATCAACTCTCCTGTACTCTCATCAACTCTCCTGTACTGCCATCAACTCTCCTGTACTGCCATCAACTCTCCTCTACTCTCATCAACTCTCCTCTACTCTCATCAACTCTCCTCTACTCTCGTCAACTCTCGTCAACTCTCATGTACTCTCACGTACTCTCATCAACTCTCATGTACTCTCATCAACTCTCCTGTACTCTCATCAACATCAACTCTACTCTCATCAACATCAACTCTCCTGTACTCTCATCAACTCTCCTGTACTCTCATCAACTCTCGTGTACTCTCATCAACTCTCGTGTACTCTCATCAATTCTCGTGTACTCTTATCAACTCTTGTGTACTCTAAATTTCTCTTGATCTAAGCGGGATCAAGAGGACAGCTCTCGTATAGTCTTGTCTACTATCTCTCATCGACTCTCTCTTCTTCGTTTAGCCTTAGTAACAAAAATACTAGTATAGTCGAATATTATCTGATATATACATCGACCTACCGTAACAACTTTCGCACGAATAACTTGGAGTAGGTGGTTTGGTTAACACCCCAGGCGGTGGGTAAGGAATGCTGTTCACGGACTCTTTGTCACCTGATCCGGTAATACACGTTGTACCAGGGCTATGAAACGCAAGTAAGAACATTGAAACGCAAGTAAGTGGGTTGTTTTAATAAAACTAGTGAATGCAAATCAGAAAAAAGTGTAACCTTTACTCTGACATGTGAGTCTCATGCGTAAGCGCAATGGTTGTAGTAGCGTCTCGCCGGCCACCAGATTACGTGTTGATATAGCTAAAGTGCCTCGTATCTCACGTTTGAGGATTTTACATATTCGTAATATTTGGGTCTTCCTGAGCAAAATCATAATATATCTTGACAGCCGAAAATTTCATCTTCATGGACTTTTTTTGCTGTTTAAGTTATCGGATGTCATGTCACAAGAGGCATTTTTGTGGCAAGTAACCGAAGAAAACTGGTTTGGAAAGGCCTCTTGTGACATCACATCCTGTAACTTTGACAGCGAAAAACTCCATGAAGATGAAATTTTCGGCTGACAATATATATTATGATTTTTCTCAGGAAAACCCAAATATTACGGATCTGTAAAATCCCCAAACAAACGCGAGATAGGCTTTAAAACTTACGGGTTTGACACAAGAATTTGTTTCAAGTCAGCTTCCTTTTCCATCGTCTTTAGTCTTTTCTGTGATAAAAATGAACAAAAGAAACCTGTCAAGCCCGACACAATTGAAAGACAAGGCTGCTCGTATCATCGACACAATTAACAAAACAGAAAAACACACCTGTCTCACATATCGGTCTGTTGTTTTCCACATATAATAATACTCGATAATACTTGAGATACTTTTCCAAGGAAGCTACAACGGCAAGAATAACTGAATAAGGTGAAATTGGAATGCCGCTGGGTCTATTGCAAGGGCTTGTGACATCATAGTCTCAACCCATCATCTCCAAGCAATGCGCAAAAGGTAGAGATATACAGACATATCAAGACTGCTGAATTAGCAGTACGTATATGTCGCACGTACGAACTAGTACGCAACGTAGCCTTCGTTCTGCCATCTGAGTCCTGGTAGCTCAATGTCAATGGTTAACCGGAGATCATGAAGGTTGCGGATTCAATTCCTGTCTGGGGCTCAGAAACATATTTTGAGTTTGCGTTAAAAGCTTGAGTAGCAAACAATTCATCAAAGTTTTTTATTATTATTATTTAATCAAGTTCATATGAAAGATCTTACTGACTTTAGTTTATTCCCAAAGTTTCAGCATTCCTATCAATTTAGTTAAGAAGATATGGCTAGTCGCAGTTGAAATTTTAAGATTTTGACACCATATTTGTTTTCGAGTTGTTTTGATGGCAATTACATAGTGATAGCTGTTGTGAGTGCTCTTTGGAGGAGAATTAGTCGATATTTAGTTCCTCAAGTGAGAAAGTAAAGGAGCTTCTTAGGCATAATACGAGATAGAAGCACTCAGTGACGTCGTATTTGAGAAACAACCAAGTATAGAGGTAACGAGAATAAAGGAAATGATCACCAAAGGTGCAGAACTCAGACCTGTTTTTAAAACAACTTCTCCCAACTAGTACTGTAAGAAATGCTGGAGACCAATAAGGAGAATTTGTATGTTGATATACTGGGGAGTAAAGGATTAAGACTGGTTTCAACACAGTTTCGACACTTAGTGATCATTTCCTATATTCTCATTACCTCTATGCTTGGTTAACCATTGATATTATTAGGAGAACTTAGGTGTTGATCAATCCTTATTATACTGGAAACTTACAAAGTCCTTTTGAATATCGCTGAAGTCCTTTCCATACTTTGTGACAGCTTCTTCAAACAGGCCAGCTTCACCTACAAACGCAAAACTAAACTTAACTCAAAATTATTTCAACCAAAATAAGTATAAAAGAATCAACGAAACGTGTTGTTTCTTTGCATAGATCATTCTCACAAAGACGAAACGGAAACGATGCTCGTGGGTCAAAATAAAAAAACTCATAAAACTATGTTTGGATACAGAAATGAATTGTTTTGCCTCAGTTCGAACAACAAACGAATGAGAAAGGACACAGGAAGTATTAGTTGAAGGAATTCTTGCTTTTCTGAAAAGTTTTTAAAGCACTTGAAGTTTGAACACAAAAATGTTATTATTTTTTCATACTTTCAACACTAGGCAACGTTTCGTGAAATTTGACATGCAAAAGTTTTGCCATCTATGCGTTTGTTACAAGGTATGCATGCAGACCGAATCGCCAAATCGAGACAAGTTCAGATAGGGGTGTTACACTGTGCAACGCTGAAAAAGGTTGCTTGCAGCAACTGGTTGCAGCAACTGGTGTCACAACAATTATAGCAACTGGTGTTACAACAATTTTCGCCGTTGCAAGGTACAGTTGCATGTTACATTGTACAGTATGGTTCGTGCAACTTGTTTCATAACGCTGTTGCGAGACAAGTTGCATGAAACATTGCACGGTGTAACATATCCTTTAGTTTTGGTCACAAATTATATTGCTCAGTAATTTCTGTATTCTACTCCTCAAGTAAGTACCTCGTCGTGATGGCAAAAAAGTAATTTCTGCATCGCAATTACTTCCCTTATCTACAGTTATGGTGTACTTTCTTGTAAACAATAATTTACATACCAGCGGACCATTCTTCCATTTCGTCTCGACATAGCACTGGTCCTCCGGATGGAACCAAACAAGCAACAGCTTTACTAATGTCATAATTGCTTTTATGAAGAACGCTCAGTGCGTGGAACTGTGGGAGAAATAAAAACAAATTCTGAACAAAAAAAACAATCTTCTCTCATCTCTTTTTATTTCAACATCACAGCTCAGTTGCATTTCCCAAAGACAAAGGGGATTACGTTGAACTTGTTTCTTGTTTTCACAAGAAATTTGCTAAGCTTCAATACCAACCTGAGTTATATCTCTTGAAGCAGCTGCAGCGCTCATATGAAGACTGGGTTGTTTTACAGAACTGCTGCAGTCTAATGCTCGGGCAAATGTACCAACAGACCTAAAGAAAAATAGCAGAGGTAACTTTACTGATAATCTTCTCAAAAATCACAACTTGTAAAAATTCAAGTGCTGATAAAAAGAGAGACCAAAGAACAATTTTCTTTTTCACAGTAAAAAAATAATGCAGCTCACCTAGACACCACTAGAAACTGGTCCACCTCTCTGTCGGTTAGTTTGTGCTGAGTTGTCCAGAGCATGGTTTCCAACTGGGCTGAATCCCGGGTGTCCTTGCTTGCTACATTTATCAAAAAGCAAACAGAGAGTCAAACAATTTTGCCATAAAATTTTAAAATACACTGTCACCAATAAGCATATTCAGATAGATTATAAAATTAAAAGTTTGCTATCATTGGGACTGACAGATACTGTACAGCTAGCCCAAAACAATGTTAAGAAATCTTTTGATTTGAGAACCCTGTTCTTGTAATTTTTCTTGCAAAACATTAAACAGTCATGTGTTAGGATAAGGAAGAATTTTATCTCCTTAAAATCAAGGGATACTTCGCAAATTGAAAGCAAAGTGTAAAATCTTTGTCCAATTTGGATATCATGTATTGATTTTCTTCATGAGTTGGGAGAAGTTGTGGCCAAGGACAAAAAGAGGAATGCGGATGACACATGGTTTGTCTCTAAGAAAAGGTTTAAAGAGTATAGATTTGAAGTAATCTACTGTACATATAATCCTAGAGTTGGGTGGCTAAAATTAGACTAGGGATCATTATAAAATTGTTATGTTTTGTCCCTTAAAGCCCCCAGTTATCACAATTCACCCCCACTCTATGGAAATATTAGTACAGTACATACTATCTTCAAGTTTGAATGGAATAATAGGTTGATACTGTGTTCCAACACCAGTTTCTCCTTTGTCAGCAAGCAAAGCTTTCAGTTGTGGATCATAAACCAGACAGTAATAAAACCAGTCCTAAAATTCGCATTTAAGATTAAATTTTGTATTGTTTTTATATTGAATGTATAATAAGAACACTAGTGTGAAAGCGAAGTGGAGGAGTAAGCGGAGATTGAAGAGAGCCATGACAAAGACGAACGTAGCAACTTTTGAAAAAGCAGACATGACAATGCTACAGTTATTGATGTGTAGGATGAAATGGGAAGATCACTGTATGTCTCAAAAACTAGAACAGCGCTCTAAATAATTTTGCAAAAGTCGTGGCCAGTATGACCGAACAGACGTGAATTCAGGTGGACAAACGTGAATTCAGGCGGTCAGATCTAAAATTTGGATGGTCAACTATTTTTTCTTTAATTTGTGCATTAAAAACTAAAATCTTCTTTCCTTCTATAACTTTGTATCAAGGCCATGAACGTTCGATCGTCACTTCTTCTGCTGCCATTTTGACAGCAACTTCAATCCCAGGGCTTTTGATTAAAGTTGAAGTCAACCTGTGGTGCGACAACTTGGCCTCAAATGAAGAGCTTTTTAAAGGTGTCACCTACTGCTGCCCCCGATTATTTTGAACACTGTTAGAAGATGTGTTGAGGAGAAATTAGGGAGCTTAAGCATCGACGACGAAATAGGACGACGACGTCGACCGGAAATAGACTTGGCACTTTTGAGTGGACTGCGCATGTCTGATTTTGCCATGCCGTCGTCCTGCCTTCGTCGACGACTGAATTTTACAGTGGAAGGCGTTTTCCTAAAACGTAGGTATTTTAGTATCTTAAAATGCAAAATACACTTGACTACTTGGCCTTTGATTATTAACTGCAAAATTATTTTCCTTGCATGGATCGATAGGACTTGAATAAGTTGTATTTCACTGAGTTTTTGACCCTCTTGATGAATATGTTTTGTGTGGCTTTCTTTCCCACCATAGCACAAGAAATTACAACATGACGGCAAAACAAGAAGAACAAGTAACTGCGAAAAAGTAAGTGTAAATAGTTTTACAAATCCCTTATTAGTGTACCGTTATAGTAAGAAGTAGTCAAGGTTGTTTCTAAGCTTTAAAATATTTATTTTATTTCAGAAGCAAATATTTCCAGTGGACAAACGACCACGATGTGATTATGTGTAGGGAGGTCCTTATGTGTGAGCCGTATAATTTCAAGCTAAGAAGCCCAGAAAGAGGACAAGCTTGGGAAAACATTGCCCAGCAGCTTAATGCCATTGATCAGCCAAGCTTCAGAGTCACAGCTAGATCCGTAAGGGATAGATTTTCATTGTTATCAACCAAAAATGCTCAAAAACTACGAGATGAGGATAAAGCTTCAGGTATTGCCGTGGAACAAACAGAACTAGATAGCTTGCTAGAAGACATATTGGAGCGAGAAAAGGAGGCAAAACTGAAATTGGACTCCCAAGATCTTGAAAAGAAGAATAAGTCGGATAAGGAAAAGGCTGCAGCAGAACAAGTCAGGAAGCAAGCACTTGAGAGAATGGGTAAAAGAAAAAGTGAAGATGGCGAAAAGCAAAAAACGAAGGTGAGGCGAAGTACAGCTGCTGTTATAGATTATTTGGCAGAAAAGTCAGACAAGGATATCTGTTATAAAAAAGAAGAGTTGGAGGTTAGAAAGAGAGAGATTGAGCTGACAGCAGACAAACAAGATCAATCTTCCAAACAGCAGCAGGCAATGTTCACAGCAATGATGAATCAATTACAACAACAACAGCAGCAGCAGCAAGCTATGCAAGCAATGCTAATTGCACAACAAGAGCAGCAAAACAGGATTGTACTGTCATTGATGGACAAAAAGGTATAAACATTTGGCAGTATAAATCCAAGTTCAAGTGGTGTTTAAGTAATGTATGTTACATAATTTATGTTTGCAAAAGTTAAAACAAGGAAACGTTTACAGAAAGAAATGTTTTATTTTATTTTTCATGTTTATAATATATGTTTATATATATGTTTGGTTTTCTAAACTTCATAAAAAAGAAATTACTGTATCTGCATTTCTACTTTTCAAAATAAACTGGATTTGTATATTTTGTATATAATATTGTGTATACATTTGGTATATTTGGACTTACAGTATTTGGAGTTTTAACCCATAAAAAAATGTTGATATCAAAGAAAACAATGGGATATTAGTGGCTGGCTACTAAGGTGTATTAGACTAATATTTATTTCATGGGCTATAAAATAAAATTATAATTCTTGATATGTTGTTGGGGGAGGGGGGGTTGTCAGAGTTTAGGAAAAATACCAAAAACAACAACAGGATGTATTTTAATTATTCAGAAAAGTCTACAGTTCATCATTGCATTATATTTCACTATAGAAATGTACTGTAGTATGTCCATTTGCTAATTAAAATATTCATCAAGTGTAGGTGGCCTGAGATCAAAATAAGTTGATGTTAAGTTTCCATACAAGCACGTCAATGCATTTCTAAGGATTACTGACACAACATACATTTTCCCTACACTGTTTAATAGAAGTTTTAAATTTTTTTTGAAGTCAATAAACTTAAAAGAGTTTACTACATCCCCAAAGAGCCACTCTACTGAAGTCCTTACAGCACTCATCTCAGCATTATATGCTAGCATCTGGGGAGTGAGAACACCATACTTGAATGGACCTTGCAAATGTATTCTGAGGGGGTATGCTGGATCACCATAAAGGCATAGTGGCTGACCAGCTGGATTGAAAGCAAACTGCTGAAGGTTATCTAGTAACCCAGAGTCAGCTAACATACCAGCATCATGTTTCTTTCCCTCTAAAAGTAAAAGTATATTTTTAAAATCCTGCGCTTTTAAATATACTTGTTTCGAAAATTATTTACTTATTTTTAATGTATTTGAATGGTATGGGCTGTAGTTAAAGGCAACAGCAAAGAGATAGTTTTTCCCATTTAATTTTGAAAATTTGTTATTCATTTCCATCATATGTCATCCCCAGGCGGCAGGCCCCATAACAATTATATTATCTTAATAAAAAAGGATAGAAAATGGCATAGTGTATCTTACCAACTGGACCATACAGGTTTCCTATTAAACCATTTGGCAATGCAAGGCTTTGGAATTTTAGCGCATGAACCCTCTTGTGGCCATTATAGACAGTGCGTTGGTTTACCCCTGGCCTTGATATCGGTCTAACAGTTCCATCAATAAAGCCAAAGCAATTTCCTAAAGGTGCTCCCTTGGCTGTAATGGCATCAACATAGATGTGAAGTTTTGCAGGATTTAGAATGTCATGGTTCCACTGCAGTACCTTGTCTCCATGAGTGTCATAGATGTGCTCTAGTACTTGATTCGTAATCATACTGATAACTGGAACTGGTTTTGCAAATCTGTGGATCATGTCTCCATATCTACAAGGGTACGACATCCTCTTGAGTAACATGCACAGACCCTCAGTACCATCGCAGGTGGAGCGTTGATTGCATGTTATGGTGTCAGGAATATTTAAAACATCTGAAAGAACTGATATATCTCGTTTTCGAAATCGAAACTCAGCCACACACTCGGATTCATTTAGTTCGTCAAGATCAAAACCAGCGTAGGAATCGTAGGGAAAATCTGGGTTTCTTGATGAATACAGGTCAAATAGCAAAAGGAAGTCTTCATCGTCAATTAAGCCTTCGTCATGGTTGATGAGAAGTAAATTTTGCACATCTCGGAATGCCATACCGGTACGAACTTTAATAACACAATACAAATGGCGTCGTCTTCACCGAAAAAAGGTTTGCTTAACCTTTGAAGATTCCCGCCGAAAACGAAATCCTCGCCCCAGTCTTTTTCAAATATGGCGTTATTATTCCGTTGTCGTCATCCTATTCGTCGTCGTTGCTTAAGCTCCCTATTGGCTGAGATGGTTTGGGCATGTGGAATGAAGAGATTTGGAATTTTGCATACAGTATAATATATTTAGTTATTGAATTTTCAAACTGAAATGTAGATATTTGATAAATTGTACATTGGTTACTATTGTTTGGCCGTTTGTGAATGAACATGTCCTGATCCAGTTAACCGAGGGGTAAATTACTCTGAAAAAAGCGTACGAAGATTCTTGGGATAAAAAAATCCCTGCAATTTTTCTCGGGATTCTGGGATTTTTTTGCCAATTTTCAGGGATTTGGGGTTTTTTCAAGATTTTTTTCGAAATATTTTCCCCGTTTTTTTTTCGCCGAACTTTTTCCGCAATTTCGAATTAATAAATTAATAAATTCCGAATAAATATGCAAAACTTACCCAAACACGTGTTTGTCGCCATTTTCCTCCCGATCCTCATGAGATAAAAAAATTATTACATGAAGTATTGCACTGAACATGGAGATTTCGAGGGTATGGAATGGATATAAGGGTATTTTAAGGGTTTAAATAGGATATTCCATGGGAGATTTTTCAAAATTTGATGGATTTCTCGATTTTGCGATGATGTTGAGGTTTTTATTGTTTTTTTCCGAGTATTTTCTGAAATATTTAGAGATTTCGTGGGATTTTTTGGAATTTTGGGATTCTGGGATTTTTATTAAAATTAGTAAGATTTTGGGATTTTTTAAAAGATTTTTTGGGATTTTTGACGAAGTGTACGAAGATTTTCAGAGTAATTCACCCCTCGCAGTTAACAGTACGGTAGTTACTTAGATTACACATTTTAAACATAATAAAACAATTATTGGAACAATTATCAAAAATTAAATAGTATGTATAGTTAGTTATATAATTATATAATCCATATTCTTTACAAGTGTTTGAACTTGCTTCTCAAATGAACATGTATTTTGAGAGAAAATCCAAGTGGGTGATATTTATGTAAAATCTTCCTCTGGTTTCAAACCCTCCATCACACAGTTGATGTTTTTAGTTTATGAATTATTAACATATTTGAGAAGAAAAAGCGCCCTATTTCAAAATATCAAAATATCATAAATCAAGATCTAGTGAATATCATATTACTACTGTATTACCTCTTTTTCAGAGTATCTTGGAAGTGTTTCAGTTTCACAATATAAAGCCACCAAGCATTTTCCTCTACAATGTTAAAAGGAACAAATACCAATGAAGTCAGCATCAACCAGCGTATATTAAAATTTTCATGATTTATGGCATTTTTGACATAATTTAAGGTGGTGGTGGATGGGTGCACCCCGCTGAAAAATCTGCACCCCCTCTATCAGATGAGCCTGGATCTGCCAACCTCTATCAGATGAGCCTGGATCTGCCCCTGTTGCACAGAATGAATTAAATATCATCTTTCCTCTGTTTCTTTGCACAGTTCTATGAGGGTATAAATAGGGATCCTAACCTTACAACAATCACCCCCTGATGAAGACAGCTAGACAGTAACTTTTAAAGTTATGTTCAAAAACTTTTTAAGCCAGAGTAGCATTAAACTATTGTCTGATTTATCACCTGGCAGCATAATTGGGAAATTGTTTATTAAAGTGCCTATGACGTCTGTGGGGCAATTCCATATAACGGACATTACACAGTTTGTCAAATGTTGAAAACTAATTTGATATATTTCTTCCACTTTTACCATTGTTTCATTTTGAATTAGAAATTCTGATAAGTGAACAACAATTGATGTTCAACTTACTAATTTTTCAGAGTGTTTTGGAAAATGTCATATATTTACAATCACAATATTTTGCGTAACGGACATTACTCCAGAAAAGACATGCCTATTTTAGTACTTTTTCAAACAACATATCTTCTCAATTACAATGATTGTTACAACAAAACACCTAAATTATGAATCCATTTGTACATACTTTAAAATTATTTGTACATGTTGGATAAAATTTTACCTTTTTTTGAAATAAATAACAAATTTGTGTGTAGCGGACATTACACAGAAGCCGTAACGGACATTACACTTTTGTCTCATGCTTCTCTATTGATATTTGTCCCCTAAGTTACCCAATTTGATAGGCGATTGGATTTAAAACAAATTTAATTCATTGTAATATTTTCAACAATGTGTAGTTCCAGAAAAAATCCATAACCCCCCCCCCACGGAAGGCAATTTGTCTAGTACCCCCCGTACCCCCTGGAATTACCTTTTTCCAGTCAAACATTGACCCCCCCCCACCCCCTGGAATTTCCGAAGCTACAATGTATTAAATTTAAAATGTGAATAGTATAGCACGGAATTGCATGCAGAAAAACGTCTTAAAATGCAGTGCAATGTAACAGAATAGGGTTCTTACTGTATAGACACTAAGACACAGAATACATAAAGCTCAAGATATTCAGCGCAAGCGAAATATTAAAACGAGAGTATAGGCATATAAATTGATGCAACACTACCGCATATTCTGGAACAAGAAAGCGCCAAGCGGAGATTTGTAGTAGCAACGCGTGGAAAACATTCAAATCTGGTGAAATTCAAGCTATCAATGTTGCTTGGACTCTCGAGAAAACGAATCACCTTAAACAAGAGGAGAGAAACTAACCCACCTGATAGGCAAACATAAAACTCGCGAAATTTCGGTCGTACACAAATTAAAACTATGGAGACTGGAGAGAAACACTGTTCAACGCCACTTCGAATTTAAATAGAATTCAAAGTCAGCCTTAATACAAACGCGAAAAAGCCTGCCACTTCACAGCAAGAATAAGTTTGCGGTTTTTCTGAAAATTAATGCTCCCACGGTTTGTTGTGTAAACCGCCATTAAAGTGTTTATGAAACGAAATTTTCGGTTCCTATTTTATTTGAGATTCTGCTAGAGTTTTTTGCGCTGAACATCGTGGGCAAATTTGTTTTTGACGTAGTGTCCTAGAAAGTAGATTTTTTTCACTCTATAAGTGGCGATTTTTGACAAGTAGACGTCCGGCTGAGGCGCGCGGTCAAATTATGTGTGTGACGTCACTGGTTAGAGTCGCATCAAACTTGCTTGCGCTAAAGATGGCAACATCAAGCAAGCGAGACGGAGGTTGTAGCGATAAAAGTAAAAAACAGTTGGGGAAATATTGTGTGGCTGGTGCAATATCGATGCATGGCTTCCCTAAGACCGAAGGAACGTTACGAAATTCGTGGATAAAGTTTGTCCAAAAACACCGACCTAACTGGCAGCCATCGTCATACTCGGCACTTTGTTCAGCTCATTTTGAGCCTCGTTTTTTCCTCCAACGACGAGATATCACCGTCAAACAGTTAGAGCTAGACAAACCATTCGAAACAAAGAGATGGTTGGACAGAAAAAGTGCTTTTCCGATGATAGATACAGTGCGGCCAGATTTAATGCAATAATGAGTCGCGGTTTGAAGTCGACACTCAAGTAAACCGACTTAATCAACTGATATTTTACTCATATTTCTCAGAGCAAGTACAAGACAAAAGCAATTGTTGATCACCTTGAATCTTTTAATTCCTTCCAGTCGCTAACGTGGCGCAAACGCGGAGACTTTCTGCATATATATATTCGTCGCCAAGGACAAAGATTTAATAGTCGCATTGACAACTATTGGTAGCAATTACGGGCCGTAATATCTAAAATATAAAGTCTACAACACACCAAAACACGTTCTATCGTGTTACACTGCGTTAAATGGACAATCAAACTAAATATATTTTATCCCACTACTTCGATGACCATCTGGAAAATTAAGACGACTCTGACCCCCCCCCCCCCTCCTCGGAAATTTCAGTGTCCAACACCCCCCACCCCCCTCGGAAATTCCAGTGCCTTCCGTGGGGGGGTTATGGATTTTTTCTGGAACTACACAATCAACCAAAATACTGCTTTTTGCATTTTTTAAGCATAGTATGCACACATTGTAAATGTTATGTAAAAACCTTAATTTCATGTAAAATTGTAACTTTGAAGAATTACAACACTGTATTTGGATGTTGGCAATAAAGTTAGACGTTTTTATAGCTAAAAAGCGTAAAGAGGATAAAATTTCCTTAGCCACTAAGGGCTCTTGCTTAATTTAAGAAATCACAAAAAGTGCATTTAAACATGGAATTGCCCTGTGGGGATTTAACATATTTGTAATATATGGATTCTCCTGATTCTCCTAATATATCTTGTCAGCTGAAAATTTCATCTTCATAGACTTTTTTGCGGTTAAAGTTGACGGAAATTATGTCATTGCAGGCATCTCTTTACAGATTCCCGCTATGACATCATTTCCGTCAACTTTAACAGCAAAAAAGTCTATGAAGATGAAATTTTCAGCTGACAAGATATATTACAATTTTTCTCAGGAGATTCGATAGATTACATATATGTTAAATTCCCACAGACGTTATATGCACTTTAAAGATATGAGTTTTATGTTTTTGTGGCCAATTCATTTTCACACAAATTCATTTTCAAACCTTATCTGACTTGCGTTGATGGTTTCATATTGTCTGGAAAGAAAGAGTTCTCTATGTGACAATTGGTGCACACTATTATCATCCAACTCTTTATCTCCCATATCAATTTCTGCATCTTCTTCTGCTGCGGCTAGATAATAAAATTAGATATTACTATTGTAAGAAAGTAGCTGCACAGATTAATTTGCAGAAATGATATTGTACAGAAAATAAAAATAAAACTGTCAATGTGATGATTGATAAGATTGGTTCTGTGGAGTTTACAGTATGTGCTGATTGATTTTCCTGCTCAATGGGCTCCACCACGATCGGTAGATCAATATTTTGTGCCGCAAAAGGCTCAGTCACCCTGGTAGGAGATATTGTATTTGCCTTGACAGGTGAGTTGATCACTGACATGTCTGAAGTTGATTGACTTATTGAACAACGAATACCGGTAACAGTTGGTAAATTGTTCAACAACAATAATGCTTCACCCTGCATGTGTACATTCTCAAGAGTTTCCCCCAAACAAAGTGGAGTAAATTATTGCAATTTATGCACTTGGTTGTAATGTTGAAGCCATAAACTTTTATATATGGTATTCAACATTGAACGGGGGCAGGGGGTTGAAACATGATGGATTGACTGAGGGTTATGCAAATACTATGCAAATCCTCGATTGTGCCAACTAATTTTGGCAACTATTATAGGTCCAAAATTCTTTCAAAGTCTACTTAAAACTGCCTAAAAATATTATAATTAATATAAAAATATTATAATTAATATAAAAATATAATTAATATAAAAATATAATTAATATAAAATATTATAATTAATATAAATTTAATAAAATTCTTTCAAAGTCTACTTAAAACTGCCTAAAAATATTATAATTAATATAAAAATATTATAATTAATATAAAAATATAATTAATATAAAAATATAATTGATATAAAATATTATAATTAATATAAATTTAATTAATATAAAAATATTATAATTATATAAAAATTTTGTCTGATAGGACAGGCGGTTATTGTGGTACGTATTTCTAGTTATTCTTTTTCTACCTGCATGTCTGTCAGCTTGAGCAATCAGTGGAGTGGACAGATCTCTCCGACGATAAAAGCACTGAACTTTAGCTTCAATTTGACCATTTCCCAACTGACAAATAAGAATGCAAATATAAAGTTTATAAATATCATCACTTAAAGGGTAGGTGAATAAATAAAAGCATAGAGTTACCAGTATTTTTGCCCAAAAAAAGTCATAAGAAAAGATTAGAAATTATTAGAGAAGATATCAAGAGAATGTATTATATTATTGGATCATTCCAGAAAATATCCATACTCCCCCCCCCACAGAGGAAATGGCAAATGGGTCCTCCCCTCCTCTTGGACATACTACAGTAATTTCAGTTAATCTGAAGTTAATTTTACCCCCTCCACCTTCGGACGGCACATATTTCCTCTGTGGGGAAGATGTGGATCTTTCCTGTTTCAGGGGTGGCCCCATATCAAATTTTTGTTTCAGTGCAAGATTTTCTTATTTTGATGGAACAATAAATTACTACTGATTAAGTTGGTTTTTTTTAATAGACTTTGTTATGTGGATACAATTTATACATTATATATTTACAACAGATAAAAATATAGCAATCAAGGGGTTGACAAGTAACAAGGTAATACCCCAAATATTAGAGATGAGCCGATTAATCAGTTAAGCAATTAATCATCTGATAATCAGTCGTTTTTCAATAATTGGCCGACTATTAACACTTAATCGGCCATTTACCAATTATGAATGAGTTCTTATAAAAATATTTGAAAATCTGCATCATCTTGTTTTTTCCGCTTCTCAATTGCAATGATGCACACAAAAACTGCCATACTAAAAACCGTAGATTGCCCAAGATACCATTTTTCCACACCTGACTGGAAACAAGTTATTTTCATGCATGAACCACACAAGTTTTGTTCAGGACAAAATGGTAGCCAAAATTTACATGCAATCAAAGTGTTAGCAACATGTCTTTTTAGTCTATAAATAAGCACGACAGATGTATTAAATAACATATTGTTGCATAACTTGGGGAAATCAGAGGCAGATCCAGGATTTTTTAAAGGGGCATTTCCAAGCTCAGTCCTAAGTGACAACATATCTCTAGGGGGTCCGATAAAACAGCATTTCCTGCATTTCGAGGGTACTTTTGAGCAAAATATAAAGTTCTGAAATCTCGTTTTTTAAGTGTATCTTGTCATTTTTAAGATATATTTCTATAAAGAGCCATAGTTCTATCGAACCATGTTGGAAGTATCGTATGCTAAAATCAATTAATCAATTCCGTTCTACAAATCTAATTATTTTGAGCGTAAAGAACATGTTGGCTTCAGAAAGAGTGGTTCCATGGAACCCTCGGAACCCACCACTGGAAATTGCAGAGTCAAGTGGCAGCTAGATTGGTCATGCTCATCTCTACCAAATATTTGTAACAAACAATAACTTATACAAAAACAATAACAAAGAAACATATTTTTGTTCCAGGCCTTTTCTGGCGGATCACACCGTGGTTCGAGTCAATTTGCTTCCTTGTACTTTCTTTTATGCTATCATCTGGCAAGCCCACCAGGATACTACTTCAACTTGTTACAAATCTCCAGCATACTTATGTGTATCTCAGTTTGTCACCACAGCCACTATAGAATGCCTACAAACATGTTTCCTTGTATTCCTAACAGTACTTCCTCGTTTACAAGGAATCAACATGGCATGTTTCATTTTTACATGTTTCTCTTGGCACACCCGTCTAGACAAATCATTGTTTTATCTGATAACTATGTATGTCCCAGATGTTTATGGTAACTTGTGATACACTATTATTGTTTCATCTACTGACCGCAGAGCAAGATGCCGCAGACACACCACTTGATGTTGAAATAACATGCATGAAAGCTGTCATGTACTGTCTGTGTATTTACTTAACTAGAGGGGTTTAGATCCAGGAGCCAATGGGACAGCAACAAAAAGAGAACGTCAATACGGTATGATCTGCTGACATTCATGTTGTTGAACGGCAGACAACATGAGCAGAAGTACCATTTTCATGTCCTCAAGCAGAGCTCACAGACCTCACATGGTCATGCATGCAGTGTTGCTTCAGCGGTCCATAAATGTAGCCTGTTGGTTCTTTAATTGTTACCTTCGTCAGTTCCTCTATTCGTCTGACCTGGTATGGATACACTGGTGCAGTCTCAACATAAACATAATCTGTAATGATAAGCAAGGCATAATCAAGATCTCAAAATCTTACATTTTGCAGAATTGTAATGATAAATTTATATTGTACATGTGTTGAAATAAAGCATATTATATACATATAATATTTTCATAACCCAAGCAATTTGTAAATAATTAAAGTACAAATAAAGCGTGCCTTATTATTAACAGGAAATTAAACAGTTCGACGAAGCATCGTAAATCCTGAGGCTCATTCCGCGCCGTAGTATACGCCGCGGATTCGGATCGAATGCGGATCCCCTGATAGTGATAAAAACCTCCGATAGTCGCGTTCCCCTTTGCTTTTAGCAAACGGAACACCAAAGACACCAAGCTCAAGTTTCAGTGTGGAGCTTTCATCAGAAAAACGGGCAACCCATTCTTCCGTTTTCTGCCCAAAAATGTAGGAGGAAAGGTGACTTTTCGACAGGAGTAAAATCGCAATTTTTATCCACCGGTCCGTCCGCTGGCGGTCACACGATACGAATTACCAACTCACCTCCAATTCTGTAAATCTTAGAACTGTGACCCGAAGACATATTTTAATGAACTTCTGTCGGCTTTCTACGTCAGGTCGACGGTAACATAAGAGGAGAACGAGGAAGACTAGCACGCAAGTCCGTCACCACACTACAGTCTCCGCCATCATTATGTTCGACTACCACTCGCATACCGAACCACGCTTCCCAAGACCCCGTCGTGCCCATTTCGGAATCCGCCGGAGATTGACACTGTCATGTGGAACCAAAATTTAGAAATCAAATTATTACTGTCCCAGCATCAGCAAAAGAGCGTTGAGACTTCAAAATCAATAAGACCGTATCCGAAGGTGCTCTCGTTGTTATGGAGGTTATTCAGACGCTGGAAAGTAGATTTTTTCGTCACAAAACGTCTGAGAATCTATTTGTTTCGCTCGAAAGTTACATCACGTGATACCAATCAACTTTCTCCGTGCTCTTCCGACACACGTCGAGTCGTTTTACTTTAACTGAAATGATATGAATTATTCATTTGTTTTATATAGTAATCTTTAGTTTAAAGTGACTATGTACTCAAAAAGCCCGCTATTTCGGTGACGACAACCTTTTGGCACAACCTTTATCGCGAACAAGGCTGAAATTTTCGTTTTGATGAACGTCAAATGTGTTCATTATTTGTCAACGCCATGTGTGGGGAGTCCTTGCGGAAACTGCAGGGCTTGTGTTCAAACCATGAATAAATTTACGACCCGTCATGAAAAGAGTAGACATCGGGGAGCCTGATGCGCAAGTCAAACTTATGCCCCATCGGTAGTCACAGTTCGTAACATTCCATTTGTTCAGTAAGTCGAGGAAAACGAAACTCCTCATTGCTTCATTTGTTTGTCTTACGATTTGTGTACACAAAATATGAAATGCTCGTCAACATGACATCTGGTTCAGCCGGTAAGACAAATCCAGTTAAACCGGTTCTAAATAAGGGCAAGCATAAGGTCGAGGCAATGACGTAACGCATGATGAATGCATGTTGTCGCCGCTTTGCCGGCCGCAACCAATCGAATCACCGCAAACCAACGCTTTTGTTTTGCCTCAAGGCTCACGAGAGATGCTGTAGAAACACAACTTAGCGATAAACTTTGTTGGGCATTGTGTTTCCAAGCGACGAAATAGTGACGACGAAACACCTCGTTTACGCTGTAATCTTGTCCATAGAACAGCATGCGTAGATGATTTATAGTACTCCCGTCATCATCGCGGTGAATATATGCAAATTCAATCGACAGGCATTTTTACAAGCCGTGAAACAAGATAGTTACGTAGATAATAATACATAGAAAACAGATAATGATGATTTTAATATTCTGTAACGTCTCACACTGAAGTGATCGATTTTTAGCATCAAACTTCAGCAGCATCAACTGACTCGATATCAAATGTACAGAATCTAATACGAGCTAAAATATCTATAAAAGTCACATTAAATGTACAAGAATAAAATATGACTAATAACATGTCAATAGCTTACCACAATATGTTTATTTACACATGCGTAGTAAGTGCCGATGATAATGATGACGACGCGTGACAATAATCGGATAATATATATGGTAACGACTGACCTGAATAACATTTCTCTGATACTCCGTACAATCGTACATAAACTAATTTGCATGTTTATTAATCTTTCGCATTAAATAATCGTTAATTTGCTCAGCTTTTATTTGGTCGTTAACGGTTACTATACTCTATAGACTAGGTATAGTAGTCCGGCATGATCTGAAGTGAATATGACATTATTGGTGTCCATTTGCTGGCAGTCGCGAAATGCAGTCAGAATCACTATGGTAAGGTTGAACAGCAAAGAAATTTAAAGTTGTTGCTGTACAAGTTCCTGAGGCACCAAAAGTGAAACTAGCCTGCCTACGTGACATGTAGACCAGATAGATACTATGGAGTAGGCTGGACTCAGGCACTCCGGTTGTACATGTTGGACTACACTTACGTAATATATGTCAGTAAATTGTCAGTCACATGGTTTTGTTGATGTTAATTTGCAACGGAAATGGCTAAAGGTGACTGAAAACTTTTCTGTTTTTGTCTGGTCTTTATTTTTGGTCAGGTTGGAGTTAGTTGGAGTTTCTTATTGACTGGTCTATATGTATACATACATGGTGTAAGTATCATGACCAATTAGTGAATGACTATATAGTTTTGAGTCATCAGGTGCCGTGGCTTTGCCTGATGTTATAGGATGAAAGTCTCTTTGAAGATCGTAAACTGGCGGCCGGATTACAGAGTTTCGGGACATGATGGAGAGAACATGCCTTCAATAACAATGGTTAACTTGGAGAACTGACGATCCCCTGATATCTACTGATAACTGTATAGGCGAGTGAAAACGCCCGAACCGACACAGCCACGCCATCAGTTGAACTCTAAAAATAGCGAGGTAATCGGAGTCAGAGAACTGTAAAAAGAAACATGAGAACGAGCATGCACAAACTACGACATGACGGTGAGCAAACAAAGATTCTTTTGTTTCGCGAGTTTTTGGTGGAAAATTAGCCAACTGGCCCAACAGTTCACACTACACTTGAGAAGAAGGGTATCGAGTAAAATTTGACATCGCATTGAAGATCCATCCAGCCTTGGTGTATGCTTCGTTTTGTCAAAACATTTCGAAACTCAATGTCAAAACAAAATGTCAAAACTATTCGAGCAATCTTCAGAGACCTTCAGAGGATAAACGTTCTTACGCCTATAGACTTCACTTTTTCAGTTTCATCCTGACTGCTTCACCAGCCATCCCATCTTGGTCAATCGCACCATATTCCACTGACATCGCAGATCAATATCGAAGTTCGGCAGTGCATGTGACACTCACACCGCCAACGGCGCCAAGTCACGGATGGCCTGTCTCGGAATGCACGAGATATGATTTACTTTAGCAAATGCATGATATATAGAGTACTAAAGTCACGACATCATAAATAAATTTTCGCTTTCGCAACACTCGAGACCTCCATAAAAAACTAAATATACACCAAAGATCAGATGAATAAGTTAAATAACGACAGAGATATGGACATTGGATGGACATTCTTCACTGTTTTTTTTGGCCCGGTTCCTACTTCATATACTTTAGGAACGAAATACTGACGTTTCGCTTTGCTATAATATATCGACTGAAACACTGCCTATACGCAGCACTCTATAACTTTTTTAAGCTAGAACATCCTTTGTAAGGCCTATATATAGCGGGCATTTATCCTGTATACGTAAAAACAAATCGTTTATTACATACAAAAATATCGAAAAAGAAAGGCTTTGTAAAATGTACCAACAATCTGCACGGTAGTGTACTAAGGTGATAAACTGGTAAGGTGATAAGGTGTAAGTGAAAAGGTGATAAACTGCCAAGATTTTTAGTGACGAAACACTGACGTCTCGAGCGGAGCCCTTCTTGGTCTTACTCTGATGAAGGGCTCCGCTCAAAACGTCAGTATTTCGTCACTAAAAATCTTGGCAGTTTAGCGCCTTTTCACTTTGCTATATACATCCAAAACACTGTCTACGCAGCACTCTACATTTTTACTGATCACGGTAGTGCACCGCGAAGGATCGAAATACAACTGTAAAAAAATGTTTGCATGTTATGATCCACATTGTCATGGTGCCATCGCATTGCAGAATTTTGATGCGGCATCTCACTGTTTTCTGGAATCTACCAGCGCGGATTATTTCGCCACTTCATACTTGTTTGTTTCGTTTTCTAATTAACCCAGCAGCAGGAAATGACGATAGCCCGTGGCAGTTGTTGATTGGACAATCAAGTACACCCCGCAACGTTTCTCGACAACGCCCAAAAACAACAAAGGAAGGCTGTGTGTTATGGATGGCGACAGGGATAAAGGTTGGGACACACAAGGTGACAAGTCACGGAGGCAGGCATGTCGCGGGCACAAGTCCCTTGTTGATGTCAGCAATCAACTACAGGAAGATCCAGGTTCGATCCTGGGTCGAACACCAACTCAGGGTTAAAAATATTAAATTGAGAAGCTGCTGCCTTTGAAATGACATCAGTAAATATGTGTCTTCTCGGATAACGACGTTAAATCATAGGTCTTCGCAGAACCTTAATAATAAGCCAGTTCGTAATGTCGACTGCGCATCAAAATGACGTGTTCTGCGTCGGGATAAAACTTATTTCAATTCATAACATCAGGCTAAAACCACAATATACATTTGCATTTCTATTTACACTTGCAAATTCGTTATACTGAATTCCCCAGCCTGATGTTGTGAATTGAAATAAGTTTTATCCCGACGCAGAACGCGTCGTTTTGATGCGCAGTCGACATTACGAACTGGCTTGTTGGACAGTCTGTGGTCTCCGTTCATCGCGAGATTGGAAAACCACGTACTTTGATTGGTTGGTTCTAATTTTGTCGCGGGAACTCGTTTCATTCGCTGTTCACACGAAGAGACAAGTCTCGAGGACGAAATGTTGTCTCTTCTGTGCCCTAGTTTCAAATCAATTTGAATTCATGAGACAACATTTTTTGTGGTTCACACAAAGGGATTTGTCTCCGCGCAATTCCCCGCGACTTGTTTCCTCTTGTATCCTAACATTTATAGGGCTGCTATATTGATATCAGTTCAGATCATTGAAACAGTATTATTTGAATAAAGATTCATTCATTCAACCTTAAGAAACGATAAGTGAACGATCGAGCATACAGAAGTAATGGCTTCTTACATAATCGAATCATATTCATTTTCCGCGTTTATTGCGCGCTTCCACAAGCCATGAAGAAGACCGAATCGCCAATATTATTGTTCTTTAAAAGAAACCAAGGAAGTATAGCTTAAATATTTTTATTATGATCATACCAGGACTTAGCCTATGTACAGCCTGAATATACACCTGTAATTCAGTCTGTGAAAACTCGCACGATAGCATGTCGATCCCCCGCTGAGCTATTCAGATCTGAGTAGTAGATTTTGATTGTTCAAATCACAACCCTTGACTTATTCCAGGTACAGTTGGTTCTCTGGGAATTCTTGTGAGATTAAATAATCCAATCAAATAAACAATTATGAATCATATGAGTATTAAACCACTCAAAATCTACTACTCAGATCTAGTAGCTCAGCGGGGGGTCGACAAGCTATCGTGCGAGTTTTCAGACTGAATTACAGGTGTATATTCAGGCTGTACACATGCTAACCAGGACTAAGCTAGTTAAAGCCTTCGCACACTATTTCGGGCTGTACACTAACCATTTAAATTTTTCGACCTGAAAAGACTATACGGGTTATCTGACTGTGGTTTATTACCAGAAGCTTATAGACCGCTTTCATAATGGTGGCCAATTTAAATATTCTTTTGTATGCATGCAAATTAGCCTTTCTGGCCTCGTTACAAAGCGACGATTCTTTGGAATTACAACACACGAACGAGGTCAGAAAGGCTAATTTAAATGAACATAAAAGAATATTTAATTTGGGCACCATTATGAAAGAGGTGTATTGGCATCTTGTTAATAGATAACGTCGTCATCGGTTCTACGAGGGTATAAATAGGGATCATACAACGATATCACCACTGATGAAGACACTAGATTGGAGTGTCGAAACTCGAAACGTTGGGTCAAGGATAGTATCTTTTAAAGTTACGTTCAAAAAACTTTTTAAAGCCAGAGTAGCGTCAAACTATGTCTGATTATGAAGCTTTTGACAACTTTAAAGGAGATTAATGCCTTTTATTACATAATTTATCACAAATTCGAAATATATATTATACGCTTTGCTCGTCGTATTCCACCTCAGACTCGTCACCATCGTCACTTTCCTCAGAAAAGTAATCCTGACTAGCATCAGCGTCGCTCACCGTCGAACTTGGATGTTCACGATTTTCGTAATTCGTGTCACCGCATTCATCGTCCCCACTCCCCTCGTCGACTATTTTCCCATCCTTCGTTACCAGTCTACTCACGAGATTCTCGTCCACTCCGGCATCGCGCAATATTTGCGTGTATTTCCTCTCCGCTTTTCTTTTGGCGTTTGCGCGCGATTCTTGTTCAAGCAACAACGGTCTATGCGCAACACGACGTTGCATCTCCGCAAGTTCGTTTTCATATTCCTCCTTTCGCCCACGATCGGTTTCTCTGAAATTAAAGCAGCATTTTCCATTACTACGTTTCGGAGAACGACAGAAACCATAAAACGGAAATTACTTTGTTTGTCGAGGTCAAAAACATCCTTTTCCCCAACAATTTGCATAAATGCCACCCTGTCTGTCCGTCCGTCCTGTCCGTCCGTCTGCCATGTCTGTCTGTCTGTCTGTCTGTCTGTCTGTCTGTCTGTCTGTCTGTCTGTCTGTCTGTCTGTCTGTCTGTCTGTCCGTCATGTCCGTCATGTCCGTCCGTCATGTCCGTCCGTCATGTCCGTCATGTCCGTCCGTCATGTCCGTCCGTCATGTCTGTCCGTCTGTCATGTCTGTCATGTCTGTCTGTCTGTCTGTCTGTCTGTCTGTCTGTCTGTCTGTCTGTCTGTCTTTCTGTCTGTCTGTCTGTCTGTCTGTCCTGTCCTGTCTGTCTGTCTGCCTGTCTGTCCGTCCGTCCGTCCTGTCCGTCCTGTCTGTCCGTGCTATCCGTCCTGTCTGTCTGTCCTGTCCGCCCGCCCCTCGTCCTCCTTCCCTTACGTCCTCCATGTATGTGCTCCATCTTCCCATTCACTCTCATCCTTGTCTCCAGCATGATCACTATCTTAATCCGAAGACTCTGAGAGTACTCACAACAGTCACATACCTGAAACTCTTTAGTTTTCCTTCTTTGGTCTTCCTTAGCTGCCATGAATGATCGTTCGCCATTGCTTTCACGGAAACTTGAGAACGAAGTTGCTTTTCTCGTTTTCGTTTTTCTTTCATTTCGCGAGAGCTTTCGCCATCGCGTTGTTTGCGCAACTCCAAATTCTTCCGAACGGTGTTATCACGTAACCGCACCGACTCGGTAGTACTGTCAAGAAGAAAGATAAAGAAATACTAGTCAGAATAAATTAATAAATGAACTCTAATAAGACAGACATTAAAAGTATCAATACAAAGATGAAGGAAAATATGTTTAAGAGCGGATTTATTTTAAAATATTCTCGGATAAGGGCGTCAAATGGAGAAATACCAGAAGTTAAAATAGAAACGTTATTAATGTAAATAGGGTGACCAGACGGTTTATTTCAGTAGACTTGTAAATGGACTCAAGACAAAATGCTTGTGGGACTACATTTGCGCGAGCCAGGTTGCCCAGTGACGCTTCGAAGCGCGATTCTAAAATTTAGAACTGACACTTGAAGCGTTTTAGAACTGGTGGCTTATTTTGCGAGGCAAACGTTGGAAACAGTATTTCCTGTATAAGGAGAGATGCAGCCCTCATTCCTCTCTTTTCAATAATATTCCTCTGTCACTTTCCTCACTATTTATTTATGTATCAGACTTGACAAGTAACGAAACATCAGTTATTAAAATATATTATGTTTTAATTTTATTATTGGTTTTTGTTGAGGATGGGAATCCGTCGCAGGCCGCACTTGCCGATCGCAGTATACAAAGAAAATGAGAACTTCGAAGAATGGGATCGTTACAGGTTATCCGTTGCTGACGTAGTCAGCAAACACTTAGTTATCGAAATGTTGTTTGGTTGTGGCATACGTCACAACCGAACACGTTCCGGAAAACAGCGACAGTTCGCCGAGATCGTTTGTTGCTTCGAGTAGGCTTTTTACTTCGTTTATTTGGTCCACGATAGGTATTGAACTACTTTTGTTGTTTATCTTACACTGACCAACATTTTGGTCAGGTTCTTGTGAATGTGTAAATTTCACGTGCTTGGCCAATGTGGTTTAAATTTAAAATATTTGCCCCCATTCCGCAGTATATCGTGACAACTTAGCGCGAAACTATCTTCTAGTTCAGCACCCGTTCTTATAGCCTCGGACATACTCACAAAGAATGGACACAAGCCAATGAACTTACTTATCTCACATTTTTCTGTGACTCAAATGTCAGCAGACACATGTACGCGTTGCGTACCTATTTTTTTCAAAGGAAGGGGATTAAGCGCATGCTCCTATTTCGCTGTTGTGTACGGAGGCTTGACACAGTTTCTTACCCAAATGGCAACGTATCTTGAGATGACGAAAGTCGTGCACTAAGAGGTCTACTCTTCCTGCCACTCTGCATCGGCGAGTGCAAACTCCGAGTCAAGTTCTCCATCGATTTCGTTCGCCTCAGACAACTTTCCCCGCGTGGCATGCGCGCGGTGCGCAAGTTAAACGGCTCCACGACAGTCGGTTGACGTTCCTTCTTTTTCAGACGCAATTCCTTCTCGAACTCCCAGTGTAAGGCGTCGAAATCCGGCACGTCAGGATTGATGTCCGGTCGAAACTTCGGCTTTCGTGACCTTGCCTGGTCCTCGCGAATTCTTTGACATTTTTGCCGCGATTTCGCCGCCGGTGAAATATTTGCGCGCGCTTCCATGCTGGGGGGAAGGCGCGATCCCGCCAACAGCTCCGCGGCGCGCAATTTCGTCCTGATTTTTCGATACTCATCCTGCTCCGTTAGCCGATCAGCGAGGCTTAAATCGTCCATGTGTTTCGGGGATGGCCTGGCTTTGAACGCGGATCCTCTCGTTTCATCCTTCGCTTTCTCTTTCCCCGCTATTTTTTTTTCCATCTCTTTCCTCCGTTTCTTCTCCTCTTCCCGTCTGACAAAACCGAACGGCTTCTCGGTCGCCTTCAAAATGGCCTTGTTTATTTCACGAACGTGTTCGCTCCTACGGTTGTTCTTCTCCATTATTTCATCGTACAACGGCAGGAATGTCGTGGCGGGAACCGGCTGCGCTCTGAACGTCTTTTGAAGTTCCGCCTGCTCCATGGACTTTCGTAAAGCCAATTCTTCTTCGATCATTCTCATGGATCTGGTCGTTCGCTTCTCTTTCGTTGCTTCACGAAGAGTCATGGCAAACGGTTTTGGTACGGTTATGGCAGGACTCCATTCATTTTCTTTGGGTTTCTCCGATTCACGCGGTTCAAGACTTTCGTCGTTTAGCGAAACCGCCGTGTAATCTCGAACAGAGAAGTCTTTCCACAAGTCCTCGACCATGTCGATCGCTGCTGACCTTTTGGGATACAAGGAACTTGAAAATTCCTCAGGGCTTCTTGGATCTTTGTCTGTGCCTGAGATCTCTTCATTTTCGTCTGAGTCTTCACTGTGGTCTTCTTGTTGGTCTTCTAAAACAGAGTTATACCAAATTGAAATGAATATTTCCTTACATTTCCTTTACTCCCAAACGTCGTGAGTTGAAACACAAAAGAGTGAGTGTCAGGGTAGTGTTTTGCGCGCTTGTGTTTTTGTTTTCAAACTATAATTTGCATGTGAACTCTAGAAATGTTGAAATTGGAGTCCGATCCTGACTTCGGGGCGTTATGAAGTTAATGTTCAAGACGATTTGAACAGTTGCGGTTCGCTTGTTTGTGAACCACTGCGGGCCGCGCGCAACGCCGTTTCTGACGAACAAGCTGGCCCGGATGGCTTTAGTTCCTAAATCTTTGCAAATTCAAATGAACAAAACATCAGAAGAAACAAAATATATTTATTTACTAGTCACGCATCAAACACTTCCATTCCGCGTAAACTTATTCGCGCTGTTTCAGCAGCATAACCCGGCCTTCCACGCTTCGGAGGCGAAGCGCTCGTAGCAGCTTCTATGTATTGAAAAGATTACTATAGTAAATGATCAATTTTACGAAAAATATCACAATAATTGATCACTCAGGTATATTTACTTCTTAGAAAACTTCAAAATGGATAATCTATAAGAAGGATTGATCAAATATCGACGGATTTATTCGTTTGTGAACTGAAATAGGCGTCCCATAAAATGGCCGCCAAGAAGAAAACAAGCGCGCAAAGCACTTTGTAAATGTTCGTATCGCGTATTAAAGGTGAATTAGGTTACTCTATCACGTGAACTGTGACGTCATGTGCTGGGTAAAGCGGTCAGTGTTGGCGGAAATGACAAAGAAATTAAACTTCTTCTCGATGTTTTTTTAGTAATTCTTCTCGAGTATAACTAGTATAACTTCTTCTCAATGTTATTTTAGTAATCGTGTTACAACATAAAATAATATGACATTGCATACACATACAACTCAAAATTAGTGACCTTCTGATGATCAGTGAAATGCTGTACCAGTATCAGCATAGAAATTCTCCTTATCAGTCTCCCAACAATATAGTACTACAGTAGTTGGGAGAAGTTATTTTAAAAACATGTCAGTTTATATTTGGTGATCATTTCCTTTGTTCTCACTAGTCACTACCTCTATAAAACAAAGCATATTCCAAAAAATAATGACATCTTGAAAACCCAAGATTCAAGTCAATAACAAGATGAGAATCTTGGGTTTTCAGGATGTCATTATTTTTCAGAATATGTTTTGTTTGATATTATTTAAAGTTGTTGGCTGGTCCTGGTTTTTGGACTACCTCTATTCTTGGTTAACCTTCTATGCTACTCAAGTGATAACATTAGCCTACAATTCTAGATGTGGAAGGACAAGCCAGGTCCGGCGAGATCCACGATAGGATCAGGGGAAGGTGGGGTTATGGTCTTTCACGGGCCCCTAAATACCCTAAAAACTTCATTCTATGTGTAGGATAATAGGATTTGCATGATGGTTATCGTTTCTGGGGCCCTTATTTGGCCCAGGCCCTGGGGAAGTTGCCCTGGCTAACCCCCCCCCCCCTTTGGCACCCTAGTCCAGGTGATAGGTTGTCCCAGCCCTATGAGGATGTTAAAATTTTGAAAATCTATCATGTGCTCTATTTTCCAGGGTGCATTCCAGGTAAGCTCCACGCTAGACATATCAGAATATGGTGTATATTTTATGCCGTTGCATCAACCATTTTTGGAAGTCCACGCCGGATATCTCTGGCGTGGATTACTAAAATATGCAGACTGATCTATTGCTAACAATTTTACCACAATCAATCGTCGGGTCATGAGAAGACATGTCCTTCACAACATCCTGAATCCTAGGCCTAGCCATAGCTGGTGACTTCGGAGGTTTATGAAAGACCCTTTCGTCGATTTTTGGAGAATTATACTCGCGTGAAGGATGAAAAGATGGCTCAAAGGCGTCGCTGGAATCTTGTCCAGCACCGTTATGTTGCTTCAAGCCGACGCCATGTGAAAATCCTTCCCACTGGAAACTGTTCTGGTTTTGTAGTTCGTCGTAGTATTTGGTTTCAAGCAGCTTCAAAGTCTTTTTATGTTCCTCTTTTAATTTCACCAAGTTCTGGTAGAACTGCTCTTCGTTGACAGCGTCTAGCTTCTCACAACTCAACGAGGAAGCTTGGCTTAAATTATGTTTATCGTGAGCATATGCATAGCGACCGACCGTTGCTGTTCGACTTAGACTCCTTGTCAAAACATCGTTCTGCTGCTCCTTCGCTTCGTCTTCGTGTCTAAGATCACGTTTGCGTTGCTCTTGGTTAAATTCCTTCGCAGTTGCAGGTCTATCGGTGTTGGAAATTCGCGGTGCATTATAGCAATGGTTCTTGACAACCGAAATAGCGTGACTTGTCGCCATGTTGGTTTTCGAAAAACAACAGAATAACGGATTGCTTTTGAGCATATTTTTTACTAGGGAGGGGTGGATGATTTTTGAACAATTTTCTCAGTAGTATAAGTTTTTTCATGGAAAAATTAAAAAGTTATTTCTGCACAGAGTACAAGAAGAGAGATTTTTAAACATTTTCATGAACTGTAATGTGTTAAAATAAATATCAAAAACCGACACCGTACTTCATTCAAACTCCTCACCCCTCCAACCCCTCCATACCTGATGGAATGTTTTGTACTGCGGGCGCATATAAAAATTTTCAAATGCTTGTTTCTGGAGTTGAAAGCTTCGTTTAATATACTGTACTGTATACTGCTCCAAAGAGCGAAAGTTCCAGATGCTGTTCTCTGACACTTATTTATTTATATTCTCTCTCATAGATGCTGCAGGACTCTTGTTTCTCACTGTATTTTTTGTATCCTTTCAAATCAATTCCATTGACAGCTCAGAGCCGTTAGTGTCAGCTGTTTGGACTTGTATATTAAATTTGACAATTTTGGCTAGAATCCTTGACAGGCTTTGAAGATAATTAATCTCTCGGATCTGGAATGTGATTATATCAATGCAACCGTGTGCTGTAACCGCTTAAACAAGGTCAATTTTACCACAAATACATACTTATATTTATTAGAATAAATTACTACCTGTAATACTGTATTACTATTAAATATAATATACAGGTATAATAAATATATATTATAATATATTATGATTATCAAAATTTGATTAATTAAAACTGTTTAAATGAATATTTAGCATTTTTCATTAATTCATCTTGAACAGTATTTAAAGTGTACTGTATCATGTTTTGGGATTTTACATTTTCGTAATATTTAGGTCTTCCTGAGCAAAATCATAATATATCTTGTCAGCCAAAAATTTCATCTTCATGGACTTTTTTTGCTGTTAAAGTTATCGATGTGATGTCACAAGAGGCATTTTTGTGGCAAGTAACAAAAGAAAACTGGTTTGGAATGCCTCTTGTGCCATCACATCCGGTAACTTTGACAGCGAAAAACTCCATGAAGATGAAATTTTTGGCTAACAAGATATATTATGATTTTGCTCAGGAAGACCCAAATATTACGGATATGTAAAATTCCCGAACGTGAGATAGGCTCTTTAACAGTTTTAAAATATCATTTTTAATATGCAGCTTTTTCTTTTGTTAGTTTGTCATTCCAGAAATAATAGCTCAACTATATTTGCCTGTTATGTTTCTCATACACTTTCACTGGATCTATTTCTTATTCACTCTTCCAATTAGTGTTTGGCTGCTTTATAGGTGAACTCCATTATTTTGTAAAAATTATAATGTTTTAAAATAACATTTTGAAAATGTGTGTTCCGATTTGCTAAAAGCCGTGTCACAATATACAATTATTAAAATTTTCCCATGTGACAATATTATACAATAATATCACATAACATGTATTAATTTGGTTGTTGCTTTTCCTGCTCAAGGTATTTCACTAAGCCATCAGGAAACGTTGGAATCTATGATCCAGCTGAAATTCACAACAGAAGTGAACTAAAAGGTTTTCTGAAGGAGTCAATGGTAAAACTAGGACTTCATCTGATTTCATTCTTTCTGTACCTATACAGGTAAGACATCTTGTCTTCTGTGCACAACTCATGGACTTGTATTTTGGTTTAGTTTATGCAACATTGCAGGGTTCAAATTAATGAGTTGTGACTCACAAGTCAAATTACACAATTCCAAAATGGATTTAGAAAAAAAATTTAAAATTCCAAATACAAATTAGCTAAATCAAAGTAATGTTTTGTTCTGCAGATGAGATAATTATTATAACTTCAGCATCGTAATCAATTGGTCTCAATTGGGACGTAAGTCCTGTTCCTTTCTCCTGTCTCACCCGTCTTATTCGTTGTATTTGTATGTACTTTTTGTAATTACTGGTAATAGTAACTTGTAAATATATTGTGACAAATTCATTATAAACTCAAACTCATTGTTTATTTTCAAATCTCTTACCATTTGGTCATATTGGTACCTATTATTTTTTAATAATGGTACAATAATGGTACTGTTAGTACCAGTGACTCATTTTATTCCATCATCTTCAATTCTAGTATGATTGCTGTATTAATAGCGAAAAAGGGCTCAGATAAACAATGACAAAGCAGAATGGTTATCCTGGCTCACCTGCTGCATCATTCGACTCATCATAATGTGAAAAAGACTATCTTTATTAAACGTTTTTACTTGTAAAACATTTACAGTATATAAGTATATAACAATGGACGTAGGTGTTATTATAATAATAGTAATGTTATTTTGAATTGTATATATTTATAATGCACCATTGGTAGCTAGGCTCTAATACAAACTATATCTAAGTGGATAAAATGTGGATTTCTTTGTACTATACTGCATTGTAATGTAGTTGACACATTCATTATTATAACTTTAGTGCAAGATTTCTGCAAAGTTGTTTGAATATTATATCATTAGTGTAAGGTTACACTAATACTGTACTTGTGTGTCAACACACATACCATTTTTACTGAATACTGATTTCAGTTACTGATATATATGCCCTGATATTTTGGGTTTTATAGAAGCACGACTAACCAATTTAGTAGACTGAATGGTAAGCAAACATTTTGTTTATAAAAATTTCCACTCATCTTGGGAATACGTGCATCAGCTCAATAGGTTGGATAAAGATATTGGGTTCTACTCTGAATGGGCCAGTCTAAATATTTTTTGTATCGTGAGCAGGTGGAAACCTGGCCTTTCCTGCAACCTGATTGGCTGCAGCAGCAGACTGAATTTTATGATATTTTGACCACAGTCACGGAAACCTAAATGCTAAAAATTTTTATTGTGATTTTTGCTTCATTATTAACTGGAAAATGGAAAACTAATACAGAATTTGATTCAACTAAGCTGGAAATAACCATATCTATATTATACAAAACCTAAAGTATTTTGGTTTGTTTTTCTTTCCTTATCCAAATAATGCAGTTTTACCAACTAAAGTAACTCAAGTCTTTTACCTTGTATAATAAAAAAATTAATGTTATTTACCATTTTTGGTCGGTCTGGATCCGATAGAGAAATATTTGCCCTCGGTCTCAAAAACGTCCCTTGGCCTCCTGCCATTTTTGAGACCTCAGGCAAATATTTATCTACTGGACCTTCCAGCCAGTAAATAATCATGCAAATTAGCCTGTCTGGTTAGAGGTAAGAAAGGCTAATTTAAATTAATATAAAATAATATTTAATTTTAGTCTGCAAAAGCAGACTCTGTCATCAGGTATGCTTTCACAGACCAATTTAATTTAGGTGCCATTATGAGAGGTCTGTACCAGGGAAATAGAGAAAACCACACCTAACCACGGAGGACCACTTACCTGAATACACGGACCCCAGTCACCCCACTGAGACGTGGTCTGGTATTGTTTTCTCTAATTGCCCAGAATGGTCCCTAGTTTGCTAGCCAGGATAAAGTTTGGCACAACATGATCAGAAGCTGGACAGCTAGGGTAGATATAATCTATACAGTATAGCTGAATCCTTGTTTTGAGATCTTTTGAGTGTACTGCATTTCAAAGTTTTATTGTTTTTTTGGCAGGCCCCTGCCCATTTTGTATCAGATTTGGCAGGTACTTCATGTAAGCTAATCCCCAACATTGTCGAGACAAAAATCGGCATATATATGAAGTAGTCCCCTCAGATTTAGAAATTCGATCCTAAGCTAAGAACGAAAATAAAATGTAAGTTTTGAAGATAGTTGGATGGATAGGGTTAGCCTTGTTCTTGTTTGGGGTGGGAGGGGTTATATTCGGGACGCGTCGCGGCATACAGCGAGGCGGGTTTTCCGATTGATTTATCACAATTGCCTTGGGTTTCAATGTAGTACTTCCCTTGCGATAGTAACCTCTAGTTTAGAAGTCTACTCTAGGTATCCGGGGAAAAATACTTGTTCAAACCGTGAAAAGTTTCCGTATATATTGATGTCCGGTACACTGACCAATCAAATGCATGGAATTAATATTTCCCGCGTGATTGATTTTGCGGGAAATTTGTTGTGAATCAGTATTACGCGCGAAAGAAAAACATCTCTTGGTATAAATAAATTGTCATTTTATTCGGTTTTAACTTTGTCTTGGAATCTAATTTTGTTGGATATATTCATACACGCAGTGAGATGAAATTATTGAATTCTCTTCTTCAACGGCAAGTTGTCCAGTTGTATTCAGCAAGACGAAAACGTAAGTGACCATACGAACTTAAGTGTCTTGGTCGCCATTAATTTGGTGGTTTCTATATCGCCAACCAGCCTTATTCACTTCACATCATCTACACTTTCGCAGAAATTGATCTCGACTTCACTATCAAAGCACTCAAGTGCCACAAAGACGACCAACACAAAGTGAAAGGCATTGGCACGGAGGTATAATCAATTACGCAGCATTACATTCATATTGTATTCCCTTTGGGGAAGCTTTGGAGGTTGTATGGTTTTTAAACTTTATGTTTATCTGTGTTGATATCTTTCTAGTATACAACTGATAAAGATAACTAATTAAGTTCAAACAACCTTTCACACTATCTCAGTGATTCAGCCTCAGAATCAACAAATCAAATGGCAAATATAATATTTGTTGATATTCTTGACAGGTCGAAGTTCCTCCATTTGCTTGCAGCTTTAACAAATGTAAGTGATATGAATTTGGAGAAAAATTGCAAGTATAGTATGTTATACAATTAAAGAGAATGCCCTGAAGTGATCCAGAATTTTCCAGTAGAGTAGAGACTTCTCTGATAATAATAATAATAATAATAAAGACGTTTCAGGACCTCCCAAATTTGAGGATTATTGATTAAAAGGGACAAATACTGCATCAGATAGGGAAACTAACTTGGATATAATACTATGTTTCAAACCATGACCAGGCTTTATAGGAATGTCATACGAGCTGGTCAACAAATCAAATACTCTAAAAGCTAAAGGCCAAGGTAGACACACTAAAGGCCTAGCTAGACGTGTGACCTGTTCACACTAGTTTACACTAATTGTGGCGAAGGCCAGGCCATGGCCAGGTAAAACCTGTTCACACTATGAAGAATAGTGGCCAGGCCAAGGTCGCTAGTGTGAATGCAGCCTCGGCTCTTACACACTGCCAAAATAGTGTGTAATAGCCGAGGTCTACCATTTTGAACGAAGGCCCTTTGTATTAGGCCTTTAACCAGGGTCTTAAAATAATTGAGGAGTTGAACTTTCAGGTCTTAAATTGTGGGTCCTTGGAACCTGTATCAGTTGGGATTTCTGTTCACGTAAACATGAGCCTCTGGCTAGGATAAATAGGGCAACCTTATCCTGCATGATCAACTCTAAATAAATTTTCATCATTCATCAAGGTCCTTTGCTCAAAATGTTAGACGTCCTACACATTATTTTGCTAGTACACATGCAAATTTTTAGAGTTCTCATACTAGGCGAGTTCTGAACTATTATCATGTTTAACCTTTCTACAGCCTTGTTAAAAGGACATATGTTAGCCGTTGCTGATGAAGATGGTAGTGTCTGTCTGTTTGACGTGAGGAAACAAGGTCCTTGCTCGAAATTGAAAGGTATGCTGCGAATATTTCACTTCACTAGGTCATATATACCTTACTATGCCTTATCATACAAGTTACTGTATTCAATTCAGTGTTAATTATACTGGAGATAAATCTATTCTGCTTTAGGTTGGGTTGCTCATAGCAATGCTATATTTGATATAGCGTGGATACATGATGAGCCAAAGCTTGTAAGTAGATAAATTTGTCCAACAACGAGTTCAACCTGATCAAACACATTACTGTAAATGCCTTGTTTGCATAGGCTGATAGCCAGATGCAAACACGAGGAAGAGTCGGGAAAACTATGTAAGTCAGTAACTGAAAGCTGTAGGTCAGTAACTGAAAGCTGTAAGTGATCAGTGACTGAAAGTCAGCAACTGCTTGATAGTTTTCCCAAACTCACCAAATGTGAATTTACATCAGGCAATGCAAACAATATGCTAAAAATAGTTTATATTTCTTTCATCTATCTGTTTGAGACAATTGCAAGGAAAATATCTGGGGAAACATAGAAAACTGTACAAAGCATCATGATGCAGACACAGCTTGCATAGTAGCCACTTGTTTTACAAAAAATATATAACAGTTAACCATGACCATTGTGATAAGTTAACTTTGTGTTTTCTTAAATTTGAAGGTCACTGCATCCGGTGACCAGACTGCACAGTTATGGGACATTCAGCACAGCACAAGACTTGCAGTATTCCGAGGACACAGTTGCAGTCTGAAGTCGGTTGATTTTCAAGAAGGCAGTCAGTGTAAGCAATAGAGTCTGGTGATGGATTCATTTTCATTCAGGTTTCAATGGACCTAATTCCCTTTTTCATCTTAAAGATAGTGTTTAAGTATTTACAGTATCTCCTTTTTAAATGTAGTTGTTTTTGCAACTGGAGCTCGAGATGGGAATGTTATGATTTGGGACATTCGAAGCAACAAACGTGATGGATATTACCAACCGGTAAATACCATACGTAATTGTCATTCTACGCTTTCTTCTGGCACTCCACAACTAACTAAAAAGAGGGGAAGAAGACTTTCGATTGTAGTGAGCCAGGTAAAAAAAGTTTATAAAACACATATTAATGAGGATGTCAAATTGAATGCTCTGAAAGGTTGTACCTGGAAATAGGATGGAAATAGTATGTACAAGGTGGTGGTTTAATGTTTCAAGCAAAGGCCCTTCGTCAGAGAATAACCTTGATGTGGCTGTGACATAGTCTGTGTCAGTTGTCTAGCTGATGCATGGAGGGACAAATATGCCAAATATGTTGTTGAACAGTGCAATCAGCAAAGACAATTGGTAAATGTGTTTTTCTCTAGGACTCTCAGCAAAGCGTGACATCGGTGCAATTTCAAGATGCAAACATGATCATTTCCGCTGGAGCTGTAGATGGAAACATTAAAGTGTGGGATTTAAGGAAGAACTACTCAACCATTCGAGCCGAACCAGTCCCATGTCAGGTGTTTCCATATCCAGGATCAGGGTCTCGAAAACATGGTGAGGCTAGCTATGGTCATACACGGGTCAGATTATGCTAAAATATCTTGCGTAAAAATTACTCATTGTATACTGTTACCCCATATTTATTTTAGGATTCTCTTCCTTGACATTGGATTCAACTAAATCCAGGTTGTTCGCAAACTGTACCAATGATATCATTTATATGTACGATTGCATCTCATTTAAAAAGACTCCCCTCTGCTGTTTCCATGGCCACAGTAACCCAACATTTTATGTGAAATCTGCCGTGAGCCCTGATGATCAATTTTTGATGAGTGGATCTGGAGACTGCGATGGTTATATTTGGAAGATCAGTGAACCCAACGCACCTCCATTCCACCTTACAGGACATGTTGGTGAAGTGACTAGTGTTGCATGGTGCCCACAAGACCAAGGAAAGGTACAACAGTCAAAGATAGTACCAAGTCAATAATAATTATAAATATATCTCCTCTCTGAATATTATTATTGTGTCTATAACGAGTTGCACCAGTTAAAGCAATGATTATTTTATAATTGAAGGTTGTAACATGTTCTGATGACAACAATCTAAAAGTTTGGCAAGTTTTTAAACATTTCCTACATAATTATATATTATTTTAATAAAAATTGTTTGGTAGAGTTTTAAATTAATAGGAAATAACTCTGCTTATGTTCACAGGAGATTAAACTTTGCTTCACAAGATGATACTGAATTTGTTGGTTTGTGCGAAAGGAAACCAAACCAAAATATACCATCTGAAATACTTGGTACGTGATTATTCAAACTGTAAATCTCACTCTATCTTTTTCACTACGTTATTAGATTCAGGGTATATAATCTTCATGTTTAATAATAATCAATTTTGCCCAATGGTAAAAACCTCCACCGTCTTTGTTGCTTAATTCAGATAGTCCACAGAGCAAAATAAAAACACCAAATACTTCTCCAACAAGATCACGCAATAGTTCCACCTCCAGTTCTCCTGGTGTATGCTTATCACCAAACCCATCAAAATGTAGCAGTCCACAACAATTTCTACAAAGCTGGCTGAAGTCGAACACCAACAAAAGACAAAGAGAGAGTGATAGTACAGCAAACGAAAATAAACGTTATTGTCTCGAAGACAGGGCGCTGGTTAAGAAAGATGTACAGGTAGAGAACATCTCGGCCATTAATGAAACTCCTGATAAGAGTTCCTGTCCATCGACATCTGCGTGTGAAAGAACAATTTCAAATACATGTCAAGACCAAGACAACAGTAAAATGTTACTAACACAAAGGCAAACAATTAAAATTGAATCCAATAAAGAAAATGTTCAAGCTAATGGTAAAACAGAATCCAATTTAGAACCACTGCATTCCAAGAAAGGACAGCATTCTCATTCAGGAAAAGGAGACAGTATGTTGGAAAAAAGGACTAATGCAGAACAAAATCTGCCAGGCCCAATTGTTGTAGAAAATGACCAGCAGAATTGCCAAAACACGGTTGTCAAACAAAAGTTACAGAACAATAGAAAGCATAGTGATACAAGCGTGAACATCAAAACCATTACCAAGAAAAACTTGCTAAAAGCAAGTGAACAAAATTGTAAAAGGGATAAAACTCTGCAGCAACCCACTTCTCCAGTGGCAGAGCCGTGCTCCCCAGATAAGGTAATGTTTGAAGTTAAGAACTTGAATTCAATCCATTCCTGGCTAGAGTTAGCCAGGGTAAATTCCTATATGGTGTACACAGAACAGAAATTTCAACATACTTTTTTTTACTTCCAGGAGTTTTCTGCAGTTCTCAAAAGTATGAAGTGTATAAAAGCTTACTTTAAGCCATTGTCAGTAAGTGACAAGGACTCTCTGAGCAAGTATTGTGAGAGAGGAGTGGATATAAGTTATTAAGACACATTTTAAGTAAAGTTATAACATATAATTATATACCGGTAGGTTTAATTTGACATGGGTATATCCCACATAAATAATAATCATATATTTTAATTAACTAATGTACAGCAATAATCTCAAGGATAATTTTCTGGATTTCTTTTGTTATCTTTATACTTTGATTAAAATTGAATAATATTTTTACCTGTTGCATTGTACATTGATTTTCTGCTATTTTTTACCAAATATAAATGTACAAAAATAAGAGCAGTATTTTCCTATGATAACAATAATTAATAATATTGACAATATTATTAAACTTTAAACAATCAAGTGTGACAACATTGTCAGCATAGGCACATGCTTGCTGCTTAACTATGTATATATTGCTGTAGTTAATCTGGGAGCTTGGAGTAAACAGTCAATCCATTACGATTGTCAAGCTCAAATCCTCAGAAAATGAGCCCCATGCAGACAGGAATTGAACCTGTAGGTAACCATCTAAATTGTTGGTGAGAAACCAACCATTGAGCTACTAAGACTCAGATGGAGTCAGTTAAAGGTTCCAATGATGTACTTGTTTGATTGATTTGTGTACCGGTACTCACTGCAGCAGTCACTATACTCATAATTTATATCAGTAATGCTTGGGTGTGTTAAAATATTATACACTGATGAGGTGATTATGGGAGCTTGGATCAAACCTGGTAAACAAGTTTGCAAATTTCTAAGCATTGCATTGTCATAAATTGTGACAATGAATACTTTAGATGTGTGAAGTTGATCGTCCAGGTTGTTGTAGTCTTGAGAAAGACTATTGTTGGTGACTGACGTTTCGACGGCCTCAATCCAGGATGTCAATGTAGTTTAGGGGATTGCCTGGTGCCACTGGGACCATCGAAACGTCAGTCACCTAACGATAGTCTTTCTCAAGACTACAACAACCTGGACGATCAACTTAACACATATAACGATACGGTTAAACCATTTACTTTAATGAATACTTTAACATCATAATAACAAGTTTTAAAATGCAGTAAAAACTTTATTTAAAGTTAAATTTTATTAATCATAACTACATGTACATCACACTCTGACAGGTAAAAGATTGTTTGTACAATGTACAGTACTTAATAAGTACAGGTCATCACCTATGATCCCGACTTTCACTTTGATTATATAGCGACACAGTTCTACTAAACAGGTTTTGTAGCTTGATCATTTTATATAATTAAAAAAAAGAATACCGTAGCTACGGTAGTAAAAAAATTTACAAAAAATAATATACCTACAAAAATGGAGGAAATGGCTAGATGCGTTTCTGGACTTGCGGTTGAAGTAATACATTAAACCTACCAATCTTCTGTAGGACTTTCAGTAAATCAGTTTTTAGGATTTTGTATGTCCAGCTATATTAGAACAAAAGCAATTTAATGTTCAATTTCCATATGAGCATGTAAAATATTTCATCATAATAAAATGAACACTCCTTACAAAAATCTTACCTTGCATGTAAAGTCAGCTGGCTCAAAGTCAAATACCTTGGCAAAGAAACAAAATTCGCCTTCTAAAACAGCTCTGATGTTCTCACTTTTTCGGAAGCCATGTTGTTCACCTAAAGAGTTTGCCAAAATTAGTAGAGTGTTCATGGACAAATGTGACAGTATTAAAGAAGTGTGCTGATTTGTTCACTCTGAGAGGAGACCAACATATGCTTGGTTATAATAATCAATATAAGCAAGCATATAGCTATATGCAAATAAAGGAAATTATCACCAAAGATAAACTTGTTTTTGATCAACAATAGCATATTAACATGCTACCACGTGATTGTAATTAGTAAATAAGTTGTGTTTTACAGATATATATAATACCTTCAAATAGGACGTAGGCACAAGTCAAACCTTTACTTTTTACTGCTTCAAACATTTTTTCTGACTGATTAGGAAGAACAATCTAAAGTAATATTAAATTAAACAACATAATTCCACACTGTCAACAATACTGACAATTAATACTAATGATTCCATATGGTGTCTTGTAATATTTATTCTACAAACTGTATTATGATGTAATGGTACCTTATCCTCATCTCCTTGGAAGAAAACCATGGGGCAGTTTAGCTTTTCTATACTATTAATGGGAGATCTTTCCACATACAAATCTTTGCACTCAGGGTATGGCCCAACCATAGAATCTATGTAACGACTCTCAAACTTGTGTGTGTCCTTGACCAATGCCTCAAGGTCCGAGACACCATACATGCTTGCGCCTGCTTTAAACACATCACGTTGAGTTAGACAGGCCAGAGTGGTGAATCCACCGGCAGAACCTCCATCGATACACAGTTTATCAACGTCTGCTGCCTTCATTGATTTAGCAACGTAGAGTGCTCCATTGCAACAATCTTCAACGTCAACTTTGCCCCAACTTTACAAAACAAAAAAATGAAATACGGTTAATTTAGCTAAAGATTTTTGCTAAAAGCACAACATTTTACAGGATGATATATTGTAATAGTAAAAGCGGAACTTTACTTATTGTTTAACTCCTTCCTGTAATGCATACCAAACCCAGTGCTTCCTCTGTAGTTGACATCTATAATTGCCACACCTCTGCTTGTGAAAAACTGTTTTGCCAAGTCAAAGGCTGGAGACGTGTTTGATGTTGGTCCACCGTGTGCTTTGACAAGAAGAGGAGGAAGAGTACCTGGAGGAGCCGAGTAGTCTTTGTTCTAAAGTTTGAAGGATTTTAGTGAATACAATCTGAAGGACCCCATAGCTAGATGGGATGGCAGGGGAATGGCCAACCCCACAAAACCTCTGAAGGCTGTTTTGTTGGAATATTTTTACATCTGTGTGAAAAATCAGATGAAGAGGTAAAGCATTGCATTTTGTGGGCATTTAGCAAAACATGGATACAGCAACCCATATATGGTCACTTTTTGCCCAATTTATAGACATATCCAATTTTCAGACACACCCACTTTTGAAAACTACTTGTAAAATTCATTAATAATTCATGAAGAAAATACAGGCTCGATTTCCATATAAATATCCCCAAATTTAAAACATAGTGGCTAACCCAAACCATGGATAGTAAATAGACTGGATAGGAAACTAAGATCACGTGCGACGTTTCCAGCATGCTGATTGGTTTAGGCACCAGTTGGTCGCGTGAAAACCTAGTTGCAAATCGTGATGTCACAAAATCACCATAAATCGCAACGTTTAGCAATAATACAGCTAAAAATGATAGTCAAACTACCAAAAAATATCACAATGCCACTTTACGATGGAATATCCGACTACCATTACTCATTTTAGGCGAAAAGATCCAACTTTAGACGGTGAAAAACGCGTCGCAAATTTCAACTAAAACAACGGTAGTTTTGCGACCCCAGTTTCTTCACCACAAAACGAAAACAGCTGAAACAAAGACGAACAACATTTACCTCGATCATTTGGTCGTGGCTTAGGCAGGTTTGTAAGACGATGAAACATTTTGGAATCTCAATATAGCTACTTGAATACGAAAATATGGAGAAGTCGAAGAGAAACTCAGCAAAATCTGTGTACTCGTGACATCTTCGTGACATCACGAATTTCAACTAGGTTTTCACGCTGACGTCAACCAGTTTCCTATCCAGTCTATTTACTATCCATGCCCAAACCTTACCCTAATCCTAACCCTCCACCTAATATATACTAACTCTTACGATAATGTTTTATTTTAGAAATAACAGCTGATTTTAATTTCGACTTTTACTACCGATAGTCTATGTGACGTCATTTCGGGATTTTATATGGAAATTCAACCAAAATACAAAAGAAATTAATGTTTAATCAATATTTGTAAATATGAATAAAACATTGATTAAAACATCAATGTTTTATCAAAGTTAACTTGTACAAATTGAGCTTTTTCAGAGTTAAAATAATTTGTACCATTTCTACAACTTCCAATATACCAATATTATAATTTCCAATATTACAAAATATACTTCCAATATACACATCATATATTCTATTCATTTTACAAGTTCATTAAAATATTTGTGACCGATGTTTATGGGCAGTTGGGACGGCTCGCCATTGTAACTAACTGCCCATAAACATTGGCTGCTCATATTTTAACTACTTAAAAAATTAAATATATAACATTTGTTATAGTACTAGTTGCGAGAAGTTATTTAAAAGACATGTAAGTTTATTATGTAAAGCCGGTTATACTACACCAACATTACTTACCTTTGGTAGATACAAATATCCATGAGCAACTTTGTTATCTTCAGTTGGAAAAGTGATGGTCTTAGGTTCACTAATATAACCTGCATCTATATCACTATTACCCTTGGTGTCCTTAATTACCACTACTTTCTTGCTCTCAACATCCACTTCGATCAGGCAATAAGGTTGACTTGTACTACCTGCAATGCAGTAGATCTTATCGCCGTTGGGTGAAAACTTAGGATAAGCATGTAAGGTAAAGCCTGTGTCAACGTCTTCTCGTTTTTCTAGTTCTGAATTCAATATCCCAAGTTTCTGCAATGGAAAGACAAAGAGAGGGGTTTTCCCTTTAACACATTATTTACTCCACGAAAGCAAGCTAGTCCAAATGTTAAACCATCCCAAGGTTCCAATTAAGTTAAATATTATTCCAAAAATGAATAGCAAACTTCCAAATTCTTCATGCAACATATGAACAGTTTGAATGTTTTTTGTTCAAACCTTAAAGTGCCTATGAAATGAAAAAATCCAGTTTCCATGTCTTTCCTTCGAAAGTAGATTTTGAATAATGATGAAATCTGTTTAAATTTTTTCTTTATCATTCGATCCATTGTCTAGTTATAAACATTTGAAATTTTAGCATAATGACATCACAAGGTGGACATAACTGTACTAGAGAAATGTTAAAGTCTTGATATTTTGTGTTGAAACTTAGTAGCATTTCAACTACCACAATTAAGTTATATGATAAACTACTTTTTGTGGTCACCATGGTAATAAACTAGGCTCCAAGCCCCTGAAAGGAGTAAATAAAAACTTGCTCTAGTTTTAGTACGAGGCATTGTTTAGACAAACACTGTCATTTCTCATATTAAGGACATCATGCCAAATACATAACCAGAACAAAGCCAACAGCAGGTATCCAGAAAACAAGAAAATTACATTTTACAAAATGAGGATAAAGGGTCTGGAACCTAGAATGTTTCCATGGTAACTATACAAACATCAGTGATGAGTCAAGCACTTGAAGGTCAACATTTCTGGGCACACGTTTCATCTTTGTGCAAGACATACTTTACGAAATATCAACACTTCTCAATATCAACAATATTTCTCAGGTATAGCGGGTCCTCCTTGTGACATCATCACGCTAAAATTTCAAATGCTTATAACTATATAGACAACGGTGAATAATAAAGAAAAAAATTAAACAAATTTCGTCATTATTCAAAACCTACTTTCGAAGGAAACACATTATTGAATATTGATTTTTTCATTTCATAAGTCATTTGACAAACAACATACCCCTCCATACACCACAGCTACTTTATCTGGTATTGTTGGATGTGGGCAATATGCACTGTTACTGAATATCCAGTGGGGTCTACCAATTTCCGTCTCCTCTGGGAACAAATTACGTTCCTCATCAGTATCAAAGATGTACTCGTACAAGTTCCACCAGTCTGATCTGTCAGATATGAAAAATAATGAATCGTCAGCTGTCCACCTTGGAAGCATCACGCTAACATCTTCATCATAAGCAATCTAGAAGAGGTGTGAGAAAATTGAAATAAAATAATGGTAGTACACATACCGTACATTAAATGTGTAATAGTTTTGGTATATAAAGTAAATGATTTGAACCTAGGAGTGTCATTAGATGTGTGAAGTTGATCGTCCAGGTTGTAGTCTTGAGAAAGACTATTGTTGGTGACTGACGTTTCGACGGCCTCAGTGGCGGTCATCTTCAGAGTCAAATAAAGTTTTTGTCATGGTTTGCCTATACGTCTGGTTCATTATGTCATAATTAGTGTGGTAGTTGTTTGTGTCATAATAGAGTGGGTGTTGCATCATTCGTTAAGCGTGAGCCAATGTTGTCACCATCAGTCACCAACAATAGTCTTTCTAAGACTACAACAACCTGGGCAATCAACTTCACACATCTAGTTTTGGCATATTTTGAAAAGAAATGTACTGTAGGATCAATCCTGACATTACACTAAGTTTGGAGACGTTACGCTAAGATTTGAGATGGTCTAGTACCTGTTTAGCTGAGCCTTCCACCAAAAATTCTCCAGAAGAATCAAGCTGACCTAACCATATTTCGGTTGTATCCCAAGGCTAAACAATAATAAAAAAATATGACAGTTTTCAAAATCGTATGGAAAATTCAGAGAGATCATTTCATTTCTAAAAATTAAACACAACACCATGGTTTTCACAGTGTGTTATTTTACTGTACCATGTTGGGATGACTCCATTGTGACCATGCCAACATACCAGTAGATGATACTCTTGGAGATGAATAGAAGTCTGCACCTTTAACCTATGAAAAAGACTGTTTTTACTTTTCAAAAGCCAATTTAGTGAGAACTATAGGTACAACACTTACCAGTATACATTGTTCTTGAGTGACTGGATCAATGCATACAATGGTGTTTCTTGCTTCTTCCTTCTCAGCTTCACTATCATCATCTCCATGATCCTCTCGGACACAAATAATCTTGTTTGCAAACTTAATCATTTCACCATCAGCATACCTAAAGTTCAGATGACCAAAATTAATCTAACTGAGGGGAAACTTAACCCTATCCAGACTAGCTGGTAGACAGAAAGCGCCCATATCAAATTTAAATGTTTATATTGATCACAATAACAGTTACAGCTAACTAACTAACTTCAGGTCATAATTAGACTGTCACATGTTAGATTGTGACATTGTGTTGCCATGGCAACAACAGTTTGTTGTGTAAAATATTAAAATATATCAGTATTTAGTATACCATCAACATGTAAAAATTATGTTGCCATATACATCACATAATTTTGGAGATATTAGATTTAGACAACTTACACGCTATTTCGGCACTAGTTACACCAACCTTTTTAGATATTTCAGGCAGTATATTTGATTTGTATTTCTACACTGCCTACGCAGCACATGTTTTACGACTCATAATTTTGGAGATATTGACAAACAATACCTCCATCCTCTCCCATCTGGTGTTATTGGCTGAGGAGTCGACCCAGGTGATTCTTGCTTATACAGTCTTTGGTCATCAAAATTTGAGAAATAAACATGCCCTTTGTCAACAAACGTTGCACCACCTCCATACTCATGAACTTTTGTCCGAGCATTAAAGCCTTCGGGAGTCCAAGACACAACGTCACTTTGGCCTTTGGTTTGCGAGCAAACAACTATTCTTCCACCTTCTATTGGTCTGATTTCACTCCAAAATATTGTCTCTACAACATAATCATGACATACATATTTAGGCAATACTGCTCAAATCCTCAGAAAATGTCCCAGATAGGAATAGAACCTGTAATCTTCTGATTGCCGGTGAGCAGTACTGTGAGTAAATTTGTTACAAGTAACTAGTTACAAGTAATTGTTAATTTTTTGAGTAAGGCCAAGTAAAAAAAATTATGTGGTTCCGGTTACATCTTGAAAAAAATTAGTTAGGGTAGGTAGGTTGGGATTTTATTTTTTTTGAGAAACATTTTCGGTCAATTGCCGTCATGTTGTTCCATTATATTGTTGTGCAAGAATGACGGCCTGGGAACTAATTTAGCAAAATGGCGATTGTTACAAAGTCAGCGACGGTGGCAGGTCATGTAGTGATCTTATTTTACGATTTTACCAGGGTAAAACTTATTTTGTCATTAAAGTCTATGTAAAAACTATAAAACCTACCTTTTTATGGCTAATAGTCCTTTGGCACAAAAATATGTCACAAAATTTACAGCTAGGGTCGGTCGGGTAAGCGGAACCACACAATTTTTTTAATTGGACTAACTGTAATGGTAACTAGTTACCTTTTTGACATTTTTCACTGACGTCATGTTACTTTTTGTTCATTTATATAGTTATATTCAGTCCTCGCAATTTTGATAAATCTTCGGCGGCAAAAAATTGCCGCCGATATTTCGAAGTTCGGCGGCAATTTTTTTGTCTCTTATAAAATGACACTTTGACAGAGAACTGAATTATTTTATAATATTCTCTTGACTCTACTGATTAAAAGTGTTTGATATTCGAGGAAACGTTGTTTCACACACAATAACATTGAGACCAGCTATCAATATTTTAGTTTTAACTTTGTTACACTACGGACGTTGTTCTAAAATTGTTGGTACATAGCAACGTTAGAACAACGTCGTGTTCCGGCAGGTGAGGGTAAATTAACATTACTTATATTAAAGCAGAATAATAAGAGAAAAACCTCAATGACAAAGATAACTTTCACTTTTTTAATACATATATATATATATATATATATATATATATATATATATATATATATATATATATATATATATATATATTGATATCTAAGTGCAGACACGACAATAAATTTTATGTAAGCAATCTTAGGTTCAATTAGGAAAATTCCATGTAATTTTATGCATGCAACATTAGGTTATAATTTTAATTTTATGCAAATAATCAGGTACTATCTATATAAGCCCCCCGTTCTTTGACATGTTCTTCAGTCTGATGATCGCCTTGAGCGTGAAACTCGAGTAAATGTTTTTAACTTTTAATTGTAAATAAACCATTTTTAACTATATCATTGCTCCACAATTTTACTGTGTTGAGCTCTCTTGCTGACTAGAAAACTTCTACTCACACATATATATATATATACGTGTAGGTTTTGGTCTACGAAATGCAAAGAGTGCTCAACAACATATAGTTAGAGCAAATAATAGATTTTCGCTTACCTCAAAACTGGTCTGCTACAACTTGTTTCATCTGTAAAATGAATCTTCAGGCAAGATTCATTTTACAGATGAAACAAGTTGTAGCAGACCAGTTTTGAGGTAAGCGAGAAAATATATATATATATATATATATATATATATATATATATATATATATATATATATATATAATATATATATATATATATATATATATATATATATATATATATATATATATATATATATATATATATATATATATATATATATATATATATATATATATATATATATATATATATATATATATATATATATATATATATATATATATATATATATATATATATATATATATATATATATATATATATATATATATATATATATTTATATATTATATATATATATATATATATATATATATATATATATATATATATATATATATATATATATATATATATATATATATATATATAATATATATATATATATATATATATATATATATATATATATATATATATATATATATATATATATATATATATATATATATATATATAGGTAATATTTGGCATTTCACTCGATCAAACTACATGTTGAAAGGATTTATGGTGAAGGAAAATTTCGAGTGTTGGATTCCAAGAGAGCGAACAGCTGTCCACCGTTGCTCATGATAGCCAGACACTGCAATTATGTTTTGTCATTTCAGCCAGTAAAAGTGGCAATGCACACTGAGTTGTTATAGACTTTTACATTCTTGATGGTTTATATATATATATATATATATATATATATATATATATATATATATATATATATATATATATATATATATATATATATATATATATATATATATATATATATATATATATATATATATATATATATATATATATATATATATATATATATATATATATATATATATATATATATATATCATCGTCAGTTTCTGATTATATGTCATCGAAGCACATGGACGAAACCAAAACCGTCGTTATACGTGGCCAGCGGTGTGTAGTTTGGTGGAACTTGAAGTTACATGAAGTATATCAGAACTACTTTCGATGTATTTTAAAATAAGCCACAAAAATAAAAGTGTTCACAAAAGAATAGCTCACTTTCCCAAATTATTTTCTGTGAAGTAAACTACAAATAATTAAAATAATAATCATATATTCATACTTGGAAGAATTAATCGAATTGAGAAGGCAGTGAAGCATCATCAGTGACACAAAAATTCGTCGGCGGCAAAAAATTGCCGCCGATAATTTAATCTTCGGCGGCATTATCGGCGGCAATTGCCTTTTGCCGCCGAAAATTGCGAGGACTGATATTAGTTTAGACTTATTTGTTTTATATATAAAAGCAGGACGTCACTCAAATTTGTACCCAAGCTCCAGGGTCTTATCTCTGTTCAACATTTCTGCAATGCATTCTTGTCAATATATACAGGTATGTGTGTAATTGTCCTCTTCCTTAGTCAATGTAATCAGGGGACTGCCAAGAGGGACCTGGCCATTCTAGGAGCCTGCAAATACAGCACCAAGCAAATCCTGGGCCCGTGCAGAACCATAAACTACCTCCGACATCAGAGGCATTTAGGGACATCAGAGGCATTTAGGGACCCCAGAGGAATTTAGGGACCCCAGAGGAATTTAGGGACCCCAAAGGCATTTAGGAACCTGCAAGATTACATGCCCCCTGGCCCTGAATGCCCTGAATGCACTGACCTACAGCCTGCAGGAACACAGCAAGATGTATTAATTTGAACTTTGTTCACCGAAAGGAGTGTTCGACTTGCCTAACTTCATTTTCAAATTTGCATCATAAACATGTCCATGCATTTACTTTTACTATTTTTCATGGCTTTACTTTCTTCAAGTCACAATTTATATTGATTTGATTGATTGTATATAAATAGTACAATTTGATAAGTATATAATAGTATATAAATAGTTACAATAACTTATAAGTAACTTTGTAACTGTAAGGCCCAGGTCAAATGTCGAACTTCACATGTGCGAACTCAATGCAAATGAGAGTAGTCTTTTGTTTAAGCTTATTTGCATTGAGTTCGACACATGTGAAGTTCGACGTTTGACCTTTGACCTAGGCCTAACTAGTTACTTTGATATTGTGGCAATAGATAATATACCTGGCGGAAAACGAAATTTAAAGATAAATATTAGAGCCCAGCAAATGACTTATCTTTAAATTAGTTACTTTTAGGTCTTGTAACTTTTGCTTGTGACCAGTTACATTTATCCTAATGTAACTGTAAAGACAAAACATACAAAAGTAACTGTTACAGTACTTAGCCTGCCAGGAAATTATTGGGTTGTAACCGACCCCAAAACAACAAAGGTCCTATTAGTATTAAACGCTTTTAAACCCCCCGCCTTTTTTTACAATTTTTCTTTTTTTGTGGTTTTAAACCGCGCTCTAAGGGTTCGCACATATACAAATGTAAAAAGCACGTGAAAATCTTCTCAATTTACACGAAGGCAGCATTCTATGCATGCAAGTTTGTTATATTTACCTTGTTCCCCAGTCATACACGTGTGTACCTCAGATATGGGTGAGTACGGCAAACCGCCTTCCTTTACGACAAGTTCGGCTGTGATCGGGCTAGACCACGACCCATACTCTGCAATTTTCACCTTTTGGTTTTTCTCAACCATTTCGAGAAACGCTATTGAATTGGAACACGATTGAACCGCTTACAAAAGTTATCCAACTGTCAAAGATCGAGGCTCATGCAGCAATGGAGTCACGGAGAACAATGGACGGCAGGAAGATTGACCTCGGTACGAGTGACGCTGAGTTCAATTCTCCCTACGGATAAATGTCCACGTTGATTCGACCATTAGCACGTACATCTGATCTATGAACCAAAAAAACATAATTTGTTATTAAAATATCAAAAAACAAATTTGTAAGGACATTAGATCTAACAGGAAGGATGGTAAATTCACGTGCACATGTCTTTTTGTTAATTTATTATTTCATATTGCAATTTCAGCTTCGGCGGGGCGCTCATGGGGTCTGAGAACAAGGTTTAAATATGGCGGCACTTTGTGGACAAGATATGAGTTCAGGACAAGACGCGCAATCAGCGCTCGTTGAGCTTGATAAAGGTAGTCAGTCTTTCTTTAAATATGCATATTTAGTACCCCAACGTCGGGTTGTATTCGCGTGATTTAAAGCCCACTTCTCAAACAAAAATCGCACAGTCCTCAGTAACTCAGTTCGATACTTTTTTCAGATCTGAGGCTGTTTTGACTGCTACCTTCATCTATATTCGCTTTAATTTTTTGCACGTTTCCCTGATTATTTCACTCACGTAGGGTTAAGAGCAACAAAAGTTGGAGATCAATGTGAAGCCATTGTCAAATTTCCTGCGCTGTTCGAGAGATTTCCTTTCCCGATTCTTATCAATTCTGCATTTTTGAAGTTATCAGATGTATTTCGTGTTGGGTGAGAAACAATAATGATTAACAGTAATGAGAAACAATTATATTTCCCCTCTTAATCAGTACACAATTTTGTGACGTTTGTCACTATACATGTAGCTGTATTGGGGGGGGGGGGGTAGCACGTAGAATAGGGTGGTCCTTATTTTAATTTTTTTTTATTTTGTATAGTCTGACCCTCTTAAAATGGTTCCAATTGGGTTAAAAATGCTGTGTGTAAAATTGTATTAAAAACTATTAATATTTAGGGGTAGCTCAAGGTCCCTGAAATTTTTACTATAGTACCCTATGAGAAAATCAGCCAAATTGTCCAATATGCTATAAGTCCTCAGGGGAGTGTTGGATTGGTTTAAAAATCCACTAGTGAGTAGTTTAGACCTGGTTTCCTATTTGACTTTAAGACAAACTTATAGCCAAAAATGTATGGTTTCCAAGATATAGGGCTCCAAACTTTTTTAACCAATGAGAATTTTAAGAACTTTGGAGCCCTATATCTCGGAAACCATACATTTTTGGCTATAAGTTTGTCTTAAAGTCAAATAGGAAACCAGGTCTAAACTACTCACTAGTGGATTTTTAAACCAATCCAACACTCCCCTGAGGACTTATAGCATATTGGACAATTTGGCTGATTTTCTCATAGGGATACTATAGTAAAAATTTTAGGGACCTAATGAGCTACCCCTAAATATCAATAGTTTTTAATACAATTTTACACACAGCATTTTTAACCCAATTGGAACCATTTAAGAGGGTCAGACTATACAAAATAAAAAAAAATTAAAATAAGGACCACCCTAACGTAGAACTGCTATAAGGCCAGACAGTGAGGCCATGAACAAATTTGGTCTGCACTCCAGGTTGCATATTTCCATGTGAACTGCACGCCGGAGATATGCCAAATACTTCCAAACGCCATGCCAAGATTACACAACATAAAAAATGGGGGTCTGGGGAGAATAACAGTAATGCCGAGATTTTAGGCATTTGAAAACTGAGGAAATAACATGCCTTCTTGTGGCTTAATTTCAAAACACACAAGACCCTGAAGATGAGGTTGAAAGCAATATTGATATGCCTAAACAAGTAACAACAAAGCAGAAATCACTTTTCGGTGCACGCGCTACTATGCCAAGCACTTATAGTTTGACAATCTTATGCTGACACGTCAACCATTTTCGCAAGTCCACGACGGCGGCGTTGAGTACATGGAATGCATTGGTCTGCACTGAGCACATCACAAATACTTCAGTTTCACCCTGTATGTGGAACCCAACTTCATTCCTTGCTAAGTACATGTGGAAGATATGCATTTGTGACAATTGCACAATATTTGAAGAAATGTGTATGGAAGAACTTCCGCTTGCACAACAAACTGAAGTCTGGGATCCCCTGTGCAATATCCAAGGGACTAGGACAAACCACCTACCCTTGTACGTGACTGATCATATGAATATCAGGTTAATCTAACAGACATGCAACATAAGGCCAAGCAATGTTCATAGTTCACAAGGACTTACAGGTCAGCCTCAAGTATAAGCTAAGTTGCCAAGCTTTCATCATCATGAGCAAGAAGCAGACTTTTAGCCAGGATTTCAAAATTGACCATCCAAAAATTTTTGTGGGCGTGGCGACAAAAAATTGTGGTGGCCGTGAGCAAGTGAGCTTATCAAACGTATTGAACAGCAGGTTTTATTAAACAACATTTTTGCTACTTCATGTTACAGCATATACACGTTAAATCAATCTCACAATCGATCGTCATGTGTGCATGTTCTTGACAAAAATTAGTAATAATACCTACACAATAGCTAAAATAAACAGCAGCTAACAGAAATAAAAAAAAAAACATTAGAAAGGGGGAAACCTGTAAGTTGTTGTTTGAGGAAAATAATTTGCTTAGGCCAGACCAGTTGTAAACCAGGACCAGTTGTAAAAAATGCAACTATGTAGGGCCTTCCAGCTGGAAATTGAACCTTTGCATCTCAATATTGAACCTGCAACATCTTGATTTTGATTAACTCGGTTGCATTGGTCCCCTTCAACCAATACACGAAAACACATTAAAATTACTTTTATATAGAGTTGTTTATTTTCTTTTTGCATTCAGAAACAATTTTCAAAGGCTTTGTGTTTTAAAAGTTGCACAACAGAGTGAAAAACACCTGGACAAGATCCTTAGCATTGATGAGTTTCTTCGTCGTATTTTCGCTGTCATACACAGCAATGATCCAATTGCTAGGGCCATTACACTGAGGTAAAATACACCTTATAAACTATTATTAGTGCAGTACAAAGTAAGGTATACTTTCTTTTGTTGTTACTCTATTTCCTTCCAATTGTCTTTTAATACAGTTCTTACTATGGTTATTATTTTTAGGGTTTTGGGAAGCATTGCACTGCTAATTTCTGAGAGGAAAAATGTTCATCACAGGTACAATAAAACCTTAATAACAAACAGTGGTGGACACTTCCCATGATATTGGCAGGAGATGGAAGCTTGACATTTGGCAGTGGTGCCAGTGGACATCTCATAAAATGATGGCCAGGCGTTTGCAAACCTTTGGCTAATCTCTATAGCTTAAATTTGCAGCATTAATTCATAGTTAACAATTTTAATTAATGAACCACCAAGGACAAGAGATTATTACTTGCATTTTTAACACTTTGATTAATATAGGTGATAATCTATGAAAGGTTTTCAGATTATTGGGGGGTAGAAATAGTGTCTGCCACTGCCTGCAAAAGGTATACAATAGTCTGTAAAGCATAGTTATGATGATGATTGCCAAGAAAATTTCAACATCTAACAGTGTTTAGTTTAGGGAAGTAATTTTAACTTTATTTTAAACCAGTATAAGGACAAGCCTAGATTCTCACGATCAAGTGGAAGTTGATGCTGCCATATTCGCAACTAGTCAATTTTGTGCAATGTCCAGGTTGGTACAACATTAATGATGATATTTTAGAATATTTCTGAGTCTTCCTTGACTAGGAATCAAGCCTTGGTCTGTATTCAACCGTAAAAGAGAATATGAGTTAATAATTTTTAATAATAATTTTTTTTTTAGTTATTTTAAAAGTTATTTTCTTTCAATTATTTAAGTGTTTAACCGCCATCTGTAATTATTGAGAGACGTCACCAATGCATGCCCACTGTTTCCAGACTAAATCAACACCTTTAAACCCCAAAGCCTGATCTAAGATGGTTTCCCTTAGTGCTGGCATGAGCCAGAGTAACTAAAAAGATTGTTAGGGGGTAAAGTTGGTTTAATTACAATAATACAGTATAGTCATGCTCAAATTCAATTATTTAGTTCATAAGAATACTCATTCTGCACATCTACCTAGAACATTTTCTGTTGGAGTTTGTGATAAACTGACTCAACTTATTGAAGGTAAGTAAAATGTCATTTGTTTCATTGTTGAGAAACTAGTACACATGGATGTTTTACTGCACAAATATTGTTTGTAATTATATTGTTTAGGACTGGCCACTCCCATGGAGATGAAACTGAAACTTGTCCCAATATTCCAGTACATGTACCATGACACAGAATCTGCCACCAAGGTTGTTTGATTATCTTCAGTTGGATAAACTTAATAATTATGCTGCCTCCTATAGTTACATGTAGTTACGGAAATTATCCTAATTTTGTTTTCTCTCTGTGCAAGGCGTGGAAGTTATGCACCTCCCTTCTGGCAACGTATTCCTCCAACACATTTGTGGTTTCCAGTTTGCATACACTTTCTTGCTTAGCTGCTGCATCTTTGTTCAATATTCCTGCTCAGGTAGAGTAGAAAAGTCTTCAGTTATACAGGGTAGAAAGCCTGGAAATAATTATTTTCACTGTACCTGTCAGAATGACCAGCAGAAATGAATTTGTAACGACATACAACAATTTGTACCTGTCACGGAACAACTTAGCGTAACGTCTCATAACGTAGCGCAATATCTCCAAACTTAGCGTTACGTCTCATAACTTAGCGCAATGTCTTAAAACTTAGCGTAACGTCTCCAGACTTAGCGTAACGTCTCATAACATAACATAACATAACACAATATCTGCAAACTTAGCACAACGTCTCATAACTTAGCGCAATGTCTCCAAACTTTGTATAATCAGGTCTCCAAACTTAGCGTAATGTCTCTCATTGAGATTGTACAACACAAAATCTAAAGCAGAGTCGATTCAACACAAAAATGTTTAACTTTCACAAAAAGTTGAGTTAATCTTCGGACAAGATGAGCATCGGACAAAATGACAGACAGAATTAATATTGTAACTGTCAAATCTCTAGAAATGGAAAATTTGTACCCGGACAATGTCCGTGAGATAAACCTTATCTATAGACGTTATCCTTTAGATTCAGTTGTTGCTGTCATATTTAATTGATGATCCAAGACAATCTGTAAAAAGGCAAGCACTTCTGGATGCAAATATGCTGGCAAGAAAGTCTCCCCACATATGGGAAAGCAACCATATCAAGGTAGTGAATGTTTAAATAGAAATATTATGACTTAACTTGGTATTGCCAAACATGATACTTTTGAGCATAAGACTGTATTGTATTGTTTCTTTTGTGATTCTTATAGGTTTTATGTGAATTTCTTTCAAGTACACCTTACAATAATCTGCAAATTGGGGTGTTATATGTTCTTGTGACACTTTCACATTCAGTAGCTGCTGAGATAATTGATGACAGCAAAGGTTTGAAATCAACCACCATATATATTGTATATTATAATTGTTATTATATTTACCTTACGCCTTCCGATCCCCAGTCTCAACGATTGTCAAAACCAGGATCGTAAAGGTTAATTATATTAGTTTGTTCTTTGCTCTTCCTTGGAAATAAATCTAGCAAAATGTATCATACTGTTTGCTATTTTATTTGCAGTATTAGAAGTGATTTGCAGTCAAAGTTGTTCTGATTCAGTCATGGTGTGTACCTTGAGCAATGAACTAATTGTCAATATTGGTTTATCACGACTGAAAAAAGGTGTGTGAGGTATTCCTCTCTTGTGAGCTGAACTTTTGCATTAATTAGCATGAACTTGGTGCAGTTGGTTCCATTCTATATTTGTCCAATTTCATTTTTTTCATTCAAGATTCTGGTGATAAAGAACTATGTGAACAGGCTGCAATTAACTTGGAGACAACAATCATTGAATGTTGCCTGCATGGACATAGCAAAGCTCTCGAGGTAAAGATAGAGCGTGTCTGCTTCAAGCTGTCCAAAACTAAACGGGGCACTGTAACGTAATTGCGTTACAGCCAGATTTCTCCCCTGTGCTTCGTAATCTTCACTGGTTGCCAGTGAGATCGAGGATTGTTTTTAAGATACTGATAATTACTTTCAAAGCTTTTACATGGCGAGGCACCTATTTATATTACTGATTTATTTACCCCTGTCCAAAGCTTACTTGATAGCGCGTAGAAAAGAAATTAGGACGTTCTGGCGAAATAAGAACCATTGAAATAATTACAAAAATGTCTGGAGCAAAGACATCATCACGAAAAAAGCGTTTGTTTTAATATTTCACTTTTTTGGTTCTTGGGTAACGATATTTCCTTCTGAGGAAACGCGATATCGTTACTGTAAAACTATGTTTGCGGTAACGCGCGTTTCGTTACCACAATTTTGGACAGCCTGCGCTTGTTACAGATAGGTTACCTATTTACATGTTATGGGAGCAACACAATTTTTTCGTTTGGCCCAATCTACACCTGTGATTCTATTTATAACTCAGTCTTGCAGAGCAACGCAGTGCTTATTCTTGGTGGATATTTGGGGAAATATTTAAGCACCTAGCCCTGTTTGTTTCATCTGAAGTATGTGTAGTTCATCATATCTGTGGTACTTTATTATTTTTACAGATATCGCTGTTGTGTACCAACCGGTTGGTATCCCACGATTCTGCTTGGGCGTCAAACTTTGCGGAGACATTTGTTGGTCTCTTGACATCCAGTTCAAGTAATGCAACATATATACTGTATATATAGAAGAAATAATCCTAATCTATTTTAATACTACTAATAATATACATGAAAAAAGTTCTCAACTCTGATTGGCTGAGAGCAGTGCGATTTCAAGGAAACACAATGCAGAAAAAAGAAAATACAGTACAATGCAGAAAAGTAGGCACGCAATGCGTACATACGTCTACGTTTTAGAACTATTCACACGATCTAATGGCATCCAATCTTTATCCTGATACAATCATAAGCAGCGATACTTTGGAAAAACACCAGAACACTTTCTTTCGAGCCTTGTTTGGTCATTTCAATTATAATTTGTTGATTGAATGAAATTACTTTGTCATATGACTTGCAAACTTTTTTTCTTCATGCAAAAAAATTTCATGTATATTAATTGGTAATAGCACAGTTTTTTTTGTGCAATTTGGGATCAATACATACTTGTGTGTTTTTTAAAAGAGCTCAAATTGTAATTCACCATTCAGGTTCTTATTTTAAAACTATTTAAAAACTCTTCAATTTTCTAGGTAGTATTTGTCTGCAGATTGCAAATGGGTTAGTCTCCCTGGCAACTCAAGCACCATCTTCATTGAATGGAGTAAAATCCGAGCTCTATAAACGTTTTGTTTTCATTTGTGAGATGGAAGTTAGTGAACGAAGCTCGAAAGCTCGAGAATTTCAAAGCCTTTTGGTAGGTGAAGCTTGCTTTGGCTTCGTTGGCCTCTTGTCAAGATAGGCTGTTACTACAGAGAGAATATTATACTTAGCATTTCGGACAAAAAAACATTTTGGCATTCAGCTATGTATTTAGTTTAGTTTATTATATTTATCACTCTTTTAGCCTTTAGGTGAACGGAATACCCCAACAGGCTAGAAGTCCAATTGATAGGGGTTCCGAGGACCTACGATTTAAGGTCGTTATCCGAGAAGACCCGAAAGTCTTACCATTTGCTGATATTATTGCAAAGACAGCACTTTATCCACTTTATCTTCAATTATTTTTAAGACCCTGAGTGAAGGTCCGACGTAGGATATTTACTTCATGTAGAATATACATCAGTAATATCGTATTTAGTATCGTAATTTATATTTAATATCGTAATTATTTATTAACAACTCTGTCAGAATTATGCGAAAGATTAAGTTATACGTCAAAATTATATGCTAAACTAGCATAATTATGCTCTGGAGAAAAATAGGCCCTTTCTCACCAAACTTGTGTTTAAAAATAGGGACAGTGTTAAAAAATAAGGTCTTAGCGAGTAAGCATACTTTCATAAACGTCTTGTATCGATTGCAATTTTACAACACTGATCTGTGAAACATAAAGACAGTTTTATATATATATTATAACGATCGAAAACTATCTATATAGGACCTAATGTCTCCTCCAGGCCCAACATACCGGCAGGGTTCGAAATAGCAGCCGGCAGTTTTTGGACCTTGTCAGCGATTTCTAATTTCAAAATATAACTCAACTTTGGGTTATCGGCAAAATTGCTTTTGCCAAGATCAAAATTGTTCCGTTTCTGAATGGTAATATGGTCATTTGTTTTGATTTCTCTGTATGTCAACAAATGCAGCGATAAAGCGGCAATTCAGGGCCGAAAACTAACGATCCGAATCGCTGTCCAGTTCTCCTGATCCTGCCAAGTTGTAGTGGTGCCCGCGTTTCGCTTTATACAGCGGCTTCATTATAGCGCATGGAGCGCGCACATGAGCGAACACGAGACCGCAGACCACAGTGCCGTGGAAATGGGATGTTGACCTAAAAAACAGCCTACAAAATTAGGCATATTTTCTGAACGCTATTTCGAACCTTGCATACCCTTAATCCGACTCGGGTCAAAGGAAAATCTTCCTGCGACTTGTTAGCGACAGCAACGTCATCAACGCTTATCTAGGCGCCAATTTTTTTGCAACCATTTTAGAATCCAAAACTTTGCAGCGTGATTGTGTAGTTTATTGCGACATCTATGAGCGGGACCCGCGGCACATTTCTGTCATGGCCGTAGGGTTAATCCAGGCCTGGTCACAAGAACAAGCTTTCTTGTAACTTTCAACTTGAAACTCCGTTGAGTTGCCTCGTGTAACAGTGCCTCAACAGCCTGGTTTTTACGAGCGACGCAAGCGCAAGCACAGGAGCTATGCGTCAAGTAAAAACGAATCGCATGTTGTGTTATCTTGCGTTGCGTTGCCAGTCGTCAATCTTTCTGCAGATTCTGCCATCTTATATTCGCATGACAGTGCGTGGATCGTTGGCCATACGTAATTAGATATCGAAAACTCCGTTGTGCTTGCGTTGTGTTCAGTTTTCACGATCACAACCCAAGCATAAGCACAAGGAAAAGGAATCTTTTTCATCCTTGCGCTTGCGTCGAACCTGTTTTCACTGTGAAATAAGGACTCTTGTGCTTGCGCTTATGTTTGCATCGCTCGTGAAAACCATGAGGCCTTAAAGCTGTTCTGAATTTTGCTAGCACTTCCTTTCATAAAGAAGTTCCTCCTCTAAGCTTATTTATTTACCTCTTTCTCCTGTATCTCTCCGTCTCTCTTCTTCACAGGTCGCCATTGCCACGCTGGTGTTTCAAGCTCATCAACAAAGCCTCGAGAGTCCTGTAAACCAACAAGAAATGAAACAAATGACGATGCAAAATTTAGCCGTCCTCAAATCTTCGTCAAAATATTGGATAATGTACAGAGTGGGGAAACAAGCAGCGAGACAGGTTAATCTGATAAACGCATACGGAACTGACCTAATGCAAATTATGTTCAACGAGGGTTTTAGCGCATTTACATTAAGGTTTTTGGACCGCTAATTGTTTAAGGAGTGACAAGACGGGAGAGAATGAGAAATGAATACATAAGGAAGGAAGTGAAGGTGGCGGCACTGAGAGAGAAGAGAAAGCAGAGTGAGGTGGTACGGACATGCATGTGAAGAGAAAAGAAGAGGACGAGTTTGTTAGATGGTCAGCAGAGCGCAGGGAGACGGGAACAAGGAAGAGAGGGTGACCGAGATTAAAGCGATGGATGGATTGTGTTCGAGATGATGGTAAAGTGGTGGATCTGAGTAGAGTTGGTGAAGAGAGCGGTGTCAAGACGACCCGACCCCCCTTGAGGGGACAAATGGGCTGATGAGGATAGATGATGATGATTTCCGAATCAGGAAAACATGTAACTGTAATATGTTATATATGAAACGTTATAATTAAAGGACATTGGCGACAAAGGACATTGAGATCAAGTATCATGACTTTGAGGTTGTAAAACCGTTGTAAAAACTAAAAAATGCTCGTAAAGCGTATTAAAGGTGTTAAGGGCTCTTCTGCCAAATGTCCTGTGACGTCTGTATATGAAATGTATGTTAAAAGTTTTTAATGATAAAATTAACATGAATGTACAATGTTGAATTTGACGTCATTATTTTAGGGTTTCCATGCTCTTGCTCAGGATATTTTTTCCAGTCTTACATCAATGGTAAGTTGTAGTGGGGGTAGGGAGGGGGATCATTCGCTGGAACTGGCGCGTAGCATTGCGAATACGTTTTAGAATGTTCTTACAACAATACATTCTTAAAGTTACTTAAATTTCGTATATTTCATTATAAAATCAAAAATACTACATGTACTGTATAACCAATAAAATTATGATAACTATACACTGAAACTATTAATTGGAAAAAAGAAAAGTCTTAAGTGCTGACTTAAAACTACTTAAACAGTCAGTTCTTCTAGCAGTCAATGATTCTAATTTCGAAAAGTGGATGTCTTTCTCTACAAGTCGCAACGCAATTTTCGGTTACGAGACTAAGTAGTTGCAAACTAGGGTGCTACAGCTAGAAATCGTACATTTTGTTCAGCGCAAGTTGTTGGACGCACAACAACATACATATATAACGGACACTTTGGGACCGAAGTTTACTGTCCGTTGTTTGTAAGTGTCCGCTGGTAGAGGTTTTCTATTAATAAATAATTATATCAATGTCTTGACTTACTGTCCTTTGTCCGTTATATAGAGTGTCCATTAGTAGAGGTTCCACTGTATATGTATTAAACATATTTATCATGTATATGTATTAAACATATTTATTAACATATTATCCCTCGTGTTTGTTTCTATTTTTTTCGGTACAGGTGGCGTCAGTACACCTACATTGTTGGTTGCGGGCACTGAGTGATTTCTGTCAGGCAGAGAACCTTCTCGGCGAAGCTAAGGACACTCTGCTTCAGATCACGGACAAAACATCGCAGGCAATCTGTAGTTTCCAAAAAGGTCTCGTCGCTCTAAAAGTAAGATAGAGTATGTTATTACTGGTTGGGAGGTCCGTATAGAAAAATATTTCCCTGTACGGACCGACCCAATTCTTCTCCCGGCATTACCATTGATTATATACAGAAAATACAGAACTCTTGACTAGGATCTCGGCAACGGCCTCCGTAGCTCAACTGCCAGAGCACTGCACTAGCATCGCAGGATCACGGGTTAAATTCTTGGGATTAATAAAAAACGAAAATGGGGTATTAGATGCGGCGAGATAAGATGTGGATTTTATGGTTTTCTTGCCACGAGAACACCAAGGGCAAGGCCAGGGGCGTACGAATTAGCAACAAAATTATACAAAAGCAACAAAAATTTATACATAACTATCTATCTATCTATCTATCTATCTATCTATCTATCTATCTATCTATCTATCTATCTATCTATCTATCTATCTATCTATCTATCATGCGGACGCATCCATTATAACTTAGAGACAGAAACTGTAGTAATAAATAGACCCATAAAAGCGCTATATAGTTTTCTTGATTGTACCAAAGGATTTTTTTTTTTCAGGCTGCCGTTACTTCCGTCCATCAACTTGATTTTCATCATGAATTCATGAAGCTGAGAATGCAAACGTTACAAGAACACGTGTTATTGTTAGCTGTCTGTGCGAGCGTTCGCTCGTGCCCACCGTCCGCTGTCGCCAAGTCCATTGTCATGGCAACAGGTCAAGATACGTACTTGCATAGCCGGCAAGTAGTGCAGGTGGGGTTTTGGTCGTAATAAGTGGTGAAGTCTTTGCTCATTTTGACTACTATGAAATGAAAAATTGTATTGACTGCGATGAAAAATTGTAATTTTTCTAGAAAATCAAAGTACTGCTCTAAATAAGTACACTAACTTAATGTTAAAGAGGAACTGTCCCCAAAAAATAAATTACTTTTAAATAAAAGACCTTTAAGGATAATTTTCGAAATAATAATAGTTTTACGGTATCTGCTATTGTACTCTGCTATTATGACGTTGGACGAAGAAGAACGCCATATCGAGATTTTTTTGACGTCTGTGTTGTGGTGGTTTTGAGGCGTTTCAGCTCTAAAACTGAAAGTTGACAATCGGCCTCCACGCATAAGCCACCTTGCAACGGCCTCCGTAGCTCAGTGGTCGGAGCACTGCACGGTCCCGGAAGGCATTGTGTTGTTGCATTTTTCGCAACTGGTCCCGGTTTGGTCTTCGAAATTTTCCTTCACCATAAATCCCAGAACATGCAGTTTAATCGAGTGAAATGCCAAATATTACTTCGAGCATTATAGTTTGTTTAAATCGAGCAAATGGTAGATTGCGGAATCATCGTTTTAACATATAGTTTTGTGCAGTTCTCGTTGATTTGGTTATTTATCCAAAGTGACACAAACTTAATGCTATATAATAAAATTTACACCCCACCCAAGTGAAGACCATTCGAACGCAAATCATACAATCTCTCTTGATATTTTTTTCTTCCTTTCTACAGATGAACGATTGTCGAGACAGGTTTTCGTCGTTGGCATCCAGCTATGGAAAACTATATCGCAAATCATTTGATGCAGATCCAGTCACGTTACATAATATCGAAACGTATCCTCTTTTTTATTCAAGACACAGCACATTATTTCCACACCACACTCGTTTATGCGCGCTTTATACGGTATTTAACAAGGATCTATATTTACATGGAGAAAGGTCTTGTCCCTGGCAAGAAGAGGGTGACCCTAGCAACAGAGTCACGTGCTAAGGTCGTTTTCCAAACAAAAATCCTTCACCAAATTGATGTGAGATTCGTCAATCAAAACATATCATATTTAAGAGTAGTAAAAATGTAGAGTGCTGCATGCCGGCTGCGTAGACAGTGTTTTGGATATATAGCAAAGTGAAAAGGTGGTTAACTGCCAAGATTTTTAGTGACGAAATACTGACGTTTCGAGCGGAGCCCTTCATCAGAGTAAGACCAGATGAAATCAAATAAATAGGGCTTATATATATGCCAAAAGGGTTGTCACAATAAAAAGTAGCTAATCAAATGCACGGGAAATAAAAAAACTTATAATTAGTGAGATACGAAAAGTTAAATCATTTGCTATTTTTACAATCGATCGGCAAACAGACTGAGGGGGGGGGGGGGGAGAACTAGTCTTTGGTGCAATGAGTGACAGGTCCAATTAATAGAGCATGGTTACTGATCGATGGTAAAAAAGGAAGCAAATAACTTAAGTTAACATTTGGCAAGATCATGTTCAGTTGGGATTGTCTGTATTACTTATATTACAATTAGATCCTTATTTTAATGTATTTTAGCTTAGCTCACCTTTTATCCTTTTATATAAACATTGTTATGCTTATTGTACATCTTTTAATCCTTATTCTAATGTATTTTAGCTTAGCTTACCTTTTAGCCTTTTATATAAACATTATGAGTTTATGACGTATTGAATAGCCCCACGGGGAACACCTATATAGGTGTTTATATATTCTCAACTGATCGTGTATGTCCCTTAACAGTTCACAGACACCAGCAAAGCTGTTTATTATTTGTCTACGGCATCGATCTTCTGATGAACCGCACTGGTTTATCAAAGTACGTTCAGTCCTATACAGTATATACAACTATAGCTTTGTCTTCCCGGCGGTATCTTTACAGATTTTTACTGAAGAACTCCCACTCATGATCTGTTTTTGCAACTCTTATGCCATTCAAAGAGAGAATTGATTTTAAAATCTTGACTATATGCATGGTTATCAAAGTCTTAAACAAATCTGCACCCCCTTATATTGAAGAAATGTTTTCAGTGATTCAGCAGAAAATAGAAAGAATACTATAGGTCTTGTGCATGTAAAGATATGAGGGACATTAAGATCTACGACGGCAATCTGGGACGGGGACGTCGTTCAAACAAAAGAATCTTTATGCGAAACAAAAAGAATGAATGAATAATTTGTATTCCCAAGAGTAATCTCAACGCCGTCCTCGTTCTGTTTACAACGTCACTGAGAGCATTTTCGCGTCTTGAGGACGACGGTAACTCGCTTAGAGATGAGAGCTGTTCCTTAAGACTGACTTAAACACAGACACTACAATCGTTTTAGAAATATTGAAGCGTTTTGGAGATCAGAAAACAAGCTTTGAGTGTCAAATACTCTAGTCAATCGACCGTGGTTTCATTCAAATACTAAAATTTATATTTCTTTCACTGCCGTCGCCGTCCTAGGTTGCCGTCGTAGATCTTAAGGTGATGATTATGCCAACAGCAAGACTGAACTGAACGAGACAAGGACTACGATACCAAGGAGCTTTTCTATACAATGTCAATGCTATCAATAAAAATAATCATTTAAGTGGTATATCAGTTGATTCAGTTCAACGTTTTATGAAACATTTTATCAAAACATTTTTAGCTCTTTTTGAATTAACTTTTGTATGTAATTGTAGATATTTAATAGTTTAGATTTGCTATTTTAGTTTATTTTAATTTCTTTGTATATATTTTGATATGTAGTAGAGGGCCGTGGGTATAAGATTAGTTTTCGCTAACCATGTATTTTCATCCTCTTTAAATACAGTTTCCTATCCTATTTCATTTGAATCATGCTCTCTGTCAGGGGCACCGGAAGATTCGCTTTGCTTACGAGGGACGCGGGGACAGCCGTGTGCCCTTTGGTATACCATCACAATATCGTATACTTCGTTTTAAATTTATTTTATCACTCAAGTTAAAATTTATACTGCCCAAATTCGGAAAGCAAAAATATTTAAATTTACGAGCAAGATGTGTAATGAGGAAAATGAGGAGGAACGAGCCCGAACTAGTCGTCGCTGGTCGTCGTGGTCGACGATTTACGAAATATAGGTTGTGTAATTTGGTTACACAGAGGCACGCAACTGTCGCAAGCATTTTCTATTTCTTAAATATTAAAATATATTATTAATATATTATTATGTTACATATATCCACTTAGTATTAATTATTGACAAACGTTTACTGTGAGTCCAGTAATAGATATTAAATAAAAAAGATAGACGGCTTCTTCTACTAAGGAGAAGAGCTACAAGTAACGTGAAAGTACCCTTTTTCGAAGCGCCCCTGATCTCTGTTATTGTTCCTTTGGTAGTAACAACTTGGAAAATCCTGCTGTTCTTTTTGCATAGCTATAATCTCAGTGTATTTTATATATTTACTCATTTATTTTAGGTTATCGTCTAATTTTGGAGACTCTTCGTATTCTGGTAAAACGAGCAACAACAAACTTGAAAATAAATGTCGAGAAATGCTAGAGGAAATACAAGTAAGTCTCTATTAGCAAATTCCTGGAACTTGACAGGAACTGAACCAATATTTATGCGTCGTTAAATCACTAAACCATTTTTTTATGTATCGCATATTAATCTCTTGATACTATCCCGTTGCAGCCATTGATGTACAGAGGTAGATTTTGTAATAGAGTAACTCTTTTGTCTTCATCACATTAAATGGGCCAGTTTCTGTTCTAATATTTTAGTATACCTTAATACTGTGTTTGATGATCATTACATATTTACATATAGTTTTATGCATCCATGCATTGCATTACAAATCTTATAACATTAATTTTGTTACTATCTTTGTCTTGTGTCTTATGTTGCATTGCCCAATGAACTTCTCTCACATTTCGCTTGCCGACTCTGTATTCAAATGTCAGCAGATACATGTACGCCATTGCGTACCTACTTTTATTACCAGTGTAATCGGACACCTCTCTTAAGCGGACATCTCTCTGAATTGAAACTAACACCTTCTCTTGAACGGACACCAAGGCGAGGACATCAAAAAGTGACCGCCGTATAGGGGTTCAAGAGACGTTCGGAAGTCATACGACAAACTAATTTATTCAATACACTCAACGACTAAACGAGGCTCGAGAGAAAGTGTCTCGTAAGATTTCCTTTTTTCTGCATTGTGTTTCCTTGAAATTGCACTGCTCACAGGCAATCAGAATTTTGTCATGTATATTATTATTAAACAGTATACAAAATTCGGTCTTGTGTAGCACAATCTCTGTAGCATAATATTGCGTGCAATCATCGCTCATGTCTGATAGGAAGAACGTCATTTAGATGTTGCGAATCAACGCCGAAACTTAATGACAGGAAGGAACCGATTTTCAAGTATAATTAAGTTTTAAGTTAGTAGGCGTGAGCTATTAAATCGTATCTTTCCTCTCGAAACTAGACAGAGGCAGACTAAGAGTCGTTTTGTTTACTTGGATTACCCTCGTATGACCGTTTGTTTATCAGAAAGGCAAAAAAACATTTTATTGATATATCCCCTTTAAATAAAAGAAATATACATTAAAATAAAAATAAATAAATACGCTACTAAATACTAAAATAATTCTACGAAATTAAAAACTTATATACATATACTTATATAGCATTTCATTCCATGTATTTTTTATTTAAAATTTTAGCGTCTTTACGCGCAAATTCAAGATAAACAAATTTCGAACGTGGTAGGTCTGTACTGTTGCAGTATTTATTTTTGAATGTACCCACGCGTGCATTATCTGGAACTGATAAACACGATCAAATGTTTCCACACTAACCTCTTTTTGTAACTTTCTCATGTCTCGTTTAGGAAGTCGAATGCCTTTCCAGGATGTCTGTGTGCATTCTTGGAATACCAATCAAATTCCCAAGGTACTTCTTCACTACTGAACAATCCACAACTATAAAGGTAAAGTAAAACCTGCTCGACAAAACGATTGGTGGAGGCACTAAAATGTTCTGAAAAGAACAGTTTAAAGTAGCATTAAGGGAGGTTAAGCTTGACATCCGATACCAATACCAATACCAATACCAATACTTACTAATATTCTACACTATAGATTTCTCTTCCATTTAAACAGGATCAGCTTGCGATTACGAATACTGAAATGTCGATTTGAATCAACATCATTATTGCCACGACATTTCATAAGTTGGCTCATTTGGGAGGTTAAGTCCTACTTCCATTTTAGCAAGTGGATGTTGGTATCGGTACTCAAACACTTCTGAAGTCGACCGAATTTCGGAAGCCAGTTTGACTAGATGTGCTCGTTTGTCTGAGTTTGCCTCGATTTTTGCATTCCCAACACTGGCAAAATGGTAATTTGGAATCCTTTGAGAGTATTTTCGATTTGTTTGTCGGAATTTTGTTCCTATAAATAGCAACCATGTACAACCCTATTCTATTGATAACTAATTGCCAATTAATAATTGGAAGCAGAAGGGCAGATCGAATATTGGTACTGGTAGTCGTATTGGAAGTCAAATTTAATCTCCCTATTAACGATTTTGCAGCTGTTATTGATGGAATTGTTTAATATGCCCTATTTATTTTATTTCATCTCGTCTTACTCTGATGAAGGGCTCCGCTCGAAACGTCAGTATTTCGTCACTAAAAATCTTGGCAGTTTACCGTGTTTTGGATATATAGCAAAGTGAAAAGGCTGTCTACGCAGCACTCTGCTCTTTCATATGAAAGATCTTACTGACTTTAGTTTATTCCCAAAGTTTCAGCATTCCTATCAATTTAGTTAAGATTCTTTACTTGCAACCAAACCCTCGAGACTCCGAAGACAAAGGTTTGGTGGCCATGTTGGTGCCACAAACAAAAGAAGTTAATGATATTCTTTTGTTTAAGTTCACCAACATGGCTGCCGTGACGTATGCAAGCCATCAATTGCAGTTGAAATTTGAGGATTTTGACACCGTATTTGTTGTGAAAATATAACATCATTGTATATTCATCTTTCTTATATTATGTTTGAATGAACCTCGTCGAGTTCCCTTGACCTGGTATCGTCGTGCAGACGGCTCTCAGTTGACACAATTCTATTTTATTTCCCCCCAGTTGGCTATTTCTCCTTCGCAGCCGATCAAGAATGAACCTCACACTATCTCGGTGGAGAGTCAGATGGCGTTGAAAGTGGAAGGAGTCATCCGTCATGGTCGAAATCCAGGAAAATTTCGAAAGGTTCAGTCCATCACCTTGGTTGTCAGCGTTGCATCCGAAGAGAAGAAGGGATCGACAGGTTTAAAAGTAAGTCCTTTTTCCTTCCTTTTGGTCATGCTTTCTCTTCTGCTTATACTCCTTTATTTATTTAGGAGTTTGTGGGTTTTACATATTTGTGATCTTTGGAATCTCTTGAGAAGAATTTACCCCTGCTAAAGTGATTTACTAGTAATTCACAGGCAATCACGTCAAACACGCAAAAACATTGCACATTGATTCAGCAGTGAAATAGAAAGAAAGTTTCAGTTTGGGAATTGCGCGAATTTTGTCTAAACAGGTGTGTTTAAAGATCAGAGCCAAACTTTCTTTGTATTTCACTGTTGAATTAGTGCGCAAGACTTCGCGTGTCCCTGCTTTGACGTGATTTCCTGTGAATAGTAAATCAAATTTAGCAGGGAAAAAAGGCATGAAGATGAAATTTTTGAACGACAAGATATATTACATTTCTTTTTGGTAGAACCCAAATATTACGAATATGTAAAATATCCAAACCCCGGATAGGCACTTTAATTATTCTTCTATCCCTCCTTTTTTCTTTTCTTTCCCCTCCTTCCTCTCCCTCCTCCTCCTTGTCAACCTTCTCATCTTTTTTAACGTCTTCCTATTTTTCTTCGTTGTGTTTCTCCTCTTCTAAACCTTCTCTTTTGCTCCTTGTCAACTTCTCATCTTTTTTCACTTCCTTCCTATTTCTCCTCGTTCTCTTTCTTGTGTTTAGTGTCGTTCTTGGTCTCATTGTTGTCTTTCGCTCAAATTCGTATTTCTCCATAAATTACTTCTCTTAACCTCCAGTTCTTTCTCCACTTTCATTTTCTCCACTTTTATTTTCTCCAACCATTCCTGCACAACAAGCGATGTCAACTCCTTGTCCACTTTATTTCTCCACGTTTAGCCATCTTTCGCCACTCCCGTCGGTCCTCTCCAACAGACTGTTGAACCTCATAATGACTACTTCAGCACCCAGTTCCTGCTCGGATTTCCTCTCCACGGACTTTACACGGTCGCAGTAAACGTTGGCGTGGTGGATGAGAGGGAAAGAAATTGGGAGACTGGACCACAGTCGTCCCTATCAGTTAAAGCTTTGGAAACGCCAAGTAAAGCTCATCGAAGGCTTCCTTGATTTTTATGTCAATGAAATAAAGCTCCCTTTGAATTTGTATTAAGCCTCTTTTCCAGTCTTCGCAATTGCTCGCCGCTCGCTCTGCCATTTGAGTTCATATAGCCAACTTCGGCATTCAAGCTATAACATTCACTTCTTACTCTGATGAAGGGCTCCGCTCGAAACGTCAGTATTTCGTTTCTAAACTGCCTCTCGGCAGTTCACCACCTTTTCGCCAAGCTATAACATTGCCACTCAAGAGAAAATGTTTCTCAGTGGCATGAACGCGTGTGCGCATTTAAATATGTTCTATAGCCTTGTTTTCCCTTCGCAACATGGTTGCAACTGAACCCCATATCGGCACGCTCAAATCTTCAGAAAATGTGGTTAAGCTCACGGCAATGGCTTCTGTAGCTCATGAGTCGCTTAGAGAAATTGCCCAGTTGTTCAAAACGTGGTTAGTATAATCAAGGATTAGTTGAAATTTCACGGACAGAATTACACACGAAGATGCAAGCATACAAAGAATTAGATAATTAAAGTTTTACAGCCGGCGTGTTAGGGTAATACAATGAAGTGGAAGACGGGGTTTAGGGTTAGGAAGACACTTTATAAGGTGGGGGGTTAGGATTGGTGTTGTGTACGTTCTACAATCCTACAATTTATAACTATTGATAATTCTTGGCCATTTTATGCTTATTCTTGGCTGTTGTGGTCTAGTGGTTACCACACATGTCTATGAGCTGGGAGACTCGGGTTCAAACCCTGGGTCGGACCACCACTCAGGGTCTTAAAATAATTGAGGAGAAGGTGCTGCCTTTGCAAGAACACCGGCAAATGGTAAGACTTTCGGGTCTTCTCGGAAAACGACCTTAAATCGTAGGCCCTCGGAATCCCTATCAGTTGGGTTTTCCGTTCACCTAAGAGTGATAAACTGAATAGTCGAGCGCTTAAAAACATGAGCCTCTGGCTCGGATAAATAGGGCAACCTTATCCTGCGTGATCGACTCAAAATAAATCATACTCATACTCATACTCATACTGAAGAAGTGTAGGGAGAAGTACGAGCCGCCAACGAGCACGAGGGTTTCGAACACATTTTGTAAAATTCATTAATAATTCATGAAGAAAATTCAAAATATCAATGTTTTATCAAAGTTGACTTGCTCAAATTGAGCTTTTTCTGAGTTAAAATAATTTGTTTGTACCGTTTCTACAACTTCCAAACAAAGTATGTATTATATATTCTATCCATTTTACAAGTTCGTTAAAACATTCGCGGTCGATGTTTATGGGCAGTTACAACGGCTCGCCATTGTAACTGCCCATAAACATCGGCCGCTCATGTTTTAACTACTACATAGAAACCCGGGCATATGTATTCTATTATTTTTATCAAAAATAATTCAAAAACAATTTCTTACACTTCGGGTAATTACGATATATAAGACTTTTGATTTTGATTTAATGCAAATTCTCATTAGTTAGTGACGTCATTCTGGTTTCTGTAGCCTGACCGAGAGCGGCAACAGCGTGCGCACTGACGTGTTCTTATTACGTCACTCGGGTTTCGATTACGTTTGTAATAGTTGAGTGAATACCAAAATATTTTATGATTTGATGTTTGCGTTGTATTCTATGAAGGTTTGTTTTTCGGAAATGCTAATGATGTGACGTCGACCCAGTCACGTTTCAGAAAAATTTGACCTAACGGCAAACATTGAGGTTAGGGTTTGGATTATTACTAGACTAGTTCTTGAAAATGAGAATTGAAGGTGCTTTTGAGTCATCCCTTTTAGTTAGCCTTCACTGAGTCAAATAGATTCCAAGGCTGTTTTAGCCATTTTTGGCCGAGCCAGAGAAATTCGCCAGGGGTGTCCCCTTCTCCGTCGATCAATCCCTTCACAATCCCTATATTTCCCTGCAATCCCAGCCAAAACATTGCCACAGAGGGCTAATGTCTCGTCAAAAATGTCGCTTACTATTGCGAATGAACGAACGAAATTACACCCAGAATATAAAACGTTCCCCAATCAAAGTGGTGCGATTACCCGTTACTTTAAATATCAAAATATTAATAGCATAACCGCGTAATCTCGTCTCCTGCAATGCTTCAAGAATTCTGCCTCCCAGTAGACTCGAGTGAAGCTGGGCTTCGAAATGAATAAAATATGACATTTTTGTAAGGTCGACTTAACAGCTGCGAGGCGGATCTTTGCTCCCCCAACGCGCAGAGAGCCGCGCCTTGCGCAGGCTACAACATGTTTGTGTGTGTGTGTATCAGTAGAGATTAGGATTATCGATCGAGTATATATTTTTGAATTTTACACATCACTGGACGTTTTCGGCAATCACCAACCGGCTGGACCCCTCGCTGCTTTTGGGAGGCATAACCAGTTCCGCGGTAAGTTGCCAAGTGGGCAACTTTTTATCGCTTTCCTTTTATGGACAACCAGGCCAGTTCGGGTGGCCTCTAACACTTGAAATTAAGTAGGATGGGGGAGTGTGAAACGAGAAATTTGTTTATCCCACACTAATTTACCGCGCTGGGAGGGGTAAACGATGCGAAGCTAGCTCTGCATCGACTACCAGTGCGGTTCGAGAATGCACCTGCCTAGACATGATTCTGCCGGCCTATCAAGCGAAAATCAAGTGGCTCCATGTAAAGTCCTAAATTTGACACCCCCATAGTTGATCACGGAGACGAGCAGAAGACAGACAGAAGATGCCAGAAGACGGACAGAAGTCTGACACTTGGTTGAATAATTCGCTGAAGACGAATTTAATCGAAAGTTGGCTTTAGACATCGCACCATGTCGACCCACATAAACACCTTAACTGTTCGACGTTCAAAACGCGGGTCAAAGTCGTCTGCAGTCTCACTTGTAGTTGTTTACGTTCTTGGGCCGTGACTGAGTGGACACTCCGATTGCCAGATTAGCTTTGAAAATATATAGTACTTTTTGCTTCACAATGAACAGTGACGAGATTAAAAGTCACTTTAATTTCACTAGTTAAAAATTCTTAAGAGAACAAACCATCAGATTTTGACTACGAAATAAATTTTGGATATAATATACCCAGACGACGGCCACTAACCCGATAAATACACTTCTTATCGCGAATATGTGATCAAATCATGCGTATACATAATATGGCGACGAAATTCGGTGATTTCATTTACGATCACTGCAGTTGTCATATATTTAATCAAAACGTTCGTTGAGTTCACTTTAGAAAAACACCAAATAAGTAGGTTTTATAATAATAATAATAATAATAATAAATGTCTTTATTGAAGATTTGAAACAAACGTTCAAATTTACAGTGAATCGCATATAAATTATAAATTAGAATTACATAAACCTAATAAATATTTACAAAATCCTTCTATTACAGTGTCTATCAATCACACTTCATGTTCATGTTCTTATCATTTCTAAACATACTTGAAGAGGCATCTATTTACAAAGCAACGTTTAAATCTCTCAGTCCTAATTTTGGGTAGAATAAACGGATGGCCACGAGGTCTCAACATTCTTGCCTTTTTATTCGGCAATAAATCATGCAAGGGATTATCAGAATTAGTACTAATTTTATGCCAAAGTCTCCGATCGAATTTTTCCAGTAAATCAAGGGCTGGAGTTATTGATTTAACATAACCAAATTTATGGTGGGCCATGTCTTAACTTCGGGTGTACGAAAACTCCAAGATGATCTGTTACTAAGAGACTCTTAGCACAGCAAACCTTTCCAAAATTCCATGGTACATTAGTTAAAAACTTATCCAAAGTGCGGTTTTTCCTGGTAGGCAACTTAACCAATTGCGACAAATTTGTCTGTAGTTAAAGCTGTTGCAGGTTAAGTTGGTTGAGATCACCCGCTATTACAATTTCTGCTTTTGGAGATGTGGAGAGTATTTCATCACAGGCATGAATTAAAAAATCTATCAATTCAAATTCATTATACGTGGGTGATGGAGGGTGGTAAAGCGAAACGATCCAAATTGAATTTTATTTATTTTTGCCCATAAGCATTCAAAGTTATTAGATGACAGGTCCAAACGTTCCATTTTCCAATCATTCCGACACATAATAGCAACACCTCCACCCTGTCTTCCAATTCTATCCTTACGAAGCAACGTAAAACCATCTGGAGTTACCAGATGATTAGGTATGCGCTCATTCAACCAAGACTCGGAGATAAAACAAACATCAATAGAGTTTGTTCTAAGTTCTTAATCATCAATAGAGTTTGTTCTAAGTTCTTGTTCTTAGTATATAACTGGAGTTTTATCTGATTATAGCAGTGTTAGTGGATAGGATAAGTGGATACAAGACCGTTCTAGTATTATAATTGCGTAGTTCAGAGGGCGGTATAGTAAACATATTTCAGTCCCAGCGCGCGTTTATTGCTATAAACACGCAAATAGCACAAAACACGCAAATCAATTTCGTCTCGTAACAAGGAATTTGCTGCCGTGCTGTGGGACCGTGTTTGCAAGAAACCTCGGTTCTGTTGCCCCACATAAAATATAATTCGCATATAATTGTGTCGGGAAACCAATCATGTGAATTACGCACGAGCCTTCGTCAGAGCATGTCAACTACGTATTCAATCGTCTCATAATATCATATGTAATTACGTGTACATATTCGAACCAGTACATTATTGTATTAACCTTCGCTCTCCGGATTATCCGCGTCTCACCGGGAGGGAATCAGACGGTTTACACATTCTGCGAGCTTTACTGTAATTGCGAGGCCTGAGTAAACAGACCAAAAGCTTAGCAGTAAATACTTCACGTGTTTCGAGGTCATATGCCATAATATTACCTCATGATCACTAATGCAAACGCACTAACTAAATTGATATAGGCTCCGCTGATAGCTCCTCTTTGCGTCTGCGAGGAGCAGTAGAGCAGAAAAAGTCAAGGACGTCTCGATTTGCTGCTGGTAACAAAGTAACAAACCTTGGCTGAAACAATTCATTTCAATTTCATTTAGTTATAGAACCTCCGAACCTGTACTACACGAACCTTTACTGCAGTTGAAAAAGCATGAGAAAAGCTGGCCCGAAGGAACACGGTGCGGACTATATTTATAACAAACAAAGCAAATAATTATCAACTCAAAAGCGTTCACTAGATATTGCACGAACAATATTATGACCGATTTAAAACACGCAAGATTTTTAGGGCGGCTGTTCGTAGTGGCGCGACGAATACTCGACAACGGTCAGTGTACTGCTAAGTCTATAGGGATTGTGAAGGGTTGATAGGTCAAAACATCCTTGGAAGCTATTTGACTCGGGAAAATGAAGCCACAGAGTTGCCTGCGGAGGAGGCTAGCTACTGTGTAGGAGGAGTAACGTTTCGCGAGCGAAGGCCCTTCATGAGATATCAGTAAAATGTTATGGATGGCACAGTTTTACGTTTCCAGCAGCAAGCACGGCTCTGAATCATGACAAAACGTCAACACGCCAGCTCAGGTTGTACAATATCAATATGCACTTTTTATTTACTTTACATTTATCATATCTATATAGATAATATTACATTATACAATAAGCGACATTTATACTTCTTTGATTTTACGACTCTTCTCTCTGTGGTAAATATATTAATAAATTAGCTGGTGAAGACATATCCGGCGAAGTATGTACAATGTCGCTCTGCAGGGGCACATACTTACTTCTAATATAAATAGTAAAATATCTATTACTCTATAAAACACTTGTTTTAACATATAGTGTATAATTATAGTTTTGTAATGAGCTCGTCGGGTCACGAAGAGCAAAGGACTTCGGATGATATTCGACAACCACAATTCGTTGTCGTTACCGTCCTGATCGGATTCACTTATGAGCGAACAGTTATTATTTGCATCGGTAAGGCAAAAGTCGCCGGGAAATTCCCTGGCTAGCTCATCGAGGAGTTCTTTCAAATCTCCGGAGAGTACATCGTCTAAATGTCGATCCATTTCACCGCATTCACTCTCGTCAAGTGCGGTCACAGTGTCGGCAATAAAAGTCCTTGAGGAGTCCATCGTTTTCAGATTATTCAATAAAAGATCCGGTGACGGCAAAGAGTTATTACCGCACGAACCTGTTGACTTCGCGGTAGTACTGGTCTCGTCGACTTCCCTTGTCCTTCGCTTTCGCTTTCTAGCCACTTCCTCCCGATCCATTCGTTCGCGATTCAGTCGTCGCACTGTACACTCGAGCACGGCATTCAAATACATGTCAGGGTCTCTTTTCCGTTTGTTTGCTTGCTGTTTGTTGGCAACGGATTTTCACCAAGTGCTGAACATCGGGCAGTTCGTCCATGATGATATATCAGAATGCAAATTGCAGTCTTTTACAAATTGTTTAGATAGATACTATCGATGGATGGTGTTACAAAGCTGGTCGCGATATCACTTGGTGCCCACGATCAAACGCGCTCAGTCCCCAAGTTTGTATAGAGCAAGAATATGCCAAGCGTATATATATATAGTCGTATAGACCCAACAATCGCTTTAATTCATGACCCCGCGTAGACTCCGTGTATCAATGTTTTGAATATCGAAGCAGGTACCGTACACGGAATTATCCGAGATTGTAGTATAATCACTTTCACAGAAACGAAAGCAAGCGATGATCGAACGCACACGATATTTCGTTTCTCCGCGTATATAAGTTGAAAGTCAACCACGGTAGAATTTTTGAAGAAACGCGTCAAGGAAGAGACGATATAAACGATCGACGGGATGTATTGTTGGAAACTTCTTCTCTCACAAACTTCCGCACCAAATGGCCACAGCCAAAACTCGATGCGTTCCAATTTGTACACTTAACCGACCAATTAGAGCCAAATTTCCTTCGCTATATAGAGACAACTTTCTCAATTATTCCTTCGATGTCAGAGGATAACACTACAGAGATGAGATATCTATTATCACACAGACAACACTCACGGAAGGCTCAGCTGCGAGTATGATCGAGAATAAGAAAGTAGGGGGATTCATATCCGCTTTGGAAAACAATCCACATGACGTGTGAAAGCGATCGAACCAATCAACACCGGCGATTCGTGTCGTCAAGAGCATATAGTAACAATTATAGTGTTTCTATTACCGGAACAATCATATAACCTTTGATATACTCGAGTGGAACATCTAGTATCAGAAGCTACGAATTCTATATGCCGTAGACTAGATGATAGACTTATATTTTTGACAACAAACTAAAAGTGTTTCACACTTTCATGTGTTTCGCACTTTCATGTTAAATCATCACACAGCCGATGTCTTTTTAACGGAAGTGGGCGGCGCCCAATTATTACTACATTAACTGTGAGCGTGGTTTTTATTTTCTTCCAAGGCCTATAGTTTTCGGCAGGCCTACTTCTGAAGATTTTGCGCTTTCGCAACGAAACGTTAGTAAACGTGTTTTAATTTGGTTGGACTTGTCTTTTTCGTTTCTTTAAAATATCAGCGCGATTCATTATCCAGGCGCAATGTGCAACTCTGATGGCGTGTAGCGACGAAATTACGTCTGGGCTTAATTCTCATGTTAATTCTTAATTCATCACATTAATTGGTGGCGATATTTTGGGGGTACCAGCAGGAATGGAACTGCTTGTATCAGTATCTAGAATGAATGACCGTAAGAAGCAGGGGGGCCCGGCGCCCCCTTATTCTCCAGAAGCAGGGGGCGAGCCCCCCTAAAAATTCGACGTCAAAGCACGAGTTTTCTGCTGCCAGTTAAGCGCGATAGGCGTATGGCGCAGAGGAATATCCGATCTTTACATCCGACCTGGTATTTTCTTCGTTACAATTCTAGATAGAAAATCAAATAAGCAATAACTGCTGATGCCTCAGATTGCACCAGACTTAACCTCGAAGAATATAGATTTCAAAAAAATTGCGGGGCCGGGTGGCACTTGCTCGTACACAAGTTTCAAACAGCGCAACTAGTTTCCAAAAACTATAGTCAGATATTGAGTTTATGATCATAATATTTTGTTGTAAAACTGACCTCAAAATGCAGGAAAGTGAGAAAATCAAAAATTTTCAGGGGGAGCATACCCCCAGAGGGTTCTCGCGCCTTCGGTGCACGACAAGCCCCCCGTAATCTAAAACATCTTGCAGCCCGACTTTCCACCCGCATTCTCACCCGGAGAAAAGTTTCGCAGGCTACCTTGTCTATAGAAATCATTATAACAAAGTTCTATTATATATTGTCTAATTCTACCTCGGCGGAAGTTCTGGAGAAGTGCAGAGGCCATATCAGAGACATTGCGAAAGTTATGATATGCATGTGGTCGCGGCCAAGCCACTAGGGGATCGATCTAGCGAACCGATCTAGGGAACTTGGGGTATGATCCTCCAGAAAATGTTGAATTTTACATGCCCTACTAGAAGTACATTTTCGGCGATGAATTTCCCGAAAAAATAATCGCGGTAACCAAGGGTGATATTCAGATATTTTTGAAGAGGAGAGCCGTGATAATATCAGCCTTTTGTTGTATTCAAAATATAATCGCCCCATTGATGGGACTTTCTAGAAAATGAAGTGCTAGAGATATGTTTGTTTTCACTGCGTAGGAGACTCCGGCTTTATCTTAATACACAAATATTAATTAACCCAAGAAGTAGATATCTAAATCGCATCTCGATGACGATATGGTAAATACAATACAGATGCTCTTAGTCCAGAGGCAGAGAGCCGTGTGTTATGATAATATAAAAATAATACAAATGTAGTTAATTAGTATAGTTTATATCCTATAGTAAATAATCTATAATTATGTGTGGTAGCACCAGTCATGCACGAGTGTAGATTTCGGCTCCATTTTTAAAAAAATTTTTGTCGATGTCGCGAACTGGCAATTATTGCATCACCCAGGCTTTGCGAAACTGAGCGTTATAAATATGCTAATCTTCACGGGTGCTTTCTTTCTTCGTTTCCCTGATCATTTGATCAAGCTGTTCGAAGTCAAGTGTTCTTTCTTGGCTCTTACTTCGTGTACCGGACACAGAATATTACATCATTGAAATAGTTTAGTTTAAAAGTAGGGTTAGTATTCCTTTATTTCAGGGTTAGGACTAGAGTTTTTATTTGGGTTATGGTTATGGTTAGGGTTTTTGTTCTTGTAAAGCTTCTGAATCCCGAGAACTTAATAACCTTGATGTGTCTTTGACGTAGTCTGTGTCCATTGTGTGTCCGGTACACGAAGGAGATGCCTCTTTCTTGGACATGCAAGTTATTATTACATTCAATCATAGACATAGTAATGTAACTAGCAAGTATCGGTGAAGTTATATACGCTCACAATGCTATAAGAATTGCACACGCCGATATCGCGGTAGACCTACACTATTACGCTCGGACGCTCCCGCAATATACTAGACACGTAATGTATGTTATGTATTTGGATTCGGTAATTATTCCAAATCTCTTTTCAGAATTGAAATCCGTTAAATATTGACCGAGATAACGTTCAAAATATACGATTAAATCAGCATCCTTTTCCGATTTGTGGTCATGGCGTGCGAGGTGGGGGTGTTAGGGTTATGATTGGATTTAAGACCAATAAGAAAGCCTCTATAACGTTTTCTGAGAAGACTCGACGAATTTCCGAGTATTTCCGATAATGATCCACCTGCATACGTCATATACCACATATATTGAATCCCAGTCTTTCCCTATTTTCTAACGTTAAACTATGCCAATGGACAAACTTTGAGAGTTGATAGCTCGAAGACTCTGCAGCAGATTCACTTAAAGTGTCTATGAAGTGAAAAAATCGCTAGCATTTTTTTTGCTCTAACGAACAAAGTAGCACGGCAGGATCGTTCGCTGAAAATTTCAAGTGTTTTGAAGTGCTTCGTTGCCGTTGACGTAGTACACCTGCATACGTCACAAGACAATACCGCGCGTTTCAGATTTCACCAAAAACATTTAGCCATGCCAAACTTTGAGAGTTGATAGCTCGAAGACTATGAGGCAGATTCACTTGAAATTTTCAGTGTACGCTCTTGCCGTGCTACTTTGTCCGTTAAAGCAAAAAAAATGCAAGCGAATTTTTCAATTCATAGACACTTTAATAACGCGCAATAAACACAAACGCGCAATGCATGACGGGTTGATACTCACACTTTAAGACCTTCAACAAGAGTGTTTCATCACATATTCATAACTGACAAATTTGGTAAAAAAGAGATATATAGATATATACATTATACCACGCTGCCAGTCCAAAAGTATCCCGAGTTAACGCCTAGCGGGCATCTTGTTAACTTAAAAAATACAATTAAAGTCTACTAGTCTAGTACTAATAAAAAACAAACCTATAGTTGATTAATAAACTGTGCAATACTAGATGCATTATATTGCATTGGTTGCTAGATAGATAATACCAGTGTCAGCCCCTCTGTAAGAAAGCTTCAGTATTAGGTCTTGGTATAAAGACTATCATGAGAATTTGATAGTGCATTTCATTTCATTTTGAAAAGTGCATTTCATTTCATTTTTCATTTCTGGTGCATTTAATTTTTTTTTAATTTTTTTTATTTTTGATAGTGCATTTCATTTTTTTCATTTTCATTTATAGTGTATTTCCTCTTCACGCGATTTCGTGGCGAATTAAGTTTGAGACACGTATTTATCATCATCATCATCATCGTCATCGTCGTCATCATCAAGGCGGCTTTAGAGCCGAGTACAATCGTAAACCATTGTTCCCTGTCCATAACTATTGTCCATCATCACCGGCGTGTGTAGATCGTCCAACTCCAGACCCGTACCTTGGCCAACTTGTTGATAAATGTGGTTTCCGGTCTTTCTCTACTCACAGTTCCATGTTTTGGTTTCCATAAAATTAGCTAGGCTTGAGATAAGATCATCACTTCGTCGATAGCAATTCCAGTGAATCGTAATCTTTCTTTGACTGCCTCGTACCCAGGCGTCTCAATCCTTCCAAAGCGGAGGAGCGGCTAGACGGAAGAGCGGGGCTTTCTTTGATGCGTTCAGTAATTTTAGGCAAACCCGCAGCTCGCGAGATGTTGTTTCCAGCTAATGTTCAAAATAGTACGAAGTCTGGTATAGCAGCCGTCAAGTTGTTTCTCTAAAACGCTTGTCAAGGTCCACGATTCGCAACCATATATATAACAGAATGGTCTCTACAGTTGCTTGAAATAGTTTGATTTTCGAGATAACTTAGATTTCCATATCCTGGACATATTGTTGCATGCCTTCCATGTTAATGCTTTTCTAACTTTTATATCCTTTTCTGTTGTGTTAATCCATGATCCGAGATACTTAAACAGGGATCGAAATAAGCGCCGATCACCGATCGGCAAAAAAAAGTGTCAGGGTACTGCTTTGCGCGCTTGTGTTTTTGTTTTCATACGAATTTAGAACTATAATTTGCATGTGAACTCTAGATTTATTTGGAAATGTTGAAATTGGAGTCCGATCCTGACTTCGGGGCGTTATGAAGTTAATGTTCAAGACGATTTGAACAGTTGCGGTTCGCTTGTTTGTGAACCACTGCGGGCCGCGCGCAACGCCATTTCTGACGAACAAAAGCTGGCTCGGATGGCTTTAGTTCCTGAATCTTTGCAAAACATCAGAAGAAACAAAATATATTTATTTACTAGTCACTCATCAAACACTTCCATTCGCAAACTTATTCGCGCTGTTTCAGCAGCATAACCCGCTGCTGTAGTTGACCTCCGGAAGATCTATTAGTCTTTAATTTTTACTTTATTTTTATTCCTAATAAATATCTGGGACTGCTATATACTGGCGTATGCTGTTGCCACATTTCTACAATTTTGACGTTGTTTTTTGTTATTATTCTTGTAATTTACCTGCAGTGGCAAATCCAATAAAAAAATAAAACTTTTCTCACTGATATTATTAACTATAAAGAAATTCGCATGAAGTACGAACGTTTAGTACCTGAGTGGGATTTTTGTATAAATTTTAGGACTAAATTCTGCTGTATTTTGCTATGACTAGGCGTGACAACATGAAATATTGATAATTTGCCAGTTTAAACGTTGAAAATGGATTGTGACCGCAATTTTAAGTAGTGACATGACTAGTACAGTGAACTTTTTTCAATGACATCAGTATTAAACTTAAATTTTTTTACTGGGGGTATTTAAAAAAATACCCCTAGTAAAAGATCACATCCGGGATCTTTGGATATTAATATTTACAAACATCAGTTTTCCCGCTTCGTAGTAACATTTAGGGGTATTTAGGAACACGTAAAATTGATTGAAAAGGTATTAAAAGGAAATAACACTTGTTCTAGAGGAATTGGTGAGGAGTCGCACTTGTGTTTGGCGAGATATTCATAGTACCACTCGTGCTTCGCACATGTTTCGCCGAGCACGCGTGCGATTTTTCATTGGTTCTTCTCGGAAAACAAAAACAAGTCAGAGGCTAGAAAAATGGGGAACCACGGAGCCTCATTACACGTGTCCCCACAGAAGACAGAAAACATAAATAAACGCGAGGCACAAAAAATCTGCGGGACCGCCACATAAGCGTGGGGCCCCTGGCACTTGCCCAAAGTCCCCCCCCCCCCATTGACCCTCCCCTGCGTTGTACGCATTACTACCCACGTGCAACTTTCTCTCAACGTACAATGTTGCGTTGTGCGCATTACTACTCACGTACAACTTATCTCGCAACAATGTTGTTCGCAATATGTTGGCAATATGTTGTACACATTACTACCCATGTATTCAACAGCTTATCCCTCAACAATGTTGCGTTGTACGCATTACGGAGTACAACTTATCTCTCAACAATGTTGTTCGCAACAACAACGTTTCTTGTCGCACGTTGCATTAACAGGTTGCGAAAAGTAGAAGTCACTTTTTGCAACAATTGGCGGCAACTTTACGACTTGCAACGCAACAATGTTGCCGAAAACAAGTTCAGAAACCTGGTCCTCGCGTGGTCACCTTAAACTGGTTATAAATAACTCGATTAACATAGAATTAAAATCTCATCGCGGCATAGCAACGCAACCCGCGTTGAGTGCATGCTATTCTTACGTCTGACTATACTAATATTAGAAATTTATTTAAATCTCTCTTTAATCCACTCCTAAAAATAGCGTTTCTTTATCGTAAATACAACTGCGATGACGTCACGCGATGTCGATGTACACTATGTTTATTTTCTGTTTGGTGGTACTTGAGGCTTTGAGTCGTCGAATACAAAATAGCGTTGAATGGTTACGGATAACCACGGTGAAGCAACGTGATTTCAGTATGATGTTGCGCTTCAGAAACTTGCTGAGATTGCGACATCACAGACGGAACACAACTCATGCTTCCCCCGTGAGTCCGTGACACCGCGGGGGATATTCATCTAGGGGGTCACCAATCATAACTCGATCAACGAGATTCGTCACGGGGGGTTTTCTGCTCAAAGCGAGCTCTCCTTGAATCTTTTAAACAATAAAATCGTTCCTTCGCAAAACAAACATTTACACTTTTCCATAATTCGTGCTTGCCGGGAGACATGTAAGCACCGGTCTACATACACCGCCGAAAACGACACGTAGTGTGGAAAAGAGGGTAGCGAGGGACACCGAGGGATACTAATCCTGCATCTCCTCGGGCAAGTCGTGGGGATTGATAATACCCGGAACAGTCAGTTGCATTTGTCGTTTCTCTTCCTGCGCCTTCTTCAGTTCCGACTCTCTTTCCACGAGGAACAGATCTCCGACGTCTTCGCTGCGGAATTCCTAGATATATAAAGAGTAAGTTACGATCAAGCGAAGAAAGAAGGGAGAGGAGAAATTGTTGTTGTACATGGAAGCACAATCTGACCTTTATTTGCACAAGAAAATCTCTCAAGTGCTCTTTGAAAGCTGGTATATCTTGATTTAACGTAAAGAAGCCTTCGACCAACACCCTGATCTGTTCTCTGTGATGTCAGAAAAAGACAAAAGAAAATAAATAAATAAATATATATATATATATAAAATTAATTAATTATATAAATTTATATAAATTTATATATAATTTATATAAGTTTATATATATATATATATATATATATATTAATTAATTAATTTTATTAATTAATATATATATATATATATAAAAAATATATATATAAAATATATAAAATATATAAAATATATAAAATATATAAAAAATATATATATATATATAAAATATATAATATATAAAATATATAAAATATATAAAATATATAAAATATATAAAAAATATATATATATATATATATATATATATATATATATATATATATATATATATATATATATATATATATATATATATATATATATATAACATAAGACGATGTGTACGTATAAAAACTCTTAAAACACTAGAGGTCTTACGCTTGTAAGTGGGGAAACGCTTGCTTCAAGAGGTTAGCCACGTATTGCTTGATATAAGCCTGAAAAAGATAATCAATTTATATAGAAGCATATATTTGGATCTAAGTGAATTAGCGAATGATCAGTTAGATTTGGAGGTTGAATTTCGAATGTTGGTATTGCTAAGCGAAATAAGACAACAATAAACATGAAAGCTGTTAAAGTTCTCAAAAAACTGCGTGATATAATATTAACACGGGAAATGAAAGAACTTCACTTGATGCAAATTAGGCCTTCGGGCTCAAACCCATGAAGACCGTCGCAGGGATCATATCTGGACAATATCAACTTAGCTGGACAATATGAACACTACAAATTGTCCTTTCTAAATAGAGGAACTCTGTCTAATTGCGAACAGTACATCAGAAGACTAAAAGTGCAAACCTGATTGGTAGAAACGCCTGGAGACTGAGCAGCGTCGTAGAGTGGGGCGACAATCTTTCCGGCTTCCAGTAAGTGAAACATGTGCGATAAGATGGTGGCATGATGATTGAGACCTAAATTGAGTGAGAGGTGCCTTGTAGTTGTAACATATGTAGTCGTGAGACATCAGGGGCTGTGTTTTCCCAAAGGGTTGATAGCGACTTTAAAATCTACGCGGCAACCTCAACGAAACGGCCATCAAAACGTTAAGAAGCAACGAAAGAAGCCATCGTAAATTGATTACCGTATGCGATGTTTAAAGCTTGTTTTATGACCTCCAAAACGCTCCAGTGTTGCTAAAATTATTGTAGTGTTTGAGCTGAAGTCAACACTAAGGAACAACTCTAACCTCTCAGCAAATTCACGTCGTCCTGAAGACGTGAAAAGGCTCAGATTTGCGTTGTAAACAGAACGAGGACGGTGTTGAGAATACTCTTGGAATTCCAAATTATTCATTCTCTTTGTTTCACATGAAGAACGTCGTTGAGGTTTTCACGCCGTAGATCTTAAAGTCCCTAATATAGATGAGGAACACCAAGTATCCCTAAATACCCCCAAAGATACATCGTATACCCATGGCTTGTTTGTCAATTATAGACACCTTCCAAAATTTGCTTCCGAGATCGTAATGCATTATCCAACCTCGATGTCATGAGTGCAGGGAACCTGCATATAACGGACACTTCGGAACAGAAGATTGCAGACCGCTGTCTAGAGGTTTTCTATTGATTCATTGTTTAAAGTCAATAAAATCGGAACCGAAGCTTACTGTCCGCTGCATGAAGGTGTCCGTTGTATACAGTGTCCATTGTATACGTGAGTGGGACAGCGACTGTTTCTGAACCAAAAAAGCTCACCTATAGCATGGAAGTGTTTACTGTGCACACCCCTCCCGCACTAAGACAATTACCTTTACTCTAATTTTAAATTTAAAATACACATTTCTGTTTACCGTACCTGCAGTATGAGATGTGTCAGTTACAACTGAGAAGATGTGCTGTAGGAGCATCGTGTAGTACGTCTGATAGAAGCTTTGGGAAGAACCCTCTGATTTTTCGACGTTTTTCAGCAACGAATACAGAATCGCTAAGCCTGTGTCGAAGGAGAAGTCGAATCAACAACAACTAATACAAACGAGGAAAATCCACAGTTTTTTGAGAACAGAACGCCTACCGGTGTCGGCAACATTACGCATTGTGTGTTTAAATGCCCAAACGATAGAGTCTAAGACCAGTTTGAACTGCTCTGCTGGTACTTTCAAAAGTGCTAAAATGGGAAATGGAAACAGAAGTAGTGAGATTTTGCAAACAAAACACCATCAAGTAACGTCATCGAACCAAATCAATGTAACCTTCGCTATACCATGAGTCCACGTAGCTCAATGGTTAGAGCGTCTCATTAGGTTGCGGATTGCTCGATTCCCGTCAGAAACTCGGATATTGTGTGAGCATATGAGCTTGGCGAACGTCCACTTCTCGAGAAGGTAAGCTGAATTATTATATACATGACAAAATTACCGCATTCTGATTGGTCAATAGCAGTGCAACAGAGTACTACCTATCCTAATAAATTTCAAAACCGAATTTTTACATGCCTATAAAATATGGTTGTAAACTAAGTATAGTCTCACTGTCATACAGTATAAATACATTACCAGAAAAACAATGTTCCACCACTGCTTGAAGAAGCAAGAAGAAATTCGTCCGATGTTCTGGCCACTCTTCCATGTCCTAAGAATTACGAATAAAGGTACATTGATTTAGGACACGAGTCCCTGACAAGCAAACTTAAAGGGGTTTCATTTGAAGACACAAGTGCTACTTACCTTATTTATCATTTCGAGCGTGCATCCGAAGACGGCATCTAGGATTTGTGGCACGTGGTCGGTGACGAAGTGCTGAAAAAACAGAGAATGGAATTCATTTCTTAATAGTATTTCTCATTCGTATTCTACCTTTAGATCCACGCTATCCAAGGGCACGTCCAGGATTTTAAAAAAGGGGATTTTTGTTTCTAAACCGGTTGCTAAGGACAGGTCACTTAACGCTAGAAATACTTCGTAAGTGGACATAACCAAGATATTTTACGTGTGGAATATGTAGGTAAGCTTCTTTCGTCTGGTGACGTAATTTGATGACGCCACATTGACGTCATTGACAAACATAGAAACTCTAAAATTTTCGTCATTTTTGACATTATGCGACATTTGTGAGTGTCATGTAAACCTAAATCACTTCCTACAAAAAGGTACGTATATGGATTTGTTGATAAATTAAATAAAAATGAAGTTTAATATCAACATTTTATTGTGCTTATTCACCGAAAAATTCGATATCCCGGCTACTTTTTAAAAATTCTTAAAATCCATACGTACTTTTTTGAAGATAACAGTCAGATTCTAATCGCATGTGAAAAATTAACTTTACTTAAAAACCGTTGAAGATTATAGGATTCCCATTTTTCGGTGACGTCATCACGTCATCATATGACATTGCCAAACGAAAGAGCTTTGCCCACATATACCATATACAGAATGTCTTGATAGATTGTTAAATCTATGAAATTATATCGCAAATTTGTTAATTCTAATAAATCGAACCGATTAATCGAATTGTATAAAGTTCACCTACCCCTAGTTTGTTGGTGAGCGTTGCCATGGTATTCAACACCTCTGGTTCCCTAGCAGCCGGAAGGTTCCTCTGGTAGTCCCCAAGCACGGCGTCCAGTAACGGAGGAATGAAATTATCGCACACAAGTTTCGCGTCGTTTGATTTATTCACCCACGTGGCTATCAGTCTCAGCGTCTCCGTCTTCGCACCCCTCATGGCGCGGATGAGCGGTTGCTTGGCGACCACAGGTCCGTTCGTCGCCACGGCCGAGGAAATGTTCTCGCTAAGACAACGGTACACATTCAACATGTCCAGGTATACCCGGCCAAGCTGCGTGACAAATGGATGGCCAATTGACCTGCATCCGTGGACGTTGGTTTTTAAAATGTTGCTTAGCTGTTTCACGATTTCCATGTTTTTTAACGTATCGACATTCTGAAGAAAAGAACAACAGAACAGTGGTCAGTTAAAGATCAAGGATCAGTTGTTGGATCAGGGTTCAGTTGTTGGATCAAGGGTAAGTTGTTGGATCAGGGGTCAGTTGTTGGATCAGAGGTATATTGTTGGATCAGGGGTCAGTTGTTGGATCAGAGGTCAGTTGTTGGATCAGAGGTCAGTTGTTGGATCAGAGGTCAGTTGTTGGATCAGGGGTCAGTTGTTGGATCAGGGGTCAGTTGTTGGATCAGGGGTCAGTTGTTGGATCAGGGGTCAGTTGTTGGATCAGGGGTCAGTTGTTGGATCAGAGGTCAGTTGTTGGATCAGGGGTCAGTTGTTGGATCAGGGGTCAGTTGTTGGATCAGGAGTCAGTTGCTGGATCAGAGGTCAGTTGTTGGATTAGGGATTAGCTGTTGGATCAGGGTTCAGTTGTTGGATCAGGGGTCAGTTGTTGGATCAGGGGTCAGTTGTTGGATCAGGGGTCAGTTGTTGGATCAGGGGTCAGTTGTTGGATCAGAAGTCAGTTGTTGGATCAGAAGTCAGTTGTTGGATCAAGGGTCAGTTGTTGGATCAGAGGTCGGTTGTTGGATCAGAGGTCGGTTGTTGGATCAGAAGTCGGTTGTTGGATCAGAAGTCAGTTGTTGGATCAGAGGTCGGTTGTTGGATCAGAGGTCGGTTGTTGGATCAGAGGTCGGTTGTTGGATCAGAGGTCGGTTGTTGGATCAGAGGTCGGTTGTTGGATCAGAGGTCGGTTGTTGGATCAGAAGTCGGTTGTTGGATCAGAAGTCAGTTGTTGGATCAAGGGTCAGTCGTTGGATCAAGGGTCAGTTGTTGGATCAGGGAAATTCTTTCCAAAGAACATTAAAAGTCCACGTACCTTCGTTGCATCTTTGATGATGTTGTCCCATACGTGGTTTGGTAAGGACATGTATTTTTCAATTAACCTTTCTTGTACAACAGAGTCCTGCAAAATATGTATAACATGGTATGTAATATAGATGCACTAAGGAAAGAGATCGCAGTGTTATTGAGGAGTTGTAATATACTGCATGCTCATGTACACCTACCGACTGCGCACTGATCATGTACCCAACAGCTTCATAAAAAGTGTGAATCTGCAAAATAAAAATTAACATCGTCATGTAAAACAAAAAATCAGTGATAATTTGCCTACCATATAGATCATAAATTTTAGACTAGAGGGGGCATTGGAGCCTGATTTCAGTCATCAGCGGGGAACCAATTGAAGGCTATCATCTTGGATAAATCGGGGGGTAATTTTATATTTAAATTTCATATTAAAGCAATCATTGTGATCTTTTACTCAGTATAAAATGGTCCAAGTAACAATAGAAAAACAAACTTATTCGCCAAATAGACAAATAGTGAAAAATTATAGAATTTACGATTCTTTGTTTTGGATCGCGAGGTTCTCGAATTGCAGAAAAACGTCTGCATTCAATTGCCCTCCAACTTTCCCCCAATGTTCCCTAGATGGCGGCGCCCAATTGGTTTCCAAATTCAGGCTCGGACACAAAATATTACATCATTGAAATGTTTAATTTAAAAGTAGGGTTAGTATTCCTTTATTTCAGGGCAGGACTAGAGTTTTTATTTGGGTTATGGTTAGGGTTTTTATTCTTGTAAAGCTTCTGAATCCCGAGAAAATAACCTTGATGTGTCTATGACGTAGTCTATGTCCATTTGTGTGTCTGGTACACGAAGGAGATGCCCAAATTCAGGCCCCAAAGCCCCCCTCTAGTCTTATACATGAACTCTATGTTGCCTACAGCCAGAAGTCGCTGGAGATAATCGAATCCGTAACCATCCTATCACCAGTGAACTACTCCGATGTCACAGACTCGTTGTATTTAAATACTTAGATTCAGGAGCTCGAGATTTCTATTAAAAATTAGTCACACCTCCGTCTTGGCGATTATCTTTACCTGCTGTGGTTGTAAATCGCATATTATCGTTTGGATGGTATTCAAAATTTCTTCTATAAAAGGCATCACTTCACCAACTTGAACCTAATTAAGAGATCAAACGGTCTCCTTCGGTTAATGAGGAACAACAACAACAACAACAACAACAAGAGGAAGTTGTTCAAGTTGCGGCCAAATGTTGCGAAAAATTTGATTTCTACTTTCAGGGTGTAAGCTAGGGTCACAAATTCCGCGTTAAACACAGTTTTTCCGAATCACCTTACTGACGCCAAAAAGAAATTACTTTTAAATAAAAGGCCTTTAAAGTATAATTGTTAAAAATGCTAATATTTTTACGGTATCTGCTCTTGTACTCGAGAAATAACGTTTTCATTCTCGTATTTTATGATTTTGGATGCCGCGATTTTGTGTCACTCTGGCTGAGTTTTGAGCAAACTCTAAAATGGCGACGTCCAGAAGCATAAAATACGAGAATGAAAACGTTATTTCTCAAGTACACGAGCAGATACCGTAAAACTATTAACATTTCTAAACATTATACTTAAATATTTTTTTATTTAAAAGTAATTCAGTTTTGGGTTACGTACAGTTCCCCTTTGAGGTTGGAGTTTCCAAATTTGTAGGCTAGTGAAATACATCAAGATTCAAAGATTTACTTTTGTTGTGTTTGAGTCTGATTCATCGAACGTGCTCTTATCTAGTCATCGCAATAACTTGCTCGCAGCGGAATGGGTCGGCATTAGATCCCATCCTTCTCTGCTCCAAAATCAACAGAGGCCTGAGATACTTCTGTAAGTTTCGTTCTCAAGCTTCTCGACTTTGGAGGTTTGGTAGATGTTATCTAATATCGACTCATTCGCAGCGAGTTGCGAACACGTTCTTGAGACGACTGGATAAGAGGCTTTCGAGTTGCTCGAAGAGATAGCCAACTTCATCCATTACTCGACAAAGCACACCAAATACATGCATGAACCATTTTTTATAACATAGATTAAAACAAATAATAAAAAACAAGCTTTATTTTGCTGATTAAAAGTAATTTTCTCCTTACGGAAGGCGGAAATTTGGAACGTTTCTGATTGGTCGCTTGAAATCCACGTGATCTATCGAGCATGCACGACAGCCAATCAGAAGCGGCGTTATATTGGAATTTTCCTAAAAGACTGGAAGACTAGGTACAAGGTATAGCGCAAGTGTATGTGGGATTGTTTGGAGGACATTCATATTGTATTTGTGCTTTCGCGCGTGACATTTGTGCAGCCAAACGATCCCAAGAACACTTGCGCGCCAACCTTGTACCTAGTCCTTCACTCTTTTAGGAAAAGGCCAATAATAAATCTATGTTATAATTCAACATTAACACGACCAGTTTTGGTCGCACCACCCTCACCTGCGTGATTTGTCCATTTACGACAATTTGCTTGGAAAAATATCCGTTTTTCTTTTTTTGATCAAAAATTGATAAAAAGGTATATCAACTGGAGGCTACAGAAACTTTAATACTAGCCATATCTTCTTAACTAAATTGATAGGAGTGCTGAAACTTTGGGAATAAACTAAAGTCAGTAAGATCTTTCATCTGAACTTCATTTGGCTGGAATACCTGTTTAAGGTGGCTCCCTACAGTTCGAGGGCTTTTCAGCTGCGCCTACAAATATGCCTTATATATGCAAGCAGATTTGATGGAAGCACCCATTGACATTATTTTATACTAATATGAGTATAACCAAACATGGCACAAAAGAGTAACAAAAGCATAATATGTTACCATGGCAACCGTTGGGCTTTATAATTTTCAAAAATATCACATTTATATACCATTTTGACTTATATTTCGGTAATAAGCCTGGTGACCCCCAAATTTTTTGCGCTAATGTTAGATTATTTATGGTTTTGAAACTCCATGTGAAAAATAAAAACATTCTGTAGAGAGGTTCTCGCTGTATAAAAAATCGCTTTTTTCTTTATTTTGGTTCTACAGAATTTTCTTAAATTTCTTCAACAAAACCTCCGTGCATTACTCTATCGCTCTGCCAAATTTTAGGATATGTTACCAGGCGTTTTGGCGAATGCCGTTGCAATTAACATATGGGAAGGCTACGCGCCAGCATACTTTGGAGACCCCACAAGATCAATGGTTTGTCATGCGCGTGCATAAAATTGCAGGCGCATGAGTTTGGAAAACACGCGTATTCCACGCATTGAAGTTGTTTCAAAGCTTGAAGAATCAGAAATGCATATATTTTTGTTTGGACGTTAACCATCTAGAAATACTTTACGTGGTAAAGACAAAAGAAGAGGCTTATCTGTCTTATATTCATGAATTATGTGGTTTGATTTAAGATATTGAACGATATTTCCTAGTGTCTTTTTGCTCTTCGTGACTCGTACTCGGCTTTCATATTGGTATTTGGCTTGTTGTTTAATAGCACAATGGCAAGACAGCGACAACTCGTGGTTCTCCAAATTTCTTGCACAAAGTCAACAGAACGTCGTACGAAAGACCACTAGCAGCACGTTTTTGATCCGTACCCTGAGTTAGAGGACTATTACTATCCTTTGGCTGATAAAGATTTACCAACAAATGTTTGAAGTAAATTATGGCGCTTGTCGAGCTTTAGCTTCTTGTATCATGTCAGCTTTAGCGTCTTGTATAGTGTAGCTACCTGGATGCCTGTGTATCACTCCATCGTCTCCAGCCGCGTTAAGCTTATTTCCCCAAAAAACTCCGAATAAACAAGCCACAAATCCCAGAAAATGTGGTGTTTTTGATGCCAAGTTTTCGCCGTCGCTGACCAATGGTTCTTTCCGCCGGTAGGATTCGCAGTTTGAGAGTTGTCTCACAAACGAACTCATGTCATAATTGACTTTTAACCCATTGTTTATTTTAGTAATTTTTTTTTAAATAAATGAAACCGCGAAAATTTGTTTTTATAAAGCAAAATAAACTTGGAAATGTAGCCATTTTTGAATGCTTTTATAGTCTGTTTACTTTCTGCGTGGACGTTACACGCAAATTTCTCGCGTTCGTAATTTTATACACGAATCACGCACGTCGCGAGATTAGATACCAGACCCCTATGATTTAAAGGGTAGGGAGCCACCTTAAGTAGACAAAAGTTCCTCGCTTGTGACATGAAGTAATTTGTTGACTTTGCTCAATGCAAAACTGCATCAGCTCCACCGTGGACACTGTCTGGTTAAAATGTTTATCCAAAACCATGCGCACAACTGTAACGCACATAATCAACCATTGCGAGATGTAACAGCGCCTTTCGAATTTTATAAACAGCTATACGGTTTATGTACCAGTATATACGGTATTTAATGTATTATTTTCGTAAGCATGCATTGCGCAAATGAACCAAGAGAACCACGCAATATTTACCTGAACAAAATGCCTCCGACACTTCTGTGCAATCTTAATGAAAGTATCACAAGCCATATCTTGGACACCATCGTGCGTTTCTAATGAAAATCAAGCAAAAAACGAAATGTAACTTTTCTGATAAATCTTTCACGCAATTGATGCTATGCACTTGACAAAAACTAAGTTAGGAAGCAAAAAACTCGAGAAGCTAGTGAGACATTGGAATATTTTCGCCTTGTGATTCAACGTGCAGTAGTTTCAACGTGCAGGGCAGTAGTTTCAACGTGCAGACGTTTCAACGTGCAGACGTTTCAACGTGCAGTAGTTTCAACGTGCAGAAGTTTCAACGTGCAGTAGTTTCAACGTGCAGTAGTTTCAACGTGCAGTAGTTTCAACGTGCAGTAGTTTCAACGCGCAGTAGTGTCAACGCGCAGTAGTGTCAACGTGCAGTAGTGTCAACGCGCAGTAGTGTCAACGTGCAGTAGTGTCAACGTGCAGTAGTGTCAACGTGCAGTAGTGTCAACGTGCAGTAGTGTCAACGTGCAGTAGTGTCAACGTGCAGTAGTGTCAACGTGCAGTAGTTTCAACGTGCAGTAGTGTCAACGTGCAGTAGTGTCAACGTGCAGTAGTGTCAACGTGCAGTAGTGTCAACGCGCAGTAGTGTCAACGTGCAGTAGTGTCAACGCGCAGTAGTGTCAACGCGCAGTAGTGTCAACGAGCAGTAGTGTCAACGTGCAGTAGTGTCAACGCGCAGTAGTGTCAACGTGCAGTAGTGTCAACGTGCAGTAGTGTCAACGTGCAGTAGTGTCAACGTGCAGTAGTGTCAACGCGCAGTAGTGTCAACGTGCAGTAGTGTCAACGTGCAGTAGTGTCAACGTGCAGTAGTGTCAACGCGCAGTAGTGTCAACGTGCAGTAGTGTCAACGCGCAGTAGTGTCAACGAGCAGTAGTGTCAACGTGCAGTAGTGTCAACGTGCAGTAGTGTCAACGTGCAGTAGTTTCAACGTGCAGTAGTGTCAACGTGCAGTAGTGTCAACGTGCAGTAGTGTCAACGTGCAGTAGTGTCAACGCGCAGTAGTGTCAACGTGCAGTAGTGTCAACGCGCAGTAGTGTCAACGAGCAGTAGTGTCAACGTGCAGTAGTGTCAACGCGCAGTAGTGTCAACGTGCAGTAGTGTCAACGTGCAGTAGTGTCAACGTGCAGTAGTGTCAACGTGCAGTAGTGTCAACGCGCAGTAGTGTCAACGTGCAGTAGTGTCAACGTGCAGTAGTGTCAACGTGCAGTAGTGTCAACGCGCAGTAGTGTCAACGTGCAGTAGTGTCAACGCGCAGTAGTGTCAACGAGCAGTAGTGTCAACGTGCAGTAGTGTCAACGTGCAGTAGTGTCAACGAGCAGTAGTGTCAACGTGCAGTAGTGTCAACGCGCAGTAGTGTCAACGAGCAGTAGTGTCAACGTGCAGTAGTGTCAACGCGCAGTAGTGTCAACGCGCAGTAGTGTCAACGAGCAGTAGTGTCAACGCGCAGTAGTGTCAACGAGCAGTAGTGTCAACGCGCAGTAGTGTCAACGTGCAGTAGTGTCAACGCGCAGTAGTGTCAACGCGCAGTAGTGTCAACGCGCAGTAGTGTCAACGAGCAGTAGTGTCAACGTGCAGTAGTGTCAACGTGCAGTAGTGTCAACGTGCAGTAGTGTCAACGTGCAGTAGTGTCAACGCGCAGTAGTTTCAACGTGCAGTAGTGTCAACGCGCAGTAGTGTCAACGCGCAGTAGTGTCAACGCGCAGTAGTGTCAACGCGCAGTAGTGTCAACGTGCAGTAGTGTCAACGTGCAGTAGTGTCAACGCGCAGTAGTGTCAACGTGCAGTAGTGTCAACGTGCAGTAGTGTCAACGCGCAGTAGTGTCAACGTGCAGTAGTGTCAACGCGCAGTAGTGTCAACGTGCAGTAGTGTCAACGCGCAGTAGTGTCAACGTGCAGTAGTGTCAACGCGCAGTAGTGTCAACGTGCAGTAGTGTCAACGCGCAGTAGTGTCAACGCGCAGTAGTGTCAACGCGCAGTAGTGTCAACGTGCAGTAGTGTCAACGTGCAGTAGTGTCAACGTGCAGTAGTGTCAACGCGCAGTAGTGTCAACGTGCAGTAGTGTCAACGTGCAGTAGTGTCAACGAGCAGTAGTGTCAACGTGCAGTAGTGTCAACGTGCAGTAGTGTCAACGTGCAGTAGTGTCAACGAGCAGTAGTGTCAACGTGCAGTAGTGTCAACGTGCAGTAGTGTCAACGTGCAGTAGTGTCAACGCGCAGTAGTGTCAACGCGCAGTAGTGTCAACGAGCAGTAGTGTCAACGTGCAGTAGTGTCAACGTGCAGTAGTGTCAACGCGCAGTAGTGTCAACGCGCAGTAGTGTCAACGTGCAGTAGTGTCAACGTGCAGTAGTGTCAACGCGCAGTAGTGTCAACGTGCAGTAGTGTCAACGCGCAGTAGTGTCAACGAGCAGTAGTGTCAACGCGCAGTAGTGTCAACGCGCAGTAGTGTCAACGCGCAGTAGTGTCAACGCGCAGTAGTGTCAACGTGCAGTAGTGTCAACGTGCAGTAGTGTCAACGTGCAGTAGTGTCAACGCGCAGTAGTGTCAACGCGCAGTAGTGTCAACGTGCAGTAGTGTCAACGTGCAGTAGTGTCAACGCGCAGTAGTGTCAACGCGCAGTAGTGTCAACGTGCAGTAGTGTCAACGTGCAGTAGTGTCAACGCGCAGTAGTGTCAACGTGCAGTAGTGTCAACGCGCAGTAGTGTCAACGAGCAGTAGTGTCAACGCGCAGTAGTGTCAACGCGCAGTAGTGTCAACGCGCAGTAGTGTCAACGCGCAGTAGTGTCAACGTGCAGTAGTGTCAACGTGCAGTAGTGTCAACGTGCAGTAGTGTCAACGCGCAGTAGTGTCAACGCGCAGTAGTGTCAACGTGCAGTAGTGTCAACGTGCAGTAGTGTCAACGCGCAGTAGTGTCAACGAGCAGTAGTGTCAACGTGCAGTAGTGTCAACGCGCAGTAGTGTCAACGCGCAGTAGTGTCAACGCGCAGTAGTGTCAACGTGCAGTAGTGTCAACGTGCAGTAGTGTCAACGCGCAGTAGTGTCAACGCGCAGTAGTGTCAACGTGCAGTAGTGTCAACGTGCAGTAGTGTCAACGTGCAGTAGTGTCAACGCGCAGTAGTGTCAACGCGCAGTAGTGTCAACGCGCAGTAGTGTCAACGCGCAGTAGTGTCAACGTGCAGTAGTGTCAACGTGCAGTAGTGTCAACGCGCAGTAGTGTCAACGTGCAGTAGTGTCAACGAGCAGTAGTGTCAACGTGCAGTAGTGTCAACGCGCAGTAGTGTCAACGTGCAGTAGTGTCAACGTGCAGTAGTGTCAACGCGCAGTAGTGTCAACGCGCAGTAGTGTCAACGTGCAGTAGTGTCAACGTGCAGTAGTGTCAACGTGCAGTAGTGTCAACGCGCAGTAGTGTCAACGCGCAGTAGTGTCAACGCGCAGTAGTGTCAACGTGCAGTAGTGTCAACGCGCAGTAGTGTCAACGCGCAGTAGTGTCAACGCGCAGTAGTGTCAACGCGCAGTAGTGTCAACGTGCAGTAGTGTCAACGTGCAGTAGTGTCAACGTGCAGTAGTGTCAACGCGCAGTAGTGTCAACGTGCAGTAGTGTCAACGTGCAGTAGTGTCAACGTGCAGTAGTGTCAACGCGCAGTAGTGTCAACGAGCAGTAGTGTCAACGTGCAGTAGTGTCAACGAGCAGTAGTGTCAACGTGCAGTAGTGTCAACGCGCAGTAGTGTCAACGCGCAGTAGTGTCAACGTGCAGTAGTGTCAACGCGCAGTAGTGTCAACGCGCAGTAGTGTCAACGTGCAGTAGTGTCAACGCGCAGTAGTGTCAACGTGCAGTAGTGTCAACGTGCAGTAGTGTCAACGTGCAGTAGTGTCAACGTGCAGTAGTGTCAACGCGCAGTAGTGTCAACGTGCAGTAGTGTCAACGTGCAGTAGTGTCAACGCGCATGAGTAGTTTCAACGTGCAGTAGTGTCAACGAGCAGTAGTGTCAACGTGCAGTAGTGTCAACGCGCAGTAGTGTCAACGTGCAGTAGTGTCAACGTGCAGTAGTGTCAACGTGCAGTAGTGTCAACGTGCAGTAGTGTCAACGCGCAGTAGTGTCAACGTGCAGTAGTGTCAACGTGCAGTAGTGTCAACGCGCAGTAGTGTCAACGTGCAGTAGTGTCAACGTGCAGTAGTGTCAACGTGCAGTAGTGTCAACGTGCAGTAGTGTCAACGCGCAGTAGTGTCAACGTGCAGTAGTGTCAACGTGCAGTAGTGTCAACGCGCATGAGTAGTGTCAACGCGCAGTAGTGTCAACGAGCAGTAGTGTCAACGTGCAGTAGTGTCAACGCGCAGTAGTGTCAACGTGCAGTAGTGTCAACGTGCAGTAGTGTCAACGTGCAGTAGTGTCAACGTGCAGTAGTGTCAACGTGCAGTAGTGTCAACGTGCAGTAGTGTCAACGCGCAGTAGTGTCAACGCGCAGTAGTTTCAACGAGCAGTAGTGTCAACGCGCATGAGTAGTTTCAACGTGCAGTAATTATTTATAAGACCCTGACCGGTGTCCCGACCCTGGATTTGAACCTGTGTCTCCCAGGTCATAGACATGTGTGATAACCCACCAGACCACAACAGGAAGGGTAAACAAAATTAAATATCAGAACTACTGTACTGTTATAACAAAACACATCAACAAACTATACCATGCATGAATTCAAAAAGCTTATTGACAACTGTTTTCAAGAATTTCCAATGTGCTCTAGAAAAAGATAAGTAAAATCAAACTGTTAATTGGCATATAATATATATAAGAAGTATACTGTTACTTGAATATATTACCTTAAGAACCTTGGGTATTGTCCAACAACGTACATAATATTTGACGCAATAATAGCTTTGTTGTCCTTTCCACGTTTGATTTCACACAAACCAAGCAAATCCTGAAGACATTCAAATAATCATTCATATAATAAAAGTTCTTGTAAAGGCTAAAGTCGAAAAAAGCTAAAGTCTTATCCAATTTTTCAAGTCCTACTTTGTCAGCTTACCTTGATAACAGTCACCAAAAACCTCTTCTCGTCTTCTTCATGCATGGCTCCACTGATTGACCCAATTGCCCAACATAACTATCAAAATTGTTTTTCAATTTGTTTATATAAGCTAATTATATAATTACACTGCACTGCACTGCACTGCACTGCACTGCACTGCACTGCACTGCACTGCACTGCATTATTAGATTATATATCATGTAAGATCAGGCTAATAATAATATTATAACATGAATAAATAAATAAATAAATAGCCTAGAGATGACCAGAGGGGCAAAATGGGCGGGAGGACGCCACCTCTTTAGATTTTTCTTTTCTTTAGCACTAATTTTTCAGAGAGTGATTGGCTTGCTTTTCGCAACTTTTGTTATTTATTTTTTTAACTTTTGTTGCCCATACACTTCAAAAAAATAACTTATATTATTCAGAAACAAAACTTGAGATTAAGACATTACTGTATTTAGGTTTTTCCAAGACCATTCCGTGCCATCGACTTGGGCTTGAAGTTTCTCTGTCATGTGAATCTCTGTGTCTTGATAGTCCAAATGAGTCAAATATACTGCGAAAGATATTGAAAGTATAAATGTACCATAAGTATACCATATTATAAAATAACAAATTAAAAACGCACGCGCTGATTAGCTGAAAGCCGTGTTTCTACAACTCGATGGAAAACATGGATTTTTCCCGCCATTTTTATAAAATGGACTGTAAGACGAACCTTTGCTCACAAACAGCTAAAATGTCGATAAATATGTTCTGTGACACCCAACAAGAAGAAAAACGAGAAGATTGGATGCTTTTCTTTGCAGTTAAGAGCGTTTATGTTCATTTGAGCGAGTAAGGAGAATGTATATTTTCATCATTTTAATAAAAGTGTTATTTTATAAAAGAAATAGAAAACATCTTTCCGTGCTCCCATACGTTATAGAAACACTCGTGAAAGTTTGGGAGAACTCGAAATAGCGTGGAAATTCCCACTGCCATTTCTCGTTCTCCCAAACTTCCACTCGTGTTTCTATAACTCTATGGAAACACGGAAAATGTTTTCTATTTCTTAATTATAACTAGCAGCACCTATGTATAAACATGCACACACCTTTTTCAGGATAAGCAAACCCCATTTTCAGGATATGTACAAGCCACACTCATTCTTTTGTACAAAAATATGGATTTAAGTGCTGCTTTCTCAAAACATATCTTATAGGATATGGAGCCTCGCTATAATGCGCATCATTATAACAAGGGACTCGGTATAACACGGTTAAACCATGGACCCCAAAATTCGAAAATGTATACGCGTATCATATAAATAAATAAATAAATAAATAAATAAGTATAGACCTTAGTAAAGTTAGGTAGTTGCAGCTTGGTGCTTGTAAAGGTTTTGCTGTGCAAGCTGTGTTAAGTTCAAGTTACGTGTCAAGTTACGGGTTCGAGTCCTGTCTGGTGCTCAGAGTTTTCTTGAGTATTGAGAACTTAACACAGCTTGCACAGCAAAACCTTTACAATTTTATAAGTATAGACCTTATTCAAAAGTGGCTGCAAATTTAATATTCTTTTAAATGCATATAAATTAGCTAGCTCTTATAGCAAGAATATTAAATTGGCCGCCATTTTGGAATACAGTCTGTACACGTATCGTACGCGAAGTATACACGTGTGACGTCAATACGCAAACTATGTGCGTAACCTATGCGAAGTACATATGTGTGACCTACGCGAAGTATACGCGTATCATACGAAAAGTATACACGTATCATACGCGAAGTATACTGCACGTATCATACGCGAATTATGTGCGTAACCTATATATGCAAAGTACAGTATGTGCGTATATCCGAAGTATAGATACGCGTGACCTACGCGAAGTATACACGCATCATACACAAATTATGTGCGTAACCTATGCGAAGTGCAGTGTGTGCATAACCTAGGTCCTATACGAAGTATATACGCGTAATCTACGCGAAGTATACGCGTATCATACGCGAAGTATACGCGTAATCTACGCGAAGTATTTGCGTATCATACGCGAAGTATACACGTATCATACGCGAAGTATACACAACAAACTTTGTGGGTATCATACGTTAAGTATACGCATAACGTTTGCGTCATTAATATAACGCGCTTCAGCTATAACCGTGCTTTTTTGCCAGGGACCCACTTTACGGCACGTTTAGCTGCAGGCTCTTTGGGGGATGGGTTGGCTGAACGGGAGGGCGGCGGAAACGAAAGGAGGACTGGGGTGCCCCAGACCCTCAAGAGCCTTATAACGAGGCTCCGCTGTAGCACTAGTTTGGAGAAATTTAAGTAAAAATCACTTATCACTTTTGTGTATTTCCATATACGAGGTTTCGGACGATGTTGAAGAAGGGCACATTGTCCGAAGCATTGTCTATGGACAGTGTATCCTTTATTCACAAAGATATTATTAAAATGTTGTGCAATACATACCTAATGTTTCTCTCATATTTTTGTATAAATTTATTGCATCTGTATCTTTTAAAAACTCCCGTACAACCTCGCCTTGATCGTTTTCAACAACAAGAACCTGTAAAAAAGCAACCAAGATCAAACAGTTTATAATGGCGCTCCGTCGAGATGACGTCAGTATCCATGTTTGTCCGCATTTACCGATAATTCTTGCAGCCATAACAAAAGAAAATAGCTCATTTGCAATCATTTGTGAGTCAAATTTGGTTTGTTTGTCCGCATTTTGAGCTATTAGGGAGTTTACGAAAACTCGACGCGAGCATTGAGGACGTCGTCTCTTAACAATGCAATTTTTCGTCCCAAGAGAATTTTCAATGACGTCCTCCTAAACAGGGCGTCATTAACAGCATTTTCGTGTTCTGTGGACGACGTCACCCGCTTCGAGTTTTAGTTAAGTTTACCCTGCACACTAACTGAAATAACTATGCAAACTGTCAAGTTTCAAAAGTGTCTGAAAACATAACTTGAAAGTGGTCTATAATGGTAACGATCTTCTACGGAGTTTAGAATATTATGTTTTATGCTGTTGAGAATGCCGTCGTCGTCTTCACTTTCGTAAACTCCCTATTAATAGCAGCCCGCTACGCTAATTAAAGAATCATATCCTACTCTAGGACATTGGCTAATCTATGTTCAATAATTATCCTGCTAAAAATATTGAAATTTACCTCTTCTGGCTTCGCCATTCTTGATATCATGGTAATGCGAACCTGCAATGACAAATGAAAATTTAAGTATAATAATGAAACAAGCATATTCTGTATTAATGTTTCATCCATATACTTTTAAAAATCTGCTTGCCAGTCCAGTATACACTTAACTCTAGTACACTTAACTTTTACAGCAGAACAGTGCGCATGACAGTAACTTTTGTATTAATAATAATAATAAAGACGTATTAGGAGCATTATACAATAGTCTCAATGCTCTTACAACAATATAGTCTTAATGTTACTTATAAAACTAATTACAGTTTCATTATAAGATAAAGCCTACTACATATATTACCACTATGAACAAAAAACTATTAATTTAAAAAAAGAAAAGTCTTAAGTGCTGACTTAAAACTTCTTAAAATATCAATGCTTCTAATTCCGTGTTGTAATGAATTCCACAGTTTTGGTGCTGAAACCGAGAATGTTCTGTCTCCATGAGTCACCGTTTTGGATTTTGGCTCAAGTAGCAGATTTAGATGATTTTAGTGACGGTTAGAGATCTTAAAGCACGAATAGGTTTACATAAAACAGAATAACGTATTAAACCAGAGGTAATAGCCCTGCCAAGAGCTAGGGCGGTAGCCAGGGCAACTGCTCCAGGGGGGCCCGGGCCAAATAACCATCATGAAACGATAACCCGAAACAATAACCATCATGCAAAACCTACACATAGAATGAAGCTTCTAGGGCATTTAGGGACCCGAAAGACCATAACCCCACCTGGTAATGGGTAATAGCACGTTTTCGGCGACATTTGCGAGTGAATTATAAACAAGATAAGTACAAGAATTATAAACAAGATAAGTAGTAATAAACTGATTACCTTTGAAAGTACTTGTAAGTAAACTTGTCTCCTTGGTGGAACATGCTGTTGTTGTATTGAACCAATGAGTAGAGGACTTGCGGATGAAGAGAAAGGACTTTCTCTATAAAGATCCCCAGCTAGACTGTTCCAGTACTCAAGGCAAATCTTGAAGATCTCAACCTCCTCCACCTCCGAGATCAACACCAAGTAGTGCATGGACTGTAAGTAATTGAGAAGAACCAAGAAAAGAATCAATCAAACTTTAGTTAACCCTTTAAAGGGGAACTGTACCAAAAAATAAATTAGTTTTAAATAGAAGGCCTTTAAAGGGATATGGCAATATAAATTAACTTTGTCTCATTTGAAAGAACTCGTAAAATGGTATAAGAAGACCTTTTACAATTTTTCTGTATCTTTCTTGGTTTTTGAAATATTTCAGATAATTATGACAAAAGACAGTCTACAATCCGCCATCTTGTCGTAATATTTTACCTAATTAACTAGGAAATTGGTGACGTCACAAGCAGGGTAAACCTGATGAAACTACTCCATAGGTGACCGAATTTCCGCGGAAGGCTTTTTAAAATGTTGCGGGCCAATTGAAAATGGAAATAGTGCAACATAATCGAGTTGCTGGATCATAATGTCGTAAGGTTGGCAAGATAAAAATTTCACTTTACCCTACTTATGACGTCACATGCATATTGAAAATAATTCCAAGATGGCGGACAGCACGTTGTCTTTCATCAAATTATTTCGAAAACCAAAAAAGATAAGGGAAAATTGTAAAAGGTCTTGTTACAAAGTTAATTTATATTGCCATATCCCTTTAAGTATAATGTTTAGAAATGAAGACCAAAATATTGACAAATATGTAAAATCCCCAAAGGCCTTTTATTTAAAAGTAATTTATTTTTTGGATACAGTTCCCCTTTATTGGTCCCCAAACATTTCATATAGCTATACTTGTTTTAAAAATATGTCATTTTATCTTTGGTGATTATTCTCTTTATTCTCACTACCTCTATACTTGGTTAACCATTGATATTATTAAGAGAAGATAGATGCTGGTCACTTCCAGGACATAAACTTGTGGTCTTCATCAGATAATACGTACTACACTTGCAGGTCTGAAATATATACTCTGCTTCAGCAGCGTTTCAGATTTAGGTCGGCGAACGGCGAATTTCGCCGGTGGTTGAGCAGATTTTGTAGCTAATTCGCAGTGTCTCCATCGTATTTCGCCGTCGCTGGATAAATAATATTCCCAACGCATGTTTTGAAACCCCGTTTTGTGTGAAAATGTTCGAAGTAAACTTGCTCTTCGTCACTACACCATATTGATTCTACGGTGCACTGGAGCACGGTAGAATTCAATATGGCGACCAATATGCAAATTTTAGATCTAGCCGCTAATTTCGCAATTCATGACCCCACTTTATCGGATATCTCTGCAAGCATGTTGTGAAAGCATTACTTCACCGTGTTTCAGGCAGTTCAGCATGGCTTCAGAGAAGTGTTTGTTAAAACTTAATCAGACAACCTTGAAGTGTAGTGATTTAATCTAAGATAAAATGCATCGTTCATATCCTACTGACTCAGACTGTTGTATGGCATTTTTTACTTCTGAATTTCACAATTTCCAGGGGGGCATGCCCCAGGACCCCCTAGCATTACCGATATATAGTGACTGCCGCATCCGTACCATGCATGGCGATTCTCCGGGTCATCAATTTCATTCTCCAGACCCTTTCACAAAAACCTGAAACGCTGCTTCAGATGAACAATTGTAATTGGATACAAGCACTGGCAAACCTACCTCTAGCAATGATGTATGAAGGTCAACCTAATGAAGAAATCAAAATAAAAGAATAATCAGAATGGTTTTAATGACTCAACTTGTCAAACACAGGATAAAGATTTTTATAAAGTCAATTTTCTTTACATGTACCTTTCCTTCTATTAGTAGACCATGTTCTTTTAGAAATGTGCAAAGAAATAAACTCAAATTCTGGATGAATTTCTGTTCATCATCCCTACCATTATTGTAAGCCTCTTTGATGTTGGTAGTTAATGGTAGCATCTATATTATAATAATAATAATAATAAAGATGTTTTAGGAGCATTATGCAATAGGCTTTGGATAGGCTTCAGGTTTAAAATATTCCCAACCCAGTACACCCTACAAATAATGACTGCTCCCTTACAGAATATTACGCATTGACAGAATATTTATGCAATTGTTGGTACCTGTTTTAATTGAGTCATTGTTAATGTATAAAGTTGGGTGAATTGTTCATTGTACTGAGTAGCAGTTATTCCAGCTAAATAACAAAGACAAATATATACATGTAATAATGACAGAATACCTCAACATATTAGCATTATTTTATGGCCTGTGCTAGCTAAACATCAGGCACATTCATTTTCTGCACGGACCTCGACTTGCTCCACTCATTTTTACTCTGTATTCAAATGTCAGCAGACACACATCTACACCATTGCGTACCTATTTTTTCATATACTTAAAAACGTTGGTGAAATATTTCACTAGTACAATCCTCATGCTTGGCCAATAAGTAGTTAGTAATCATGATACTTCATTGGTGTAATGACTTGTGTTTATACGTTACCTATCTCAGTTAAGCACTTTAGTGTAATATTCCTGAACATAGGCACATTTAAGAACTAAAAAAAATAAAATACAACAGCTTTAATAAATAAAGCAACTTCACAACTCTTTCATAATACTTCTTTACATAAGGAATTATAAACAAAGACTGGACAAATCACAGTTTTTGCTAAGACCCGGCTACCACCAGAGCTCTGGGCAGGTACTGTATATCAAATCGCCAGCTATATTTTCATCATGTTCAAGCACTAATCAAATGCATGAAAAGCTGCTAAAATTCCATCGTCTTGTGTAATTCATACAGTGAATGCCAGGAGACAGGTCGTTGATAATATAGTTCATGAATTTGCTACCTATGAATAATTTCTCGAAATGCTGAAAATTGTATTGCTTAGATTCACATTTTGCAGTAGTACTGTATAAACTGCACCCGCTGGCCCTCCATGAATCAGAATGTCCTTTCAGAGCCTATATCTGATACTGACAGGTACTTCATTAGGACAGCCATGCACCTACTTCAGAACTAAGCAAAAGCCCTGATAAATGTATGCACTGTAAACACATTAAAGGACATTGGCATCAAAAATTTAGTTTGTATAATTATACTGAGTAAAACCTTTTACAACTTTTCCGTATTTTACTTCGTTTTTGAAATATTTCAGTTTGTTTGATTTGTAAATGAGATGGTCTCTGATGTCAGGTGCAGGGTACTCATTAAAAATGGCTTATATCTCAGTGATTGATAGTTTACAACGTTCCTTATCATGAGGAGTTATTATACACACAGTTAAAGTACATTTGTGGGGCAAACTTGAAGATTGAACTAATATTTTAATGAGTGAAAATTCTCTACCCTGCACCTGACGTCAGACAAGCTGAAATATTTCAATACCATTACATATCAAACAAACTGAAATATTTCAAAAACGAAGTATAATATGGAAAAGTTGTAAAAGGTGTTACTCTATCATTTTACAAGTTCTTTCATATTAGACAAACTTAATTTTTGTTGCGTCCTTTAACCATGCTTTGAATAATCCAAATAATATCTTTATGTTGCTACAGCAACATTACCTTATATATTAAGGTGCTCACTAATTTTGTCTCAAAGATATAGCCAAGAGGAATCCAGTTCAAAAATTTTAACAAAGTCTAGAAAAATTAAATAATAAAAAAAAAATAAATCAAATCATATTTAGATCTGGAAATATGTGTAAAAAAACAGATTTACAAGAACGCAAAATGAACTATTTTGTACTGCTGGTGCCATCGAATTACACAGGAAAAACATGTTTAATAGCAAACCTGCAATGTGGCATCAACTAAGGGGACATTTTGGGAATTTTCCTGACAAAATAAAGACAAAAAATAAAAACCTTAAAACACAGCAAATTTCATATCGCAATTCATCGATGTTCCTATTTTGATAATATAATTGCATATAACTTTTTAATACCATAACATATTGACACAATGTAAAAATTTGTGAGAACTCGCTGCACATAGAGTCTTTGAGATGTTTCGCTTTTGTTTGTGTTAGTTGTCCACTCGAGAAGTCAAACACTTCCTCGCTATTTCAAAAACAAAATAAAGGGGAAACAATTATTTCAGGGAACCATACTATACGTATTCACAGGAAATAGCACAAATGTCACATTTGCTTTAGCTCACCTTAATAGTTTTAAAATTTTCATGTTATTTTCACAGATTGTTTCGTTAGTTTTGCTTGCTCCAACAATGTCACCGATAAAAGTTGGCCATTTTTTAGGCCATTCGTGTTTTAATATCTAGGAGTTAATAGAGAAAAACTACTGTGAGTTTGTTATCCAGTATCAATAAATGAATGTGTATTACAGTGTGAATATATAGAGTGTGATAATGTATTTTGTGGTGTATAAGTCAAATTTCTAGGACCCAAAATTGGGCATAATCTTCGTGTACCACATACACAATGGACACAGACTACGTCATAGACACATCAAGTGATCAAGGCTATTTCTCGGGATTCAGAAGCTTAATTTACATGAACAAAAATCCTAACCATAACCCAAATAAAAACTCTAGTCCTAACCCTGAAATAAAGGAATACTAACCCTACTTTTAAACTAAATATTTCAATGATGTAATATTCTGTGTGTGGTACACGAAGTAGCACCCAAAAATTGACATCAAAAAGCCAACTTCAACTTATACAAGGGGTCAAAAAACGATGCATGAAACCATATACTGGATATAATAGTACCCACTGCCCTCTATGTGTCAAGTTGAATGGGAATGTTGAAGGTTAAGATTAAAGTCAAGTTTATATTTTTAGATAATAAATAATATTACACCGATAAGTATGGGACATTAGTTTCCACAATGATAAGAAAGTATCTGTCCCACGCTTTAATACTTATTGTGTGAAGAACTCAATCTTCCATAGGGGCTCTATTATTTGGAACATGTTCTCAATAGATCTGGACGAGACAGTAACAAATGCCAGAACCTTTGGAAAAATGATTAAAGTGCCCCTAACCTCAAAATGTTTTATTGTCTTATTTAGAAGAACTTTTAAAATGATAAAGTAACTTCTTTTGAAGATTTTCACTTGTTCACTTTCTTTTTGAGATATATCAGTTTGTTTGATATGCAAATATCTGGAATTTCGTCACACATTTATAATGAATTATCAGAGAATGTTATATATCTTTGCGTTCATGAAATAAAAACACTAAAGTGTGAATAACACGCGTGTGCGTTTCTCCCACAACACCAAACTTCTTGATTTTAAAGGATTTCGTTCGAGAATGAAAGAGATATACACATTTCTCCAATAAGTCATTATGCATGTGTGACGAAATTCCAGACATTTGCATATCAAACAAACTGATATATCTCAAAAAGAAAGCAAAGAAACGAAAATCTTCAAAAGAAGTTACTTTATCATTTTAAAAGTTCTTCCAAACAAGACAATAAAACATTTTGAGGTTATGGGCACTTTAACTTTTATCATGTTTAAATAAATTTATTGTATTGTATTGTATTGTTTAAATTTGATTTAAGACTAGTATACTAAATATAGAATAGTAAAGTAAGTAAGTAAATTTAATCTTTAACCAGGAAGCCTAGATCACAAAATGGTTTTCACTAGGGTCCTAATAAGTTGCAAATAGGTTTGACAAATATGGTACCATATGTATTCGTATACTTTTCCACAAATATATCGTACCAGTACATGTTTTAAAATATTTTCTACATAAAAAATAGGGGGTCAACTTATATGCCAGGTCGATCGACATATACGCAGCAAAATACGGTAGAACAAAGATAATAAAAAACAACAACAGTTCAAATACTGTTAACATTTTTATTTTTGCACACTGATTGGTCAGCTTCTGCATCGGGTTATGTAAACATATGGTTATCACATCATGGAACATTTTTAGTCTTATTTAATAAAAGAAATAGCAAATTGATGCTTTGTGTTTACATAACCTGATAAGTGAGTTTGGGAGAATTTGAAACTACTTATGTAAACCCTTGTCTACTATACAACAAACTCTGGTTTATATAAAAACTTCTCCTAAACTTCCTTGTGTGCTTGTATCAGCATACATAAACATAGAAATACAAATCAAATATCTAAAAAGGTTGGCGTACTGCCGAAATAGCGCGTAAAAGTCAAACTACTAACATTTGTGAAGGCCCAACCTTTTTAGATATTTGATTTGTATTTCTACACTGTCTACGCAGCGCAACACGTTTTATGTAAACATAGACAGTCATTTTCTATTTTTTTATACCATTTGGACATTAAAGGGGAACTGTAGTAAAAATTAATTACTTTTAAATAAAAGGCATTTAAGTATACCGGTAATCATATAATGTTTAGAAATGCTAATAGTTTGAGAATATCTGTTGCTGTACTCAAGAAATAACATTTTATGCTTCTCAATGCTACCATTTTGTGTCATTCTTTGTGCCATTTTGCTCAAGGCTTAGACTCGATGTCCAGCAGGGTCTCTTTCAATTTGACATCACTCAATTACTGTACGTCAAAATTGAAAAGAAAATCATTGCTGTACATCAAATTTGAGCCATCAAGCAAACTCGAAAAAATACGAGAATGAAAACACTATTTTTCAAGTACAAGAGCAGATACTGTAAAACTATTAACATTTCTAAACAATATACTTAAATGCTTTTTATTTAAAAGTAATTAATTTTTTTGGTACAGTTCTCCATTAACCTGTTACCCCATAGGGGAATACCAAACCTGAAAATAAGCAGCCAGACACTGACATTGTCCGGCACGAAAAGGGTAACTGTCCGGCACGAAAAGGGTAACTGTCCGGCACAACTGCTTTTGAGTTGGACAGTTTATCCGGCACTGTATGATACTCCTATAAATAAAACTGTTTGCAACTGCATTTGAATATTTTAATACTGGTAAACAAATTTACTAGAACGAAATCGAAGCTGCATGTCTGAATATACCGGTACTTGTTACCTGTACATGAAAAAGTACAGTAATCTTAGAGCTAACCAGCTTCAATGTTTCTGGAAGACCTGAGTACTAATTCCTTAAAATTTGTCCCAGTCCCATGTTTGTTCGTGCTGCCTGACCATATGGAAATTTTGAGTAATGGCTTCTCACATCACCAACATTTTTCAAAAAAATGGTAATTCTCTAAATTCTAGACCATCTAATAGTTCTGCCGTCATACGTTTAGACGTAAATAATCAGGAATTTTCAGATCAGGATTCCATAAGCAAAAAGAAACATGTATTGAAAGTAGCGACTTTTGAGAGGTGGATCAATGAAGATCTGGCAAAAGATGGCGGTATTTGGCTACATTACGAAGCTTTATTACCATAATTGTATATTAATATATTATAATATATATTATGTTCTTTAGATGAAGAGAGGATTTATTAATGGTGTATATGAAAATATATAAAAACATGTATATGAAAATTTGACTGCCCCAACCGGGAATCGAATCTGAGGTCTCCGAATCAACGCATCGGTGCTCTAACCACTGAGCTATTGAGACACGGTCAGAACAGTCAAACATCATATACATATTTATACATCGCCCCGACTCTCAAATCTCTACAGGAAGACATCTTATCTTCAACGAAGTAGAGCGAAGCCTGTCGCAGGACTTCCTCAAGTAGCGAGCTTATCACCGGCTCTTGTATACAGGAGACTTTACAACAATTTTCTTTAGATGAAGAGAGGATTTATTAATGGTCAAATATATGTATATGAAAATTTGACTGCCAATAGCTCAGTGATTAGAGCGCCGATGCGTTGATTCGGAGACCTCGGGTTCGATTCCCGGTAGGGGCAGTCAAATTTTCATATACATATATTTGACCATATATATTATGGTAATTGTCATGTTAGGCACAAAGTGTCCAGTGTCAGACACCAACCAGTTGGGCCAGTCTTGATCTGTTTTGGAGTGAAAGGGTTAACATAAACATCTAAAATTATCTCAAATTAAGTCAAGTGCCTTATAGAAAATTATCACTTGAATAAACACCAACAGATCAAGCCTTTACAATGTCGTTGATATCCACCACTGGAGCGCAATTACACCTTGATTGAACTTCAACCAAACTAATTTTCACCTGCTTTTATTTTTTTTAAATTTTAATTATTCAACTAACCCTCAAACCAATAAAGAATGTAAACAATACTATTCACTCACACATTTATCAAAAACAAGGAATACAGTATATGCTGTAAGGAATAATTTGTCTGGGAGATAATTTGAGATATATGTTAGCATTAATAATATCTGTAGTGACAAAATTAAATCAGAACTTATAAAAATTGCATAATTTTATAGACATATAGTCGACGAGACCGGATTATCAGGTCTGACTGACAAGCAACTCACCTCAACTAAAATCATATTTAATTTCCCAAGGTATGACTTGTCCTTCTGCAAATCAAAGCAAAACAAACAGTAACATGACTTTAAGGACAAACAGACGCCCTGTAATTAACACAATCTCAAAATATTATAAAAAAACGTGTTATCATGTTAACAACATATTGTACCTCTACTTGATTGTCTGTACTCATGGAATTCTTTATTATCAAACCCACAATGTACTTTTTTATTCCTGAAATACAGTAGTAATACCGTTTATACTCAGGCAAAAGGAGCAAGGAATTAAGTAACATTGTCAAATGAATTTTAAACGTGCAAAATGTCTATTTACCATCGCATTGTTCTCGCGGCAAAACTTTCCATCGAGTTTTAATCACAGTCTCCAAGACTTGCAATGCAAAATACTGTAAAATATAACGGAGAAAACGATTTTAAAAGCTTGTAAACCGTTCACAAGTAGGCTTAATTTTATCTGACAGTGGAAAATAATTACAACGAGTCAAAATATTCACCTTTGTTTGCAAACTTTTGGAGAATTCGAGAATGCTATCCACTCTCGTCCACGAATCTGGGTGCTGTTTGAGTTGAGTCAGGACTTGGTCTGCTGCTTTTTGCTAGGGGGAAAAAGCAAATATCCTCGTTGTGTGAGCAACACAAAGATTGAAGCACTCCACGAGAGCCAGTAGGACTAAATCAATGCCATGAAAATCCGCATAGTATAAATACACACACCAACCTCTGCGCCTTCACTGCTGTAGAAGCACGCGACAACATTATCCAACAGGCCAATGTCAAATTTTTTGTTAAAATCTAATAACGTGGACGCTTGCTCAACAGTGGTCATCGCAACAGGCATTGAAACTGTAAAAGCAAGCAATTTTGAGTTCGTATTCAGCGCGTTTTAACTCTACACCATTGAACGTATAGTTGTCGGCCGTCCGATTGGTTTGGATTTGGCCAGTTCGGACCGCTTTACCCGGTTCTGGAGCGGGCTGGTTGGTTGGCTGACTCGGTCAAACAGGTTTTCCCGGGCCTTCGGCCGGCCTTTTGTTGCTAAATGGTATACGCAATAAGGCGTTGATCATGTGTAAAAGTCTGGACTCTGGAACTTAGTGATGAATAGACATATGGTCGCTAACCCGAAGAAAAACTTTTCCTAACCTTAATACCTTAATACTAACCCTGAAAACCTTTATACAAACCCGTTTTAAGGGCTAGATTAGTATTAAGGTTTTACAATTAGGAAATGTTTTTGTTTTGGATCTGCGATTATCAAACTCAGTTCCAGTCTTTACACACGGTTAACGCCTTATCGCGTATACGATTTAGCCATGACCCTTTGGTCGGAGAGGCGACGGTTCAAGCTGTCAACAAACACTCACAATTCATTACTTTTAGCACATTCGTGAATGTATTATGATTGGAACGTTATGAGTGTATTGTATTTCTTACAAAAGCTTCGTGGTTTTCAGAAGAGCATTTTTCTTTCTACATCATTGTATCTACCATTAAGGGGTCAGGTGTCAATTGGGACGTAAGTCCTGTTCCTTTGTCCTGTCACACCTGTCTTATTCGTTGTATTTGTATGTAGTTTTTGTATCAATAGTAACTTGTAAATATATTGTGACAAATTCGTTAAACTTAAACTTAAACTTACATCATGAGGATGATCGTCGCTGATTTCGGTTAAATTCTCCCAGCGTATTGTCTAATTGCGAAATTTTAATAATTTTACTCTCAAAAAAACTGCACGTGCTTGTCAGAACTCAGGAGGGTCATAGTCAGACAAGTGTCTGGGTTCCATCACAATGGGGTTTGCTAAATAACCGCTAACCCAAAACAACTTAGATCCAAACCCCGACCTAATGCGCCTCGATTCCCTTGATGTTATCGGTTGACCCTTCGTGTTGCGCTAGCACCAAATTAAATGCTTCATTATATACACTAGTAATACAGTAAACTCCACAATAATTATTTTAGTTAAACCCCACTTTCATTGACCCCCTAGATAGTTCCATCTTTCCTGTGAGTCAGAGTTTTTGGTAGTTTGATCGTTCATCTCTGGGTTTATTATTTTTGAACGACCACACCCAATGACCACGCCCATTTTCCGGCAAAATTAATTCTCACAGCCCACTCTTGCTAGGGCTGACCCTAGTAAAAGGGATGGATTTCACCTTTACGTTTACATGGGAATATTCTAGCCCTTCGAGGAGGGCTAGCCCGTCTAGGAGGGCTGACTTGTTTACTGAGTTGACAACATGGATTCTCCAACGTAACCTGCTGAATCATTAATTTTCCTGTACAAGTTTTCAATTTAAAACCTACATATGAACAAACAGAACTTGTAAAATAAAGAGTTGCAAGTTTCAGATTACTTTTTCACGTGTACGGAGCTTTGACTTGTCAGCAGGGCCAGCCCTCTCAAGTGCGTTTACACCAGCTCCTGCGTATAGTCAATAGGGGTGGGCTGGCCCTGGCCATGCGTCCGGCCTCCTCTCATATAAACGAAAACAAATTTTACATAGCGTTTTACTGAGAGGCGGCTCCATCACCCTTAATATGAAAGCTTCAACGGGCATTGAAACGTCGTCTAAGGAAATACGAAAGCAACATAAGTATTTTTCAACATATTGAAGTTCAATCATTTCATACTATATACTACAATAAATACATATACGCAAAAAATCCACCGATATATGTGTCATGCCCTCCACTGCACATGGATAACCCTCTATCTGGTTGCCCTTTATTGGTTGCATAGGTTATCCTCCATTTTCCTATACCCCTTCAAGCGAGACCAACGCGTAACGACAGCAGTCGCGCCAACCCAGTGAACTCTATAAAGACTGGAACGCTAACTCCATTAACCCGGCCGTATGATTGGATGAAGCCAAAATTCCCGCCATGGGGGCTGACAACGCGTGTTGACCGCGTGTGGTGTACGAAACAGCCACTCGGCGACGTTGTAGGTATAAAACACGCGTGTTAATTTGCGTGTAGTGCACGAAACGGCAGTGGCCAGGAAATAATCGTAGGAGCGGTAGGATTGCTGAACGGAAAATTTTCAACTTTTTTGGAGCTAGGCTGTTTCCCAGTTGCTTTTTAAAAGGGAAAAATGCGATACGTTGGTTGAGCTTTCTTTTCAAGAATTTCTAGCGATGGATGTGGTTTAACAAATAAAATATCCGTCAAACAAACGGGGAAATATGCACCGAAATTTGAAAAAATACAGGTTTCTCTTGATTTTCTTTGCTGTCTTTTGAACTTTTGAAGACTTTTATGACAATGATTTATTAAGATAAATATCAAAACACAATTTAAGGTTACTTTTTGTGTGTGTTACTGCTAAATCCAATCTTTGACGACACGAAAAATGACTCAGTACCTCCAGTAACTACCTCAGTTTATGTAAAATACATTTTCTCTGCGTTTTTCGCAACAAATAGTTGACAATGCTCTTCTGTTATTGTTCCTCTACAATGTCTTTCAGTTTGAAAATGTGTCAATGTGAATCTCGATGTTTTTCCTCAAATTATTCTTGATCAAAAAAGAAGTTGTGACCTTGCATTATTTACATTTCTTTGTGGGTTAATCTTTCCTATATTTCTTGCTTTTACTGGCTATTTCACCATTGAAATTACATACTGTGAACTAGCAATAAATCTAAACTTGAAATAGTGTGATATTATTTTTTTGCCTTAATGTTGTTTTTTACAACCTATATTTCATCAAATATAATTTCTTTATCACACGGTCAACTAAAAAAGGACTAGGGCATACCTACATGTCAGCGGGGGGGTGGTCGGGGGGGGGGGCGGTCGGGGGAGCGGAGGTAAGACCCTGGGTACGAGGTTGCCTCCATGACTGGCTTCAAAATTCAACCCCGAGTTACCTCGTACCCAGGCTTTTCACACGCTCGGCGGACTCGCTGAGCGTGTGAAAAGCCTGGGTACAAGGTTGCGGTATTTTTTACTATATGTATTAATACGCTTTGCTAATTTACAATTAATATTTCGCAAATTACTTGGTTACTGCGGCTAAAAAATGACATTTGAGTTACAGAAAAATGTGAGATAGGCAAGTTCATTGGCTTGTGTCCATTCTTTGTGAATATGTCCGAGGCTATAAGAACGGGTGCTGAATCTCAGCAAGATTGTCACGATATACTCATGCAGAATGAGGGCAAATATTTTTATTCAAATCATACAGTTTGTAGGCTAGCAATGTCTGAAATCGTAATTATTTCACTGTTATATCTACGAAGGTGTATCTTTTAGCGAAGGTGTAGATCATGTTTGAGTTAATTGAGACGCGTTTGTTTAGGATATAATATGAAAATATGTGCGACGGTAAACATGAATACCCGTAGGTTCTTTCCGGAGGTTTTTTCACCCTCGGGACAGGTTACGCCTACATAGCCAATAAATTGGTGGTGGGTGGGATTTTGCAATTTCGTAATCGACACTTCCGAATCACGAAAAAATTGCATTTGGGAGTGACAATAGCTATATGACCGTACTGTTTTTTTCTGGGGTTACAGTTAGGTTTAAGTTTAGGATCAAGGTTAGACCAGTATCTTGAAAATGGGAAGGTCCTTTGCAGTCATCCCATTGTCCATCAATGCATTTACAACATGCCTGCGTGCAGACGCTTGCACTTCCTGTGATGTCAATGTCACCGGCTTTATATTGTACTGGCATAGACAATAATTGACACGCGGCACACAAATATTGTTAAACCACTGATCTAAAGTGTAAAACGCCTTTAATTTACTCTCGTTAGCGAATCACAATACATCTCACGCTAATTGCAACGTTTCAATGGTTACAAGACAAAAGTTAGCTTCAATAGAGGGAATCAAACTACCAGATTAGGGGATGAAATATAACTCGGAGTTAGGAGGGTTGAATAGGCTTGCGGATCGTCAGATTTGGCCCAAATCGGAATACTGTGGATTACGCATTTATTAAATATAATGGCTCAGGTTGTGCATTTTCTTTGTTATTTTACAAGTTCGGATCCTGTGCCCGTACGTAATGGCCGTTTAAGCCTCTTATCCAGGTCGCTATAGGTCTAATAGCGGATAAAGATTTGCAGATTTGGCTATTCACCACCACCCCAGTTAGTCGTTTGAACGGGCCTGGGTAATTCCAAAAGGCAGACGGGCAGAACATCCAACAATTATTAACATGGTCAAAGGTATATAAATCTTTATTGCAATTTACATTTTTAAAATCTTTTTGTTGTAGGTTCATTTAATTCAACTACATCAACAAAGTCAAAAGCGTTCTATTTTTATGCAGATTCATTTCGCGCAGTGCACTGCCGGATACGAAAAACCAGATATATACGGAATTATCTGGAAACGTATTCCCCTAACCCAATGCAAGTGCACTCTGACCACAGGGGGTTCATGGTGATAGGAGAACAGCTTATAAGTTCATTCAAACTTTGCAAGTGAGTTCAAGAGATCTGACAACGTTGCTTGAGCAGTTGGTGTCGGTCTGCAAATCATCTGGTCTTCACACATCCTCTATCCATGGTCATCATGTTTCTTTTGGATCAAAGTAACTTTGCTTTACATCTCACACTTCTTTCTGTTCATCATGTCTTCCTAGAGAGTGAATACAGAACATTAAGAGAAACGACAACAAGGTGCAACTTCTAAACATGCATTAGTTTACCGATGACATACACGTCAATGATGAACTCAATCTGCCGGGAGATAACGCCACTTTTCCATGGCGGACAATTTATGGATATAATCATATGTTTGCGACACATGTATCGGATGTAGCAAGTAAAAGCTGCTCCGCAATTTGCCTCTTCATTCCACGTTTCAACATCGACGTAATCCAACCCCCTATCAAGAAAAAAAGACAAATTAGCGGCTCGCCGTTCAGACAAACAAAATGCAAGTATTGTACAGGTAACATTACGTCAACTAACCCGGATATAATCATACCGATACCGAACGCATGTGGCAAACATATCCACCAACCATGAGAATCATTATAATCATAGTATCATACCTATATAATAATTATAATCATACCTATCACATTCTCTTTACTTCTACATGCTTGTGAAACCATACGATACCACGTCTTTTCTGCAACAACCAACCATGAGAACTACAAGTACTCGGTACCTAACGCAGATGCTTTCTCTTCAATTAGCTTCTATAATGCAACGTCTTTTCTCCAACACCTGCTAAGAACAATCGTAAACATATCACCAAACATGACAACTATACAGTGTAATCATACCCAACGCAGATGCTTTCTCTTTACTCTTTAATGCTTGTAAAATAGTTCGAGCTTTTCTTCGAAAACCTGCTAAGAAGAATGGTAAACATATCCACCAACTTTACTTAGCTTCTATATAACGTCTTTTCTCCAACACCTGCTAAGAACAATCGTAAACATATCCACCAAACACGTGAGAACTACAAGTGCTCGGTACCTAACACGCAGATGCTTTATCTTTACTTAGCTTCTATACAACGTCTTTTCTCCAATACCCGCTAAGAACAATCGTAAACATATCCACCAAACATGAGAACTACTGTATGTAATCATACCCAACGCAGATGCTATCTCTTTACTCTTTAATGCTTGTAAAATAGTTCGAGCTTTTCTTCGAAAACCTGCTAAGAACAATCGCAAACATATCCACCAAACATGTGAGAACTACAAGTACTCGGTACCTAACGCAGATGCTTTCTCTTTACTTAGCTTCTATACAACGTCTTTTCTCCAATACCTGCTAAGAACAATCGCAAACATATATCCACCAAACATGAGAACTATGTAATCAATAATACCCAACGCAGATGCTCTCTCTTTACTTAGCTTCTATACAACGTCTTTTCTCCAACACCTGCTAAGAACAATCGTAAACATATCCACCAACCACGAGAATTACAAGTACTGTACCTAACGCAGATGCTTTCTCTTTACTTAGCTTCTTTACAACGTCTTTTCTTTGAAAACCTGCTAAGAACAATCGTAAACATATCCACCAACCACGAGAATTACAAGTACTGTACCTAACGCAGATGCTTTCTCTTTACTTAGCTTCTTTACAACGCCTTTTCTCCAACACCTGCTAAGAACAATCGTAAACATATCCACCAACCACGAGAATTACAAGTACTGTACCTAACGCAGAAGCTTTCTCTTTACTTAGCTTCTATACAACGCCTTTTCTCCAACACCTGCTAAGAACAATCGTAAACATATCCACCAAACACGAGAACTATGTAATCAATCATACCCAACGCAGATGCTCTCTCTTTACTCTTTAATGCTTGTAAAATAGTTCGAGCTTTTCTTCGAAAACCTGCTAAAAACAATCGCAAACATATCCACCAACCATGATAACTACAAGAACTGTACCTAACGCAGATGCTTTCTCTTTACTTAGCTTCTATACAACGTCTTTTCTCCAATACCTGCTAAGAACAATCGTAAACATATATCCACCAAACATGAGAACTATGTAATCAATCATACCCAACGCAGATGCTCTCTCTTTACTTAGCTTCTATACAACGCCTTTTCTCCAACACCTGCTAAGAACAATCGTAAACATATCCACCAACCACGAGAATTACAAGTACTGTACCTAACGCAGATGCTTTCTCTTTACTTAGCTTCTTTACAACGTCTTTTCTCCAACACCTGCTAAGAACAATCGTAAACATATCCACCAACCACGAGAATTACAAGTACTGTACCTAACGCAGATGCTTTCTCTTTACTTAGCTTCTTTACAACGTCTTTTCTCCAACACCTGCTAAGAACAATCGTAAACATATCCACCAAACATGAGAACTATGTAATCAATCATACCCAACGCAGATGCTCTCTCTTTACTTAGCTTCTATACAACGTCTTTTCTCCAACACCTGCTAAGAACAATCGTAAACATATCCACCAACCACGAGAATTACAAGTACTGTACCTAACGCAGATGCTTTCTCTTTACTTAGCTTCTTTACAACGTCTTTTCTCCAACACCTGCTAAGAACAATCGTAAACATATCCACCAACCACGAGAATTACAAGTACTGTACCTAACGCAGATGCTTTCTCTTTACTTAGCTTCTATACAACGTCTTTTCTCCAATACCTGCTAAGAACAATCGTAAACATATCCACCAACCACGAGAATTACAAGTACTGTACCTAACGCAGATGCTTTCTCTTTACTTAGCTTCTATACAACGTCTTTTCTCCAATACCTGCTAAGAACAATCGTAAACATATATCCACCAAACATGAGAACTATGTAATCAATCATACCCAACGCAGATGCTCTCTCTTTACTTAGCTTCTATACAACGCCTTTTCTCCAACACCTGCTAAGAACAATCGTAAACATATCCACCAACCACGAGAATTACAAGTACTGTACCTAACGCAGATGCTTTCTCTTTACTTAGCTTCTTTACAACGTCTTTTCTCCAACACCTGCTAAGAACTATCGTAAACATATCCACCAACCACGAGAATTACAAGTACTGTACCTAACACGCAGATGCTTTCTCTTTACTTAGCTTCTTTACAACGCTTTTTCTCCAACACTTGCTAAGAACAATCGTAAACATATCCACCAACCACGAGAATTACAAGTACTGTACCTAACGCAGATGCTTTCTCTTTACTTAGCTTCTTTACAACGCCTTTTCTCCAACACCTGCTAAGAACAATCGTAAACATATCCACCAACCACGAGAATTACAAGTACTGTACCTAACGCAGATGCTTTGTCTTTACTTAGCTTCTTTACAACGTCTTTTCTCCAACACCTGCTAAGAACAATCGTAAACATATCCACCAACCACGAGAATTACAAGTACTGTACCTAACGCAGATGCTTTCTCTTTACTTAGCTTCTATACAACGTCTTTTCTCCAATACCTGCTAAGAACAATCGTAAACATATCCACCAAACATGAGAACTATGTAATCAATCATACCCAACGCAGATGCTCTCTCTTTACTCTTTAATGCTTGTAAAATATTCGAGCTTTTCTTCGAAAACCTGCTAAGAACAATCGCAAACATATCCACCAACCATGTCTCATGCAAATACTGTACCTAACGCAGATGCTTTCTCTTTACTTAGCTTCTATACAACGTCTTTTCTCCAACACCTGCTAAGAACAATCGTAAACATATCCACCAACCACGAGAATTACAAGAACTGTACCTAACGCAGATGCTTTCTCTTCACTATACAACGTCTTTTCTCCAACACCTGCTAAGAACAATCGTAAACATATCCACCAAACATGAGAACTATACAGTGAATCATACCCAACGCAGATGCTCTCTTTTTACTCTTTAATGCTTGTAAAATAGTTTGAGCTTTTCTTCGAAAACCTGCTAAGAACAATCGCAAACATATCCACCAACCATGATAACTACAAGAACTGTACCAAACAGATGCTTTCTCTTTATTTAACTTCTATACAACGTCTTTTCTCCAACACCTGCTAAGAACAATCGTAAAGTAACATATCCACCAAACATGAGAACTATACAGTGTAATCATACCCAACGCAGACGCTTTCTCTTTACTCTTTAATGCTTGTAAAATAGTTCGAGCTTTTCTTTGAAAACCTCCTGCTAAGAACAATCGCAAACATATCCACCAACCATGAGAACTACAAATACTGTACCTAATGCAGATGCTTTCTCTTTTGCTAAGAACAATCGTAAGTGTAATCATACCCAACGCAGATGCTTATTCAGAGCACTTCTTGTTTGTAAAATCATACCAAGTCTTTTCTTCAACACCTGCTAAGAACAAATGCAAACATTTCCACCAAGCATAACAATAATCATACCAATGCCAATGGAGAGGATTGTTCTTCACTTGTTCATGTTTATGAAGTAATTCTAGATTTTCTTCCAACACCTGCCAAGAAACACAAGCATCCACCAACCATGCAATTGTACTTTATATTTTATATTCATACCAATGCAGATGTTTGTTCACCACTTCTTGCTTGTAAAATCAGCATACCAAATATTTTCTTCAGCACCTGCTAAGAACAAACTCAAGCATCCACCAACCATGCAAATTACTTTATAATCATACCAATGCTGATGTTTGTTCACCACTTCTTGCTTGTAAAATCATGCCAAGTCTTTTCTTCAACACCAGCTGCTAAGAACAAATGCAAACATTTCCACCAACCAGAACAATGATACCAATGCCAATGGAAAGGATTGTTCTTCACTTCTTCATGTTTATGAAGTAATTCTAAATTTTCTTCCAACACCTGCTAAGAACAAACACAAGCATCCACCAAACATGAGAACTATACTGTGTAATCATACCCAATGCAGACGCTTGTTCACCACTTCTTGCTTGTAAAATCATACCAAGTCTTTTCTTCAACACCTGCTAACAACAAATGCAAACATTTCCACCAACCAGAACAATAATTATACCAATGCCAATGGAGAGGATTAATCTAGTAATTCTAGATTTTCTTCCAACACCTGCCAAGAACAAACACAAGCATCCTCCAACCATGCAAATTACTTTATAATCATACCAATGCAGATGTTTGTAAAATCATACCAAGTCTTTTATTCAACACCTGCTAAGAACAAATGCAAACATTTCCACCAAGCATAACAATAATCATACCAATGCCGAGGATTGTTCTTCACTTCTTCATGTTTATGAAGTAATTCTAGATTGTTGTCCAACACCTGCTAAGAACAAACAAAGCATCCACCAACCATGCAATTACTTTATAATCATACCAATGGAAATACTTGTTCACCAATTCTTGCTTGTAAAATCATACAAATTATTTTCTCCAACACCTGCTAAGAACAAACACAAGCATCCACCAACCATGCAATTACTTTATAATCATACCAATGCAGATGCTTGTTCACAGCACTTCTTGTTTGTAAAATCATACCAAGTCTTTTCTCCAACACCTGCTAAGAACAAACACAAGCATCCACCAACCATTCAATTACTTTATAATCATACCAATGCAGATGTTTGTAAAACCATACCAAGTCTTTTCTTCAATGCCTGCTAACTACAAATCATACCAATGGAGAGGATTGTTCTTCACGTTTATGAAGTAATTCTAGATTGTTGTCCAACACCTGCCAAGAACAAACAAAGCATCCACCAACCATGCAATTACTTTATAATCATACCAACGGAAATACTTGTTCACCACTTCTTGCTTGTAAAATCATACAAAGTCTTTTCTCCAACACCTGCTAAGAACAAACACAAGCATCCACCAACCACTCAATTACTTTATAATCATACCAATGGAAATACTTGTTCACAGCACTTCTTGTTTGTAAAATCATACAAAGTCTTTTCTCCAACACCTGGTAAGAACAAACACAAGCATTTCCACCAACCCAGGGCAACTACAAATCATACCAATGGAGAGGATTGTTCTTCACTTCTTCATGTTTATGAAGTAATTCTAGATTTTCTTCCAACACCTGCTAAGAACAAACACAACATCCACCAATTTCTCCAACACCTGCTAAGAACAAACACAAGCATCCACCAACCATTCAATTACTTTATAATCATACCAATGCAGATGCTTGTTCACACCACTTCTTGTTTGTAAAATCATACCAAGTCTTTTATTCAACACCTGCTAAGAACAAATGCAAACATTTCCACCAAGCAGAAAATAATCATACCAATGCCAATGGAGAGGATTGTTCTTCACTTGTTCATGTTTACGAAATAATTCTGGATTTTCATCCAACACCTGCCAAGAACAAACACAAGCATCCACCAACCATGCAATTACTTTATAATCATACCAATGCAGATGCTTGTTCACAACATCTTGCTTGTAAAACCATACCAAGTCTTTTCTTCAACACCTGCTAAGAACAAATACAAGCATTTCCACCAACCCAACTACAAATCATACCAATGGAGAGGATTGTTCTTCACTTCATGTTTATGAAGTAATTCTAGATTTTCTTCCAACACCTGCTAAGAACAAACAAAGCATCCACCAACCATGCAAACTACTTTATAAAATCACACAAAGTCTTTTATTCAACACCTGCTAAGAACAAATGCACACATTTCCACCACGCATAACAATAATGATATACCAATGCCGAGGATTGTTCTTCACTTCTTCATGTTTATGAAATAATTCTGGATTTTCATCCAACACCTGCCAAGAACAAACACAAGCATCCACCAACCATGCAATTACTTTATAATCATACCAATGCAGATGCTTGTTCACAACATCTTGCTTGTAAAACCATACCAAGTCTTTTCTTCAACACCTGCTAAGAACAAATACAAGCATTTCCACCAACCCAACTACAAATCATACCAATGGAGAGGATTGTTCTTCACTTCATGTTTATGAAGTAATTCTAGATTTTCTTCCAACACCTGCTAAGAACAAACACTAGCATCCACCAACCATGTAAATTATTTTATAATAACAATGCAGATGCTTGTTCACAACATCTTGCTTGTAAAACCATACCAAGTCTTTTCTTCAATGCCTGCTAAGAACAAATACAAGCATTTCCACCAACCCAACTACAAATCATACCAACGGAGAGGATCATACCAATGGAGAGGATTGTTCTTCACTTCTTCATATTTATGAAGTAATTCTAGATTTTCTTCCAACACCTGCTAAGAACAAACACAAGCATCCACCAACCATACAAATTATTTTATACTACCAATGCAGATGCTTGTTCACACCACTTCTTGTTTGTAAAATCATACCAAGTCTTTTATTCAACACCTGCTAAGAACAAATGCAAACATTTCCACCAAGCAGAAAATAATCATACCAATGGAGAGGATTGTTCTTCACTTCTTCATGTTTATGAAGTAATTCTAGATTGTTGTCCAACACCTGCCAAGAACAAACAAAGCATCCACCAACCATGCAAACTACTTTATAAAATCACACAAAGTCTTTTATTCAACACCTGCTAAGAACAAATGCACACATTTCCACCACGCATAACAATAATCATATACCAATGGAGAGGATTGTTCTTCACTTCTTCATGTTTATGAAGTAATTCTAGATTGTTGTCCAACACCTGCCAAGAACAAACAAAGCATCCACCAACCATGCAAACTACTTTATAAAATCACACAAAGTCTTTTATTCAACACCTGCTAAGAACAAATGCACACATTTCCACCACGCATAACAATAATGATATACCAATGCCGAGGATTGTTCTTCACTTCTTCATGTTTATGAAGTAATTCTAGATTGTTGTCCAACACCTGCCAAGAACAAACAAAGCATCCACCAACCATGCAAACTACTTTATAATCATACCAATGTTAATACTTGTTCACCACTTCTTGCTTGTAAAATCATAGTCTTTTCTCCAACACCTGCTAAGAACAAACACAAGCATCCACCAACCATACAAATTACTTTATAATCATACCAATGCAGATGCTTGTTCACCACTTCTTCATGCTTATAAAATCATACCAAGTTATTTCTCCAACACCTGCTAAGAACTAATGCAAACATATCCACCAACCAGAGCTATAATCATACCAATCACATGCTTGTTCTTTACTCCTTCATACTTGCAAGTTAGCTCTAGATGTTCCGCCAAGACCTGGCAAGAATAAATGCAAACACATCCACCAACCTTGCCACAACTGTATAATCATTGACATACCAATACAGATACTTGCTCTTTACTCCTTTATTGCAAAATAGCTCTAGATGTTCCTCCAACACCTGCCAAGAATAAATGTAAACACATCCACCAACTAGAGTAAATAATCAGACATACCAATACAGATGCTTGTTCATTATTCCTTCATGGTTTAGCAATGGTTCCACATTTTTCCTCTAACACCTGCCCAGAACAATATCAGAAACATATCCACCAATCATGAGAATTACCATGTAATCATACCATTGCAGGTGCTTGTTCTCCACTATTCAAGCATGTAAAATCATACCAAGACTTTTCACCAACACCTGCTAAGAACAAATGCATGCATATCCACCAACCACAATTACGCTCATACCAACAATGCGAAGGCTTGTTCTCTAATTTCTTCACACTTGAACAATAGTGCTAGTTTTTCCTCCAACAGCTACAAAGAACATATCCACCAACCAGAACTCTAAATCATGCCAATGCAGATGCTTGTTCTTTATTGCTTCATGTTTGTATAATAGTTGTAGACTTTCCTCCAATATCTGACAAGAACAATGACAAACATCTCCACCAACTAAAACTATGATCATACCAACACAGATGCTTGTTCTTTAGTCTTTCATAATCAACATTGCTTGTTCTTCAATCCTTCAGGTTTGTAACATCAAACTACTTACTATGGTGGACCATTTATCATATTCTAATTATGTATAATTACACCAAACACTTCTCAACTATGCTGACATGGTTTTATTTTTGTATGAAATAGCAATATTTCCCCCAACCAGAACTATGTAATCATAATGGTACTTCTTTAAATACCTATAAAAACACTTTATAAAAACAAACACAACGCAAGCAATTACACCAGTCTTCTTCATTTCCTAAACTTACAAAATGGTACAATTTTCTGAAAACAGCTGCTAAGTGCAAATTACAGCAAAATTATACTTGTTACTTGCAGGCTAAACCAGATTTCATTACTTCTTTTATTATCTAAATATCTTTTGGCAAAACATACCAATTCATTTACAGTGCTGTAAAATTGTAAATCCTACTAATTTTCTTGAGACAAATGGGTTTTCATTTGCATTTTGCAAAATAATTACATTTTCAAGGCACCAAATTACAGCCATATACCACTCCATACATAGGAAGTTCATTGTCTTTTCTTAACTAGAACCAGTATGAAAACACTTGCTCCACTTCACATCTGTCAAGAAGGAATCTGAAGAGACATTCTACCACAGAACCATACACAACTCATCATACCAATTCCCAGTGTATTTTTTTTAAATAAAAATTTATAGTGTTGATAAACCAACCACACTTTGAAACACTAGAATGGAATTGAAAAAACATGCATTTCCAAAGCAAAGCATACTACAGAATAACAACCATACCATTTCAAGATGTTTTTATGTTTGGAACCCATTTTGTTAACCAATCGAAACCCCTGGGAAAGATGTTGCCCAATTGTACTTTACGTCTTGAAATACTCAAACATTTCTTCAAGTCTGTCAAGAATAAGTTAGACAAATATCTACCATTGAACCACATAGACATACCAATTCACCATTTTCTTAATCATTGTCTGGAAATCACACAAAGCAAGGTTGATAATAAATAAGCATTTCGTTTTTCACTCACAAGATATGTCCATATAGCTGCACTCCACTACCAATTTCCACTTGAAGCAATTGTATAAGATCACATAATGCCTTTCTGCCACAATTAACTTATAATAAAAATGCATATTGCCAAAGGATTCACCCTGTATTGTACAAACAATTTCAAATTATCATGTAACAAATTTTTCTCTCAAAAAACCAAAAATTTAGCACACACTGGAAAACTTTAAAAATCTGGTCTTGGCTGGTAATTTGGGGTCAAAGTTGTTTTTTTTTAATTTAGGTTTGAACCATTCATGGCCCACTCAATGCAAAGTGGTATGTAAACACGAAAGCTACAATTAACAGTACAAATAAAGATACAAAGCTTCTAGCATAAAATATAAAGTACATGCATTTGTTTTACATAGACTTTTAATACGGTACAGAGACTTTAAAATGCACCAACAATAAGATGCACAAGACAACACATATATGTACATAACATAACAATATCAATCTGCCAGTAAAAAAGAAAAGAACTGAGGACTTCACCAATCATTACTATTTGATATATTTATGCATTATTTTGTAACATACTGTAAATTGTAAACCATGAACATTGAATATTAAATGGTCAAAACATGTACAGGTACACACATAAAAATCTCACAGGTTGTAACAAGGTTGTTGGTTGAACATGCCTGTAACAGCGTTGTCAACATGATAGAACAGGACTGTTAAAATAACAGTACTTTTTTCAAGCATGTTTCAACATGTTGTGACAGCATGTGAGAACATACAAAAACAAGTCTGATAGAACAACCAAGTTCATGGCTGTTGTAACAATGCTGTTCAACCTTGTTATTTCATCATGCTCTGACAACATGTTGTATCATGTATGAACAATGTTGTTCAATGCTGTTCAAGCCTGTTCGATCATCAGCCATGAACAATACTATTTCAACATCCATGAACAGGCCTGTTGACAACCCTGTTCAAGTCTGTCGATATCAACCATGTTTTTGGCTGTTAACAGGTAGAAACAGACTGTGCGTTTATGGAAATGCAACAAAATATACATTAGACATGGCTTGGCAGAAGATGCTCTGGCACCCAGAGTATCCCGTCATTTGCAATGCATCAGACAGACTTGTCTTGATAAATTTCTAATTAAATTCATCAATGCAGAAGCTGTTACATCCAGTAACAATGAACCCAAACTATCAAACATTGTGTAGTATAATAGTACATGTATACTGCTAAAAGCAAATAGTTGGCTCAAAATCTACAATAAAATATTGCAATATAGATTGAATACAAATTCAATTCAATCTGGAAGATAATAATATGGCCTTTAATTTGAAATTTATTATAGCTATAAAAAAGCATGCTATACTATGTACATGCACAAAGATGCGAAGTGTAGCAAATGTTGAACTTACACTTGCCTACCGCCCTACCTCAATGTTTTTCGCACACCCGACACAAATGTGGACACAAAGCAGACTACTGGAAATAAAAAGCAATAGATTTCCACCCCATCCCTTTTCCCCTGATTCCCAAATCTTGGTTATGAAAGTAACCTTCATTTAGGCTTTTGGAGAAGACTTGTCATTACTTTTAGTTTACCTTTTGGTATCCTTTAATGTCTTATGTTCAAGATTACCAAAGCCAATTTATGGTACTGTTAAAAGCAAATAGGAATATGCTCAATCTACAATATTTAAAACAAATGTTGGCATATAGATTGAATCCAAATTCAATAGAATCAGGTAAGATATAGCTTTTAATTTTAAATTTATTAAGAAAAACAGGCCTCAAAGTTGTGCATGTAGCAATAATCAAAATGCTGAACTTACACTGGTCACTTGCCTACATCAACGCTTTTGCAATACGAACACAAATAGTACCAACTTGATAATTTTGTATGCATTGCAGTGATTGCAGGCTACTGGAAATAAAAAAGCAATAGATTTCCACCCCAACCCCACAGATTGTGGAATGTTCACCATCTACAATATTTAAAACAAATGTTGGAATATAGATTGAATCCAAATTCAATTCAGGAGAATCAGGTAAGATATAGCTTTTAATTTTATAAAGGCTAGAAAAACAGGCCTCAAAGTTCTGTGTAGCAATAACTGCCAATAAGCAAAATGCTGAACTTACACTGGACACTTGTCTACCTCAATGCTCTTGCAATACCGACACAAATACAGTCCCAACTTGAAGATTTTGTATGCATTACAGGCTACTGGAAATAAAAAAGTGATAGATTTCCACCCCACCAACTCCTCAGATTGCAGATATGAATGTAACCTTCACTTCGGCTTTTATGAGAAAATCAGTCATTACTTTTAGTTTACCTTTTGGTATCCTTATACCGGTATGTGTTATATTCAAGGCGAGAGATTACCAAAGCCACTTATTTCTGAATTACAGGGATTTACACTTCAGACATCATGAAACAAGGTTGTCATGAAACAAGATCTTTGTATGATTCTGCTAAAGGCAAAAATATAGCACGACAGCTTTGCAATGCACTACAGTATACTAATAGCAAAGTTTATGGATGTGTTTTGAAAATATCACAGAACACTTAACTTTTATAATGCAAGTCACAGACTTTAATTATTTGGTGAAATATTTCAGGACATTTTACCACTCATCTCTATAAATTAATCAAAATACACAAGCACAAACCAGTCACGTATGCATGCTTGGTCAGATTGACCACTTGCCTTTTACAACTGCAGCAGTTCAAAAACAACCATTTTCATTCATTGGTACTTTTAGATTTCAGGCTAAATCTTGTGATCTCTTTACCCATGATGCTGTTTAAAGGCAAATAATTTGTCATGCTGAGTTTGCAACATGTTGCATTAACTTTCAGGTATATTACTTTGTAAATTTATCTAAACAGAAGCTAACTAAAATATATTATATTGGCAAATGAATGCACAAAAAAAACAAAATAAATTTTAAATATCAAGAAAATTTTAGAAAAAGTATAGAATTTGTGTACCAAAGCTCTAAGAATTGTGAGCATCTCCATACATCGTGCAGATGCACGGCTTGCATAAAATATCACTCTAGGGACCCTCTAATGAGCGATAAGCTCTGTGGGGTTTCCCTGCTAATCAATGTGGCAAATCTTGTAATAAATAAGTAAATAATTTGCAAATATATATAATTATTATTGAAAGTCACTATTGAAGAATATACGATTAACAAATAGTAGTGTAAAGGTCAGTACAACTGATAAGGAAAATTTTTGCCTGAATAATCAACTTGCTGGAATCCTCTGTTTAGCATTTGCTTTACTCTTCAAAGTTCACACTCATCTTTGTAGCAACCTGTTAAGTCACAATGATTACAAATAAACATCATCCTAGTGAAGCTATATCAACTCATTGTAATTAACCACAAAAATAAAACCCTTGTTGAAGTGTGCCACACAATGTTGAAGACAGAATGCAAAAGATAAAATACAATTACCCATCGCTTCTTAATAAGACTTCTAAAATGAACGTTTTGGGATAATTATTTCAACCATTTCTATGCAATCGAACACATTTTTAACCTTGAGTTTATATCATGCTGAGCTTCACCATGCTGCACTCCGGTTCTATTATTATGGTATGTTACAAAGAGTTTTGCAATTGTGAAGTCAGAACAGATCATCTAACATTATTATATATTTTAATAATTTAATGCTAGCACTAAGCAAACCCCTGTCTATGCCACTTCGATTCACAATTGTCATGCTGTAATCACAAATTGCCAAATTTCTCTTCCAAGGCCATTTTCTTGCTTTGTCTATCTTGGTACTTTTGGGTTGACAAGGGTCAGTCACCTGCAACATAAATGTTGACATGGTTAACACAGATAACAAGTAACAGTAAGCTTCCTGTATTCTAGCTGCAATCCACCATTCTTCACCAACTAACAACCCAGAAATGGTGTAAATTCTTTCTTGAAAAATCCTTTTTTCATACTATATGCTTGGAAATCTAGAACTTGTGAATATAAATTAACATACATACTTTCTATCATCCAACTTCGGGCTTCGTTCAACTGCAACAAGGACCCTGTTGTGTTTCAGCCAAGCCACTAAGATGAAAGTGATGCCATTTTCAAGGCACCTGCATAGAAAACCAAAAGTTCTTGAGGATTACTTTTTAGAATAGGTAACATTTTAAAATGAGTTAACAATTCCTGGTGATTCTCCAATCTCAATCGCCCACCAACATTTCTAAATACTATAATTGGGTGAAAATAAAAATGCAAAAAATAAGCACCATTTCAAACGCCAAAGTGTCTGCATCTCCATCCTCGGCAACAACTTGCATCTTGTACTACCTCTCTCTTACCGGGTAGCTTTGACCATAGTAAAATAAAAAGTGGACAGGTAAGAACAAATGAAATACAGCAATATGAATGAGAAAATTATACATTGGCAAAAATATAAATCTGTATTTTATTTACAAAATCTACCCCTATTATAAAAAATTACAACTCTTTAATAAATACTCAACGCTATTTGGCTTTTCACTCGGAAAAAATTAAATAAATGTCTTGTTACTCATGATAGTCTTGTGTTGACTTTGTATTAGCACTAGTATTAAAGTTAAACTTAATAGGTTAACACACTCCAAATCACCATTATCAGTACTACGCAAATAGGCAACCACAAATAAAATAACTTTAACGCAAGTTCAGCAACACAGCGAATCAAATTGCTCAATCAACGCGATCTGTGGTTGAAATAAAACTACCCTACAAGACGCCATATTGTTTCCGCTCAAAGTGGTCGTTGCGCCTACTCTGCCAAAAGTTTCGCTAAAACTCGGTAAAATAGTACTTTTGTTCGTATTTTCATCATCATCATCTTCCCTTTTCCGTTTGTTCGGCTTCAATTTACTTAGTTCAGAGAAAAAAGAATTTATACCTAGCAAAGCGTCGCATTCGTCATCGTCTTGGAATGTGCCGTTCGTCATGCACCAACCATTCGGGCCATCTTTCCAGTCGTATTTCTCCTCCACTTTCTTCTTTTTCGTCCTCTTCATACACCGTTCTGTTATTTCTTCGTTAAGTCTTTCAACTGTCCTTTGAAGTAAAGCTTCTCTGTACATATCCGGCCGCTTTCGCTTCGCTGCCCTCTTCTTGTCCAAAGCGGACGCCAGAAACGACCACACTTCCTTGTCGGGTACGGGTTCTTCTGAAACGTTTCTCACACTAGTTTGGCAGATTTTTCGCTTCATAGATGGCTAGAAAGTATAGCCCTTCTGAACAACGAATACTAAACTGACTTTCGAGTTACCTTTGGATCCAAATTTTAGTTGAGATAATTAAAGTGAAATTTGAAAGTCACAACTGAAAAATGGCGAACGAACGTAGAATTTTCTGACAGCTGTCGCGATTTTCTTTCGGTTTCGGTGGTTCAATTCGCAAGCTTCTTTCACGTTACTGCTCCGTTCGTAACCCACTTTTCACTGACGCTTCTTCTTTCTCAAGATGTTTACGTCTGGATCGAATAAATAAAAGAAACTTAACTCACAAATATTTTCTGTTGGCGAAGAACGTAAACAGGGCGAAGTCTTTGACGTTGTTCTCGACTCAAATATCTTCGTTTTGTCGCGTTGCTTTCCACCGAACTTTTACAAAACAATGTCCCCAAAGGACATTAATTCGAACGATAAAAAACCCTTTTGTTTCCTACCGTTCCTTTTAAAGATACTGATGCCTAAAACGAATGTTCCAGCAAATAAAAACCGCTCTTCCCTTCAACACGCCACCGCAACGATAAAGCAGCTGGCACTCCTTTGTGACGTAAAGAACCTGCGCTACAGGAAATAACCGGTTTTTTTATTGATTGACCAATCACAACACCATATTGCTCAAACACGTGTCAAATTAAGTGACGTCACTGACCTGCAACCAAACTAGTTTGGGAAACATTACGTCATGCAATAAGCAAATTGACAAAATTCCCCCATTTCTTGGTAATTTTTGGTCGGGTAAAATCACGTACGGTGTAAAACAAAGACTTGGTGTAAAAAGCCAACTTGTCAGTCGTAAAATGTAGTAAAAATAATTCTGTTGATCAGGGAAAGTTGGATACCTCACATTTGCTGTGATATATAATAAGGGTCTGTCTCTGATATGACAATCCAGCCGTTGATAAACAATAAATTATTGTCGTTGTTTAAATAGCATTGTAACCAATAAGTTATTGGATTAAAGCAACCCAGGCGAAAAGCTTGGGTAAGAGGTTGCAAATATCCTATTACCCTAACCCCCCTGGCTAACAAGTTTTCTAACCCAGGGGATCCACCCCTATTTATATCCAATAACTTATTGGTTACAATATGCTATTACAATGCCAATAAATTAATGGTTACAATGTGAGCAATTGGTGGACAATTAATCTGCTACCGCTGTATTAGTATTTTGTTCTGGTTTGATGAGCATCGGTGACAGCCACAAAATCCTACAGATTCAATACTACATGTCAATTTTTCACAAAATAATTTTACTAAAATAAATTTCATTATTCTTATAATACAGTATAAAAAATAATATTTCTGTGTATTTACAAGTATTTTTTCATCCATATTATTCTTTTGTGTTCTCCGATATTATCTCTCTTTCTCTCAGTTGATGCACCAAGAGCTGATTCATGTGGTGTTCTAGACTGAAATGATGGTATTTGTGGTAAGGGTGGTGGTGGTGGAGGAAGGAATGGTGGTGGTGGTGGTGATTGAAACGTGGTCGCATCTTGCTGCAAATGATTGATCGTTTTTCCAACTCTTTTCTCGTCAGCCTGCTCCAATACAGAGTCTGTTAAAACTGGTGTTTTGGTGCTAATTTCATGGTAATTATCATCATCATGCTTTCCAATCTGGAACAAAACCAAAAACAGCATTCAACTTAGTTACCAGTGCTACGTGTTCTTGGTGCAACCAGCCCTAATGAGAGGGAAGGGTATCCAGGACAACTGCCCCAGGGACCGCGCCAATTAATAAGAAACTCAAAACGATAACATCATGCAAATCCTACATATAGAATGAAGCAGAGCTTCGTGGGCATTTAGGGACTGTGAAAGACCATAACCCCATAATTTTAAAACTAGTTTGGTGAAATTTGACTACATGATAAAATGTCACCAATGTTTACCAGAAAATGCATGAAAACATCAAAACATACCAGAGCTTCAGATAAGAACTTGGAAACTTTTCTTACAGGTGAAATGGCTATTGAGTTGTTGTAACCAAGATACTTGTAAAACGTATACTTGTCATGTGTGGACAAATATATTGTTTCATACCCAATCCTAACATGTATAATATAAAAAATGAAATAAAAACTTTTTTCACTAGTTTTACAGTTTGTAAATGGTTCCTTTTTGTGCTAAAATTACAGTAATTTTGAAACATTTCATAATTCTGTCATTTTACTTCTGGGCCAGATCTTCTGTTTTTTCCATTATCATTCTTCCCAAGCCACGTCCTCGTAGTACGGTGTCCACAACAACTAAAAGTTATGAATAACAGGATTGGTTTAATGAATTTTGATTAACTTATATGCTTATTACAATTCTTAAAGTGCAAAACAACACCTGATTCAATTAAAACTGATTTAGGCTTTTGCAGGACTTTGGAGAGGTAGCTATATCCCACCACTTTGGGCACATTGCCATTAGAGACTTGAAGTAAAAGCAAAGAACATGGTAAGTCATCTGAGGAATTGCTCAAGGAATGACACCTAAAAATATATATCCATCCAAATTACTGTACAGTTGTATGTTTTATTTTGCTAGGCATGTTAGTATTTTGTTCTGGTTTGATGAGCATCGGTGACAGCCACAAAATCCTACAGATTCAATACTACATGTCAATTTTTCACAAAATAATTTTACTAAAATAAATTTCATTATTCTTATAATACAGTATAAAAAATAATATTTCTGTGTATTTACAAGTATTTTTTCATCCATATTATTCTTTTGTGTTCTCCGATATTATCTCTCTTTCTCTCAGTTGATGCACCAAGAGCTGATTCATGTGGTGTTCTAGACTGAAATGATGGTATTTGTGGTAAGGGTGGTGGTGGTGGAGGAAGGAATGGTGGTGGTGGTGGTGATTGAAACGTGGTCGCATCTTGCTGCAAATGATTGATCGTTTTTCCAACTCTTTTCTCGTCAGCCTGCTCCAATACAGAGTCTGTTAAAACTGGTGTTTTGGTGCTAATTTCATGGTAATTATCATCATCATGCTTTCCAATCTGGAACAAAACCAAAAACAGCATTCAACTTAGTTACCAGTGCTACGTGTTCTTGGTGCAACCAGCCCTAATGAGAGGGAAGGGTATCCAGGACAACTGCCCCAGGGACCGCGCCAATTAATAAGAAACTCAAAACGATAACATCATGCAAATCCTACATATAGAATGAAGCAGAGCTTCGTGGGCATTTAGGGGCTGTGAAAGACCATAACCCCATAATTTTAAAACTAGTTTGGTGAAATTTGACTACATGATAAAATGTCACCAATGTTTACCAGAAAATGCATGAAAACATCAAAACATACCAGAGCTTCAGATAAGAACTTGGAAACTTTTCTTACAGGTGAAATGGCTATTGAGTTGTTGTAACCAAGATACTTGTAAAACGTATACTTGTCATGTGTGGACAAATATATTGTTTCATACCCAATCCTAACATGTATAATATAAAAAATGAAATAAAAACTTTTTTCACTAGTTTTACAGTTTGTAAATGGTTCCTTTTTGTGCTAAAATTACAGTAATTTTGAAACATTTCATAATTCTGTCATTTTACTTCTGGGCCAGATCTTCTGTTTTTTCCATTATCATTCTTCCCAAGCCACGTCCTCGTAGTACGGTGTCCACAACAACTAAAAGTTATGAATAACAGGATTGGTTTAATGAATTTTGATTAACTTATATGCTTATTACAATTCTTAAAGTGCAAAACAACACCTGATTCAATTAAAACTGATTTAGGCTTTTGCAGGACTTTGGAGAGGTAGCTATATCCCACCACTTTGGGCACATTGCCATTAGAGACTTGAAGTAAAAGCAAAGAACATGGTAAGTCATCTGAGGAATTGCTCAAGGAATGACACCTAAAAATATATATCCATCCAAATTACTGAGAGAATCATGTAAAATAGGTCCACAATGCGAACATGTACGGCTGTCACATCGATCACAGACATTCGATTAATATACAATTTCAAATACTTTTACTTTCAAATTCAAATTTTTTGCTGCAACTTTTCTTTCAAATTCAATTATTTGTGGGGGGGCTGAAAGCTATTCTGGCCGCGGCCCCATACACCCCATTGTCAATGGTGTATGTTTACCATAAACACAACATGAATAGGTGACTATAAAGGTTTCCTTGCATGTTGAAAAGCCTTGGTCAAATACATTTATAATTATTATTATTATTACCGGTATGCAATTGAACACTCATACAATCTCGATTGTGATTGGCTAAAAACCTACAGACAATTGTTGATGTCTTGCCACCTCCAAAATATCAAAAATTGTCTGTAGATGATGTAATCGTCTTACTTCCTAAACTCCCTAAAGGCTTCTGCATTTATAAATGTATATAAATTAACAATTATTGGATTCGGCTTACACATGATATCAAGAATTATCCAGACCTCTGTCGATGTTATCCGCCTCAGCCTTCGGCAGATAACATTGACCTCGGTCAGGATAATTCTTGATATCATGCTCAGCCTCCTCCAATAATTGTCTACTATATAAATTGCAAGCTTGAAGCTTGAGCCTGTTTTTTGAAACTGATACTTATTATTTACTGACCCAGAGTTTCAAGGGATATATCCCGAGGCCGAGGGGTAATATTTTGTTGAATTCCCTAATGCAGAATGTCTACAAGTTATACATTTCACTGGTCACGTGATACAAATTGATAATTTTTAAATATGTCTGTTATGTACCTTGCTGTAAGTGATCTAGGCCATTCAGAATTGAGAAGAAGGGCAGCTTGCTCTATCAAATCAGGGAAATCATGAAGTTTAACAACTTTAAATTCATGATCCATGCAAACTTACAAGGTTTTGGCAGCACCATTTACGCATGTTGAAATATACCCGATGTTAAGCCTCCGAAAATCGGCCCCTTGCAAGGGTGCAGTTCGGTCAAAGCCGAGGGCTTATTAACCGGGTTCCAAAAACAAAATACGAATCTATATATCTAATACTATGGCATCCAAACGGCCGGAACCTCTCTCAGCCAAGGACCACGGGTACCATCGTCATTTTCGTCGTAGTTTGAAAATCTGTCTTATGCGATGTACTTAATTTTTCATTATTTTGTTTTTCTCACGAAGGTCCTTCGCATTCGATACAGTGAGTCAACGAATGCCGACGATTTTGACACGTGTCATCGATGGGATGAGCAAACTGGCATCGAAGTTAACTGAAGGAAATGAACACGTTAGTATTACAGAAGGATACTAAAAGTAAAAAGGTGGTAAAAACGATAACTGCAGAACAAACTTTATCTTCGGTATAGTCAGGTTGCCAACTCAGCCGTATTAAAGCCCCCTCTCCCCCTGAAGCAAAACAAACCTAAGTTACCTAACACAGCAGAATATGCCCCTTAACTTCATCCAACCCAGGCCCCACACACCCTGAATCCCCTTGGCATAGTTATTCCAAAGATTTGGTGAGGGATGACGACTACCGACACTAGGTAGGCCACGCCCCTTTTCTGAGTTTATTCTTTGACCTGGCAACAGGACCGCCGAGAGTAAACGGGGCAACTGCCCCCGCGAATCCAGGGCCCGTGCAGAATTTGCCATATAAACTACCTCCGACATCTGAGGCATTTAGGGGAGCTTCTTCTAACTTTAGCAGGTTACTGCACTGTCTCTCGGCAGCCCTTCCTGGCAATGCCAAAATCGTGGGCCCTCTTTGATTTTACTTTGGCTGCCGAGAGTGGGGGTTAGCAAACAATAACCATTATGCAAATCCTACACATATAGAATGAAGCTTCTAAGGCATTTAGGGGCCTGTGAAGGACAATATGGTAACCCCACCTACCCCTGGGCTTATCTTGGCAGCCGTGATCTCTTTGCATGTGATGACAGTAGCCCACTCAGATTCCACACCCATCCTGAATGTTAATACATGTAATCAAACAATGCAGGTTTATAAACAAGGTAAAGACTCTAAGGCATACTCAATAAATCACCTGTGTTCAAATTATTTTAGGAAAAAGCGGATGATGTAAAAGCCATTGTCAACAAGTTGTCTGGTCTCAAGTATGAAATGCAAACAAACAAGAAACTGCTTCCACTAGATGATGGTCAAACAGATAATGATTTCTGGAACAGGAACATCAAGGAAACAGTGTCTTTAGTTTCAGGAGAAGATTTGGCATTTTTCACTGGGTCTTGGCTCCTATGTGAATGCTACATGTATCGTAGAATATTTCAAGCATTTGTGACTAGGTGCGCACTGCCAGGTCTAACTGTGTGTAGTATAAAGGTTTGGGTTAGCTTTGGAATGCTTAATGCTAACTGTCATCCTAACTGTCATACTATTAAACCCTTGTGCTAACCTTCATACTAACCATCATATTAATGAGAAATGGATCCCTGCCGCAGCAAGATTATACTAACTCTATGGGTTTTCTCTTGCCAATAGGAGACATCTTAGCTACTGGTATCAATTGTTAAAGTAACCATAGCATTTTTGTTATTTTCAGTACTTTACATCAAGATTATGATCCATTCAGTGACCAGAAGAAAGAATCACTTTTTAGCACAATGGACTCGGTCAAGTCTTTATCTGAGAATGTAATCCAATGTACAGAAATGCTTGGCAAGCAAGCAAGTGACAAGGCTGTGCACCTCGAATTTGAAACCCTATTGCAGGTTAGCTCAACATTATCTTATATGGTAATGGCAATTAAAGTCGTGGCACAATGTTTGAACTTTTCTTCACAATAGAAGTATGCATGGGGAAATGTCAAAATCAGCATCTGAATATTTCAGAATCATGACCTAACAATCTTGGTGTTGTTGTGTTACCATGATCAATGATTATGAAAACGATGTGAAGGGCGAGAATGGCATTGCATGGCAAAGTAGTCATAAGTACATTTACGTTAATCAGCTTGGTTCATATCTTTATATTATTTCCCATTTTCCCTTTCGATCTTGTAGTTTTGCCTATGGGGTAACAAGTGTGATTTGTCCGTCTCTGGTGGAGCTATTCTGGATGGCCAACATACAAGCACAGCTTCTCAACTTGACCACCTTAAAGCTTGGATTCTGGTTGACCACACGTCCGAGGTTTGGGAACTGTTGAGAAGTATCGACAGAGGCAGTGATCACAAGATGCACATTGATTTTGTCCTCGATAATGCTGGCTTTGAAGTTTTCACAGATCTTTGCTTGGCTGAGTTTCTTATCTCACTCAACCTTGCCAAAACCATACACTTTCATGTCAAGAACATACCTTGGTTTGTCTCTGATGCTTCTGCCAAAGATATACTTTGGCAAATAGACCATATGAGAAAGTCTGACAATGACCATGTCTCCAGGCTTGGCACCAAGTGGCAAACCAGATTCAAGGAAGGTTCATTCAAGTTTAAAGAGCATGTGTATTGGACTTTAGCACATGATTACAGTGAGATGAAAACAACTTCGCAGGATCTTTATGCCGACCTGAGCAAAGCTAAGCTGATTTTCTTCAAGGGAGATCTGAATTATCGTAAGCTTGTAGGAGATAGGAAGTGGCCTCACACCACCCAATTTTCCAAAGCTCTGTGGGGATTTTGCCCTGCTCCTTTGTGCTCTTTGAGAACCCTCAAAGCAGATGTTGTGGTGGGGCTCAAGCCAGGTCAGGACAGTGCAGCAGAGTCTAAGGATGAAAAGTGGATGGTGAATGGAACTTATGCTGTTATCCAATACCAACATAATTTATAAAAATGGACATACAATATAGCTCAGGAACAATGTACATTAGTACAGGCAGTAATATTCTGATAACTTTGGTTTATAGTCCTTTTGTTATGTACCAGTACTTATTGTTGTTATTGTTATAGTAAACTTTATGTTCATTGCATAGTACTACCAAGACATTTTTATTGTGTTATTAAACCACCCCATGACCAGTACTGAGGACAATCACGTACAGTCTATAATTTGACCCTTTATATCTTAGAAGTTATCAGCATCTAACTTCTCCAAGCATAGAGGTAATGAGAATATAGGAAATGATCACCAAAGATAAACTGATATATGTTTTTAAAACATTAACAACTTCTCCCAACTAGTACTATAAGAAATGTTTGGAGACCAGTCAGGGACGTAGCCAGGGTTCTGAAAGGGGGAGCCACGTTGGGCAAGAATATTTAAGCTAAAGATTGTTTGGGATATAGTAGATTTTAAAGTAAATGGTTTAAACCTAGGAGTATCATTAGATGTGTGAGGTTGTTGTAGTCAGTTGAGAAAGACTGTTGTTGGTGACTGACGTTTCGACGGCCTCAGGCTGCGGCGGTCATCTTCAGAGTCAAGTAAAGCGTGTTTGTTAGGGTTTGCCTATGTATATTGTATATATAGGCAAACCCTGACAAACATGCTTTACTTGACTCTGAAGATGACCGCTGCTGAGGCCGTCAAAACGTCAGTCACCAACAGTCTTTCTCAAGACTACAACAACCTGGACGATCAACTTCACACATCTAATAGATTTTATTAATAGCGAGGAAGATGCATTTAATGTGTGTAATATTAACTTCATTTCATCCTATTGACCATTCATTTATATTTACAGTATTGCATATATTATGTATTGCATATATATGAGTAATCAAAGATTATGTAAGTGCGCTCGACGCATGTGGACCAGCAAATGGTGAATGAAGATTGGTTTACAAACATAAAATTATGCTGTAACGAATTATGAAAATAAACTAGGTTACTAGGAGTTCTTATCAGAAGTGAAATCCTGCTTCTGGACTGACACAAGAGCATGACCATTCATTTATATTTACAGTATTGCATACGATGTATAACTAAAATAATGAGCTACAGCTTCCCCTTTGGCTACGTCCCTGAGACAAGTACCGTAAGAAGAATTTGTGTTGACAGCTGGGGCTGAAAGGATGAACAAATTTGACCTCATTTCAAATGATCATTAGACTAAATTATTTGTTTCTTACTGATCCATACATAATAAATACAAACTATGAATTAATGTAACTTGCAATATAGAGAATTATTTTCCATAGGAATCAATTAATTTTTCAATATCCCCAATATTTTGCAACACATTTGACAATTGTTTCTCGTCCATCTCAAATTGGACAATATCTGTATTCTAAAAAAATTAAAATATATATAAACAATAAAAATTGTCAATAATATTACATAATTAAAATAAACAGGGCCATCCTGGTCATATCACTTGACTGCTCAGATTAATGATAAATTTATGATTGATTATTTGCTCCCTGTCGAGAGGTGGGTTAGCCAGGGCAACTGCCCCATGGCCCGGGCCAATTTAGCCTCCTTCACAGGCAACTCTGTGGCTTATTTTTTCCGAGTCAAATCGCTTCTAAGGCTGTGCAAGCAATGGGGGACTTAGGGACTACTTCATGTATGCCAATTTTTGTGTCCCGACACAAAATTTTGGTTAGGATTATAGTTGTGTTGGGGGCAGGCTTACATGAAGTAACCAGCTTTAGGCATACATGAAGTACCTGCCAAGCAATGTTTTGGCTGGGATTGCAGGGAAGTATAGGGATTGTGAAGGGATTGATTGACGAAGAGGGGACAAAAATGGCCAAAACAGTGTTGGAAGCTATTTGACTCAGGAAAAGAAGAGCCGCAGAGTTGCCTGCGGAGGAGGCTAGTGCCAAATAAGGGCCCAAAACGATAACCATTGGGTGAAAAGCCTGGGTACGAGGTTGCAGGGCATTTAGGGGCCCGTGAAAGACAGCACAGTCTCTTCCTTAAAGGATGAGTGTCCAGCTAACGCTTTGCGCGCTCACAAGCTTGCTCGCGGCCATTTTTTGGGCCACGAAATTGAAAAGGTAAACCAATCCTTCGATATCTGAGCAATCCTTGCCGTAAATTACTCAAATTGTGTTTTTCGTAAGAGCAGAGATAATGTAGTAAGTTATTATTGTCATATTTTTTATAGTATTTGATTACACTCGGTGCGCCGTGGAATTGTGTTTTGAGATAGGTATCCGTCGCTCGTTTTTTGCCGTTTGATGCGTGAATTTCAAAGTTTCCTTCAAGACCGCAGTTTCCTGGCAAAGCCAATAGTATAAGATCCTTATATTCCATATATTCTATGAGTAGAGGAACAGATATTACGCTAGAAACGAACGCTCACTGCTGTAAATTCACTGCTGTATTTGACAAGGCTGTTGTAATCGAAGCCGTTGAGAATAGAACACGCTGACAGCACGAAGAGTGCGGTTCACAATATTCGACAAACTCTGAGTCAGACATCACTACAAACTGATTTAAACGACTTTTAACAGCTTATTATGTCGTAAGAAGATAACAAAGCAACAAGAAAACGTAATAAACCGAGGTAGTTAGAAGCCAGTTTCCCAAAACAATAACACAAGCACGCAAAGCATTAGCTGGACACTCATCCTTTAAATTAACCATTATCCTTAATTTACAAATCGCTCTCAATTAAGGATAATCTAATGGAATTGTAGGGTTAGAACCCAACCCCAACACAACACCAATCCTAACCCCCACAATCTTGTGTCCGACTCCTACCTTGTCGGCACAACAATGTTACTCAACCGGTCCATTCTCCCTTGACTGTGCCCTCAGTCTTGCACCACGCACGGTTACCTAGCTGTTAACCTTGGTTATTGCAATAACCTCACCTAATGAGTTTTCTAACACCCCCCCCCCCCCCCACCTATTGAGTTTTCTAACCCTAACCCCCTGCCGAGCAAGTTTTCTAACCCTAACCCCCTGGCCATATAGGGGGGTACACACCTGCTCATCATCTCCTTGTTTCTCTAATTTTAGTTGCACAATCGCCACAGGGGTGTTCAGTTGATTGACATGCCGAGCTCGACTCTTAAAATCGATTCTCCAGCCAAACTCCTTCATTCGACTGTTCCAACGACTCTTATCCACCATTACGTCGTGTATCTTGCTCCTTTGCGACTTCCAGAATTTCACAAAGGCGGCCGCTTGCCCTTCGGTTATGGCACCTTGGCGCCGTTTTCTTTGCGAAGTCAGAAACGCCTCGAGTTGGTTGAAGTCCATGTCGGCTGCCACTATGTTTTTCATCAAATTATCGCATTTTCTCAACATCGCATTGAATTCGTCTTGTGACAAGTCCGGGAAAAGCTCTTGCTTCAAAAACTCATCCGTAATATCTTCCTCCGATAAATAAGTCCGTCGTGCAAGTCCGTTCAGTAACCCAACAAAATTCTTATCTGCAGCAGCCATTTTGAATATGGTGGTTACTTTCTTTCTTCTGTTTTGGGGAACCGTTACCCTCCGGATCAACATTGATTTTCTAGGTTCTTCTGGGGGGGGGATAAAATCAGCACTGCTCTGTAATTGTGTAGTGACTAGCTATAGTGATGTACATTTATCTAGAAAATGGGGATTTCTAGATATTTTGGGATTCTTTCCAGAAAAATATGTTGTTACAAACCTTTAGGTCTTCGCTATTTTTCAGCAGAAGGGGCAAACAGTTCCCCATTTTATGATGTTATCATTGTTGGTGGTGGAATGGTTGGTTCAACTTTAGCTTGTTCCCTGGGTGAGTATATTCACAGCAATAACCAAGAAAATAATTTAAGTTCGGTCTCCACAGCTTAAATATAATCCAGGTACCGTGTACAAAATGAAATGTACCTCTCTTCATGCCTTTCAATTTTCCTCATAAATACATGTATGCACAACTAGTCAATAAGAAGTACTGTAGTATATTGCCAAGTGATCCTGGTGGTGCAGGTGGAGGAGTGGCCTGGATGTGAGGTCCACATAATACTTTGGGTTAAGTTTTCAGGCATGTTTGGGATTAAAGTTTGTGACTTAGTTTTAGGGTTAGTACAACCATTAAATTAGGTGGAGCACTTCTGCTGGAAACCAAAAGCTATTCTGCTTGGTTTCCAAGCCATTTCACCGAGTTGTAGCAATGTCTGCGATGATGTCATAATTTTGCCCCCCCCCCCCCCCACTTCTCCAGGTCTGGCAATGCCACTGAGTGCAGGTGGTATGGTATACAGTGGTGCAGAGAACAGCTTGATTTGTTAGGTCTGCTGGGAAGAAGTTTAGAGAGTTGCTTCTAATGTTTACCTCCAGAGCAATATCACTGAAACTAAATGGTTGATTGGTTTCTTCTCAGGCAAAGATGAGACATTTCAAGACAAAAATATTTTGGTATTAGAGGCTGGTCCACAAGTGAAAGTTGGCCAACTACCAAAGCTTTATAGTAACCGTGTCAGCACCATAACTGCTGGTTCTAAGAGCTTATTGGAGAGTAAGTGTAATTAGAATAAATAAATAAAATTATTTATGAAATATTATAATTAATAATATATGGCAACATATATAGCAGGTTGACTATAGATCACAGATCTGCTTGGAAATTAGATAAATTAGTATTAATTTTAATTTATTCTTAATTTATTTTAATTTATTTTAATTTTAGATAAATTAGTATTAATTTTAATATTAATTTTCATTAAATAAATAAAATTATTTATGACATATAGTTAATAATGTATGGCAACATATATAGCAGGTTGACTATAGATTACAGATCTGCCTGGAAATTAGATAAATTAGTATTAATTTAAATTTTAATTAATTTTAATTTTTCTTAATTTATTTTAATTTTAGATAAATTAGTATAAATTTTAAAATTAATTTTCATTAATATTAATTTTGTTAGATATAGGAGTTTGGAAACATGTTGAAAACATGAGAGTCAAACCTTTTAGCAAAATGCAGGTGATTAATGTGTTAATCTAATTATTTAATAAAGATAATAAATCAACCATCAACATGTTACCACCTCGACCACCATCATTGTCACCATCATGCATGGCCACTACCACCATGGTGTCAACAGCATTTTCTTCACCATTACCATCTTAACGATGTGATGATGATAATAGTGATGCTATAATGATGGTGATGGTGCTGAAGGTGATGTTAATATTAATGGTAATGGGGCATATATGGCGATGGTGGTATCTAATGGACATGGTGGGGCCGTATCTTCGTGCATGGTGGTCATGATTTTCATTATTATCACCATCATTACTAGCATTAAAATCACCATCATCACCTTCATGGCATCTTCAACACCATCTTACATTAGCATAATCATCTTACATTAGCATAACCATCTTATATTAGCATCACCATGCTTTACCACCATCATCTGAACATAGCCTGCGTAGCAGACGGTTGTTTGGGGGGAGGGGGGTTATATTCGCATCCCGAATATAACCCCCCTCCTCCCAAACAACCATCTGCTATGCAGGCTACTTTGAACACAGTTCACCATCATTATAACATCTCCATTATCTTATTTAATTCTAGGTTTGGGATGCTTGTGGTGATGGTTATATAACCTTTGAGGCTTCTACTGACTTAGAAAACCCAATAAATATGGGATATGTTGTGGAGAATAATGTTTTGGTCACTGCTCTTGAAATGCAGTTGGAAAACCTGAGAACTAATGTTGACATTTTGTATGAAGCCAAGCTACAAAGATTTAGGATTCCACACAAAGTGTCAAGGGAGAACAAGATGAGTCCTTGGGTTGAAGTTGTGTTAGAAAATGGCCAGATGTTCTCCTCAAGACTTCTAGTGAGCTATTATTTTTATGATTAGATCTGCAATATAAAATTAATTAAAAATATATAAGAAGTTACTAATGACTCTACAGTTGGTGTTTTATTTTTTCTTAAAAGAAAGTCTCAACATTATTTGTGGCATTAAAATAATTTAAGTTAAATAAAATTATAGTCATACAATCATACATATATAGCTGGAATCTTCATAGGTTGGTGCTGATGGCTCTAATTCGTTGGTTCGTAAAAATTCTAGCATTGATTGTATTTCACATGACTATAGACAAAGTGGAGTGGTTGCAACCCTTTCTTTTTCTGAGGTAAATAATTCTTATAAGACCTTCTTTTACTCTAACGTCTTATTCTTTATGGACAGTAAAGTTTAAACTGTTGCATGTCTTGTAATAAATTATAACAATTACTTTTTCAAATATCCAGCCAACAGATAATATTGTGGCTTGGCAAAGATTTTTACCCACTGGTCCTGTGGCAATTCTTCCAGTAAGTGAATAATAATCATATATTTCATCTATCATATATTATGCATTTGTATATACAATTAAAATCTTCAATTAACATTTGAAACCAGCTAAGTATACCGGTACAGCAGTACTCGATCTCTTAATTGTCAAAATATTTCAGCTCTCCAACAATGTAAGTTCTCTAGTATGGACCACAACACCTAGCCATGCTAAACATTTAGTCTCTCTACCAGAGGAAAAGTTTGTCGATGCTGTGAATGATGCTTTGGTGAGCATTTATTTTTCACTATTGATCTTTATAGACTGTTGTTATTGCTTCTTGTGTATCCTTTCTTTACATAATATTTATATCTACACTGTACGTCTAATTAGATTTGCATCTGATATAATTTCTTTATCTGCTGTAGTCAGATGATATGGCGAGAAACCCCTTGTCAGAAATGGCTTCTCACTTGTTACACAGTGCACTGTCAATAGCACAACCTGGCAAGTCTGTCAGATTATCTCGATTTGTGCCTTTTACTGAAATTCTTTTGAACATTTCTCAGCTGACAGTTTATTCACAACATTATATTTTTCAAATCACTAGATTATCTTGGTTTACAATTGCCTCCAAAAATTGCTGGAATTGAAGAAAACAGTAGAGCATCCTTTCCTCTTGGAGTCGCTCACTCTTCGTATTACGTGAAACCAAGATTGGCACTGATAGGGTACAAAGATATATTTTTATTATAATTAAAATTACAGCTGTACATACTTTGAAACAACACTCCAAACTAGTGTCTTCATCAGGGGTGATCATTGTAAGGTTAGGATCCCCAAAATTTTATTTTTTTAAACTTTTTAAAAACGTTTTAGCAACCTTTCGTATAAATTAAAAAATGGCCGTTTGTAACCAATCAGAACACAAAATGTTCTTTTATAAATAGCTACTGAATATGACATAGCAAGGCACATGATATTAGTGCATTGCATATTGTATGTATAGTAATAATAATAAAGATGTTTTAGGAGCATTATACAATATTAGTCTCAATATGCCCTATAGCAACAACTTATAAAATTAAGTGTAAATCATTATAGTCAAAACTATATTACTAATAAAGTTATGATAACTACAAAACTATTAATTCAGAAAAAGGAAAGTCTTAATTGCTGACTTAAAACTTTTTAAACAGACAGTTCTAATTTGCTCTGGTAATAAATGCCAGAGTTTTACAGTGGCAACTGAGAAAGTTCTGTCTCCATGGGTGCAACAGTCTTTGTTTTTGTTACAAATAGCAGATTTCAGCTAGATGATCTTATGTACTATACTAACTGATAGTACTGTATATCTTTCAGTGATGCAGCACATAGAATTCATCCACTGGCTGGACAAGGGGTAAACCTGGGTTTAGGTGATGTGAAGTGTTTGACAGATGAGCTACAACAGGCTAGCCTTTGTGGCCAAGATCTGGGTATGGTGAATACATATATTCCACAGTTCTATATAACTAATTAACTATATGTATGTTAGAGATATCCTAATAATGAAGAAGAATAAAGACCGAGTTGAAAATGTGCTACTCTTTCTTTGTGGATGATCTACATGTATTACATTTTTTCCAAGCCCTTCACCTACTTCAAACTACTTTAATGTTTTTCCTAATTTTGTTGCAACAGGTTCTCTTGAACATCTCCTTAAATACGAAACAACAAGACAGAAGGATGCTGTAGCCATTATGGCCTCAACCCATGGACTAAATGCCCTTTTCTCAAACTCATTCTTACCATTTGTAATGATGAGAAACTTAGGATTTCAACTAACCAATGCTTTAACCCCACTTAAAGTAAGTATAGTAGTTTCTGGCAGTGAAAGGACAATTGACTGTGTGCATACAGGGCCATAGTGAGTGGTATGGGGGGAGGGGTGTGGCACCCCCAACTTTTACAAAATTGCAATATTCAGAAAATTCACAGGTCTATTCAGGCGCAGATTTAGAAGGTGAATAAATTAGATCAGAATTTGAAATTCAAAATACCTGCGAATAACAATCCTATTGGATAGGTTTTTGTTTTGAATTATTCTTAACAAAAGCATAACCAATAGGGTTGTTCATGAGCTGTCTAATTTAGTCGCCTTACTTCTAAATCCGCACCTGCTATTTGAAAATATTTTAGAGATTATGTCAAAATATACTGTTTAAATGTACTGGTAACAGAAAACTCGTCAGTTGAACTTTGGTTAACATGCAGACATAATGTGACAAACATTGTAATCGTGTCTTATACTTAATCTACTGGAAGTGAATGGTCACATTTTGACACTTTGTGTAATTGTTTTAGTATATGGGTAAAATGCAGTACCATTACTTCCATAATATAACTGTGATAATAATTGTGATTATTATTGGGGGAAATTCATTTGGAAATTTTGGGTTGGTTAAAAACATGTTTTGCTTAAAAACCAGTAGCAAGTGCAAATGCAGATTTATCATTTTTATGGCACCCTATATATTATACACACCCACTTTTTTGAACATGATTGACTAGATAGATAGAAAAACTTTATTTAAACACGCTAACCATTGTCAACCTAGGCTGATTTCCACAAGGGGTGTGTATGATGTGTGGTGTTTTGTCCTAAATGCCGCTAAATTTCAAGTTTAATATTAATTTCAGTCGGGAATAAGCAAAATTGGTTGAAATGTAATTTAAATTATTAATTAGTAAATTGTGAATGATACCGAATTCTGTACACACGTTCATATACATGATTTTTAAATTTACTTTTTAGGAACATATAGTTGGATATGCGATGAGATGATATTTGGTGATTTGAAGCTGTGAAGACTTATTAAAGAAATATATTGTTAATACTAGCTATAGATCCGAGACTTTATGCATTTAACATGTTGAATTTGTTGAATTCAACATGTTGAATAAATTACTGTATGTTATAATAGTTTTCCTGTTGTACATGATCTTTATGCCCTTAATTATAGACCATTAAGTCAATCGAGATATGGTACCTTACACCGTGCACATCCTTTGTTTTAGGTTTATTAATATTTAAACAACACGGTTGAGCTATTAAACCCAAACGATTCTATTGGAAGATTGCTTCATTATACTAAAATACAATAGGTTCAGTGACCGTGCACCGTGCACAAAATTGCATAAAGACGAACAAAAAGATAGAACAAAGACTTTAGCTGAGTTTCCAGACCATATCTCGATTGACTATGTATAGACATAGACCTGTGTGAAGCAATTAGCAAGGGTCAAATTTACAAAGGTCAAATTTGTTAAGGTCAAATTTGTTAAGACCATATGCCTTTTACCATTGGTGGAAAAGAGTGGTTATTCTATCTAATATAAACTAGAAATACGTTAGTCCAAATTTATTATATCAATAAAATATACTGTAAAACCACTATAAATTTACTGATTTCGTTCATATATATATTTATATATATTTATATCGTAAATCGCACCTCAATCTTGAGTAGGGTTGTATTAAAACCCCTGCGGGATTTCCCCCACCATACGTACCGTTTTCAATTCTAAAAACAGATTTGGAATGTGTATACCCTTCCAGTTCGTAAAAACCTGCTTATGTACAGGTGTATATTCAGGCTACACGCAGGCTAACTTACCAGTACACATAAAACAGAAGAAAGTTTATAAAACATTCAACTTGATATCAGTTCACTTCTTTTATTTTAATGTATTTTTCATGAATTTTCGTTTCTTCGCTCGTTGGGGGATAACGGGGGCACGCGAGGATGCGAGGCGGTAAAAGTGGGCGGGACAGAATTTTCGTTGACCCCCGGAATCAGGCGAGGAGACCACATGTCGCAGGGGGTAACTTTACTAGGGGATGCCCCTTCACGACCACATGAAGCAAAGGTCAACTTTGTTAAGACCAAAACCGTCTGCCATTGGCTGAAAAGAAGTGGTCTGATTTCTTAATATTTAATCCAAAAGTAACCGGATACGAAATAGAAGAAAGTTTGTAAAACGCAAGAAAATTCATGAGAATTCATGACAAAATATTCATAACAATTGGTGGAAGATGTTCGAGAAACTCGCAGACCCCGAATTAATAATTAAATTTCAGCAACTATGCGGCTTGAAATGGACAGACGATAAATCTAAAGTCTCAAACAGTATCCACACAGAGACGTTGCAGAATGGATCAGCGAGTGCAGATAGAAAAGTAAACCCAAACTGTAATGGCACGATAATCCACGGCCAAAAGGATAAAGAGAAATACGAGTATAATCCTTATGTACACTTGTTGTTTCACTTAAGTTCCGCGCTCGGAGACGAGCAAGTTCTCATTACCGTTCTGTCGTTCATCTATTGGAATGTCGATCCTTGGGCAATAATGCGATTGTATTTTTCGTTGGCCTTTTCTCTATATCTCGGACATAGTGCAAAGGACGTCATCATGTCACCCAGACCGGCATCACCACCCGTTGTGCGAGTGGAGAAAAAATACGCTGAGGAATATTCGATGCCGTCAACACATGCCATGATGGGAGTGGTGGTGCCATTTTCTTTGATTTATTTTACCCAGGAGAAATACGAGGTGAGCCATAAGAAGTCTGACCTTTATTGCCCGAGGTAAAATGGACACTCCCTATGGCTGCATCAAAACACCAAAGATCCTACAGTGACAGGACAGCATAATGATATGGCTTTTTTGTCACCATCCTGCATACAAAAGATCTTGCAGCTCCTTGATCATCACAGTCTTCTATGTGATCTTTGGTCGTCTGACCCTTTCTTCACCCTGTCATCGTCGTTTCTTCCTCTCCACCTCCCCGAACCACTTCTTTCTCTCCACTCAATACCCATTTTCTCCCTCAACTCCTTATAGTTATATTACACCACTCATCCACCTGACATCCTCATCACTCTGTTCCACCAAATCTAATTCTAATTCTCCTTTCATTACACCACCATAAATCATTGCATTCCATACACATATGCCACAAATGAATCTACAGTATTACATTTTAACCCTTTCTGACAATTCAACTAGGGCACTCTCAATTGGTAGATGGTTTATTAAAGTAATACCATGATTTACTCGGTTTCTTTTGTTCTCGCAGGGAAATTTAATCGCTAAATTCCCCACGTTTATTTGTTTGAAAACTACTCATGCATACAAATTAGGGAAAATTTCTAATTTTCCCTCATTCCTATGATATGCATGAGGGAAATTTAGTAGAACACAAAGGATTTCTTTGTCTTCTAATTTTCCCTCATTCAAATGCACCGGAAATTTAGTAGACAAAAACTCTGTCTCCAACCACGGGCTGGATAAGGTTCTCAACTTACAGCATCGAACCGGCTGAATTATAATAAAACGTGTTGTAGGCAGTGTAGAAATACAAATCAAATATCTAAAAAGGTTGGTGTACTGCCGAAATAGTGTGTAAGTTGTCTATAACGTTTCAAGAGAAGGCCCTTCGTCAGAGAGTTCAACGTACAGTGGGTCTTCACTCAAAACTTTAGACAACTCAACCAAATTAAGTTTGGCAATTGATCCAACAAAGAAAATTATGTGACTGAGGTCAACCTAAACTGAAATTATGTTTGACATTTGGTCGGGGCTTAACTGTTACTGTTATCTATTAATTCATATAGTATCCTATAATACCTGCTTTAATTGCTGCTGCTGTATGCTGTTTCCTTGTTGGTGCAAGCAGAGTGTATCTAGGGATGCACACAGTGAAGGTAACATAAGCAAATATTTACCTTAAATTTTTAAAAGTAATGTTACTTCCAGCTTTTATAAAGGAATGGTGTTCAGTCAGGGAAACAGAGGTGGAGGTACCTGTACAATAGTATTTTTTAATGCTACATCTGATCCTTATATCCACAAATAATACTGTTGTATAGAGTGCAATGATATATGAAAAAGTGTAATGGTGAATTAGATGATTTGATGAAACAGACAGAGGTTGATGGTCAGGTGGTGAGAACAGAATGGTCAGGTGGTGTAATTTAATCAGATATTTATTTACAAGTTAAATATTATTTACATTTTTAAGCTTGGCCCTTTCGGACAAGCATCTTATTTCTATTTTTGATTTGTTCATCTGAACTGTTGACATTTGGATGCTGTCACCTAAACTGGGTAAAGTACTTCCTGCCACGAGACATACCTGTAGTTTTTCCCCCTTGTTACCTTGCTTTGATGGTATAATTGCACCAGTGTGGTGTTGTGTGCATGGTCTGAGAGTGGAGGTTGTGGCCTTTATAGTTCCTGCAGCTCTGCGTCTCGTTCTTCCTGTTGTTGTTTGTCTTCGCTTTCATTCTCATCCATTTCCATCGGGTTGACTTGGCACCACCAAGCATTCAGGTCAATTGGGTCAGTTTTGTACTGAAGGAGCACAGAACTAATGAGTTGAGAGAGAGAATGGGTATTGAGAAGATAGGTGAGGTACTCAGGAGAGCAAGATTGAGGTGGTTTGGGAATAGAGGTGTGCATCGGATCGGATTGACGTGTTTGAATCCGAGGGTTTGTCTAATTTTTCAATCCGAATCCTATCCGTTCCGAAGCTAAAAACACAAAATCCGATCCAATCCGGAAACAAAATATTGAATCTGATCCGATGCTAAAAATTCGCGTGTCGTCCGATTGCGAAAATATCAAAAAATCCGATCCGAACATATATTGTATAACTTGAATTAAATGTGACCATTTTCAAAAACAATTTGGGCAAACGTTGTTTACGATTTTACTAATATGAACCCAACAAAAATACAACAGTGTATATCTAATGTTAATCAACATTTTGCTAATCAACACTTACAAAAAGCCAGTTCTATCAAATGTCCGATCGTTCAAAATTCCTGAACTAAAAGTCTCGCATACACTGTAATTAAATATAATACAATAAATTAGCTTTTGCTTACCTGTTTGATTTATTAAGAAAAAAGTCAAAAAAACTTATTACTTATTGCAAAAAAAACCAACAAATCCGATTAAATCCGAAAAAAAAACACACAAAATCCGATACGGTCCGATAGAAAAACAAAAAAATCCGACCCGAGGGTGAAAATTTTATTCCGAATTCGATCGGATTCGCACACCTTTATTTGGGAATGTGGAATACTGGAATGGAAGAACAATGACAACTGGGTGAAGAGATGTGGCTCCAAGAGGACACCAAAGATAGCATGGAAGAAGACCTGATGAGGACATGCGGATTAGCTGGGTTGAATGGAAACAAAAGACATAGCAAGGGCAAACCTCTGCATAAGCAGAGGTTTACCGACAAAATATAACTTGTATTGTTTGCAATTCATTGTGAACTGTCAACCAATGCATGTACAGTATGAGGTTACCCTGTTTTGAGGGTATTTACTTGTTTAAGGATTAATTCACCCAGTGAAAACAAAAGAAATTAAACATGGACCAATTTTGGTATTACAATAGTTAATTACTGTGATCTGTATGGATAACTGTGTAAAATTATTTATTTTTGTAATTACAGGATGTCCTTGCTGGATTAATATTTGAATGTGCAATTATAATAATTCTTCCATATATGAAAGAATTGGACATGGAAAAATGGTGTCAGACTTCTCCAAATGCACTTTTCACTGCTGTAATGCTTCCTGCCATGTTGCTTCTGGTTTATCCCACATCAACTCCCACAACATTCAACACCTATTCTGATGTGGCCATGGTGTTAGGAATTCTTGGAGGTGCAATGATTTCATTACGATTTTCAGCAGCCAACGAGATCTTGATGTTTGAGTTCCGTGCAAGGACACAAAGGATGTCTGGCCTCCAGTTAATGTGGACATATAGCATGCGGTTTGTCATTGGGACCATTCTCTTGGGATTAACACGGACAATTATGAAATGGTGCATAACGTCAACCCTCTCGAAAATCTTACCAAAGTCTATGATAATGAAGCCATTAGGACATAAACGCTTTGTTGAGATACCACATAAGATTGTCACATATGGAATGGTTGCTTTTAGTTGTATTTACATAGCCCCAAAAGTCTTTCAATTTTATGGGATCTAGAGCCACATGTACTACTTTCCTTTCCATTCTACTAAAACAATATTCAAATTTAAATTTAGCTAGAACTCATTTTAAAGTTAACCATTAACTTATTGTTATGATCCCCATGTTGGTATATGTTTTGTAATTACCTGTATAGTCGATAAGATTCATGCTTTGAATTAAACTAACATACTCAATTCTCATAGAGAGAATCAGCTAATTCTGTTGCTAACCAATACACGGATCGCAAATCTCAAAAAATGTACCCGCACTTTGTATTGTGGGATAGTAGATCGAGGTGAGTAAAAGTCACGGTTTTGCTTAATAACCGATGTTTAAAAAATGGTTATTTTTCGTTGTTTTCTACGATTTATGTGTAATAAAGAGCTTTGATTCTTGTTACATGCATAGAAACATTGTAGTTAAACTTGAACAAGATAAACACTTGAATATTGTTACTTAAGTAGTTCATGTTAATGGCAATTCTGTTGGTTTTTCATTTAGAAGTACTTAATTTTTTAATCATTCTTTTTTTACCATATTTGTGGTACATAGGAGCACTAGCTCAGAATTTTACTCACCTAAAATATCCCATAATGCACCAAATACGCACATTTTCTGAGATTCGCGATCTGTGTATTCTGCAGATCTTGTAATGGGTAGTGGGAATGAGGTTGCAGATCTTGTGATGTAAACAGATGTTACTCTGGAGAATTGTTCCTTTCTCATTCTAATTTCACATTAAATTTCAAAGAGTAATGTCAGTTTCCTCCATGATCTGAATTGAGTAGCAACAGAATTAGCCGATTCTGTCTATTATTGTATCTTATTCCTTAAATTTCTGTAATTTTCTTTATAATTATTTTGTAATTACCACTAACTGCAGTTCACTGAAGCAATAGGATCCTCGTCTGTTGCAAAGTGTGGCAAAAATTATAAAAACAAAAATAACTTTTAATATGTTCACTTGTATGAACTGCAACACTAGTAACCACAGCATTCTTTCATGGTCAGCAATGCCATTATCAAAGTAAGGGTATCTTTGGGTATTTTCAATTGAAGTCTGTCAAATAATGTATGTACCAAGAGGCAAGAGCTTTACTTCAACAATCTTCCTATACCTAAACCTGCAAAAGCTACCAAAAGCATTATTGGTCATGCAAAGCACAAGATTTGTATAAATATGTGGATGGTGTTAATAATGTTAATTATCAAAATGTCCAGTAGAAAAACATTTACATTTCAACAATCTTAAAAATGGCCTTTATTGAGTAAAATACAGATACTAATAAAAAGAACAATATTATGATAACAATTTAACACACAGAGAAGAAGGAAGCCCAACATGGGACAGTAGGATCCTAAGGCACTCGACTCCCCATGGATAATATATAATGTTTAATATATATACATATATGGTAGACAAACTATTTCCTGTGACAGGGAACTTTAAGAGTTGATTTTCTCAGTTATGTATAATTTTATAAAATAACAAATTAGCCGTGTTTCTATAACTCGATGGAAAACATGGATTTTTCCCACCATTTTTATAAAATGGACTGTAAGATGAACCTTTGCTCACAAACAGCCAAAATGTCGATAAATATGTTCTGTGACAAGAAGAAAAACGAGAAAATTGGATGCTTTTCTTTATAGTTAACATAATTTATGTTCATTTGAGCAGCCGATGACTCTGTCTAGCGTGAGTAAGGAGAATCTATATTTTCATCATTTTAATAAGAGTCTTAATTACTTATTTCCTCAGTGTTATTTTATAAAAGAAATAGAAAACATCTTTCCGTGGTCCCATACATTATAGAAACACTCGTGAAAGTTTGGGAGAACTCGAAATAGCATGGAAACACTTGCCCTGCGGGCTCGTGTTCCCACTGCCATTTCTCGTTCTCCCAAACTTGTGTTTCTATAACTCTATGGAAACATGGGAAATGTTTTCTATTTCTAAAATGCATTTGTTTTATATGTTAATATAAAACATTTGCATCCGATCTTTATCTGATAAACAAATGCTTGCCTTTGAGTTTGTATATCAGATAAAGATCTGCAGCTCATATTTTACATAAAATATATATATTTACTCTTGTTCTTATATTTATTTGATATTTATTACTACGGGGGCAAAATAAAGAATTGGGGGGGGGGGGGAGATTACTCCAGTCCCCCCCTCTGGGCAGGCCTGGCCCTGATAAAATATTATTTAAAAAATAATTTCCAAAAATAATTAACTTCCCCTAATTCATAACAACTTAAGTATACATACATGTTATAGTTGAGTATAAATATTAATACCTGCAGCAAATAAACTGATTCCTGCCTTGGAAGCCAAGCTTTTCCCAAATTTATTTGTCTTGCTGAAAAGGTAAAGAGAAACTCCAAAACAAGCGCTTGCACCGATTACCTTGCATGGAAAACAATATGGAATATCATTCTGATGTAAATTTGATTGATTTGGTAGGGAATTATTAGTCTCTGTTTCAACCATAACTTTTTACTTCGCTCATTCACTTCGAAGAATGGAGATTTCTTTTTGACTCCCCCCGTTTTGAGAATCCCCCACAAGCCTTTGGCGCTTAGCTTATAAATAGTTTTGACACTTCTCCTCTGAGAATTTAAAACTATAGTTTTGTAATCCTTTTCCATCTTCATTCCCTCACGAGGAAAACCGTGTAACTTTGCGAGAATAACGTAAGAAATAAGTAGTTCTTCAAAATGCCTGGACCTAAAAGTGCGGTAAAGCATGTTGCCTCGAAGCGTGTGGCTTATAAAGACAAGGAAAAACCGGCAGAAATTCGTTTCACTAATATCAATGCGGCAAAAGGTAGGTAGAATTATTTGAGTCAATATGTGTATTATTTTTTCTCAGCTCTAACTGATCTAAAATATTTCAACCATAGCCATTGCTTCCGCTATTAGGACCAGTCTCGGTCCCAAGGGAATGGACAAAATGGTAGGTATTAAATCATTGTTTGAAATAATGTTGAAAACTTCGTGTCGATCTTTACTATTAATTTCATAGCCTGGTCGCCAAGACTCAAGTGGTTAACTTTATTAGTTTTTGTTGTATTATTAACAAAATATGTAAGAAGTTGGTGCAGTCCTCTGGGACTACTGTACCAATATGAATATGTGATGTGTGTCTTGTGATACTGTACGCATGTACATGCTTTCAAATTATGATATGTGAATTGACAGTGAATATTATGTGTAATACAGTACCAGGCCACCGTAACTGGGGAAACCTGTGGTGGTATCCCAAGCTTGTATGTAATACTTTTCGTAGCTGAAGTTTAATAAACCATAAACCATAAACCATACTGTTGGTAACTGCCAAATGTAATATGCACTTATCAATGTTTAATAAGCCCCCAGGGGGGGAGGTCAGCTGACAATAGGAAGTGCCCAATATGTAACCTGCGATCAGGCCCTATCCAAAAACGGAATGAGGGCCTGATACAAATGCTTGTTAAACCGCATGTATTCATACCAAATTTTGGTATTTTTCTGTGATTGGTCAGAATACAATTAGAATCAAATCGGCGTGTTTTGATTGGTTTTCATTAATTAAATAAACGTCCGGTTTCTTTCCTGAATCCTGATAGCGTGGGAAATATTATTATGCTGTGTTGACATTCATCCCGTGAAACTCTGTAATATTTATCATTATATGAAACGTTGTGTTTTTGTCTGATTTAAATCAATTCTGTATCGAAATGATCACTTGAATCTGGCGAATTGAACGCTGTAGGTTTCGTCTACTTAAAATGTGAAGATCAGACGTTATACGAGAAAATGCGAAGCGATTAAAGCGAGACTCGTCTTTAAAATCAAAGGACATGGCTTCAAGATCTATTCGACGTTTACCCGGTGATTTAATGATTTTATGTCCATTAAACCGATGTAATTTCGTAACAGATATGTTTAGTATACCTTGCCGCTGATTTTTATATAAGTTTTGACACACGATTGCCGTGTTTAGTGTTTACATTAAATTTCGACTGCGTGATTTTTCTTTGTCCCCTCATCAATCTTGCTACAACTGCTCTCACAGTTCTGGCCCAACTCTACGCAACTACATTACTTCTAAAAGTTTCTCATCAGTAACCCGAGTAAACGCCTGGAAGTGCAAATTTTCGTACATCTTCGGAATAAGCTTGTATATAAGCCAAAACCAGTGGGTAAAACCGCCAGAACGTCTTCACCACAACAGATTAGTCTTCTTTCACGGGATGAATGTCAACACCGCATAATAATATTTCCCTGTTCTTCGGCTGTTCATTCCGTCTTCATGATTGATCTCTCATCTGTGTATGATCTTGGAGAGAATATTTGCAATGATTTGCGGGTTTACAGGTCTCGGTAAACTTTTCCAACTGCGATTCATTGCCAATAAAACGAAAGTCTGAACTTCCGGCGTATTTTGATTGGCTCGATTTAAAGTGGGTGTGTCAAAGGGAGGAAAGCCACTCAACCAACATTTGTATCAGGCGTTTCTTTTCTCCCCTCCCTCCCCTCTCCCTTTTCCCCTCCCTTTCCCCTCCCCCTCCCTTCCCCTCCGCCCCAGAAACGCATGATCGCAGGTTACCCAATATGAGGCACCCTGGGCCATGAAGATTTGTCAATTCAATAGTACTAACCAATAATTTTCTCTACAATATTGTTTTTGTTCTCGAATCACTCAAAATCCATCTGGCTTACCACGTTGCCTTTCCATGTGGTTACCCAATCTCGCATGTCTGCCAAGGTTCAAATTAAATATTTTAAAGTGAATAGCGAATTTTTTGCCCTACTTTCCTTCGCAATGCAGGGGGTCTATTTTCTTGACAAATTGTTTGACATGAACCAACCTTCAAATGCACATTAAAATAATGACACAAAGACAATCTGGACCATCTAGTAAAGTTATTTTATGAACGATAAAAAAACACTTAATAAATGAAGCAAAAGATTGAGAGATTAGCAAGAGATAACACAGTAAAAGATTTTGAGAAAAAAATTATTCTACTGTCCCTATATTATTATCATTAGAAAGCTTGCTATACGAAGTGTGGTCTCTAGTGCTTGAAGAGACTTGTCCATCAGAATGTGTCAGATGCCTTTCGTCTTTTCGAAGGGTATTTGTGTCGACCAGTTGTCAACCTTCTAACTTTGCCTACACAAACCACTTGTCGATATTAAGCAGCATCTGGATCAAAATCGTCTATGGAAGGACCTTCCTCTCCTACCCTTAGCAAACTGTCCAAGGTGTCTCATTGGAGTCTCGTTTTCCAGTCTGTTTTTACCCCGGTTCATGCGTGAAAACATTCTTTCCACCTTGGCATTTGTAAATGGCATGATGAGTAGGATCTCTATAACATGAAGAACATTGTTGCATTCCTTTTTAACGGACGCGTTGGTGAAAATGCGTTTCCAGATGCTCAAGTAGTCACCTTCTTCGTATAGCCTCTTAGTTCCACATCACAATCAAAATTGCAACCAAATTCGTTTTCCCAGCTCTTTATCATCTTCAATGTTGCTTTATTATCTTTCCCTGTAGAAGTCATGTTTGAAATAGCGGTGTTTTTGGGTGGAGTACAGTATTTTTCAACTGAAACTAGTTTTTGTCTTCGTGCACGTGTCACTGTGTTTATATAGGTAGGTCGTAGGATGCGCTAAAAGAATTTCGAAACTGTGTAATGTCTAATTTGACATTGATTGATAATGAAATAAAAAATAATTTTGATAAATCAATTAAGTATTTAGCTATTTTAGCACTTTTTTAAGCAATTTTTCGTTTGGTTGAGTAATTTTTTGAATAGCGATTTTTCGTTGGTTGAATAGCAAAATGAGAAAAATGAATAGCATTTCGCTATTCGCTACTCCGTTAATTCGAACCTTGACGTCTGCAGTTTTCGTGCCACGCTAAAAAAGGACTGGGCCCCAAAAGGTGGTTAATTGTCCCCATCACGGATGAATAGCTCTATGCTTTGGCCCCTGGGGGCTTAACATTGATAGGTATATTATTAAATAGGTTGGTTTTCTTATAGATACAAAGTGCCAATGGGGACGTTACAATTACCAATGATGGGGCAACCATATTAAAGCAAATGCAAGTTTTCCATCCTGCTGCAAAAATGGTGAGTGTTGTTTTTTTACCACAAGCTCACCAAGAACCAAAATATTTGAAAATATCTGTTCACTATTTGTATTTCAATGCTGGCCATTACTGTAAATTACTATTTTTTAGTTAGTTGAACTTGCAAAAGCTCAAGATGTTGAAGCTGGTGATGGAACAACAACTGTAGTGGTGATTGCTGGTAGCCTCCTACATGCTGCTTCAAGACTGTTGGAGAAAGGTAGTTAGATAAGTTATAGTTAAAGGTTGTGTGTTTATAATTTCCAACTGGAATCTCCTATAGCACTACTGTACTTTCAATTTTCCTCTTCCTCATTAACCGTGTATCCTATACAATTTCCGGCTATTACTTGGGCTACCTATGGTTCTAAATAACACATTTCATGTAAACTCCTGGCAGCGTAAATGCAACATCGACATGCCGTTAAGACGAAGAAAGTATGAAGGAAGTTTCAAATTAAAGGTTATAGACTTTGCCAAAAACTCAAACAACTCTGCTGCTGGACATAAGTAAGCTCATTCGAGAATGGCGGAAACAACAAGAGAAAATTCAGAAGTTACCAAGGACAAAATGCACTGATCGTGGATCGAATTGCCACAAACCTAAACTCGAAGAACAGCTAGCCAAGTGGATCTGTGGATACCATGTATATATTATTTAATCTTTGTTTATAATATACATTTCTTTATAAGACTTGCATACTAACTATTATAGTGTAGAGTAAGTTGTAAATACCGTAGGTCCGATGAAAGCGTATTTATTTGTTTCCGTAAAATACTCCCGTTTTCTTTTTTAAAAATTTGTTGTATTACACTATTAAAATTTCCGTGAATATTACTCTGTGTCTGCTACCAGTAACTATTTAGTTTGGCACTCGACTTATACACAGCGTAGCGTAGCCCAATAGTAGCCCAAGTTAACGCCTACCGAGCGTCTTGTTTTATTTAGGTATCCATCCTATGACGATATCTGATGCATTTGGGGTTGCGTCTGACAAAGGTGTGGAAATCTTGAAGAGTATTTCTATTCCAGTTGAACTAAATGACAGAGAATCCTTACTAAAAAGTGCATCAACTGCATTAAATTCTAAGGTAGATTGAAACTTTTTGAGATTAGCATCTTGAAATTTTCCAATTTGATTATTTGAAGAATTGTTTGACACAGCTTCATTTTACATTTGATGCAGGTTGTTTCTCAGTATGCAAATCTTCTGGGACCGATATCTGTGGATGCTGTGTTGCAAGTAATTGAACCGACAACTGCAACCAATGTTAATTTGAAGGATATTAGAGTGATCACAAAGCTAGGGTATGTTCATTTGGCATTTTATCTCACAGAGGGGCAGCCTGCTATTTAATTGCATTTTGATGGATATTAATGTTCTGTATCCCAATGTTCTGTATCCCACTCAGTGGGGGGTCTGTACGTACGGTACTGCACGTGCGATGACGTCATTGTCGGCATCCCTTTGGACGCTATATGGGGTTACCTACTAGTGCTTAAAATGCGAGCAGTGAGCGTGCGCACAATGCATAAGCGACAATGGTTTTCATCCTGTAGAGTGCTCAATATGACCTAAAGGTCATGGACATTAGGGGGGGGGGGGGGCTGGGGGCAGGTAGGTAATTGTCCCCCCCCCCAATAATTTCAAATACTAAAATTTCAAGGATAGCTGAGTAACTAAATGGTAACAAAATAAACCTGCAGCACAAACCTTTCAGACTGCCGAACCAGATGCTTCAATTATATATGATGCAACTTTGACGTTAGCCTCCTTCGCAGGCTTGTACTTCACTCCCCACTCAAAGAACGTCTGCGAAGAGGCTACTTTGACATATAACTCAATTAAATATGACAGTCTCAATTACATCTGACCCACTTGCATTATGTCTGACTCAAACGCATAATGCGATGGAACACAAGTAAATTCAACATATAAAGCAAAATTCTATAAATTCTTCCCCCAAAATGCAGGAAATGACATTTCAGAGATTCTAGATTTCAAAATTTTCCAGGGCATGCCACCAGACCCCCTAGCAATTTCTCGGACCTGCAGCGCTTGCACCTTCGCCCTCCCAATATGTCATCAAGTGTCCACCACTGATCCCACTTAATTTCATTGATGATAATTGTTGATTATTCAGAGGGACAGTGGAAGACACAGAGATGGTTGATGGTCTTGTTTTGGAACAAAAGATTTCTCACATTGCTGGTGGAGTGACTAGCATGGAGAAAGCTAAGATTGGATTGATCCAGTTTTGCTTATCTGCTCCAAAAACAGATGTAAGTTGTGAATTACAAGCCTGGATATTAGCGGCCGGTTACGGACATTGTCCGGTACAAATATCCCATTTCTAGAGATTTGACAGTTACATTATTGTCTGTCATTTTGTCCAATGTTCATATTGTCAGAAGACTACACTCAACTTTGTGTGAAAGTAAAACTTTTTGTGTTAGATGGACTGCGTTTAGATTTCGTATTGTACAATCTCAGATGAGAGACATTACGCTAAATTTTGAGACGTAACGCTAAGTTTGGAGACATTGCACTAAATTTGGAGATATTGAGCTGAGTTATGAGACGTTACGCTAAGTTTGGAGACATTGCGCTAAATTTGGAGACATTGCGCTAAGGTTTTGAGACATTCCGCTAACTTTGGAAACGTTACGCTAACTTTGGAGACATTCCGCTCACTTTGGGGACATTGAGCTAAGTTTTGAGACGTTATAATATACGCATAGTTTGGAGACATTACGCTAAGTTTGGAGATATTGAGCTAAGTTATGAGACGTTACGCTAAGTTGTACGGTGACAGGTGCACTTTTTTGTGTCTCCGTTACAAATTTATTTGTGCTGGTCATTCTGACAGGTAAAGCGAAAATAATTATTCCCAGGCTTGGAATTAAGGTACCACTCAAGCTAGTGGTCCTAGTTCACAGGGAATTCCAAAATCTCTGACAATCTCAACTGTTTACAGATGGATAATCAAGTTATTGTAACAGATTATACCCAAATGGATCGTGTTCTAAGAGAAGAACGGCAATACATACTAGATTTGTGCAAAAAGATAAAGAAAGCTGGCTGCAATGTTCTCCTTATCCAAAAATCCATCCTAAGGTAACCATTCTGCTTTAATTTACCTTTGTTGCCGTTCCAGGCTGTCCAAAATTACGGTAACGAAACGCGCGTTACCGCAAACATAGTTTACGGTAACGATATCGCGTTACCACAGAAGGAAATATCGTTACCCAAGAACCAAAAAATGTGAAATATTGTAAAACAAACGCTTTTTTCGACTTTCGAGATGTCTTTCCTCGAGACATTTTTGTAATTATTTCAATGGTTCGTATTTCAGTCGTAATTTCTTTATGTAAATGACAGTCGTTTGTTCTCATTTTATTTTGTAAGAGAAGCCTTTCGAACGCGCAATTAGTTAAATTGTTGCTTTTAATTTTACTTTGACTTTCATTTTACTACTTGACTAAAAGCAAGAAAATTAAAATAAATCATAAAAATATTCAAAAGAATGTTATAACATTAAACAGACCTAAGCCTTAAATCTTGGCCTTCAGTGTTTTAAATCATACCAGTATGTGGTCACGCTTGCGGTAATGGTGGCGTAAACGCTTTTCCCTTAAAATCGATCTGCCAACGAAATCTGGCGGTAACGCAATTAGGTTACCACCCCATTTAGTTTTCGACAACCTGCGTTCTAGTTTGCTAAAAGTCACTTAACATTTGTACATGAGTATTAGGTTAAAGTATGCCCTTCCATTGTAATAGCTGTCAGCATTGAGATTTAGGGCAGGGATTTAGAGGTTCAAATTGAGATTTATTTCCTTCACACAGGGATGCTGTCAATGATTTAGCACTTCACTTCTTATCAAAGATGAAAATCATGGTTCTACGTGATATTGAGAGAGAGGAAGTAGAATTTATTTGCAAAGTAAGTGACAGGGTTATCACATCTTAAAAAATAGGTACGCAATGCGTACATGTGTCTGCTGACAGTTGACTTCCAGAGAAATGTGAGATAAGTAAGTTCATTGGCTTGTGTCCATTCTTTGTGAGTATGTCCAAGGCTACAAGATGGGTGCTGGACTTTAGAAGATAGTTTCGTGCTAAGTTGTTACGATATACTGCTAAATGGGGCAAACATTTTAAACATATTTGGAAATTATAAGTTTATTTAAATCATATAGGTTGTAGGCTAGCAATGTCTGAAATCGTATTTCTTTCACTGTTATATCTACGAAAGTTTAGCGAAGGTGTAGATCATGTTTGAGTTCATTGAGACGCATTTGTTTAGGATATAATATGACAAATATGTGCGACGGTAAACATTAATACCCGTACTAGGTTCATAAGTTTCGATATACAATTATTTCGGCTAAAATATTAAGCGATTTTGAAATTACCTGGCAGTTTCACTATTAAATTTAAACCACATGAGCCGACCACTGAAAAACAAAATATAGCGCCAGGCCAAAAATGTCGGTCATTGCAAACAAACTGTCTTCGTTCAAATTCGTATAGTACGTGAAATTTACACACAAGAACCTGACCAAAATGTACGTCAGTGTAAATACAATGGCTCTGATAAACAACAAAAGACTCGATACCTATAGTAGACCAAATAAGCGAAGGAAAGAAGGCTGCGCGGTGAAGCAACTAACGATCTCGGCAAACTTTCGTTGTCTTCCGGAACGTGTTCGGTTGTGATGTAAGTGCCACAACCAAACAACATTTCGATGACTAAGTTTTTGCTGACTACGTCAGTAGACACAAAAATGAATGGCTTCAGGCAACAGAATAATCGATAATATTCACGTGCTTCCACGCATAAATGTGGATTATTTTACTTACGTTGTATATTTCTCACCTGTTGCATGTTTTGTATGTGGTCGTATCATCAAACCTCCTGTTTTTATATGAAGAACATTGTGCGCGGACGCATGCTTGACTTGGCCATGCTAAACATCTCTTTGTTTTCGTAGAGTCTTGGTTGTAGACCAGCTGCTAGTATAGATCACTTTACCCCAGACGTTCTTGCTTCAGCAGAACTTGTCGAAGAAGTTTCAACAGGAGCAGCTAAGGTGGTCAAGGTGAGTAATTGGTTCGAGCGAGAAATCCTGGTTCGCAGGCTCAATGCCCAGCCGGAAGGCCTTGAAGTTGCATTTCTCGTATCTGATCCTGACTGGGAACTGATTGGAGTTGAACTATGCTTTAACTAACGGCCGATTTCCAGTGCTACGTTTCATAATTCGTACGTGAAAAGTTGAATATGTTTCAACCTGGTTTCAACTCATCCGTTTTAGGAGAAACCCAGACTGAGACTATATACGATGACTATACGATGCAACAGTTAAAAGTTTTAGGTGTCGTCTTAAATTGCGTCTCTCGTCTTTTCAGGTAACAGGAATAGCCACACCTGGCAAAACAGTTAGCATATTGGTCCGTGGGTCTAATAAACTGGTACTGGAGGAAGCAGCACGATCTCTTCATGATGCACTATGTGTTGTCAGATGTTTAGTAAAAAATAGGTGAAGTACACATCGCACAAGTAATGTTTACATTCAAGTCCCTATAATTACAGTCTTATTCTCGTTTCCAGGGCGCTGATTCCTGGCGGCGGAGCTCCAGAAATTGAACTCTCCATCAACCTTGCGCAGTATGCAAATACATTATCCGGAATGGACTCGTACTGTGTCCGAGCGTTCTCCGAAGCTCTCGAAGTCGTGCCGTACACCTTGGCCGAGAACGCTGGTCTAAACCCGATAGCGACTGTCACTGAACTGAGGAATAAGCATGCGCAAGGAGAGAAGACCGCTGGGATAAATGTCCGGAAGGTGCGGGATTAGAGATGTTAAAAAATAAATGATGTATATATTATGACAAAAATATATGGCGTGCGCTACAGTATGTATGTGTGAGTCGACTCCATGTGCGTTTTGACGAACTATCGTATCACCTGAGTAAGCTAGTGGTAACATAAGTGACAAATATTGTATTATAACCATACAGCTGTTGCGTTGTCTGTGCGAGAGCAGTTCAATGCGCGACTTTGCATCAGTTTCAAAAACAATTACATTGCCTGTGCCAGAAATAAATCGCACAGTGCAAACAGTGCGATGCACCGGGGCCCAGCCGAGGGGGCCATCAACCCATCTGGCAAACTGGCTCTTTTTATTAATGGTGCTATTATTCATAATATTTTCTGAAAAATAATGAATACACCACAAGAAAAGTTATTTGTGGTCTTTAGATTTTACTCAAAATGCAGGAAATGCCATTTCAGAGACCCTAAATTCAAAGATTTTCTGGCGGAAAATCCCCGCGGACCCCCGGGGTTGGGTTCTCTTGCACCCAGGCCCACACCCACATAGTGCCGCCACTGACGGGAAGCCATGGCGTAACGCAACGCAACACACAAAGGAGTGTAAAGCAATGTGATGCAATGCAATAAAAAGTGTTTTCATGAGTATTTGTGTATCAGTCATATACATATCGTGGCATCTTATATATCCACTGTCATGTTGTTTTTAATTTTATGTCGGCAGCCAACTGTATTGTCCATTCTTACCATGTATTAACTGGCGTAGCTGTAGCGGTTACGCAGCCATTTGAGAAATTTTGTGAATTACGACAAAATAAATAAATAAAATATGAAAAACAACGATATCTTGATGGACCATCCTCCGGGTAAAATGAAAATGTATCGACATGATTAGCCTACATTACTGAGTCGACAGAAAATTGTTGACTCGAGTGAGATTCGAACTCGCACCTTCGGGATTCCAGTCTGCTGCTCTACCAGTTGAGCTACCGCGTCAACAGTGAACACTGTGCTAATATATTTCGCGACAATTTAACACTTATGACCGTTGTGGTGTTTCAATTGTATTTCAGAATCATCCTCAGGGATAGTCTAAATCATGAGAAATTGCATTGTTCCGCATAAAAATATTTGTAATGCAGATCCGAACTTCATCGTGGTTCATTCCATAGCTCTAGTGGTGATCTTGTTTACTGAAAAGTTTTATTCCCTCAATGTTTACCTGAGAGGAGAAATCGTGTTTCCAATAAATCCAGAAAAATAATTTGCATAAAATCTGCCGCTTATCATAAACACGATTTCTCTAGATATACAAATGCTACAAGTGTGAAACGTTTCAATAATCTAGACCACCGCTAGAGCTATGCAATGAACCAAAATAAAGCTCAGATCTGCATTACAAAACCTTTTATGGGGGAAAAATGCAATTTCTCATGATTAAGACTATCGAGCCACCTTTACCTACACTACTGCGTCGACGGAAAATTGTTGACTCGACTCAATAGTGTAAATTAATCATGTCGATAAATTTTGATGGAATTGTGATCGATAATATTTGCACCAGGCCATTCCCACGAGAAAAGGCTTTTTCTTTCCTAATTTTATGTCTCTCTTGTCCTTTTTAGGGAACGATAACCAACATATTGGAAGAGAACGTACTGCAGCCACTGTTGGTGTCAACAAGTGCTCTTACTTTGGCTTCGGAAACCGTGAGAAGCATCTTAAAAATCGACGATATTGTACGTTTACTTTTGGAGTACCCTTTACTTGAGTATATACTTTCGTGCGGTTTTACTAGGAATTGTGATAACTTCCGATTCTTCTCCAAAAAAGAAAGTGATCTCTACCTCGATTAGAATGTTTTCGTATCAGTATCATTCAGGCCAAATAAAAAAATAGTGCGGTTGCGGTTAGATCTTGAAAGAACATTTTTTGACAGTAGCCTTGGAATAGCCAACATGTTTTTTCCAACGTTCTTGTAAATGAGCTACAGTAATTGATTAGAATGGTGACAATTACAAAGTTCACATGTGGCAGCTGGGCAGGAGGTATTATTGTACAATACTCATAGAATCAGGGCTCAAAATAACGACCGGTCAACGGACAATGACCGCCCAAAAATGCCTCTTGACCGGTCACGTTTTTACCTCACCGACACATTTGTATGCCTTCCGATAGAATTTTAAATCGTTTTTTCTCTTCGGCATATTTTTAATTTTTTTTATTTACTTTAGACAACCACCTAATCTGCAACGATGATAACGTTGCCTCTTCACTTTTACAATCTGATTGCTAACGTCTTGAGCGTTTGAAACACGAAACAATAAAAGCGATGTCTCGAAACAAATTCGTTATTATTTGTTTCACTGTAAGTGTATGCGTATTAATGACCTGTCAAAAACAGATTTTGACCGAGCTAAAATCAAGTTGACCGGTCATTTTGACCGGCGACCTGAGTACCGGCCGTTGTTTTGAGCCCTGCATTTATTCATTTGAATGTCTTGGTCGTTGCTGGAGTGGAAATGAACTGGTTGAAATGTGTATTGTTCACTTGGGCAGTTAAACTTTTATTTCAATAGGGTATAATCCCGTCAGAATATTTAATAAATTACATATCGTAAAATTACATCTACTTACAAGACAGTATTTACTAGTGATATCATTATGCTATTTACTGTTTATATATGTTCACTCTGCAACGAATTAAAGCTTTACATCCGTGATAAAAAAGCTCTTTTTGTACATTCTTTTTGTACAATGTACAATAAATTACTTTGCCTTGTTATCCGTGTCTTTGTATCTCGATTAAAAACGAAATAATTTTGTAAAAATTGAGGAATTGAGTTGTTAAGGCACCTATTTACTAATTTAAAAACATGCTGCTCTCTACGAGAGATTCCCATTTCAACTTGTATAAAGCCATATCACTGCGTGAATCTTTCATAACAACCCTAGCTGCTCGCCTTTGTAGTTTTTCAATTCTATCAACATAATCCTTGTCACAACATGTCCAAGAAACATTACAATCAAGTACTGGTAGTTCACCAACCCTAGAATTTGTTTATGTCTACGTTTACCCCTGATCATGTTGTGCTGGTACTAATTGAAGTGTCCATTGTTTCTAGGTCAACACAAAATAACCGCTCCCTTGGCTGTGCGCTCTCACACCTTCAAGATGAGCAGCAGCAGCAGCATCTGGCGTTTTCCTGAGCTATTCAAGAATATTGTACTTTGTTGTGAAACGATGTGGTTGGTACTTGACGGATACAGATCTGGAATGTTGATTCTTCAGTGTAAAACTCATGTGTTTCAAAGATCTTCATATTAAAAAGAAAAGATTAAAATTAAGTTTTGTTTGGTGTGATTTTTAATCGTCGATTATAAAGACTTATAATAAAGATGTGTCTTACCGTGATGCTTTTCGCGTTCACTATCTCGCTACATCTCGCTGGCGGCCATTTTTCGGGCCGCGAAATTCGTTTGTGGTTTGTATTATCCTTCGGTATCTGAACAAACCTTGGTGTAAATTTGTCGTATTCTCATTTTCTTGTAAGAAAATGTACCTGATTTAATATTCATTACGTTATTTTGTCAAAAACTAGATGTGTTTTTTTTATAAAAAAAACAGCTCCGCCGAAAGAAATTTTGGGCCGCTTGTCAAAATATATTTGTGGGCCCTTCCCCCGGCGCGGATATGTTGGAAAAATTCTCATCTTTGTCCTACAAGTCTACAACTACAAACTTTCAGATCTATTAACTGTAGTGTTCAACTTCTTTGAAGACTGATTTGTGGAGGAGGCTAGGCAATTGGGTGAATTGGGTTTATCACACGTTCTGTGAATAGAGATTTAAATGATATGGCACGTGATAAAGCGCCCTGATGAGTCCATGAAGATGAGTCCATAAAGCCATTAGAGAATCGATGAAATGTAACTTCAGTTGTTGGTCATCGACCAGGCTGACACCCCCCCCCCCCCCCCCCCCCCGTCAGGCCCATGAAAATACCGTATGTACTGATAACACAAGCGCGCAATCCATCATCCATCATCATCATTGATACTCGTCCTTTTACCAAGAGCGAGTTCTGTATGGGATTAGCCTGAGGTTTTCGTACAAAATTAGCGAGTTTCGTTCAACAATATCGTTCGGCCATCCGGTGACCTTAGCGTTCCTCAGAAGCGCGGGTTTGTTCCCGTCGCGGGCGTTGGCTGAGTTTATAAACAAGCTTGAGTAGCCATCAACACAATCATGATCATTACCTAACATCAAATCGCCAGTCTACCACTGAAGGCGGTGGATTAACAATGAAATCGTACCACGCCCATATACAAAGATATCGTTGGTGTCTTCTAAGGGCCTAGTTCTTCCTGCGTGGGAATTGACCACAAAATAGATAAACTATGTATTTATTGATGGGATCGGTCATTATTTTTGAAAGAGAAATAGATTTGGTGCTGAAAAAAACTTTACCACCCAGAAATTTAACCGTCCCAACCATTTATGGGTAAAGAAAATCTTTTACCCAACCCAAGAAGAAAAAAGTTAGGTGAAGCCAATTCCCAGCATTTCATCGAGGTCGATACAAGTTTTAATAACAAACCCAAATATAAATATACAGTCAGATCTCCTACTGTATCTTTCAGATTATTATCTCCATATACAGAGCAGGAAAACAAGGAGAGGAATGCAATAACAAAAGCTAATGTACAATGATGTCTAAGGAGAACTGATAACGAGATTCCAATTTTAAATGATGAACTCTTAATTTTGAAGAAAATTTTGCTACGCAAACTTTCAGAGAAGTAATTCTTTTTACCCAACCATTTAATACGTCTTAGAATTTTCAGTTATTATTATTATTATTATAACAATCTTTAATCAGGGTGTCCCCGTCACAGAAGTGGTTTTCAGAGGAGCCCTGCATCATTAAAAATATATACAACAATAAATAAATAAAAACATAACATAACATAACATTACAAAAAGCAAAACAAAACAAAAAAACAACCAATAAAATGCAGTTACAGTATACAATTAATAATACACTTATCAAAAATACAATAAATTAAAATAAACTTAAGCAGTTCAAATATCCATCAACTTTTTAAGTTTCGTTTTGAAAATTTTGAAAGAGGAAGGCATTTTTAGTTTTTTATTTTTGTTTACCCCAGTTAGTTTTAGCACGTGGTAGATAGAAATCACGTTTTCGCCGAGTGAGTTACCCAACCATTTTCTCTTCGGCCCCCACGGTTCGTCATACATACTAAAATTGGCCGAGGATGAGAAAACTGGCCCGCGATTAATTGCTTGGCAAGAGTTTTATTTATTTATATAAATAAAACCTTGCCAAGGCATTTTGGCAGCAATTAATTGCGGGCCAGTTTTCGTATCCTCGGCAATTTTTCGTAGCAAGCTAATCTTTTAAATATAGCAAAAAATTTAGTGATATTTGTATGATTGTAATCTGATCGACAAAGCAGGAATTTCGATAGTCTAAATCAGAAACAAATAGTATTTGCATTTGCATCCCCATAAAAAGTTTGTAGATCTGAGCTTTATATATCGGTGGTCTTGATATTTTGGAATAACTGATTTATTTATATCTAGAGAAATTGTGTTCTATGTTTTGGCAAATTAGTTTTCTGGATTTATTGGAAAAATTTTCCTTTGAACACTTTTAGAGCTATGAAAAATGAAATGAACGATGAAGCTCAGATCTGCATTACAAACATTTTTATGCGGAAAATGCAATTTCTCATTTTTTAGACTATCTCATGAAGAATCAGTTGTCAGTTGTCAAGGTTTTCCCGTGATTTAGAACGTAAATTACGGCTCCATTTACTGTCAGTAACTACGAAGCCGGGAATATTTTGCGGCGGTCATATTGCAGTCACCACTGTGGTCACTCCAATATGGCCGCCACGCGCTAATTGAATGTATCGAAAAAGATGGCGATTGTACATTTACCCACGATTCTTTGCGTACAGAAAACACATTTTATTGAAAAAATATGGGAATAAAAAACTTATCGTACCAACAATTGCGAGAAGAAAACTATCATCTGCTAAATTCGACATGTCAAACAACCTATTGATGTTATCAAAACTCATTTAGCATCACTAAGGATTATGGTTAAATGTACCGCCATCATCTTTTTCGGTACTATAATTTAAATAGAAAAATTATGTAAGAGTTATAAAGTCATCAGAGCGGTTGTTGTCTTTTACAGCAGCCGTAAATAAATCTAAAGAGAGTCACAGTCTTGTCTTTTATAGGCTGCCTCACTAAATTATCTTCTAGCTCTCTTGCCATATGAATGTCCTTTACAGCTTTAATTAGTGTTATGAACAGAATCGTTTAATCTGAAATATTCATTGAAATAATTTGGGACAAAACCCAAAAGAAACTTCTACATGCGGAATGCCGGCTTCTTTCTTCTTGCCATCCGCAATATATTTTGTGCATGCTTGTTAATCGGATATAAAGATTGAATAACAGGATATGTTTTGATGTCAATGTTGATGGCAACCGAACATTGCCGGACAGTTATTAAGAAACCAGCTAGTTAAGTTGCGGGTTGTTTTTTGGCTTTCTACTAGTAATGACTCTTGAAGACATGCAGTAAATATAAAGTTGCTGCTAGCAAAGCGGAAAAACCTATTTAACACAATAGGAAACTTGGATTAGTTGTTATTACTGCCGTTTTATAAAGACATACGTCCTAATATCCAGGTATTGGCGTTAATATTCTGGGTAAAGGTCCATCCACACGATTTTTCCTTCGTTATATTAATATGTGTGTGATTAGTGTTTCATTTCATATACACGACAAAATTCTCCATCATGATAATTTTCTCAACTCTCATAAGTGAATCACACCAAGCTGACAACGGAAAATCGGAGCTTATAAATGTGCTTTCGTATATATTTAAAGCAATCATATCATTCGCTCTCGGGGTAGTTTCAGGTATTTTTTCGTGTTGTTTATCAAGCCGAAAAACCCGATTTCTTGTTCATTCACTTTTAGCAAAACATCCACCATTTTGTTTTTTTTCATTACTAGTGACATGAGCTGATAGCTTGCTAGCATAAGAATCAATCAGATTACAGAATAGCTCACAGTTTCTGATGTCATGTAGCAGTTTCTGTTGTAGTACGAAACACTGACCACAGAAATTTCACTGAAGCTCTTACGGCCACTCTAAAGAAAGATCCGGAAAATCTCGTTTCACTTCATGCGGATAAAGTCTAATTGTAGCCGAAAATGTGTTGCAGAATCACATTTTGATGGTAAAATTAATAAGACATAACCTCGTGCTCTGATTAAGTCATAAAACTGATAGAAATATTACGTTTTTCTACGGTGTACTGCCGAGATAGTGTGTTAGAGAGGTCTAACGTTTCGAGCGAAGGCCCTTCGTCAGAGAGAAGGCCTCTGACGATGGGTTTTCGCTCGAAATTCCTCCTACACACGTCAGCCTGGGAACGAGGTTGCTAAACGCAAATCAAGGTTGCGAACATGTTATTTTCATGGCCCGATTGTATAACAAGGTACTTAACTTTAACTATAGTTAGTTAAGAATAAAGCTGCATATAGTTAACACTAAGTGGTTGAACTTAAATAATTGACCGTCACCCCTATCATTATTTTATTTGTCATATCGTTTCGATAGCCATATGAGGAAACTCTCTCTAGCTGCTTAGGGTGTTTACCTTCTTGGGGGTAACCACGCAGTGGCCTTTTTAGGCGAGTAATGGAGCATGTAATTGTCGAGCCGGACATTGTTGTGGTGCCACACATTTCAAGTATGTACAGATTCAACAACAGCCGAGCGTTCACATGATTTCAAGGAGTCAGCTTGTATCTCAGGCCTGCTTATCATAGTTGTTCGATAAAAGAGCTCAAACGTTTGCTAGTTCGGCAAGAGTTTTCTACTAGAGCATGAGGTTTCTATCTAATAATAGCAAAGTGAAAAGGAGGTGGACTACCGAGATTTTTAGTAACGAGATACTGACGTTTCTAGCGGAGCCCTTCATCAGAGTAAGCTGGCTCCGCTAGAAACGTCAGTATTTCATTACTGAAAATCTTGGCAGTTCACCACGTCTTTTCACTTTGCTATATATCCAAAACTCTGCCTACGCAGCACTCTACTTTTTATCTAATAATAGTCTTTATAAAAAAAAACCTACACCGAACGTGTACGAGTTAACAAAAAAAATAAATATATATATATATATAAGATCTAATACTATAAATAATGTATCTATATTAACTAAAAATATTGTAGTGTAGTAATATAGCACGATATTCTGCTAAAGTTCACACAAACTGATAAAAACATCTCGGTTGACAAACGATCTTTTGAATCTTTCAGTCCTGACCAGAGCACTGAAAGATTCAAAGAAGAACTGAAAGATTCAAATAATTATATGTAATTATGTGAAGTTTCAGTTGGTGTCCAAAGTTAAACTGACACATAGGTAGTTCTTTCGACTTCGTTCGCCACTACATTCAAAACGATTTTTTTCTTGATTCTTTTTGCATTGATTCAGTTGTATATTATATGGTATATGGATTGGGTTAACTGGCGATATGAGGCGAAATTTGCTCATGCAAACACACAATATAGGTATTATAATACTGTGCAAGCATGTGTTAAAATTCAAATCTATATCAAAAATTACAAAAAGTTGGTCTACTAGCTGCCACACGTTTCGCTCGAAACGTTAATAAGCTTAAGCTTCATATTCATTCACTAATGGCAAAACTATACACTCTCTGCGAGTGCTACATGCGAGTGATAGTTCAATAATTTCAACTATGTACGACCTCATGCTAGTATATACCCCACAGCGAATTCCGAGTGGAGTTTTGCTATGAGTGGAATAGAGGCTTAAGATCTTCCACATACGATAGTTCGCCATTTTTTCAAAGGGTAGAAAATATTGAAACACATAAGATAAAAATCAGATATACGGTTACCAGTTTGAGGCAAAAAAGATTTTTGATCCACTAAAACCTCTCCGGCGTATATTTGTCTCCAAACCGTCCCTTGTAAATTAATAAGTTAATTGATTGATATCATGGGGCTTCTCCTCTGGCCGGACTTGCGAAGACAAAACAACGAGAATTTTTCTTTGTTTTCGTCTTTTGTTCTGTTCTTGGCTTATGCTTGGACTATGTTCTTATGCTTATGTTGACCATATGTCGCAGGCTTCATGACTTCATTCCTTTTTTTGCCTTTTATTTTGTCCTTACGCTTATACGTGACTATAGCTTCAGAGAGTGAAGGAGCTTCATTCCTACACATTATTTTGGCAGTACACCAACCTTTAATACATAATTAACATTCAAACTGCAGCCCTATAAGCAAACCGCAAAACCCTACTAAGTAATGAAACATTCAATAAGCCAGGAAAATGTAACAGTCGACAATATGCGCCGCTTCGGATGTTATAAACATCGGAATGTTTCAAAATATATACCCGGATGTGTGACGCACCAACTGTAGTGGAATAACTGCCCATGAGGTGGTGAACCCACAACAAAGGAAAACCAAGGCCAAGGGAGCGGTATCGTTGAATTTTGCGGATATTATGTTTTGAAAACATGAAATTGAATTGAAAACATGACATTGCAGATAACGCCGAAGAGAAATAGATTTGGTGTTGAAAAAAAATATTTTACCCAACCAAATTAAGATCAGAAATTTAACCGTCCCAACCATCTATGGATAAAGAAAATCTTTTAAAAAGTTAGATAAAGCCTAATGTAACTTTCAGATTATTATCTCCCTATACAGAGCAGGAATCCAAGGAAAACAAGGAGAGGAATACAATAACAAAAGCTAATGTGCAATGATGACTAAGGAGAACTGATGATGAGATTCCAATTTTAGATGATGATCTCTTAAATAGTCATAAAAATGTTGCTACCCAACCCTTCAGAGAAGTGATTTTTTTACCCAACCATTTAGGTCTTAGAATTTTCAGTTACCCAACCATTTTCTCTTCGGCCCGTAATGACCAGTCACTTAATAATCTTTTCTCTCCAATCGGTAAGTTGTAAATTCTGATTTTCAATTTATGACCACAATATAGTCGAAATCCGACTAATCGAATTGGCCTAGAAGATCAACTTCATCGACACCGTCTCGGAAATACATGATCAATCCGTATTATTCTTTTTAGAAAGATTCAATGCGATTCGTCTTGTATCTTACTGGAAAAAATATGGCACAAACAAAGCGAATGGCATGATTTCTTTGTAATTATAGACCCCCCTCATCAAAATTTTCCGACCGCGCGGTACAGCTTTTGCCAAAAAGTCATTCAGAGAAAAAAGAATAGTTTACAGAGCGTGTTTGAATTACAGGTGACTCCCCTAGTTACATAACCCAACTCCTTTAGGAACTCTGATGGACACAACAGGATTAGCCGTCATTGAAACTGACCAACTTGGTATTCCTCGATACAGAAGGGAATCTGAAGGAGGAAGGACATTCCAAGTAAAATGGAACGAAACTATGGAATAGCATACAAATTAGAACGAAATAAACTATTAGAACTTTTAAATCAATAATATTAAAAACTTTTTTTCAAACTTATTCCCAAGCATAAATTTTATATATTTACATACTTCAAACATGTACTTTAGTTTTCATTTTTATATATTGTCAGTTCTGACATTTTAAAATTATTTTATCTTCTATTTTATCTGACTATTTAAATGTTTATAATTTATAGTATAATAGTCACATATTTATTGTAATTCTTAAGATTGAGGGTCACTAGTTAACCAGTGTAAACTGTTTGTGCCACGTTAAATAAAGTTGTTAGTTAGTTAGTTAGTAAGTGTTATGTCACCATGAAAATAGCACCCTGGAAACACCCAAATGGTTTCCGGATATACTTTCACTGAAGGTTAAAGCTTACGCTGAACGATGTTCATTAAACAGAATGTATTAAAAACAATTTTGTTGTTAACACCATGCATACAGTTATGGCGGATCGAGGATGTTAGTTTTGGGATGGACATGCAGAGGAGAGCTTGTTAGGTTGGAATACAACTCGAGCGGGATAATATTAATGTTTATCTATCAATGGGGAGCGGGGGGGGGGGGGCTCAGACCACCTCTGGATCTCCCCTGACACCATATGTTTCTGTATCTTAAAAAAGTTTAATTTTTGTCGCGTTGACCCTAACACAATTGAAGCTGCATCATTAGCTTTGCCGCAGCGGCGGATGCATGTAGTAAAACCACAAGTACGTAATTATGCAATTATCTTCAAAGAAAGATAAAGATAAGTATTTAATTAGTCAAAGAATGAAAAAATGGGTGTATATTTCGAGTTTAGTTTGAACGTTTTAGTTAACGAATTAAGCGAAAACATGTTGGTTGGTCGGTTGACTTGTAGTACAGACCAGCCTTGTCATGAAAAAGGGTATCGCTTAACTTAACTTTCGCTCAAAACGTTGGAACAGCTCCTACACATTTTTGTATTCAGTCTACACTATATCTACGTAAACATAGCTGCACAACACTTTGTATCATTGATAGTGTTTGACGTACGATATCATAATTAAAAAACATGTCGAAGTGTTTGACGAGCAATACCTCAAAAAAATAGGGCGCCGCTTCCTGCTTCAACACCGCTAAGTTGGCTAATGGCTGCCGTGTATTTATTCATTCATGCAACTATACAAAATACATCCAATAATACTCCTATACATCATGGACATCACTTGAAACCAGCTCTTCTCGAACATTCACTAATTACACGTTGACTTATCAAGATGACTCCTAAAAAGGCGAACAGGATAGGTTAGGCTTTGTCATACAAATGTTGTGGCCAGCAAAACTTCCTAATGCCTAATGGTCCTCGAGTTTAAACAAAAACATTACGACGAGAAATTTGCATAGGCACCGGAATTGACATGAAGGTTTCGGAAAAAATTCACTCGACACTATATTTAAATATAGAGGATGTGAAGTTGTTTTTCATTACTATAAAGTGTTGACTTCATTTCGAGTAAAGTTGACACCAAAGAAAGAGCTTTTGTGTGAGACGAAAGAGCCTACAAATTGACGAGCCCAGATCAGCCGTTGTTTAGTAACACAGGCTCGCGGACTCTCTCGTATTATACTCGAAAACACTTCAGCACGGCCAAGTGTGTACAGCGATCACTGGCAAACGAACGAGATCATAGCCGCGGCGTACTCACATTGTAGTGTCACAGAGAAGTCGGCACCGATGGAATCCATCGAGATCGTTGACGGTTTCGTTTTCGTTCTTGGCGCATTGAGTTTTCTCATCAACGCAACGAACCTCGTAACGCTGTGGTACAACAACTGCGAACAGATATTCCGTCGTAGCATGTGCTACATGGTGGCATGTCTGGCCGTCGCTGACCTCCTAACCGGCGTCAATTCCGTACTCTGGGCCCTTCGCGAAGTGACTGGGTTTTACCCGAAAGACGTGCTCTTCACCGTCTACTGGATCACAGTCCAGGTGTCGTTCCTCACGATCCTCGCCATGGCCGTGGATCGTTTCATCGCCGTCACCTACCCGACCCACAGCGAACACATCGTGTCCCCTCTGCGGACCCTCGTCGGTTGTTTGATCGTCTGGATCGTGTCGATGTTGATCGGAATATTAATTTACTTCAAACTGAATGAGGGGAAATTCGTGTTTTGCGTGTTATTCGAAGTGAATATAATCGCCGTGGCCGTGATGTACGCCTTGATGTACAGAAAGGCGCGAGCCATCTCGAAACTTGCCCACAGCGGCGACGTAAAGGACAAACACGCCATCCGCAAGGCGACTTTGGAGTCACGCCTCTACGCTGTCGTTTTAGTTCTAGTCGGAGTGCTGGTAGTCACAGTTCTCCCATATATAGTGGCTGTTCACATAGAGCTGAGCTATATCATAACATCGGCCCAACCGAGTGCTGCGTTATCGAATTTTCTCAATTACTACTTACCGGTTGAACTTATTAACTTTGTCGTGAACCCTATCGTGTATGCCTGGCGTCTGCCGAAATACCGCAAAGCTTTGTGGAGGACGGTCACTTGCCGTTGCAAGCGCTAGTTGCCAACGGCGGCGATGCCGGGATTCAGAAGACAGAGACAAGCTAAGAGAACAGAGACAAGCTCAGAGGACAGAGACAAGCTGCCATTGGCAGTGATATACTGTCGTGTTTATGAAAGGCGGCGTTATATGCAGCAGAACGACTGTATTTATATGGCCAAATTAGGGAAAGAATCTACTGATACGGGTAGTTTCGTGTATTGGGATGCGGACTGCTTGCTAGTGGCACAGAACAAATGGGTAACGTACAGTCTTACAAGCCTCAATCGGAGCGGAAATGAGGCACTTGTCTCGGATAATAACTACCCTAATGAAACGTTATGAAACCAATTTGTGTACTTAATGTGTGTGTGGTTATGTTAAACTTTGTAAATTATGGCAACGCGAATAAATAAATAAACACGGTGTGGTGCATGTGCAGTCAGTGACATTGGACGAGACTTGGGAAGAGTTGGAGACCCGCACACCCCTCACATATAGATATACACCATTGCCTGTATTCTTTTTTTTAAAAAAGATTTCGGGCTGGATATAGTTAATTGCCTATCGTTAATTGCCAACCATGTTTAGACTTCTAAAATACTTCAATATGGCGTTTCAGTAGATTGTGGTGACCAAGTTAAAGTCAATCTTAATCAACAGTTTCTATCCGTCTTTGAGTGACGAGTCGTCCTGAAGACGTGAAAATGCTCTGAATGGAGTAGTATATACTTGTCGTAAGGTTCCTTGTGAAAAAACAGTACGTGAAATGATTTCATCGAACGGCAATATACAAATAAAACAAGACGCCTGCTTGTCGTTAACTCCGGCTATACTTACGCTTAATTGTGTCTAGTAAAATACACCAGTGATAGAATATATAGACACAAATGTTCCGCTTACCTTATACCTACAGCGATCGGCGTGTGCGATTGTAAGCATTATATAACTTGCCAGCCACATTCCTTATGAATCTTATCACAAATTTACTATAACTTCTTTGGATAGTTTGAGCGAACACTCGAGCAATAGCGAGCAAAGAAGACCGATGGCGCATGAAGATGAGTATATACCGCGTGGTTTCGCAAAGCCTATCGGGATGACGTAATAATTTCCGAAAAATAATACAGACTGCTGCCGAAACCTAGACTCGGTTACCATGCAGGTATAGCTCGAGTAAGAATACGTAATGATATATAGAATTTCACGTACACTGTAATTTTGTGAAAACATATGATCAAAAAATACGCCGTATATTTCGGCAGTGTACCAACGTTTTAGAGTACTTGATTTGTATTTCTATATAGGAAACATATGCTCTGCAGTAAAGGAATAGAAATTTGGAATGACTTAGAACCAGAGCTCAAAAGTATGAAATCTTACAATACCTTCAAGAAAAAATCAAAAAAATATTACCTACTAACGTTTCACGATTAATCAAAATTATAATATTTTACCATAGTCTGGCACCAGGGGTTCTATACGCACGTATGAACCTCTGGTGGCATGAGTTTATATTCAGCAGTTCGATTCTTATCTTGTAATCTTATTTTTTCATATAAAGTATTCTTCCTCTTTTTAGTATAATTATACTGATCAATCTTTCAATTTATCAAATCTCTGTAATATAGTAGTAACTATGACAATGTATTTTTTGATTAGCGAACTGATTTAAATGTGAACAGAACTCTGTAAAACTCTGAGGGGTCTTTAACAAAAGAAAACCACTTTAATTTTGTACCTACGCAGCACAACACTTCTACTAAGAGTTTTGGTCGTTATATACTGAAGTGCATGCATAGCAGCAATTCTGATCTGGCTAAATTTGTCTTGGTGAACCAACGAAACCGAGAGAATTCCCACGTTGTCAACTGAACATGAGTTTGTGCGGTTGACATCATTTTCATCTCCTGCAGTAACGCGCAGTAATTTCGGATAAAGTGTATACAACTTATAACTACGCTTAAGTCAGTTTATGCGCGGTTTTCTAAATGTTTTCCGACTGGTTTAATAAACTACCATCATGTCTTCCGATCCATATTTGGTGAAAAAATTCCAAATATTATAACAAGTCATAATCCCACCATATAGTTCGTCACATAGTTCTTTCTCTCTCTCCAGTATTCGAGAACTACTGCATAATAGCAGCTCACAGGGTGTTTTGGGGACGCGTGGAGAGAATGTGCTGCCCAATCTATTTACTCGAACCGGAGGAGAGTGATTACTTGGAGAAAGCCTTATTCATTTCCAAACTCAAATCCAGTCTAAATATACTAATATAAGTTCTGTACTACTTTATATATATATATCTATATGTATTTTATTTCATCTAATAAACTCCAGTCTGTCTGTAATATATAGGATTTAATGCGTTTTTACCGACGACCCGTCGTAACCGCAGCAAATATACTTAAGCTCTGCTCATCAACTGACGAGGGTCATGCAGGGTCAGTTTGACCATTAACTCTCATCAACTCTCGTACACTCTCATCAGGTCAATGAGTATCGGAGAGGTTGAAAAGGTAACTGTCAGTTTCCGTAGTTTGTTTTTTAATCAAACAAAATTCAGAGAAACTTCTTTGGTTTGTGATTGTTTTTCCTGTTTTATAAATATTTTATCTCTGATAAAGGACATTCGCGCGGTAAATTAGACTTTTAGGCATAAACTCTCTGGCCCGATCTTCGGTTGTTTGAACGTGCGAGACCAATGAGAGTCAAGATATGGCCACTCAATGTGTTTACCCTCTATACCGACTAGCTCTCATCATCTTTGATAGAGAGCAATCGAGATAACTCTCATACAAACTCTTGTATACCGACTTTTATCTTAGTTTCACCGGGAACAATGCTAGTTATTGCCGAGATAAATCTCTTATACAAACTCTTGTATACCGACTTTCATCTTAGTTTGACCGGGAACAATGCTCTGATACAAACTCTCGTCTACCGACTCTCAGTCATCTTTGACAGAGAGCAACGAGAGTCAAGTCTACCGCTCTCATTCTCTGAGGCCTGGGGCAAAGTGTACCGTACTGTACAGGCTATATAAGACCATTCTTTCTGACTTTTGATTTAAACACGATAAAACAAAGCTAAATAACAGGCAAAAATACACAGACAACAGCTATTCTAACCAGCTGACCAGCGGGAGAGGGTCTGAGGACGAGAATGTGTCTTTCCAGAAGACAGGGATTTGACAACATAGGGAACTAGGCAGGCAGCTGAAAGCCTGAAACCTTTATTAATGATGAAAAGGGCCCAGTCTACTGGAGCAAAAACCAAATATTTTGTTTCACTACTGGGGCAAGCAAAGGGCCTACTGGGGTAAATGCCCCAGTAGTTATAACGTTAAAAAAATGCCCTGGCAACGAAAATGACCCAATCCAGCTCAGACAAACTCTTGTCTATCGACTCACTGCATCTTCTTTGATCAAGGCTTAAAAAGTTTACCATAGGAAGTCCTATGCGCAAAATGCTCAGGCCGTGCGGCATGCATATATCTGCACGTCGAGTCATATTTTAAGGCCCCACTGAAAAACACTACGATAATATTTATTCAGGATACCAACATCGCACATAAAACTTCATTCATATCATTTTCAGAATGGAATTTAAAATCGTAAAAGAGTTTTCGACCGACGAGGAAGACGTGGGCGAACCTATAGTTCTACAATATACCGCCGACTTTCCCACACTCCACTTACACCCTTATGAATTAGCGTTACTGGCAAAAGTCAGGTTCCGGCATTCCTTTACTCCGACGCTATTTTCTGTATTGTCGTTGCCAAACCTGACATTGTCATGGAACTGAGTCAACCTCGTTCCCCATGACACCCAGAATTTCTGGGTGTTTTGACATGATAATTTTTGTGGTCTTTGTTCCATTTCCTTTGTCTACTTTGTTGACCTGAATAATTGAGAAATATTCAATGCTCTTCAGAGTTGTTCATGTCAGCATTCGTCGGCATAAAAGCAGCGCTAACAAGCTTAATAATCCACCATACATCTATGGTTATCTCTTACAAAAGGTATGAAGAAGCATATATCCAATTTAGCGAAAGCTATCACTTCTCGTTTGCTGTAAAATTTGAAGACAGCATTCAGATTAGATGAATAAATTATACTCGGCTGAATTAATTGAGTTGTATGACAAGCCAATCGAATTATAGAATGGACCAGCCGATCCCAGGGCCATTTTCGCCGACCTTCCGCTGTGGAGGCAAAATGCCCTGGGTACGAGGTTGGGAACTGAGTAAGAATGCCTTTTTTGTTTGGATTTGTCAGAGTTCCCTTCGTAGTGTGGTGGTTAGTGACTTGGTGTGTTGGGTTGTAGCGCGAAGGATCTATAGAGTTCGATTTTTTGTATTTTTCTTTATTTTTTCTCGTTATTTTATCTTTCTTTTCGGGCTAGTATTAAAAATAGGGTTATCAGTAGCATTAAAGTTACTTAAGGTTAGCATAAACAACGTTTCTGAGGGTTAGTGTTAATGAAATAGACTTCGACAGAAATTCGGTTCGTCCCAGGTTTTTCTCTCGAATTGTTTCGGTTGGCAAAGACCGTCACGTCCGTCAGTGTACGAAACGGAACTGAAGTATCAAACTATATAGTGGTAAAATTTATATTGCTTTTTAACCGTCGCCGCCGCAATTTTCCCTTTCGTAAACGGCCGTTACCATCCCGAAGGGTCGTTACCATCCCAAGCTCTCATAGAATATTGGGTAAGCGGAGTGAAATTCCTCGTGGTCCCAAGGTTCCCGTGATACTTTGTTTGGTGCGGTGACATGTTGGTCGTGAAATTCAAAATATGTAAATATTTACTTATAGTATACACTACAGCCAGGAGAAGAGCGTTCATGCAGACGAAATTATACATGGCAAACTGTCTATCTCGATTTTGTGATCGACGGTCACAACGTATATGTATTGATCAGTACTTTCCAAAAGGCAAACGACGTTATTCGGGATTTCGAGATATCAATCGCAACAACAACGTATGCTGCGAGGTCAAAATATATTTGACTGACAAAATATATTTGTCGACCGACAAAATATATTTGTCGACCGAAACTATTATATGCGCATTACATATATGGACCACCGATATATAACCATAATAGTAGTTGAGCATTTCTGCATTTGCCATAGAACATAGTTATATAGTCATAACTTGATGCTTTCAATAGGTGATAAAACGTGTTGTGCTGCGTAGGCAGTGTAGAAATACAAATCAAAATGTATAGAAAAGGTTGGTGTACTGCCGAAATAGCGTGTAAGTTGTCTAACGTTTCGAGCGAAGGCCCTTCGTCAGAGAGTGAAACATAAAGTGAAATAATCATACAGTTATTATTTCACTTTACGTTTCACTCTCTGACGAAGGGCCGCGCTCGAAACGTTAGACAACTTACACACTATTTCATATTCTTGCTCCAAATCTGCCTCTTGATTGTTTCGGGTTTGTTTAAATTTGTTTTTTTCAAAGAACTCGCCATATATATGCTTGTTCGCTTTTTAGATAGCAATATTATGAAAGAACACGAGGAGCCGCGAAATAAAGTGTGCGGGAACCTTGGGACCACGAGGAATTTCATTCCGCTTACCCAACATTCTATGAGAGCTGGGATGGTAACGACCCTTCGGGATGGTAACGACCGTTTACGAAAGGGAAAATTGCGTCGCCGCCTGCCTACATATTATGCATATCTATTTGATCAAGTTGCATTTTTCGCAACTGGTCCCGGTTTGGTCTTAAAATGTATGTATTCCAACACTCGAAATTTTCCTTCACCATAAATCCTTGCAATATGTAGTTTGATCGAGTAAAATGCCAAATATTACCTATACTTTTATACCTATAATAATATATATATATATATATATATATATATATATATATATATATATATATATATATAATATATATATACATATATATATATATATACATATATATATATATATATATATATATATATATATATATATATATATATATATATATATATACATATATATATATATATATATATATATACATATATATATATATATATATATATATATATATATATATATATATACTGGGATATACCACACTGCATAAATTATAAACCATCAAGAATGTTATAGTCTATAACAACTCAGTGTGCATTGCGCACTTTTACTGGCTGAAATGACAAAGCATAATTGCAGTGTCTGGCTATCACAGCTGTTTCGCTAGCTCTTGGAGCTCGTCAGCACAGCTGTAGCTGATGATAAGCCAGCACATCATAGGTCTCATCATATATGTACTGCCATTTGCAAGCGACCGTTAAGCGTGCGATTTTTTTCATGTTTGTTTACGTTTGAAAGTTGGACGTTTCACACGAAAACGTTGAACGTTTAAAAACAAATCAATCAACTTGCGGCGTCAGTTCAAAGAAACCTGTCAAAATGACGCCGCAAGTTGATTGATTTGTTTTTAAACGTTCAACGTTTTCGTGTGAAACGTCCAACTTTCAAACGTAAACAAACATGAAAAAAATCGCACGCTTAACGGTCGCTTGCAAATGGCAGTATTTGACCCTCAAACTTTCAAAGCTTTTTTAGCTACGATTTCTAAGACGCTTCAATGCTATACTGTCTTTGCTGTATGTACGTAGCTACAGACCCCCCCGTCGGGGAAATTGGAAGGATAAAAGAAGAAAAAAGTTCGTCTTTTGCATGTTTTCTGAGAATCGTAAAAGTTTTTTTACGCATTAACAAACGTTTCGCTAAACAACGTCAAAGCTAGGTAATCAACTTTCATCTCGTCTGGCACAAATGATCTATCACTTCTGTGTTGTTTCGCGCGCTCACTGTTATCTAGTTTTTGCGTGAATGTTATTGTTAGAGTTAGTTTTGTATACAGTGAGGAAATACTGACTATAAAATCATGATTTTCACTGATTTTTATTTTAATTTTTTGTTAAAACTGCCCCCCAAAATGCTGGAAATAGCGTTTCAGAGGCTTAGAAAACCAAAAGTTCCCCGGGGGAGCATGCCCTCGGACCCAAACTACCTGTTAGCCCCTGTCGGAGACCTTAGCCCCTGCGTCGGGGAATTCCTGGCGCCATCCCTGATGACTGCATTTTTAGGGGGGTCCCTTGAAATCTAGAACCTTTTAAAGACAATTTGCAGCAATTTCTAAAGACAATTTGCAGCAATTTGAGCAAATTGTTTTCATCTATATAATTCTACAGCGAGCATAGTTTAAATGAATTAGCTTGCCTGCTGTATCTTACCAGATGACGCCATTTTTTGCGCATAGTACTGACAGAAGGGTCTGGGATTAATCTAACACTCGCGTGACAAGGGTTTAGGGGTCAGTTTCAATGGAAGGTACCGAAAAAGATGGCGACTGGTACATTAACTATAATTCCATGCGCGCAGTAAACATTGAATATCGTAGAAATAGCAGAGGATAGAGTTTCAAAAAGATAAAGTTTGGTAAAAATGAAGGTTTTACGTATTTAGTTCACGTTTACAAGGTTTAGCTGTTATTACAGGTGATTTAAGGTCGCAAAGCATTCTGGTAAAATGTACAGCCGCCATCTTTTTCGGTACCGTCAATTCCAGACACGCAATCACCAAATGTACGGGGTAATTAGGGTTATATTTAGGGTTAGACACCAAATGTATGGGGTTAGGGTTGTATATTATGGTTAGACACACACACACATATATATATATATATATATATATATATATATATATATATATATATATATATATATATATATGTATTTCGTGACTGCGTGTCATGGAATTAGAACCTCAATCTCGTTCCCAGATCTGGGAACGAGATTGTTTAGGGTCGTCTAACGCTTCAGGCTTTTCAGGCTACACCCGTTCGTGAAATCTCGCGCGTGGCTCAGCCTCACCAGCCCACCCCCCCCCCCCCCCCTCAATGCTCTTACAACAATAAATTCTTAAAGTTACGTAAAACTAAGTACATTTCTTAATAAATCAAAACTACTACATATTACTAATAAAGCTATGATAACTACAAACTGAAGTGAAAAAATGAAGTGAAAAATGAAATGAATAATTGAAATGCGAAAAAATCGGAATACGTCGACAAAGGTTCGGAACCGACATCTGTGATGAAAACACATGTACAAAAAGAACATTTTCATTCAACATGGCGGATACGAAGACAAAAGTAATTATTCTGTAAAATTCGAGCACTATGGCATTTTTATGCATGATATTCCCCCCAAAAACTGTCTCACTGTTATTCTACCTTTCCCGCAGGCTGCTGAATGTAAAGAGAAAGGAAATAAAGCATTACAAGCTGGCAATACAGAAGAAGCCATAACGAATTATAGTGAAGCTATCAAACTCGACCCCTCTCATCATGTCTTCTACAGTAATCGATCGGCAGCGTATGCAAAAAATAAGTGCTACGAAGAAGCGCTTTCGGACGCCAAAAAGACAGTTGAATTAAAACCCGATTGGCCAAAGGTGACTGAAATATATAGTGACTGATCTTATTAGTGATACAACTAGTTAACAACCAGTGAAGGAAAACATAATTCCCGAAATGACGTCACATAGACTATCAGCAGACTAGTAAAATTCTAAATTAAAGTCAGCTGTTATTTCTAAAATGAAGCATTGTCGTAAAATTTAGTATTAGGTTTAGGGTTCTCTGGTTTAGATATCAAACTCAATGCAAATAAGCTTATAAACAATAGGAGTTGACTAGGAGTTGTTATCAGAAGTGAAATGCTGCCTCGGGACATACACAGGAGCAGTGGGTACAAGATTGGAGATTACACTCCTTCGCATTGAGTTAGGCACATGTGAAGTTCAACATCTAAATTCGTTGTCATGACAACACATAGCCATGCTGAGGACCCAGGTATTACAGCATATGGCTGTGCATTGTCATGACAACAAATCTCACGTGGTACAAATTGACCAATCACAATAATTGACCAATCACAACATGAGTAGTTGTATATATCACCTTTGTAATTTTTTTTGTGAACGTGTTTGTAAATTAAATATTTTTATATTCAATTTACAAAAAATATTTTATATATTTTCCGAAAATAACCTTGTCACCTTGAAATTGTTTTATTAACATAACTTATTAATATTATAACTATTATAAATATTTATAATATAATGATGTTGTTGATGATGCTATGCAATGTGACAAATCTTGAATTTAGAAGTTGGCAATTCAAACTGTATGTATAGCTTTGCTGCTTTAGGATAAAACCAGTCATATACCATCAATTTTATACTTTTTTTTTAATCAAGGGTTATTCAAGGTTGGGAGCAGCATATGCATTCCTTGACAATCCTATGGAAGCACGCAAGGCATATGAAAAAGGTCTTGAACTTGACCCAAACAATGTCCAACTACAGAATGACTTAAAAGCTCTAAAAAGTAAATTTTCAGGTATGTGTACAGGTTAAAATATTGCTGTATTTATGTAAATTTGTATATAGAATTGTACCAGTTTTGTTCAAGAAACCAGTTACCGGCCCCAAACTACCATCCATTATTTACTCTGGCTATAAGATAAGTGACTTTATTCAAGGAAGGTAGTCTTTTCAGCAACAAATTAAACTGGTATTCAGAGAGCAAAATGTCAAACTACATTTATCCATTTTACTTTGAAAAAGGTTAATATAATACAATAATTATTTCTCTGTGTTAGGTCCTGCTGGTAGCACCCCTCTTAACAACCCATTCAATAGCCCAGACCTCATTCCAAAGCTTGCTGCCAACCCGGTGACAGCTAAATACTTGCAAGATCGTACTTATCTGGAAGCATTAAATCAGTTGAGAACTGACCCAAAAGCATTGGGAAGGTAAGAAATATAGTTTAAATTGTGTATTTTTATCATAAAAGTGTGGTGTCACGATGGTAGCCAAGTACAGTAAGTTAAGGTTTATTTTTCATTTTTAGGTATCTGCAAGACCCTCGAATCATGACCACCCTACAAGTGTTGCTTGGAATTTCCAATGGCAAGGAAGAAGGTAATATTATAGGCAAGGAATATAAAATAGGACTTTTGAACACCTCAAAGAAATACTGAATTTATATATTTTAAAATTCTCTCATCTGCATGTATATATATGTGAAATTAAGTACATGTAATGAGAGAAAGAATATCCACAGAAAATGTTCCTGAGCCCTAAACGGGGATCAAACATGTAATCTTCCAATTGCTCATCATGCCATAAGGTAATTACCGTCTAATTATCAAGCTACTGAGACTCAGATGGAGAGCAAAGGTTACAATGTTGTACTGGTTCAATTGATATATGTTCTTAATATTGTACTGCATGTGGTTTGGAGTAGACAGATGAATGACAAGACAAAAATCAATGTAAGTTTGAATTCCACTTTATTTTTTCACAGAGACTACACCCCCAAAAGCAGCAGAAAAACGTGAGCCAGAACCACCAAAGGAAGAACCAAAACAAGATGCGAACCAAGCAAAGAAAGAAGTAAGATTACCTACTTGTTTAGCTTAAAATCTTTGCAGTACTGCACATAGTTCTGACCGACATTTCTGCCAAACAATTCATGTGGAATTGCTGCTTTTCAATTTTTTCTAATTTTAAGGCATTAAGAGAAAAAGACCTAGGAAATGAAGCTTACAAGAAGAAAGAATTGGACACCGCTATTGAGCACTATAGCAAAGGATACGAGTTAGATCCATCTAATGTTACTTTGCTGACAAATCGTGCTGGTTTGTTATTCTATAGAAAAAATATATCACACTACAATATGAATATTACATACAGATTTGAATATTAATATATATACATATACAAATAGATTTGAACGTACGAGGATCTTCACAATTATAACAAGTTGTCAAAGATGAAAAATAATACTTAAGCATGACCAATTTAAAGGATTTAAGATTATTTGATTATTCAGCAAGATGGTTCCAAATTCGGCAGGTTCTGATGAGTAAGGATTTTTTGATAGGTAGTTGTTTTATATTGACGAATGATAAATTTAGCTGTTGCCATTAGAAGATCTAGTTGGTCTGGAAGTACTTTATAGTTTTCTTACAATCAATCCAACATTGCAACCGTAATTGATATACCAGTATACATATTCTTTAATTTTTAGCTGCTTATTTTGAGAAGGGAGAATATGAGAAAAGTATTGAAGACTGTGAAGTGGCAGTTAAAAAAGGAAGAGAATTGCATGTTGAATTCAAAGTAATAGCACGGTGAGTGCAGGGAATTCATTAACATAAAAGTTACATTGTACCTTTCCTGGGGATGAAAATACCAGTTTGGCATTTTTCCCATCCATCTTTTTCTAGTGCACTTGAAAGAATTGGAAATGTTTATCAAAAACAGAATAACCTTGAAAAGGCTCTGGAATATTTTGAGAAATCTTTGACAGAATGTCGCACTGAAGCCGTTTTGAAAAAGGCAAACAAGGTGTGATAAACTAACAAAAAGTATTGTTAAATATATGGCATACACATGAAATAGATGTAATAAAAATGTAAGAATTTGTGAATTACCAGTTAACTTCAAATGGAATGAATTGAGTTTATATTACTGGATATCTGTATAGTTAAAGCAAGACATGCAAGAAGCTGAAAGGCTAGCATACATCAATCCTGACCTTGCTGAGGAAGAGAGACAAAAAGGCAATGAACATTTCCAAAAAGGTATACTATGATAGCTTTAAGTTTGCACCCCTCACAATATCACTAGTTACTTCTTTTAAGGCAAATTCCCTCAGCTTTTGCTGAAGAATTCTCTATGCCTGCTTGTCTGTTTAGGTGATTTTCCACAGGCCATGAAGCATTATACTGAAGCAATCCAGAGAAACCCAAATGATGTAAAATTATTCAGCAACCGTGCTGCTTGTTATCAGAAGTTGGCAGAAACTCGCTTAGCACTGAAGGTATTGTTATGCAACCTGGTTATGCAAATGTGCATTGCAGAGATTATTAACCAATTATGTATATAACTATTTTTTAGGACTGTGATGAGTGTATCAAGTTAGATCCAAAATTTAGTAAGTATTATTTCCCTTACAGAAAAAGTCTATAGGCACCTATAGGCAATGTTCCAATTTCCTATAGGCATCTATAGGCTAATAGGTTTCATTATAGGTCGCCTATAGAAAATGTTCCAATTTCCTATAGAGAAGCCTATAGGTTCTCTATAGGTTGCCTATAGACTTTTTTTGTTAGGGTTATATACAATAATTATACCCCTCAGCTGTACATAAATAATTGTCCAGTCAGAGAGCATTTGTACCATGTGACGAGTCATGTTATCATAGAATTACCCCCACTATGTGGTACCCTTCTGTGTCAGGTACTGCAGCAGGTATTCGAGCTTGAATACTACACACAAAAAATTATATTCAGATTGTTTTGATATAATATATAATTTATGCCTCTGCTAGTAGAATTCAACAAAATATTACCGGACATATCATCCCTCTTTTTTTGTCAAATTCTCCTTGCTCAGGGTCTATAAGTAAAATAATCACAGTATCTGCAAGATCTCCTCAATGTTAATTTTGTTGTCAAATTATTGCAGTGCTTTTCAAATATATATTTTTATCTCCTGTAGTCAAGGGTTTCACAAGGAAAGGTGCATGTCACTTTGCAATGAAAGACTTTAAGAAAGCCATAGAAGCATATAACAAAGCTCTTGAAATTGACAACACAAACAATGTGAGTGACTGTTCTGTGGACCATGGACTCTTTTCTTGATTTATCTTTTATTGATTAATAAAATTTACCTGTTTTACTATAAGGTTAACCACTTTAGATCTCCTATTTTAGGAAGCAAAAGAAGGTTTACAAGCATGTTACAGTAGTTTTGCCAACCAATCCACAGACCCAGAAGATGTAAAACAAAGGGCAATGGCAGACCCAGAAATACAGGTGAGTGCAACATCCTTATTTTTATTAATTAATTAATTAATTTGGGACAAAAATGATAAAATATATGCAGAGGAAGGTATGCAAGTCTGCTTGCCCTGCCAATAAGGGTCAATAGCTACATATAGAAAGGCTAAACCTGACCATGGCAGAAGAATATACAACTCAACACTATCCAACTTTTTAGGAAATCTTAAGAGATCCATCGATGCGGTTAATCTTAGAACAGATGCAAGAGAACCCTGGAGCAATCCAAGAGTGAGTAATTTTTTGTGTTGCTTTTTAAGTTAACCCTTCATTCCCCAGGAATTATCGGCATCTAATATCTCCTAATACCATCAGACAGAGGTAGTGAGAATAAAGGAAATGATCACCAAAGATAAACTGCCATGTTTTTATTAACAACTTCTCCCAACTAGTACTATAAGAAATGTTTGCAGACCAATAAGAATTTGTATCTTGATACCGGGGCCGAAGACCACCTAATGGCTGTGGTTTTTAATTGACAAATGCAATATTTTAAACTGTGGACATACAGCTACCAAAATTAACCCTTTACCAGTATTTTTCCACGCTCTTTTAGTGCAACTATTTCTCCGTTGTTTATTTCATTTAGCCATCTCAAAGATCCAAACATAGCCATGAAAATCCAGAAACTAATGGAAGTTGGTGTACTGCAAATCAGATAATTGCATAAATGGCTTTCTCAGAATTAAAGATGAAATCTATGGTGATTGTATTCCCAGTCATGATCTCCAATGTTCCTGCTCCAAGATCAATTCTTAAATGCCCCACAAACAAGATAGATGTCAAAGCATGTGCAACAATACTCAAAATGGTTATTCTTTCTTTCTATCAGCTTATGTTCTTGAAATTCAAATAAATGTTTGCTCAGAGGTGTTGGAGTATTTATATTTAGTATTTTACTTTCTAACAGCTTGTATTCTTAAAGGATATTGGCAACAAAAATATAAGTACCTTTAAATTAAAGTGTGGTAAAATTGGGTGAGGTTTCATAAATCCTGAAATGTCAGATTTTCCATAGTAAAATTCTAAATTAAAATCAGCTATTATTTCTAAAAGAAAACTGTAAGAGTTAGAGTCAGTATTAGGTTTGGACTGTTTTAAATTTGGGATACGGTACTTATGAAATATCAGCCATAAAATGGTATATACTTCGTGGTAACACTAGACCGGATTTCCATCTGTTTTTTATACCCCCAACCGTAACCCTAACAATAACCGTAAAATACGGTGGGAGACTATATGTATTGTTACCATGAAGTATATCCCCATAAAATTGCTTATGTGCTAGCTAAAGCAGTTAGTGTTGACATAAATATAGAGAAGTTAAGCTTCTTGTAATTGCGATAACCAGAACTAGGCGATACAGGTCTCCACAATATTTTATACGCAACGGTAAGAAATACAACACAAGCATATGGCAGACAGATTCAAAATGGTGGCCAAGAGGCTGTTTTATTCAACTTTTGCATTACCTCCCATCAGTTTTAAAACAGCTCTTGTGTATAATAGTATAATTATAAACAATTGTGATCTAAACCACATAACCAGACTTCAAAAAGCCCACCACTTATTTTTGCAAAATATCACAACTGCCTTGGACTTCCCTCGCAATAGTAACTTCTTGTTAGTAGTGTAATTATTTTAGAGTAAGCCCTATACAGTAGATGAGCACATGGGGCAAACTCAATAGCGCTCCGTCGAGATGACGTCAGTACCGATGTTTGTCCGCTTTTACCCATAATTCTTGCGGCCATAACAAAAGAAATAGCTCATTTGCAATCATTTGGGAGTCAAATTTGGTTTGTTTGTACGCTTTTTGAGCTATTAATAGCAGCCAGACTCTACGCTATTAAATATATATGTTTATATAAAAAAATAAGTGTTTTCAAACAGTTCTTGTAAGAACGATATTTCACCATGGTTTCGACATATTTTAATGCTTTGTTCAAACTAAGACATTCTGACTAGCTAAAAAGTAGTTATTTTTGTCAATGCCTTTTTGCTCAATGACAAATTCAAATACCTGTGCTATTCTAATTGAAAAATTAAGTGACAAAACACACACAAAAATACATTTATTAACTTTATTGACACTACTTCACAAAAAATCAATGTTAAAAATTTTTAAAGATCATGCTTCTCCATTAGCCAGAGTTTGAGAAACAATCCAGGGAAAAAACTTTGCAGTCTTGTGTTTTAGCCAGCTGCAAAATGGAAAATGTTAGTTGTGTAATTACAACCTTGTACCACAAGAACATAGTTACATCACTTCCATGTACATGTGTTCCAATACAAAGAGAGTACAGATAAGGGCCAGCTTTATTTACAAAGTTGTTTACTTGTCATATCCAACACAAACTGAACAACATTGTAGTTTTAATACACAGTTATGGAAAGTCTGTCAAGACAATGCTAAGATGTGATTAAAAAATACAAACCAAAGGTTTCCAACCATTTTCAAAAGCTTAGCATGTTTTAGCAGAATAGCCAGTTCAGCATCTTGAAGGATAAAAAGGTATTGTAGCTAGACTGCTATTCACAAGACCACAGGTGAAAAGTAGCAAACTACAGTCAAATTGATGGGCCTTATATCATATTCAACCACCAAAATTAGAAAACCTTTTACCTTGTTAAATTTGTTGGATTATTCCACGTCAGGTTGGTGTTACCAGGCAATGGAATCCAACAGATATCTAGAATGAGTCCTGTATTCATTAGACCATTGTGCAAACAACAAGATATTACCATACAAATAAAAATTGGTGTTCCAATGATGATTGTTTCAAGCAATCATCATGTGGTATATTTTTTGGTGATAATTCTTTACAGTAACTTTTCACTAAACTATTTTAACAATCAGTTACACAAAAACAAACTATATAACAAAACCACGAACAAAACAAAGTATAAACAGAACTGGCATGCTGAAGATCAATTGTACAATGTTTTTAACAAATGGAAATTCACTCAAAAATATTTTAGCTGGTTTAGTTTTTTCCCTCAAAAAGGCGACCTTTTCTAGAAACATAAACGGCCAATCTAATATTTCTCAGAATTTATATTTTCGCTTTGTTGCAATAAAACTTAGTTTGTCTCATTTTGTGAGAGAAGTCGTGAGAAATTGACAGATGTTTTCATGGCATTACCGGTACAATAATAGCCAAGTAAAGCACATCAATTAACACACCTTACGGCTTGGACATGTGATGTGGCACAAGGCAGAACATCGCCACGGCTAAACGACCAAGGGGTCCAGAAACTTTCTCAGCCAATATCTGTCTTCAACATTCCTCATTCTCGACCACCTCTTTGGTTTTTCTCAATACGTGATTTTCCTTCCGTAACGAATCGTTTTGCTCTTGCAGTTGTTTGAATTCTCGCGTTAATGAGTCCGACGAAAGTTTGTTTGGGTGGCGTCTCGCTCGGCTGCTACAACAACGCCATTCGTTCTCCAACACGTCGCGCTGTAGCTCCAATTTCTTCACCTTTTCTAACAGTTCTGGTTTCGAAAGCGAATACAGGTTTTCGCGATAAAGCCGGCGATACGTCGTCTCGAAGTCTTTGACAAAGAACTGCTCGAAGTGCCGGTCTAGTTCATCATTGTTCATCCGCAAATTGTCAATGTCCTCCGCGCTTCCTTCGCCTTCGGGACTTGAATGACTCGACGTCGAAGTAGTTGGCGACAAACATAATATTGGCTCGACTTTTTCTCGGTCTTCCATGAGAAACTGCGTTGTATTCCACGGGGCAGCTCTGTGCTTTCTTTGTTTCATGTAGGCATCGATGAACTTGCGCCTTTCTTCCGAGTTGCGCCATTTCTTTAAACCGCGCCTCGTTTTCTTTCGTTTGGTAATACTAGACCCTTCGCCAGGACACTTTGTTGCCATTTTGTAACAAACTAACGAAGTAAAATGCATTGAACTTGCCTTGCAAGACGAATAATCGACACGAGGGGGGAGACACGGAAGAAAGTTCTGCTTCTTGCCCGATGTCGTCGTCACTCGTCGCCTCCAACACACTTCCACGCGCGAAGTAAAATCCAAGAAAAGCTGGCTTCTTAGATAATTTAAGCACGTTAAGTATAAACTACCTTAACCTCCGTAAACTCTTTAACCTTTTCTGCGTTTCTTGCGATATCTGAGTACTATTTCTGACAAAGCACAACTCCGCACTCCAACACTGCAATCTTTGAATGACGTCCCTGCAACGTTCGCGGGTAAATATTGCCATCACCAAAGGGTCGCACCAAATATGGCTAACCTAACCATAAATGGACATACGCCTCTCCACAATTCCTTTCGGGTGTCTGTATGATCGCATCATTGAAAAACGAGATTTATAATTCATGAATACGATACTATATTTAACATACAGTAACTAAAAAAGTTAAAACGAAACCAACTTTAAGTCGGTCCGTATTCGAACCGGAAATAATTCACTGAAATAACCCTATGGAGTCGACTAAACTGAACTTCACGTAGCTCGGGTCGGACTCGGTAAATTACGAGTTATTCCGATACTTTCCGACCTCTGGTTCGCTCCAATTTTTGTTCAATTAAAATTCATTTTACTAAATACATTCATATTTGCCTTTCCTCTTATGAATAATAATACATGCGGCGAATTTTACATAGTTGACAATGCTAAATACTCGTTGAAAATTACAATGAAAGCGTGCCCGTGAATGAACTTATAACTATGGTTCGGCGACGTCGATCTATCAACACACTGTTCTACTTTCTTTCTGCATGTTTGCTGTTTGGCCTTATTCTTACAGCGTTCAATGTCTACGAGTTAAGTTCTATGAATCAATCGACGTTGGGTGGAGCAGTTAAAATACAAGACGACAGCAAACCAGTGGTCTGGATAAACGCAGATCATGTAAGACATTTACATTTATAGTCTGAAAATATTTTTTTTCTTTTTACTTTATTTTTTTTGTTTAGCTAATTTATAATATTCCTGTGCTTTTAGCTTTAAACTAATAAATTCAGTTGCTTTATATAGACAGGTGTTTATTGAAAAAATATTATTATAATAGATATATTCTTTTCAAATTATATATATATATATGTGTGTACCAGGGTTTCTTTCATAAAATATAACAAGAGGGGGCAAAACACCCCATACTGAAATTTTTTTTTTGGGGGGAGGCAGATTGAGCACCTTGGCAATTTACAAGAGGGGAAAATATTTTTCAAGGGGGGGCATTTGCCCCCCCTTCGCCCCCGCCTAAAAGAAACCCTGGTGTGTACTATTTATTGTATTCATAAACTAACTAAACAGGAAAAAGGTGCCAGTAAATATAAGATATATATGTTATTTACTGGATGGGAGGTCAGTATAGAAAAATATTTTATTGAGGTTTCAGAAACTGCCCGCCGTAGGCTGAGTTCGTTTATGAGACCGAGGGAAAATATTTTTCTATATTGACCGACCAAAATGGTAAATAACATATTAATTTTTTTATTATACAAGGTAAAAGACTTGAGTTACTTTAGTTTGGTAAAACTGCATTATTTGGATAAGGAAAGAAAAACAAGCTAAACTTTAGTTTTTGTATAATACACTGTATAGTTATTTCCAGCTTCAAATTATGTATTTCCAAATCAAATATAGTTATTTCCAAATCAAATATAGTTATTTCCAAATCAAATTGTGTGTTAGTTTTCCATTTTCCAGTTAATAATGAAGCAAAAATCACGATAAAAATATTTAGCATTTAGGATTGCGTGACTATTGTCAGATATTGCAAAAAAACACCCGTTTAGACAGCCAATCAAATTGCAGGAATGCCTAGGGTTCCACCCACTAATGATTAATAAATAAATATATATACAGGTATATAAAACCATATGTCGCGTGCAGCGCAGCATGTCTCCTTTGGTTTAACCTTGGTTATAAATAACCCCATTATATACAGTATATACTGTGGACCCTTGGATTCAATGATGTATAATCCTTTATGCCCCCAGGCACCCCCGAGGCGCATAAAGGGTATCAGTATCTATCAGTAACAATCAGTGTCTAACTTCTCCTAATAATATCAATGGTTAATCAAGTATAGAAATAATGAGAATAAAGGATTTCCTAAGATAAACTAATGTTTCTAAAACAACTTCTCCCAACTAGTGCTAGTCATAAGACTCATAATAATCATCACCATACAAAATTATAAGACTATTAATCATGCCTATAATACTAAACATTATATATGCATTCCAGTAAATGGCAAAACTATAGGACCAAAATTAATACCTGGCAGCTCATTATGCATTAAATATATCTTAATTGGCAAAAAATAGTCAAAAGGGACATAGGGTCAAAATATTTTATGTACAGTGTATTGCTCAAATGCATTCAACATTGCTGATAAATAAAAGTTATCAATCTCCAATGTGGCTATTGCACCATGGTATAATCCCCAGATGTGCCCTGGTTTGTGATTAGACATGCTGCTAGTAAACTACTGTTGCTACTTCGATCTACAACCAACAAACTGTTGCATGTACCAACGACAAAACTTAAAAGTTATGGAGACAGGTCCTTCTCAGCTGTGGAATGAATTACCTATGAATATTAGAATAATTTCGTCATTAGAACTTTTTAAAACTCGTTTAAAGACATATTTATTTAAATTAGCTTATTTTTAATCTATTTTAGTTTATGTTTGTCTTTTTTAGTCAAATTGTAATATTTACCATATGTATATTACTTTATTTAGAAATTTGTAAAGCACTTAGAGCACCATATTGAATAAGCGCTATATAATTATTATTATTATTATTATTGCTACCATGATAGATTGTGGTTCATGTGCACAAAATGATAATATACAAGATTTCAATGACCAAAGTTCAAATAATTTACTCTAGGTGAAAAGTGGTTATCTGAACCATGTAATCGATGTGTTGGCACGTGTCGGCTACACCTACTTTACAACTTCTGACTGCGATTGGGACCTGTTATGGTCACACAACTACCCTTTTGTCACCTTGGAAAATAAATTGCAAAAATTGCAATCACATCAAAAGGTACGAGTCGTATGGTACACTTACTAATTCAACCCTTATAACATTACTACCATACTTCTGACTGGCTGTCGCACATGCTCCATTTAGCATTTTAAAGTTTTTTTCATTTTTCTTTTGTCACTCAAGATCAATCACTTTCCTGGTTCTGGATTTATAACCAACAAAGCTAGTCTTGTTTCTATGAAGTTGCCGATCATTCCAATGGCTTTTAGAATTCCTGAGGACAAATCAGCATTTCTAAAAGAGGTTTGGTGTTGAAATATAATTGTTGTGTAAGGAGGCTCGCTACAAGTACCTTGTACCCAAGGTCTTCTAAGAGTGTCTGAGAGTGGGTGTGCTGGGAGTGTGGGGAGATGACCCTGGCAAACTTTGTTCACATGACTCCAAGAATCTTGGAGTATTTTGTAACTTATTTTTGCTGTGAAAACATGCCACAAACTTTTGTTTGTATGGAGAAAAATAGTAGGGAGCCATGCACCTTAAAATAAATGGATGTCTAAGGAAAACATGCTTGCGATTTACATCACCAGGTTGGTGCTTATATATTATGATACATTATTTTACAATTTTTAATAGGTAAAGGAACACCCACAGAAGTTGTGGGTCGTAAAAAGCAATGCCCATCGTGGCATTTCTGTCAAACATCCTGAAGGTTAGACAGAAAATTATTTTTATGCTCACACAATAGTGTAACTGTAAATCATTAACTGCCTGTAAATAGCACATTGTTCAATTTGAGTAATATTTGTTTGTTTTTTGACAATGTGGAGGGATTTTATTTAGAAACATTTTTTCATCTGCATTTTAGAGATTGAGCTGAATGTTTCCAGTAGCAGCAGTTTTATCCAAGAATTTATTTCCAAACCACTTTTAATTAGTGGAAGGTATAAGACCTTTGTTTAAAAAAATCACAGACATTTTATGTTTAATTTCACTTCACTTTCACTCTCTGACGAAGGGCTTTCACTCAAACATTACGAATACAGCTGTGTGAAAGATCAACTGACCTTATGGACACACAAAACATATTCATAACATATACATAATAAAAGTGGCAGGGTTATCACAACAGCTTATGCCAATTACTGCACTAACTGCAGTACCAGTATGAAGTAAAATGGAGTAAAATTTAGTTTTAGTATTATAAATACGTATACGCAATAACCCCTTACCCACATGTCCTTTATCCATAGTTCTATCAGACAAAATTTTTATATTAATTATTTCAAAGAATATATTATATGTTTTGTATTCAAATGGTCCTCAGTACCCCACCATCACATGCCCTGTATTTGTGGATAATTGCACCAATATTCTCGGATGCTGACTGTGGAGTAATTAAAGGCCATTCATAGTAGATCTTGAATGTTTAATCTCAGTCAATATTTAACTGATATCACTTCTGAAAACAGATTTGGAATTACAGTACTGCGTTTAAGTCAGAGGCGTAGCCAGGATTTCCTGTCAAGGGGGCCAGGAAAAACCTAGTGGGGGCAGCCTAACTGAGACAAATGAAGACCACATTTTCTCAGGGGGCCCAGGAATTTTGCCAAGGGGTTACGCCTCTGGTTTAAGTACATAACATACATGCTTATTATATTACGTGAATGTGCATACCCTTTGTAAAAACCTGTTTATGTCACTGTACATTACTTAGGCAGAAAATAAATATATTTTATAATAAATATATTTTAAAATATATTTTAAATATTTGGACAGGATGTTTGATATAGGTATCTATACAGTGTTAACATCACTGGATCCACTTAGAGTTTATGTTTTTGAAAGAGATGTGTTAATAAGGTAAGAAAAAAATTAGGTTTTTGTTAATTTAAGCTATTTGGTTAGTTGAGAACTAATTATCTTAGAGAACATTTGGTGGCAACAAAAATTAAGTTTGTCTAATATGAAAGAACTAGTAAAATGATAGAGTAACACCTTTTAAAACGTATTTTACTTCGTTTTTTTAATATTTCAGTTTGTTTGATATTATATGTGAATGAGTGGTCTCTGACGTCAGGTGCAGGGTAGAGAATTTTCACGCTAAGTTTACAACGTTCATCATCATGAGGAGTTATTATACGCACATTTTCAAGTAAATCAGTTGTGGAACAAATTTGAAGATGTATTACTATTACTGTAACTAATATTTTAATGAGTGAAAATTCTCAACCGTGCACCTGACGTCAGAGACCATCTCATTTACATGTCTGAACAAACTGAAATATTTCCAAAACGAAGTCAGTAAAATACGTAAAAGTTGCAAAAGGTGTTACTCTTCTATCATTTTACGAGTTCTTTCATATTAGACAAATTTAACTTTTGTTGCCAATATCCTTTAAAACCTTGACCATGACATTAAAATTCGTGAGATTTTGCACTTTTCACACCTTACTACCGACTGCTGCAAATTTATGTTTGCAGCTAGAAAACTTTTGATCTTTGGGGCCCGTTAACTGACGAGAGAGGTAGAGCGAAAACTACACGATTGCCTTCATATTTCAGGTTTTGTACCAAAGATTATTATCCTTTTGATGGTAAAGATCTGAAGAAGTACGTGGTTGGCGATGATTATACCCCACCACGTGAAGTAAGGATATTTTCACTTTGCATTGTTTTCCGACCAGGACTCTGCCCGTAAATCACAGTAGTGAATGAAAAAAACGCAATGAAACAATGTTGCAAAACAATTCGTTGCAGAAATTTATATGTTGCTTGTTTCCCCTGGTATTTAATTCTTTCACAGAGTTGAAAAATAAATATAAAATTGTGTTATTTCGCATTTTAGATACCTGCTTTAAAAGAGATATATTTAAAAGGCAAGTTTTCAAGGTTAGAAGCCCTCAGCCTCTACTTACGGCAAAACGGTGAGTTTCACTTGAACAGTTGCAGAAAACGCTGGCTAAGGGTATTTAATATGTTTTTACCACGAGAACACAGTAAAATTCCTAATTCTGTATATCATTCTCGTATTAAAACAAATCATATCAATGACAATGTGTAATATCCCCTTCAAAAACTCGCTAATAATTCACGAGAAAAACACAAAGGAAAATCATGACCATATCGTGGTATATAAATGCTGTTTTCGATAAATTTCTAGCTGGTTTTTACGGCTTCAGTAGTTTTACGGTTAATTTTCAAAATGGCTACGCCAATGAACGTACGAAATGGTTAATTTTTGAAGCTATTTAAACAATTTGTGCGACGTGTTTGTTTTTTAAATATAGTATACTTTATAACTCTTATACTTTTAGATAAAGACGATCGCAAAATGTGGAAAGATCTGAAGCAATCAATTGCTGAGGTATCAATTGTCTTTCGGTTTTTCTCATAAATTTCAAAATCCGAGAAACGTGGAAGCGAACCATGTTCTCAATTGAGGCACTAAGTTAAAACCTACAGTTTGGTTTATCATTGATAGGTTTATAAGCTGAAGGAGAAAAGTCTCATAGATGCTTCAGCGAACTACCATTCAAGCAGGTACGTTAGTGACACACCTGCATTGCGTTTAACTCGGTTGTTAAAAAGTTGACTTGAATACTTGTTTTATGGGCTTCCAAAACGCTAACAGCACTGCTAAAACGATTGTGGTACTGGTACTGTATCTGTGTAGCTCTCACAGGGACGTAGCCAGAACCTTCAAAGGGAAGTCTGGGGGGTACATGGTCCCACAAAATTTTCAATTTTGAAAGGCCCAGAAGTGCTTTTACAGCAATTTCTAACATGATTTTTTGCGAAATTAGACCACCAGACGATGGCTAGAAATTTCATTTTTAGCTTTTACATCGTGCTAATAATTAAATCCAGCCTTTCATTATTTATTCTGACAGTATTTTAAAAAAGGCATAGTATTATTAAAAAGAAAACTGAACACGGAAACATATTTAAATTCCGAGACTAATGTGAACAGTTTGACTTTTTCCGTAGCACAAACACTTTGTTTTGTGATGAATTTAAGAAGAACAAGCAATCTGTAAACAAGTTAATCATGTACTGTAAAATATTTAGTTGAATTTTTGGGTTTAGTTCAACAAGCAAAGGGGTCCCCCGGCTCCCCCCTGGCATAATGTCTTCAATGATAAGTAATCTAACTTGAAGAACACACCGTTTATAGTCTGTATTTAACGTATAAGTGAAGTACTAATGCACATATATGTACGTAATTTGACCGCGAGATTTATCTGAATTTAACACTCCCATCGTTTCATAGAAATTTCTTCGAGTTGGTTCGGTTTGACTTCGTGCTTGACGAGGATATGAATGTTTGGTTGTTGGAGGTAAGCTTCCGCGGGCACGGGGAACTTCCGGTCAAGTTCTAAACGTAGGAGCTTTAACTACTTTTCAAGAGGAACTCGTTGTCGTTTTCTATAGGTAAACATGTCTCCGAATCTGTCGTCGTCTTCCCATTCCAATAATAAACTCATGTACGAAAAGGTAATATGTTCTTAATCTAATAATTGTGATAAAAAAAAACGGAGCATGAACATGGTTGAAGATATGGTCCTGACATGTGTCCCGTGTAGGTTAAATATTTGGGAAAACTCGATGACTTTATATTTTCAAAACAAATATGGCGTCAAAATTTCAATTTCAACTCAATATCTTCTTAACTAAATTGATAGGAATGCTGAAACTTTGGGAATAGACTAAAGTCAATAAGATCTTTCATATATGAACTTTATTTGTATTTTGGCTGCAGGAGTATCCCCTTTAAATTTCGTGATTATCCAACTTTCATAACGTCACGTCATCAAACTTAAGAGAATTTGTGTATTGGTATTTTGGCAGGTCATTTACGACATGTTGAGCCTCACTGGTGTTAGTCACGTAACGAGAAAAAGAAACAAACATGGGTGAGGGATAGCACAATTGCATAAACTTTATCCCATTAGTTATCTGGACAATGATTCATATTCTTTGCTGTATTTTGTTTGTAGTTCGCAAGAGGAATGGGATATGAGAGTAAGCGATGAAGATTTGCAGGTGAAAGAAGTTTGTGCCAGTCAACAGTGTCTGGGGTCTTGCTTAAGTGAGGTGAGGAATGATGATTATTTGGGTTTCTGTTTAAGAACTGGAAAATATTTTCCGTGTTTCTACACAGTTTTATAAAATGACAATTGTGTTACGCAGGGTCGGATTGGTCGAACCTCATATTCTTATCAGAGGAGAGACACCTCTGTCATTCGACACTAGTTGCTATTTTATAAAGAAAATAGAAAATGGCTTTTGTGTGTCTGTTTAAATAATAGAATACGGTTGCAGTATTCTATTAATTACGGTTGTGATCGAAACACGAAAGAAGTGTAGGGAGAATCAGAATTTGACATTTTTTAAACTTTTTAAAAAGTTTTTAGCAATCCTTCGTTTGAGTTCAATTAGAATTACTTCAAGAATTCGTTTGACGTCAGCGCTTAAAAGTAATTGTCAATTATATGTTCGTTATTTTTTTCTAGAAATGTGAATTATGCAATTCGTGTTTGGACAGCAAAGCGCGAGAATTTCTACGAATGGCTTACTTGGAACACGTGAACAAGGGCGGTTTTAGAAGAGTTTATCCTCCAACCATGGTATGGTTTCTTCGAGTTTGGATTAGTAAGAGTAATATCTTACATTTCTAGTAAAAATATGTCAACAGAAATCACATCTTACTATAAAGTATGAGTTATTAGAAATGAATGACAATTCTAGTAAATAAATTACTAGAAAAGGATGACATTTCTAGTAAAGAAATTACTAGAAAGTAATTACATTTCTAGTAAATAAATTACTAAAAAAGAATGACATTTCTAATAAAACGATGTCAACAGAAATCATATCTTACTAGAAATGGATGACAATTCTAGTAAAGAATGATATTTTTAGTAAAATTCTAGTCAATAGAAATCACGAGTTGCTAGAAATGAATGACAATTCTAGTAAATAAATTACTAGAAAAGTCATTCTTTTACTAGAAAAGAATGACATTTCTAGTAAAACGATGTCAATAGAAATCACATCATACTAGAAATCACGAGTTACTAGAAATGGATGACAATTCTAGTAAAAAAATACTAGAAAATATGTAGAGAATGATGACATTTTTAGTAAATAAATTATTAGAAAACAATGACATTTCTAGTAAAACGATGTTACTAGAAATCAATGACAATTCTAGTAAATAAATTACTAGAAAAGAATGACATTTCTAGAAAAACGATGTCAATAGAAATCGCATCTTACTATAAATCACTAGTTACTGGAAATTAATAACAATTCCAGTAAAGCAATTACTAGAAAAGAATGACAATTCTAGAATAAAACGATATCAATATAGAAATCACATTTCCGCATAAATCACGTGTTAATCGTGTAACTCGAATGCCATTCTCGCGAAACCGAATCCAATCTTCATTTTTTCCCCAGAGTCAAGAGTCTGCCAGATTAGTTTCAACCAATCAGACCTCGTTGAAATTCCTCAGCCGAACTAACCGCTTGATGCACGATTGGTTTGTTCACAAGTGTTGTCGCGACGCCGCATGGTGCACCTGATGAATGCCGACAAGAAAACGTCAGGGCCTGGGTAGAAATGCTGCTATAGTACACAGTACACCCGATATTGCAGTAGTGACCAGCGGCCTAGTCGCATACGGACGCATCTCAAAACGAGACTTTGGTGGTGTGAGTATTGGAACTAAACTACGATATTGATATGTGATGGGGACGTATCTGACGTGCTGGTTGCTGTGCTAGCTCACCAAACGGATATTCCCTTGGATATCCCTTGATGACGGTAAGCAACCGAATAAGACCAGAAAGGCAACTGCACATTGGAGAAGAAACAATGAAGTTATAGTCTATATATAGGCTTAATGGTGAAAACCTAACTCTATGTACCTACGTTGACGTAAGGATCGTGTAGGATTAGAGTTTATCGCAACATGAATGCTTCTTGTACTGTACGTTTACTATTCGGAAACCAAAACTGGTTGCTAATGGCCGTATTTATACTAAAAGACAAAATGCGTCAGACGCAGGGCGTGTGAGAATTAATTTTGCCGGCAAATGGGCGTGGTCATTGGGTGTGGTCGTTCAAAAATAATAAACCCAGAATGTTCTTGGACATATCATTAAAAGGGTGACATGAAAATTGCCTTATTTTAAAACTACCGAAAACTCCGACTCACAGGAAAGATGGAACTATCGGTATAATGGCTTCTAGGGGGTCAAAGGCCTGGCGTACATCACACTTTAGTTCCTCTGCTGTATATCTCGTGATTTCGATTTTCGAACGGTAATCTGCTGTCTTACCGAAAAATGATATGCCGACAAAACTTTCATTTGCCGACAAATCCTTTATTTGCCGACAGTACTAGTTTTGCTTGGGGAGTGTCACACCCTTCGCGACGGCCCTGGTCAGACGATATTATTATGTCGTCTGACGCATGTGACGTCTGGGTGTTAATAGCCTCCTTCGCTGCTGCCATTTGCATCGCTCCCCCCACGAGTGTCTACGAAGGAGAAGGCTAGGCTGTTAACTGTTAAGAACGACGGGGCGTATTAAATTCGGACAGTGAAAAATCAAAATCGTTGCTTTCTTTGCAATCATAACACTATATACACATTACAAGAGAAAAAATCACGACCTATACATGCACTAATACATTAATTCTAACAGTTTCTAGAAATTCTGAAAATATTTTATGAAATTTTCTAAGGACGCCTTGTGCGTGCAATTTTGACGTCATAGCACGTGTCCCTCTGCCCTCCTATCGTAACCACAAACACAGAACACGGACGAGTTGTATTTCATGAATTCTTTACACTCCTGTACGCTTTTCCCGCGATCATTTGAGGTGATGCAAAATTCCCCGTACGAGTAAAAGCCGCCGGTGAGAATAGACGGGAAATTTTCTCGGAATATGCCGTGCGCGCTCGAGAAATACGAGTTGCCCCGATGCACGAATCTCGACGTGAACACCAAGGCGACGGAGGGACGAAAGTTGGAATGCTCGAGTTCGCGGATCATCGCTCGGGCAGGTTCGTAGAAGTCCGAGCGATCCTCGGCACCCGGTTGGTTGAGGAATCCTGCGCGCACCGAGAAAGCGTCGCCGGTGACAAACAACACGAGGGCTCTTGTTCGCCGTACTGTGCCGTCCATGAAGAGACGGTCGTGTCCTACCCCTCCCAGGACGTTGACTCTTTCACCATAGGTTTCACGGATACCTTACAAACAAAGAAAAATTAGATATAAGCTAAAGCAGCATAAGTAATTCACTCTGTGACGAAGGGTCTGCGCTCAAAACGTTAGACCTGCCACACACTATTACGAGGTTGGGAATAGACCTCTTTCATAATGGCGGCCAGTCTAAATATTATTTTATATGCATGCAAATTAGCCTTTCTGGCCTCGTTACAAAGCAAAGATTCTTTGGAATTACAGACGCACGAACGAGGTTAGAAAGGTTAATTTAAATGAATATAAAATAATATTTAATTTCGGTGCCATTATGAAAGAGGTCTATAGCGTGCAGGAAGTATATTCGTAACAATACTTTTACTTTCAGCACAACATGGAGCGGCTAATGGCTTGCGGGAACTCCTTTAGCGGCTGGATTGGGGAAGAGCGCAAGGGGAGTAGAGAGGGACTTGGTTCACCTGCAGCGAGCAAAGATTTACGTCATTTACCGACCTGTTTTTGGGTCGGAGGCGTGTCTGTTCAGTGTTCATTTCAATCGGTGAAGACTAAAAGAGATGACTCAAAAGTACCTTCAAAAAATCAATCCTGATCCTAACCTTGATCCTAACACCGAACCGTAGCTAGCCCTAACCTAACGAAAAATAAACACCAGACAAAGGGTTCTTTCGAGTCATCCTTTTAGCCATAGCCATCCCCATTTCAATCGGTGATAACTATTGCATGTTTTAATATATTCGAAGATGAATTTGTTAAACGATGGTATTAGTTATGGATTAGGTTTTCTTAGATACCAACATATCGCAGAGAGTACGGTGATTTTTATTAGGAAATGAAATCGACATGGCTGCTCCCATATAAACGTCAATCATCTTTCCCAACCAAAATTGTATAAATTATGATAATTAGATTCAAAACTCTGCAGGTGAACCAAGTCCGTCTCTCCTCTGCTCCCCTCGCGCTTTTCCCCAATCCCTCAGACGCTTCCAAATCCCGCAACCATTTGGGGAGACGAATTTGATCCCAAGTCTACTAATATAATAGTAATAGGCAGTGTTCGCCAGTAACGAAGTAAATTTACTTCGTTACTTTACTTAAGTAAAAAAAAATCAGTATTTACTTGTAACGAAGTAAAATTTTTGTAAAATAATTACTTTTTTACTTCCTTACTTTTTGTTTTATCGGCAAAGTAAAAAAAGAAATTCGGAACGCGGAGTTGCGAAATACTCGGTCCACTCTCCATCTGCTGGAGATCTGATTGGCAACTGTTGAGTTGGTATCAATTGTCATTTGTCATGTTGGTTAGTGGTTCGATATAATGTTTTGCCATACTTTTACTTAAGTAAAATTTTCCGACCATACTTTTACTTTTACTTAAGTAAGATTTTCCGGCCATACTTTTACTTTTAATTAAGTAAGATTTTCAGGCCATACTTTTACTTTTACTTAAGTAAGATTTTCAGGCCATACTTTTACTTTTACTTAAGTATAAACTGAGGAGTTACTTTTTACTTTTACTTAAGTACAAAATGTCAGTACTTTGCTGAACACTGATAATAGGTAATACACATGAATCTATGCTAGTCAACACTTACCCGAAGCGATGTGCGCAATCATATCTCTGCTATGGGAAGGGCAAGTACGATGGCCAACTTCACCTCCAGCTCTGGCGGCAAACGAAAGAGTCGTGACCAGTCGCGTGTGTGATAACGTAAATTGCGGACATGAACGGTGTGGTATTGCACGCCTTGCACCTCGGGAAGGCTCACAGCCACGTGGCCATTCTTCTTGTGTACAGGTCCAACGGAGAAGTTCTCCGGCAGATGGTAGATCAGTTTCTCCGTCGTACACCCAAGGAGCTGGCAGTTCTCGGGCAGCTCGTCGTGAAAATGTCGCACGGACTTGATGAGTTGTCGCTCGACACTACGTCTCCTCGGTTTATCTCGTCTCGTCAGCCAGATGTCCTCGTAAGTGAACAACAACACGATGCTTGGTTTCGCGTACAGAGAACCGCAGTATTCCCGCGCGTCGTCGCGTTCGATGACGCACTCCTGGACGAAGACGGTGCTGCAGGTGACGCGCCTGCGTAGCACGGCCGACGCGGCGTGGTACCACAGGCGGTTCACTTGGGCACACGTGTACAGCCCACGTGCCGGTAGATCTTTAAAAATCTGGTAAACTATTTCTGGGATTTGGGTAAACGGCGCAGCAGGACGACACGAGGTAGACATGATCTGCTTGCTTCTGCGCACTGCTGAACTACACATTGTGACGTCATGAAATTAGGCTCGTGCTCCTGAACCATTATGACCTCGTGAAATTGGGCTCGTGCTCCTGAACTCCATTATGACGTCATGAAATTGAGCTCGTGCTGCTGCACACATTGTGACGTCATGGAACTTGTATCTTGCACTGAATACATTGCGCCGACAGGAAATTAAGCTTCTTCTGTCGCTCAGATAATCCCGCACCCAATAACTTTAGTTTTATTATCCATAAGTGTTTTCAGTCTGACACTTTGTGGTACAATTCATTCATCTTATATACAGTTTATCACTATTTCTGTGTTTCAAAATATCAATTTTGTTTTGTCAAAATCATTGACTTTTCCAACTGAGTTTATCCTACAGAAGATGACCTTTAAGGCGATGTTCAGCTAATGTTGCAGGTGGCGATTTTTAATGTTGAATAAACTAAGTGTGAAGTTGATCGTCTGCCACTTTACACGAATTTTTTTAACGATTTGTGATGTAAATGTGTTGCAACGTCATTTACATTAAAGTGCATATAACGTCTGTGGGGATTTAACATATTTGTAATCTATGGATTCTCCTGAGATAAATTGTAATATATCTTGTCAGCTGAAAATTTCATCTTCATAGACTTTTTTGCTGTTAAAGTTGACGGAAATGACGTCATAGCGGGCATCTGTCTATATGAAAACCTCTTTACAGATTCCCGCTATGACGTCATTTCCGTCAACTTTAACAGCAAAAAAGTCTATGAAGATGAAATTTTCAGCTGACAAGATATATTACAATTTATCTCAGGAGAATCCATAGATTACAAATATGTTAAATCCCCCATAGACGTTATAGGCACTTTAAAGGACATTGGCAACAAAAATTAAGTTTGTCGAATATGAAAGAACTCGTAAAATGATAGACTAACACCTTTTACAACTTTCCCGTAATATTTCAGTTTGTTTGATAAGTAAATGAGATGGTCTCTGACGTCAGGTGTGGGGTGGAGAATTTTCACTCATTAAAATATTAGTTCCATCTTCAAGTTTGTTCCATAAATTTACTTGAAAATGTGCGTATAATAACTCCTCGTGATAATGAACGTTGTAAACTTAGTAATCGCCAAGATATAAGACATTTTTTAATGAGTGAAAATTCTCTACCCTGCACCTGACGTCGTCAGCGACCATTTTATTTACATATCAAACAAACTGAAATATTTCAAAAACGAAGTAAAATAGCGAAAAGGTGTTACTTTATCAATTTACGAGTTATTTCATATTAGACAAACTTAATTTTTGTTGCCAATGTACTTTAAAAATCACCCTGTGTTTAACATACATCAGCTTTACATCCGGCGATGGTTGCCGATCAAACAACACTGTGGTACTTTTCTCCTCCTTCTTAGCCTGCAATGCTTACCGGCGAACTCCCGGAGCTATTTACCCACCGACGACGTCACGTGTTTCCTGCACCGCTGACCATGTCTACGCAGAATGCGTGATGCAAAAACTTGACGATATCGCTGGCTCGTTTTAGTGACAGGTTCTTTGTTTTTTTCACCAAATCCTCTGCAGAGCTATATAGAGAAAAATCAGGTCTTGTTGTCAGGAGGATGCAAAAAGGGGCTTGGGGATTGGGACGGGATCACTGATTTCAGTCATCCGCGGGGAACCAATTGAAGCCTGCCACTTGGATAAATTGGGAGGCAATTTTAAATTTCATATTAAAGCAATCATTTTGATCTTTTACGCAGTAGAAAATGGTCCAAGTAACAATAGAACAACAGGCTTAATCGCCAAATAGTGAAAAAGAAACGCAAAAATTGTAGAATTTACGATTCCTTGTTTTGGGCCGCAAGGTTCTCGAATTGCAGAAAAAGGCCTAGAACCAGGGTTGCTAGATTGGCTTTTTCGAAGCCAAATTTCTCGAATTTGGCTTTTTGTTGGAAAAAAGTTTTGGCCTTTTTGCCTTTTTTTGGCTTTTTAAATTATTCAAAGGAAGTTTCTAAAAATACGTGTGTACGAAGTTAAGTATTGTTGCACGAGCTTGCTTGAGAAAGAGGATCATCCAGTTTTATTTCTGGCCAATCAGGATGCATAATTTTTAACCAATCACGAAGTCGAGAATGCGACCAATGAAAACCCTTAGGCTATACTTGTCTTCGCAGAGGTCCGGCCAGGTGCCCGGCATATAAATTTGAGCATTTGAGTTACCAGACTTGTAGTTGTGGTTGTGACTCACAAATTGCGAGTTGTGCCTTGGAATATTTGTTGGCTCTTTGGCTTTTTTTTTGGCTTAATTACCAAAACATTGAGTAAGTTTGGCTTTTTTTGGCTTTTTCTCAATCGTAATTATTTGGCCTATTTTGGCTTTGAGCATGCGCAGCAGTCTAGCAACCCTGCCTAGAACCTAGAAGTTTCCCCCCCAATTTCCCCAAAATGGAGGCGTCCAATTGGTTCCCAAATTCAGACCACATTTGTTTTGTTGTTGTTGTTGTTGTTTACTCTTACCCACAAGATATGTGCTTAGCGCCGTAAAGCTATTGTATAGCATCTCACCTGTTAACGATATCCTGTAGCGTTCTATTATGGTAACACAAACTCACAGCAGTGATGTAACTCGTTCTTGGAATTGAGGTCAGAAATTTCACTACCTGCAGTTGAAATAATAATAGAGTGCCTGTTTGGTTATAGAACACCAAGAAATACGTACCACAAAATGTCATTTAAAGGGATACCCCAGCCAAAATACAAGTGTAGTTCAGATGAAAGATCTTACTGACTTTAGTTTATTTCCAAAGTTTCAGCACGCAAGTTGAAGTTGGAAAGATTGTCCAATTTCGACGCCATATTTGTTTCTCAAATATGACGTCACTGAGTGCTTCTCTCTACTTTGCCGTATGAGGAACTAAATAATTTCTTTCGAATAGTTTCTCCTCCAAAGAGCACTCACAACAGCTATCACTATGTGATCTCCATCAAAACAACTCAAGCACTCAACGACGTCATATTTTCAAAACAAATATGGCGTAAAATTTTCAACTTCAACTAGCCATATCTTCTTAACTAAATTGATAGGAATGCTGAAACTTCGGGAATAAACTAAAGTCAGTAAGATCTTTCATCTGAACTACATTTGTATTTTGGCTCCATCCCAAATTCGAATCTCTATTTAAATAATAGAATACGTTTGCGCGGGTCTCTATTTAAATAATAGAATATGTTTGCCCGGGTCTCTATAACGTTATCGAAACCCGAGTGACGTAATAAAAACACGAGAGAAGTGTAGGGAGAAGCACGAGCCGCCGAGGCGAGTGCTTTCCCAACTTCTCGAGTGTTTTTATTACTTCACGAGGGTTTCGATCACGTTATAGAGACCCAAGCAAACGTATTCTATTATTTTTATAAAATAATTCAGAAACATTTGCTTATACTTTGGATAATTACGATATATATATAACGCTTTTGATTTTGATACGTCAGTCACAGCGTGCGTAGAGTAAAATTATTTTATAATGCACAACACAGAAGAATATCTTTTATCTGGAGGTTCTACAAAATGGACCCGTTCACTAGTCGTGGGTTCAATCAGGAACCTCACGCTCAATTCTCGGACCCGCGTTGGGGAGTCAGAAGTCAACCCCCCCCCCCCCCCCCCAAAAAAAAACACTGGTATGAAATCCTGTAATAAATCCATCAGTGATAGTATTACCTGCTCTTTTTCGTTACTCAAAGGTAACGGATAGATTATGGCGGCATTTTTCTTGGCTTCAACATGTGCTAAAGACGCCAGGACATTCGATGTACCCTCTGCAAGACATATATAGCGACGATTTAGAGAGATAAGCGGACTTCCATGAAACATCACATACAAGTAAGACAAACACAACGTTTACACAACAAATCATGTGGTATAAAACTTGTTGTGCTGCGTAGACAGTGTAGAAATACAAATCAAATGTCTTAAAAGGTTGGTGTAATGCCGGAAAAACGTGTAAGTAGTCTAACGTTTCGAGCGAAGGCCCTTCGCCGTGAGTGGAAGTGACCGCTTTTTGGCTGAAATGTTCGTTATTTCATAGTCTATTATGTCTTAAATAACTTTCGTTTTGTTTACCTTGTGAGTCGCTGAACAACACTTTGACGTGCGTCTGGGCCAAGCATGCCAGAACTCGGTCAAAGTGTTTCGTTCTAACTCTGTAAAAATAAAAAAGAAAGACAAGTCGTTTCACAAAAATATTTTAAAAACAAACATTTTGAGGTGTTTTGTGATTGGTTAAAAGCCATTACTATAACGTGTTAGAAACACGGAAATTTTCCCGCCTTTTTGAAGTCAACCGAAAGGATGCTGAATTGTTTTTGAAAAGCTTAGAAATGTCAAATTCTCAATTTTAAGATGGCTCGATTAGTCTAAATCATGAGAATTTTAGTTCATTGTATAGCTCTAGCGGTGGTCTTGATTATTGAAACGTTTCACACTTGCAGCATTTGTATATCTAAAGAAATTGTGTTTATGATAAGCGGCAGATGTTATGTAAATTATTTTTCTGGATTTATTGGAAACACGATTTATCCACTCAGGTAAACTTTGAGGGTATAAAACTTTTCAGTAAACAAGACCACCCCTAGAGCTATGCAATGAACCACGACGAAGCTCACATCTGCATACATTTTTATACGGGAAAATGCAATTACTCATGATTTAGACCATCGAGCCACCTTAAAGACAACATTAATGTATTTCTTGTCTAACAAATTGCTTTTGCTCTCGCAATTCAGTCGTATTTGAGGGATTTTTGCGTGAGAAAGGGTAATTTCATTTTCATGATAGACGAACCTGTGTTACATATTTCAAAATGTGATTTTTAAAGTGCCTATGAATCGAAAATTAAGTTTGTCTTATTCCGAAAAATGATTAAAGGTTAAAGAATCGTAATTTAGAGTTTTTTCATATCTCACGTCGTTCTTGAAATATTTGCACAGTACAACACTTCGTGACACCTGACATGATACATTGGAATAGCGATCCCATATTAATTTACTATTTCTAATTTCTTCATTTTCTAAATGTATAGAAACATCTTGACGTCATAGGATACTTCATTTGTATATCACAAAAGTCTAAATATTTCAAGAACGACGTGAGATATGAAAGAGCTCTAAATTACCATTCCTCGTGGTTTTAGGAGTTCGAAAGACAAACACTTCAAAACAAAACACTTTTCCGCGTGTTCCATACAGTTATAGAAACACTCGTGAAAGTTTTGGGAGAGCTCGAAAACGGAGTGGAAACACTCGCCCTAATTCGTGCTCGTGTTCCCACGGCAATTTCTCGTTTTCCCAAACTTCCTTCGTGTTCCCAAGCTTCCCTTGTGTTACAAAATTTCCCTCATGTTCCCAAACATCCCTCGTGTTCCCAAACTTCCCTCGTGTCCCCAAACTTCCCTCGTGCCCCCAAACTTCCCATTGTGTCCCCAAACTTCCACTCGTGTCTCCAAACTTCCCACGTGTCCCCAAACTTCCACTCGTGTTCCCAAACTTCTACTCGTGTTATTATAAGTGTATGGAAACACGGAAAATGTTTTCTAATTCTTAAATCTACCAATCTCGCGTAATTGCATCTTATTCACTACAAGAACCTGTGTCTGCATGTAATTGAAGACAGGTCGTACGTCGCACGAACGAAGATAAGTCGGTGGGATCAGTCGCACTGTGTAAACCAACCCTTCCAGCTATACAATGACTTACTCTGGTTTACTCTCTCCTTGTTTCACGCGATCTTTCTCAATCACAAGACAAGGACGGTCGTAGAGATCGCACAGCTCTCGCACACGCTCTGTCAGTTTAGTCATGTTCGTGGGATTAGAAATATCTGAATTAGGAGCAGAAATATTACAAACGAAATCGATAAAACTTGTACGATATAGTAATTGATCTCTGATGTTTATATTTCTAGTAGAAAACCTGAGAATTGTTTTCGCTCCACACCCATGCGGTTGCTCACGATGTAATCACACCCAGTGATCTGGGAAACGATGGCTTTTATATTGTGTTTGCGTCGCAGGAAGGACACGATCTGAGAGAGAGAAAAAACACTCTTAACAGTATATACAGGTTGGACCTATACTGAAATATATATATTCTATAAGCATTTATGGTGAAGGAAAATTTCGAGTGTTGGAATATATACATTTTAAGACCAAACCGAGACCAGTTGCGAAAAATGCAACATCAAGGCCTTCCGGCTGGAATTGAACCCGCGAACCTGCGATGTTAGTGCCGTAGCTCAGTGATCAAAGCACTGCACTAGCATCGTAGGGTCGCGGGTTTCTCCGGACCCAGTAGACATTCTCAGTTCTTCTTTTAGCCCCGGGCCCTGACCTGGCAGTTTGAGACTTCTCTGGAACCGACTAAAATCGTTAACTTGTTCTTGTCTCTCTGTGCGGCCTGAAAGAAAAAAGAACAAGTGAAAGTTGATTTCGAAGTCAGTAAACCAAGTTTTAAAGCATTAGTAAGGAAAAATAGCGAGATCCTCTCATCTTGAAATAAGATAACAACTAATTGTCAAATGCATTTGAAATATCGATAATCATTTCTCCTGAACCAAACATACCCAGTGGCGTAGCTAGTCCCGCGCGCCTAGAGCTTGGGCCAGGCCCTTACGTCATGAAGGCCCTAGTAAAATGTATTTTGGCAAGCATTGCATGCGTGGCAAAAGGACGATATTTTATTGATCATCCCGATGATATTTGCCCGATGATATTTCAAATATGTTTTTATTTATTTGTAATTTATCGGAAAAGAACACCATACCAATCCTGTCTTCACATACCCATTAAATCCTGAGTCTGGACCAATGGACCATCCTTCCTGACTAAAACTATCATTACATATATATAAAACAATAACCATCTAGTGTTCTTTGTTTAAAGTGCCTATATCACTTGTGGGATCTTTACATATTTATAGTAATTGGAACATTCTAAGAAGATTTGTACTATATCTTCTCAGGCGAAAATTTCATCTTCATGGACTTTTTTGCAGTTAAAGTTACCGGATATGACATCAAAGGAGGAATTGCAAATCAGTTTTCTTTTGTTTCTTGCTTCAAAAATTCCTCCTTTGATGTCATATCCGGTAACTTTAACTGCAAAAAAGTCCATGAAGATGAAATTTTCGCCTGAGAAGATATATTACAAATCTTCTTAGAATGTTCCAATTACTATAAATATGTAAAGATCCCACAGGTGATATAGGCACTTTAATGTTCTATATATAACTCTGACTCCCATGTTCCCTGCTTTTTGGCACTAATTAAAGAACAAAGTTTGTTCAACCGAATATTTTTATCATGTCATCATTTTTTGCGAACTGTGAAATCAAATATTCTGCTTTCTCAAAATTCTGTATTTGCCATTTCAGAGACTCTAGAGTTTCAAAATTTTCCGGGGCATCTCTTGCACGGCGAAATCAAAGTTTTGGAAGTGGTGCCCTGGTAACTGAGTACGGCTGGCTACACCACCCTACCCTAATCGTAACTCAATAGTTTCAGGCGTTTCTTGCAAATGACTCCAGAAACTTTTAGTACTCTCTTCTTTTTTCCGCAGTCCACACTACTCCACTGGCCGCCATGTTTAATTCATCATGTGATTTAAGGTAAGTCTGTCATTGGTTGTTCCAAAGCCGCGCAACTTTTGTGACAAAGTGCAAATGTATGCAATAGCATGCGAAAAAATCAAACTTGTTTGATCAGCGAGATTTTTATTGCATGCAATAAAAATTCCTCGAGAGGCTACCACACGCGGTGCAATCACATGATCGCACAGGTGTGCAACCTCGTACCCAGGCTTTTCTCCCACCTCGCCGAGGCGGGTGAAAAACCTGGGTACGAGGTTGACAGGTGTGTGGCGGCCTATAGAACTAACAAACTAACAAAAATGACCACACACCGTTAACGCAGGACTTGTGGTGTCGGAAGCCTTCTCTGTTGCGCGTTTATTATCAGGTGTACCAACAGTTCTCGTCCTCTCCAAAGACGCGGATGATCCAGATGTTGTCTGGCGAGACACAGTCGTATAAGTCGTCGTCTCCGTGACGGAGAAAGAAGAACAGTTTGTCGTAAGAGGTGGATACAATGGAGACGACCTCATTGTTTTTTCTCCAGTCTCGCTTTTACAAGATCCTGCAGATCCAACCATGTTTTGATGATGCGAATTAAATAATTTAGGCTTTGAGTAAGCAAGTGCTTCTTTTTGAATTCCATTCGCCGTCGACGAAGGTTCTTCATTTGACTTCGCTTTTGCGTTCGAAACCTGGACAGCATTTCCTCTATTTGGAAATGTTACAGTACTATCGGTAGCTCCACCCGCGGAACTCTTACTTGGCAAAAATACTTCAGCGTTGCCTCTTTGATGAAGATCAACCACATCAAACGAGTCGAAACATTTATCTCGGATGCTTGAATTAGGTTTTGCGTAACTCGCATTGGTCGTGGAAGGCGCGTTTCCCGACATACAACGCTGATTCGTCCTCTCCGGTTTACTGGTACCATCCGGAAGTGTTCGTCGTTGGTCGGATTTCCCCGCCAAGGGTTTCGTCCTTGCTGCATCGCTAAGGCGATTTGCGTTTGAAGTACAACCATGATTAACTCCTGTTGTTGAAAAACTTGGGATTTCCTTCATGTCCATCATAAACGATTCGTCCGAGCTCGGAAGTGTTCGTCGTTGGTCGGATTTCTCCGCCAAGGGTTTCGTCCTTGCTGCATCGCTAAGGCGATTTGCGTTTGAAGCACAACCATGATTAACTCCTGTTGTTGAAAAACTTGGGATTTCCTGCATGTCCATCATAAACGATTCGTCGGAGCTCGGAAGTATTCGTCGTTGGTCGGATTTCTCCGCCAAGGGTTTCGTCCTTGCTGCATCGCTAAGGCGATTTGCGTTTGAAGTACAAACATGATTAACTCCTGTTGTTGAAAAACTTGGTATTTCGTTCATGTCCATCATAAACGACTCATCCGAGTCTTCTAAAGCGGCAAGAATCTCATCCAGTTCCTCATCACGCACACATCCAGCTTGAGTTTCCATTTCCCCTTTATTGACGACGGAATCCGCACGCTTCGATATCTCTCCGACTGGCCGCTTGAACACTCCGTCTCCAGTTTCGAATAACGGCCGGCGAAGATTCCCAGAAATTGTCGAGCGTTCACCAGAGACGCGTTCCGGATGCGATTTCTCGGTGACCACGCGCGTTCCTCGAGAACTCGACGTAATTCCAGGCGATTTCCTAGAATTCTCAGCTTGTTTCTCGGGCGTCTCTTTCGAAGCGTCGGGACTCGAGAAATAACTTTCTGGTAATAAAATGCGTCTCTTCCCCAGTCGATTTCTCCGAACCACCACCTGACTTTCGTCGGGGGAGACCGACGTGTCTAATTGAACCGGATCCTCTTCGGAAACGTCACCACCGCCGTCGCTTTCACAGGAGTCCTCGACTCTCTCCGACATGTGCGACTCGTGCTCATCGTGGGAACTGGAGCTAGACCGCTGACCGTGGGAATCGTTGTATACCATCTTGTAGCAGTTCCTGGCACGATGGAGCGCGGGCGTGAGAAAACGAAGCTGTTCGCGGTGTGGAGTTAAAAGAGATTTCCGATAGATGTCCATCATGTCAACAGGTTGTTTTTTGTTGTGGTGCCGTTGCGTAGTGATGGGACTTCTCTGTGTCAACTGCGAGCGATCATCGATGAAACTTTCTTCGTAGTCGTCGTTTGCGACCTCCTCTGCACCAGACGACTCGCCGTCCGACCCGTCGACGTCATCGGATACTTCTGCCTCCTGTTCCAAGAACTCGCTGACAAAGGGACGTTTTTTCTAAAAACATAATAAAGAAAGGACAGTAATCCAACACAACGTGGGTTTTACTGCAATATGTACAACAGGGGCCGGTTAAAATAAAAGGCTTTTAAGTATAATATTTAGAAATGTTAATAGTTTTACGCTACTCTTGTACTCGAGAAATAACGTTTTCATTCTCGTATTTTATACTTCTGGACGCCGTCATTTTAGAGTTTGCTCGGAGGCTCAAACTCGATGTTCAGCGGTGGATTTCTTTTCAATTTTGACGTCATTGAGTGTTTGTCTTTTGTTCCTTGCACTCAATGACGTCAAAATTGAAAATAAATTCCTGCTGGACATCAAGTTTGAGCCGTCCTTCAAACTCGAGAATGACACAAAATGGCAGCATCCAGAAGTATAAAATACAATAATAAAATATTTCTAAACATACTTAAAGGCCTTTTATTTAAAACAATTTGACAATACGTACCTGAGGCTCACGCTTTTTCAATCTATTGGCAAATGGTTTTCTTTTATGGTGGACTGGGGAGAAAAACAAACACATTCAAAACACACATTCCCCATAGCCGTTTGGCTATGGGGATTAAAATGGCTAAAAATCGGTAACATAATAATAATAATAATAATAATAATAATGCGCACATGTTATTCACATTTGTGTTTTCATTTCATGAAGGCAAAGATATATAACATTATCTGGTAAGTCATTATGCACTTGTGACGAAATTCTATACATTTGCATATCAAACAACTTTTATTATTATGATGATGATGATGATGTTATTATTATAATTATGATGATGAAATTATTATTATGATGATGATGATAATAATAATGATACATGGATCATCGTCAAGCTCGTATCCTCAGTAAAAAAAAATATATATATATATATATGAGACGTTTATATATGAGACGTTTACTGTTAGCATTATGCATCGCTCACTGCTCGCAGTTTGAGCACTCTGGTGACTCCACAATGCAATCCAACAATGTGTAGCCGTACATAGTGGGTCCCAAGTCCACAGTTACCATAAAGCCATATGGTGATAGCCGGTAGGGCACATTGTATACTTTCGTATATATTACGCTCACCGCTCATGTGGTTTGAGCACTCTCATGGATTGGGCGGAGAGTCTCTCTCAATGAGACGTTTACTGTTAGCATTATGCATCGCTCACTGCTCGCAGTTTGAGCACTCTGGTGACTCCACAATGCAATCCAACAATGTGTAGCCGTACATAGTGGGTCCCAAGTCCACAGTTACCATAAAGCCATATGGTGATAGCCGGTAGGGCACATTGTATACTTTCGTATATATTACGCTCACCGCTCATGTGGTTTGAGCACTCTCATGGATTGGGCGGAGAGTCTCTCTCAATGAGACGTTTACTGTTAGCATTATGCATCGCTCACTGCTCGCAGTTTGAGCACTCTGGTGACTCCACAATGCAATCCAACAATGTGTAGCCGTACATAGTGGGTCCCAAGTCCACAGTTACCATAAAGCCATATGGTGATAGCCGGTAGGGCACATTGTATACTTTCGTATATATTACGCTCACCGCTCATGTGGTTTGAGCACTCTCATGGATTGGGCGGAGAGTCTCTCTCAATGAGACGTTTACTGTTAGCATTATGCATCGCTCACTGCTCGCAGTTTGAGCACTCTGGTGACTCCACAATGCAATCCAACAATGTGTAGCCGTACATAGTGGGTCCCAAGTCCACAGTTACCATAAAGCCATATGGTGATAGCCGGTAGGGCACATTGTATACTTTCGTATATATTACGCTCACCGCTCATGTGGTTTGAGCACTCTCATGGATTGGGCGGAGAGTCTCTCTCAATGAGACGTTTACTGTTAGCATTATGCATCGCTCACTGCTCGCAGTTTGAGCACTCTGGTGACTCCACAATGCAATCCAACAATGTGTAGCCGTACATAGTGGGTCCCAAGTCCACAGTTACCATAAAGCCATATGGTGATAGCCGGTAGGGCACATTGTATACTTTCGTATATATTACGCTCACCGCTCATGTGGTTTGAGCACTCTCATGGATTGGGCGGAGAGTCTCTCTCAATGAGACGTTTACTGTTAGCATTATGCATCGCTCACTGCTCGCAGTTTGAGCACTCTGGTGACTCCACAATGCAATCCAACAATGTGTAGCCGTACATAGTGGGTCCCAAGTCCACAGTTACCATAAAGCCATATGGTGATAGCCGGTAGGGCACATTGTATACTTTCGTATATATATATATATATATATATATAACAATAATAATAACTTTATTTAGTGGGGTAAACCGTGATCAACAACTTTTTGATACCGATTTTGCAAACTTATGCATGCAACTCATTAATAACACTCCCTCATTAATCAGTGAGGACTCTGCCAATGTCATCTGTCCATCTTCACCCCCCCCCCCCCCTCAATATTTTGGAAAGTGTCCGGCACCATGCAATACTCACGTGCTTCTCCTTCTTCGAACTCCTCGTCACTATCCGTCCATCGTCGTTTAACTTGGTGATCAAGATCTCGAAAACAGTTTCGTGTACTGAACTTTCCGTTGAAAACCAAACTCTTGTCTCCTTCCAATCCACAACGTCCCTCATCTTGTTCCTCTTCACCTTCATTCCCACTTTCCTCCTCACTTTCCACCACTTTTGTTCGAAAAACCTTCTTTTGTAGTTTCTTTATTCGATTAATAAACGACGACACATCTTTCTCAAAGTCAGTGGGCTCGTCCTTCTTGGGCACGTGTTCGTGATCGTCCAGGCAACCTTGGCGTCCGTTGGGCCGGTCGTGATCCACGTGCGAAGGGCGTGGCGAGAGAATGGTCGAGCACGAATGCTTTTTGGAGGTTGCTTCAGGACTTTCTAAGAGAGGTTCAGCGTTTCGTGTGCGAGAGTCAGAGTTTTCTAAGTGAGGTTTAGGGCTTCTAAAGTGAGAGTCACGGTCGCTGGGGTGAGGGTCAGGACTTTTAGTGTGACTAGCGCTCGGGCTTTTGGAGTGAGGTTCGAAGCTTTTGGATTGATGTTCAGGACTTTTGAAGCTTTTCAAGTGAGGTATAGGGATTGTAAACTGAGAATGGTTGTTTTTGGGATGAGCGTCGGGATTTTTACTGTGACTGCTTGAGCTTTTCGAGTGAGGTTCGAAGCTTTTGGATTGATGTTCAGGACTTTTGGATTGAGGTTCAAAGCTTTCGAAGTGAGGTTTAGGGATTGTAAACTGAGAATCAAAGTTTTTGGGATGAGCGTCAGGATTTTTAGTGTGACCGCTTGGGCTTTTTGGCTGAGGTTCGAAGCTTTTGGATTGATGTTCAGCACTTTTGAAGTGACAATTCGGGATTTTGGAGTGAGGGTTTGGACTTTTGAATTGAGGTTCAAAGGTTTTGCAGTGAGGGTTTGGGCTTTTGGATCGATGTTCAGGGCTTTTGGAGTGAAGCTCAGCGCTCTTTGAGTAAGGCTCGTGTGTTTTGACTTTTTCATCGTTACAATTCCCTTGGCTCACTTCAATACCTTCACTCGAAGTCTTCTGTCTAAATTTTAATTTCAGCATTTTTCTTTGTATTGGACCACTGGTCAGTACAGCGTTCTCGGATTTCTTAGAATTCTGCTCTTTCATGGAAAACGACGAAGTTCCTATGGATTCCACATTTCTCAACTTATTCTCCTCGTTTTTCCTGGAAATAAAACGAGACTTGTTTAGATATCCTCTTTGGGGACTGGGTGGAACGACGTCAGGGTCGTCATCAGTGATACTGTGCAGCGGACTGCCATACCCAGAACCACGTGCTTGTGACGTCACATACCCTGCGGCACCAAAAGAGAAAGATCGGATTGTCGTCAACGAGTAGTCTATCGCAGGGATTTGTTGTTTTGTCTGGACGTGTTTCTTTATCGCGTTAGTATTATCTTGTTCGTCAATTACTTCGTTGCTTTGTGAAGCCGTTGCGCCAACGCTAACTACCCTTCTATTATTAGAATCTTCAGTAGTTACAGAGTTAAGAGCCTTCGTTGCTAATAATCTTTCATTAAGTGCGTTTCCGCGGACAAAAGACCTACGGGAATCACTCTCTCTATCAGTTCGGCCAACATAGGTACTATTTGGAACAACTCCTTCAGCTGTAGCACCATTGCCTGTGAAAGCCTTAAGCGCTTGCACCTTCCTGCCGCTCAAGTTTTCGCTGTTGGATGGACTACTGCTTGATATAACTCGACGAGCAGTTACTTTATTGTCAGTAGGTTCCGTGACTGAATCGACTTGTTCGTTGGTCGAGTTCTTGCTGGCAGTACCATCGGTTCCTTGCACACTGTCGTTGCTTTTGTTCGTTCTTGTAAACGCATTCACGGTACCCATTCTATTTAACGCAACCTTTCTGTCAATAACACTTTTCGTTTTATCTGTTCCTTCTGCCTTTGCTTTCTTACCATTAAAACTCTCGACGTTGTCAACAGTGTCACTAAGTTTATCTTTGCCGTTAACACCTTTTACTGCATAAATTGTTTTGCGAGTGGGGTCTTCGCGAGCGACGACAGCCATCTTTCTGTCGGTTTTGCTACCAAAACTATCATCGAACAAGCTGGGAGTTCGGAAATCGTCGAAAAACGATTCACCGAACTCCTCGTCAAAGTCAAACTCTATCTTATCGTCCACTTTCTGTGGAGTTGCGGCATCGCAGACCAAACCAGATCCGAACACCACTGACCTACAGGCTTCTGGCTTGCTCTTCTCGGTCATCGACTCCACGTCTTCGTCTCCAGTTACAATCTTTCCTATATCCTTTGGACTTGGTTCACTGTTAGGACTCTCGCACTCTTCGAAGCTTCTTTTAAAGGTAGCTTCTGGTAGAACAGTCTTGTCAGAATCCGGATGAAATTCTTCGACGTACCCTTCATCAGATTCTCTAGCTTTCTCTGAAACTGCAGCCTCGCACAAATGCCCTTCCCCTTCATCGGTCGTTTCGTCGTCGGATCCCACATCGAAAAGCCCACCTTTACCAAAAGCCCGATTTTTCAGAGGATCGGCTTTAAGGCCGAGAAGACTCCTACCTGCTGGCTTGCTGGTTTTAGGAGTTTCTGCTGCGGTCAGGTCCTCGGCTTCGTTCGAAGTCTCCTTGTCATAATCTATTGGAGGAGAGTTGACCACGAGGGAGCATTCACCGGTGTTTAGCGCGCTAAGTTCGTGTAAGGTTGCCAAAGAAGGTGCGTCTGGCAATACTTCGGCTGTCGCTCGACATTCGTCGGACTTCCGACGACGTCGTGGTCGTTGAGAGCACGGGATGTCTAGTAATTTTGAAAGGTCTCGTTCGGAGTCCGAATCGTTGGAGTCAACATGGCCCCCAGACCCTAGTTCCTTTTGCATCGAGGCGGACTTCTTGCCTGAAGACGTCACCTCCAACCTTGTGCTCAAAATCGGAGCATCTTCAAAATCATCATCCCACTCAAAATCCATAGATTTTCTCTTTTTCCTGGGCCTTTTCCCTTTGGAACACGACTCGGATAGTTTTTTCGTAGCAGCGTTCTTACTCCCTATAGACGACTCTCCGTAATCCGATTCCTTGGGATCCCTTATCTTTCCCTCAACCTCCTTACGCGTACACCTTTCACCCTGGTCGTCCTCGTTATCGCTGATCACTGCTCTATTTTTTCTTTTCTTCCCATTTTCGTTTACTTGTTCGTCCTCGTGCTCTTTGGCTCCTGTCTCAACGGGACATTCACTAGGACCAGCCCTCTTTTTCTTGGGTTTTTTCCCTTTGGAACACGACTCGGACAGTTTCTTCGCAGAGTTCTCACTCCCTACAGACGACTCTCCGTAATCCGATTCCTTGGGATCCCTTATCTTCCTCTCAACCTCCTCACGCGTACACCTTTTACCCTGGTCGTCCTCATTATCGCTGATCACCACTCTATTTTTTCTTTTCTTCCCATTTTGGTTGACTTGTCCGTCCTCATGCTCTTTGATTCCAGTCTCAACGGTACATTCACTAGGACCAGCCCCCTGTTGCGGTTCACACACGTTCTCCTCACCAGGCCCCACGATATCCTCGTTGTTTAAAAAGGACTGCATCTCCAGACCGTATATGTCATCGTTCTCCTCGCAGTCGCGACGGAAGTCACAGAATTCCATGATTTCCGTGAAATGTCGGGCCCTCTTGGAATGATCAACGAAGGAAACAGGTTGCAGCGCGGTTTGCCACGCCGTCCACTCGGTGAGCGAAAGCGCATGCTCGGGTTGCCGCTGATCGCTAGATCTACGGCTCATAGTGACGGCTGACCTCGATGGTGTGAACCCTGCCTCGTGATCAGGCAGTTTGAAGTTCTCGTTCCAATAACGAAGCTCTTGAGGCGAGAGAAAGCCGTCGTCCTTTGTGGCGGTTTTACACAACAGCTTCGTGATGTCGCCATCGGCGTTTTTCCTCCCAGACTTGCTGGCTTTACTACGAAGAGAGAAAATACAAAAGCTGTTGCTACAACTTGGCAGAGAAAAATGCCAAGGGAACATCATTAAGACTACGAGTAATCAAAGATTCAGTATAAGTGCGTTCAAAGTATGTGTGTTGAAGAGGTGAATGGGGATGTATTTTCAGTGGGGATTCTGACAAATGTCAGACCTACCAAAAAGTTGGTCGGCCATTAGCTGGCATTGGGTAGAGTTCAACCGATAAAACATTCACTGTAAACAGTCCCAACCCAAGCACATGTGTACAGTTAGTGTGAACCAGGCCAGCTTTGCCATATGCTGGAATCGTTTCAGGTTATATTACATGATCGATCGCGATGACCGCGTGCCACAATAACCATCGGCCATTAGGCGTTCTTGTTCGGTAAATAGCCGATTTCGGACCATTAAGGTGTCGTTTTCCTTCGCCAAACGCAATAAAAAATCAACGTGCAAAAAATAAAAAACTATCAAGTGTTTAAGTACCTTTTCTTGGGGGTCTTTTTGGCAACAGTTATGAACAACTTTTGGCAAACAGGATTCAGATTCTTCGGCACCATTCTGGGATTCTCGAGGTAGAGATCGAGAGTTCTGGCAGCCTGTAAAATGGTCTTGTGAATGCTCGACTTGTTGCGTTGACACCTTTGGTAGACCTGTAAGGTTACATGGAAAGTAGGCAGAGAAACAAGCAGGGAGATAGTAGCCAAAGTACGGTAGGGGTACATATTGAATACTCTAAAAGGTTGGTGTACTGCCGAAATAGTGAGGTCTAACGTTTCGAGCGAAGGCCCTTCATCAGAGAGCGAGACGAAAAATGAGTGAAACTGAAATTCACAAAATTGTGAAACTTTTAAAATACAAGTCAAATCCAAGCGTGAAAAACAACTATATAATCCACTGAAAGTAAACGGTACATTGCAACGAACTTTATTGGAGTCAAGCATCGACTTAAGAAAACAGGGGAGCTTGGATTTACAAGTAAAACAACATAACAACTTAAAGTGCCCCTGGCATCAAAATTTTTTATTGTCTTATTTGGAAGAACTTTTAAAATGATAAAGTAACTTCTTTTGAAGATTTTCGTTTCTTCGCTTTCTTTTTGAGATATATCAGTTTGTTTGATATGCAAATGTCCGGAATTTACGTCACACATCAAATAAAAAACACTAAAGTGTGAATAACACATGTGCGTGTTTCTCCCACAACACCAAACTTCTTGATTTTAAAGGATTTCGTTCGAGAATGAAACACACATTTCTCAAATATGTCATTATGCATGTGTGACGTAAATTCCGTACATTTGCACATCAAACAAACTGATATATCTCAAAAAGAAAGCGAAGAAACGAAAATCTTCAAAAGAAGTTACTTTATCAATTTAAAAGTTCTTCCAAATAAGACAATAAAAAATTTTGATGTCAGAGGCACTTTAAGTGTTTCCCGCTGGCGTGTCCACCAGTCAGGTACAAGTAACTTTGGCCTGAATTTAGGAAAAATGCCCTCCTCATTAGCCAATTATATTCGAATAATTTTGCCCTCTATATGATTAGCCAAAAAATATAATATAAGCAATTTAAAGTGTCCTCGTCTATAGGAATTAAAGGACATTGGCAACAAAAATTAAGTTTGTCTAATATGAAAGAACTCGTAAAATGATAGAGTAACACCTTTTACAACTTTTCCGTATTTTACTTCGCTTTTGAAATATTTCAGTTTGTTCGATATGTAAATTATGAGATTGTCTCTGACGTCAGGCGCTGGGTAGAGAATTTTCACTCATTAAAAATGTCTTATATCTCAGCGGTGATTGCTTAGTTCACGAGGAGTTATTATACGCACATTTTCACGTAAATTTGTGTAACAAACTTGAAGATGTAACTAATATTCTAATGTGTGAAAACTCTCTACCCGGCACCTAAACTTTTTAAAAAGAAACTTTTTGAAGACGTTTTTAATGATATGATTTCCTCTTATAATTATTTTCATATGTATATGTGTATGTGTATGTGTATATATTTAACTTATTATATAGATTTTACCATAGACATTTGTATTTAGATTTTAATTCAGTTTGAGGGCCACAAGATTATCACCTGAGTTGTGTTACGTGCTACCATTTTTAAATAAAGTTTCATTCATTCATTCATTCATTCACCTGACGATCTCATTTACATATCAAACAAACTAAAATATTTCAAAAACGAAGTAAAATACGGAAAAGTTGTAAAAGGTATTACTCTATCATTTTACGAGTTCTTTCATATTAGACAAACTTAATTTTTGTTGCCAATGTACTTTAACCCATATCAACTACCAACCTGTTCCTCCTTTCCCTCCGTCACAAGTATAACGATGCGCCCATCTCGTTTCCTCCCCGTTCGTCCCATTCTTTGAACCAAGCGTATGGGCGAAGCGCTGGCGTCAAAACAAACAATCAAATCAACCTCGCCAATGTCCAGGCCCTCCTCGCCCACGCATGTCGCCACAAGAGTGTTGTAGCTGCCATTTCGGAATTGCCGGATGACCTGTGAGAAAAACACAAGACGGATCAACGTTCTAGTTCAAGAAAATTGAGTTCACCTTAATCTAGGAACGAGGCCAAAATTATCTGTTTAAATAACAGAATACGTTATACAGAACAATGTATTCTATTATTTTTACAAAATAATTCAGAAACAATTGCGTTATTTGAATAATTACGCAAGGGAGGTGTTAACGCCTTTGCAGATTTAGTACAAAATTATCGTGAGTTACGGACGTCAATCCGGTCTCCGTAGCCTGATCGATACCGCAGCAAGCTGACCAATCATAGAGTAGACATTATCATTTTAATTATCTGTATGGTGCGTTGGTCGGAGAATGAAACCATGTCCGTTATAAAGAGGTTCAACTGTATACAAAGTAGAGGTGTGCGAATCCGATCGCATTCGGACTAAACTTTCATAACTTTAATACGTTCGGATCGGATTTTGCTCTTTTTTCTCGGATCGGATTTTGTACTTTTTTTCTCGGATCGGATTTTGTACTTTTTACCCACATTAGACTCACTTTTGTCAATGTTTTTGTCACAAACACTGGCGGATCCAGGTATGATTTTTTGGGGGGGGGCACTAGGGCGGTCGGTGTATGCTCCCCGGAATTTTTTTGAAATTTGTGTCTCTGATATGGCATTTCCTGCATTCCGACATTACTTTTGAACAAAATTTTATGTTTATATTTTATCTTGGGGGGGGGGGGGGGGTATGGCCTGAATGGCCTACATTGTACATTGCCCAACATATGATGGCTATTGTTTCACAAGATTATTAATGTATATTAGTTTTCTTAAATTTATTTGTTCATTGATTTTGTTTTCGGAAAGTTCGCGCAACTATTGCAATATATATCCGGTGTTTTTTCCGATCGTATTTGAGCAGCTGTTTTCGGATCGGACTACGATTTTATGGCTTCGGATCGGATTCGGATTGTCAGTTTAGGCAAACCCTCGGATCCGATCCGACGCATACCTCTAATACAAAGCAAAACATTTCCGTCGAAATACCTCCAGTTGCTCTTTCTGCGTCAGACCTTTGGACGAGTTGCCTTTGCTTTGCTGTCCGATGAAACTCATCACTCTGACCAGCGGTTTATGGACGGAAAACATGCTCTCGATCTCTTTCACGCTGTCGCGAAACTGTGAGAAGATCATGACGCGCGAACCCACGTTGTCGGGGCTCTCGTTGCACGTGCGAAAGTGCTGCAAGACGACTTCTTTCAGTTTGATCAACTTCGGGTGGCCAACAAACGACGGGTTGATTTTGCACCGATCTGGCGGCGACGTCCCTTTCGGGGAAACCTCGGAGAACATCGTGACATTGCCACGCGAATCAGATTGGTCAGGCGGTAACTCGATTTGTTCGCGGAGGTCTTCCATGATTGCGATAAAATCAGGGCTCCTGGTTAGTTCGGTTTTGGCTCGGGAGGTCCCTTTTGTCCCGTCTACAATTCCTGAAAAAAGTGTTTGAAATAATCGCAGTGGATCAGGTGTCGGCCTGTGTACAGCCTGAATATTAGCCCAAAGTAGATGAGAGTTGATTAGAGCACATGAGAGTTGATGAGAGTGGACAAGAGTTGATGAGTGGACAAGAGTTGATGAGAGTACAATAGTACATGATAGTTGATGAGAGTACATGGGAGTGGACAAGCTAGAGTTGATGAGAGTGCATGAAAGTGAATGAGAGTGGATAAGAGCAGATAAGAGTTGAGAGTGGACAAGAGTTGATGAGAGTGCATGAGAGTTGATAAGAGTACACGAGAGTGGACAAGCTAGAGTTGATGAGAGTGCATGAAAGTGAATGAGAGTGGACAAGAGTTGATAAGAGTACACGAGAGTTGATGAGAGTGGACAAGAGTTGATGAGAGTGGATGAAAATTTATAAGAGTGGACAAGAGTTGATGATGAGTGCATGTGAGTGGACACTGGACAAGAGTTGATGAGAGTGCATGAGTGTGCATGAAAGTGGACAAGAGTTGATGAGAGTGCATGAGAGTGGACAAGAGTTGATGAGAGTGCATGAGAGTGGACACTGGACAAGAGTTGATGAGAGTGCATGAGAGTGTATGAAAGTGGACAAGAGTTGATTAGAGTGGACACTGGACAAGAGTTGATTAGAGTATACGAGAGTGCATGAGAGCGGACAAGAGTTGATGAGAGTTGATGAGAGTGGACAAGAGTTAATGAGTGCATGAGAGTTGATGAGAGTGGACAAGAGTTGATGAGAGTGGACAAGAGTTGATGAGAGTACAATAGTACATGATAGTTGATGAGAGTACATGGGAGTGGACAAGCTAGAGTTGATGAGAGTGCATGAAAGTGAATGAGAGTGGATAAGAGCAGATAAGAGTTGAGAGTGGACAAGAGTTGATGAGAGTGCATGAGAGTTGATAAGAGTACACGAGAGTGGACAAGCTAGAGTTGATGAGAGTGCATGAAAGTGAATGAGAGTGGACAAGAGTTGATAAGAGTACACGAGAGTTGATGAGAGTGGACAAGAGTTGATGAGAGTGGATGAAAATTTATAAGAGTGGACAAGAGTTGATGATGAGTGCATGTGAGTGGACACTGGACAAGAGTTGATGAGAGTGCATGAGTGTGCATGAAAGTGGACAAGAGTTGATGAGAGTGCATGAGAGTGGACAAGAGTTGATGAGAGTGCATGAGAGTGGACACTGGACAAGAGTTGATGAGAGTGCATGAGAGTGTATGAAAGTGGACAAGAGTTGATTAGAGTGGACACTGGACAAGAGTTGATTAGAGTATACGAGAGTGCATGAGAGCGGACAAGAGTTGATGAGAGTTGATGAGAGTGGACAAGAGTTAATGAGTGCATGAGAGTTGATGAGAGTGGACAAGAGTTGATGAGAGTGGACAAGAGTTGATGAGAGTGCATGAGAGTACATGAGAGTGGACAAGAGTGCATGAGAGTGGACAAGAGTTGATGAGAGTGGATGAAAGTGGACAAGAGTTGATGAGAGTGCATGAAAGTGGACAAGAGTTGACGAGAGTACATGAGAGTTGATAAGAGTACATGGCAATTACAGTTTGATTGACGTCTAGAACATACCGCAATATTACAGCTAAACGAAGCGGGTGGGACGATCTGGTAACCACATACCTTTCACAAAGTTGTAAAAAGAAAGCAAGCCATGCTGAAGAAGCAACTCGTAGGCATGGTAGAAAGTAATGGCGACAGCAAAATCACCTTCAATGGAACCAATCTGGTTACGAGGCTAAATAAACAATGATTGAATTGAAGGCTTCACATATTTTAAAACCTGGCCCTGCATTCAACATTGATATATTTATATTATTATCCAGTTTAATAAATAATATTTAATCAGGATACCCACATCACTGAGTTTTTTTTCCAGTGGGATCTTGACTTCACAAAATACACACGTCACACACATCACATCACCTCACACACGTCACTTGCGATCTCGTTACGTCACGTCACATTACATTACATTACTATACATTACATTGCATTGCATTGCATTACATTACATTACACGGTTGCGTGACGCATTGCACGCTCAGTCGGCCATTTTTTGAAGCACGAAATTCCCTTAGTGAACTGCATCCGTAAATATCTTGCCAATCCTTGATATAAATTATTCATTTTGTCTTTTAATTGAAAGAAGACATACCTTAGAAAGTAATTATTTCTATATTTTTCACAAAACTCGACGTTTTCTTGACTTTCGTTTCGAATTATGTCAGCCTTGACTGACGCGAAACGTGCAAGACCAAGTGACGAGGTTCAAACAAAAAAATCAGGTTCCGAGTCGATGTATTTGGATTGTGAATGAATAAGAAAGCCTCTATAGGGTTTTCTGAGAAGACTCGGCGAATTTCCGAAGTATTTACCACGTCAAGTTGGCAACGAAGCACTTCGAAACACTTCGTTATCGTACGAAAACATAAACACAAACGCGCAATGCACGACGGTTGACACTCACTCTTTTTTTTTTATAAACTGTGCAATACTGTATGCACTCACATGCAACTAATCAAATTAATATTTTTCAGTTATCCATCGATGTGTGATAAATCAGTTTTTGTTTTCCCCAGTTTGTGTTGACTTGAGGTAATATTTATGAATGCTATTTATTCTAATTAGTCCAGATTAAAAATCTATTAAACCGTTAATACATTTAAAGACAATAAGACATCGATGTTTCTGTCGTCTGATTCTAAGAGGCATGAATGCCCCTCACTTGACCAATTTCCTCCACCAACCATCATGCCTGGTTCTGCCCCACACTTGTACAATGTTCCTGCTTGGAATCAAGTAATGTATTACCTGTTGTCCAGAAGCATAGTTCTTTCTAAATTGTTCACGTGCTGTAAGCAACATATACTTTGAGACCTTTTCTGTATCTCGTGACCACATGGCTTTAGTTGCTACCAGGCGATTCACAATAACATTCAACACCTGGGGAAGATGAATTTAAAATTTTGATGGCATTTATATGTAGAATGAAAATAGAAAACTAGAAGTGTTCAAAGACTTACTCTGAGAAATTTATTTTTGAAAAATTCAAGCTCATCTCCGAGTTTTATGACAATCTTTTCCACCTGCCGTTGGTGGGTGTAGGGCATGATGTCGATGGAGTCTTCAGATCGCAGCTCAATGTGCGATACAAGTAAGTTTGTTATAACTTGTTGAACAGCCTAAGGAAGGAAATAAATGAATACAGTTGTAAACCAACACTCTCTTTTCATCCAAACACCCATTCACCAACCCAACCATCTATCTATAAAAAGAAAAAAATGTGAAAAAAACAAACAAACGATGAACCAAAGCTAACTTTCATCAACTTTAACTTTCATCAACTCTTTCATCAATTTTATACTGAATTAGACTTTTATGTTATTTATTACTGTAAGGAGAGTGGCTCAAAAATTGGAATTAAGTTTCCCCCTACCACTATCCAGCCAGTCGTTTTTTTGTTGTTGTTTTTTTCTTTATAATTTTGTGTCATGTAATTGTTTATTGTGTACATTGGTTGGCAAAGATTTTATTAAACTACCAAACTATACATAAATGATCCAGCCAGCCAACCAAATCCATTTTACCTTCATACCATCACCAGGAGTTGCACTCAGAGACAAAACTCTAAACTTCTGATTAAAGTTCAATACTTCTTGCACAACCTATAATAAAGACAATTTTTTACACCATATTTTTGATGTTGACAACAGTGGCATACATATACAATCAAGCCATGAATTTGTAACGGGAAACACAAAAGATTGTACCTGGGCTACCTGTCAAGGTACAACTTAGCGTAACGTCTAAAAACTAAGTGTAACTTCTAAACCTAGTGTAATGTCTCAAACTTAGCGTAATGTCTCATAACTTAGCGTAATGTCTCATAACTTAGCGTAACGTCTCATAACTTAGCGTAACGTCTCATAACTTAGCGTAATATCACCAAACTTAGCGTAACGTCTCTAAACCTAGCGTAACGTCTCCAAAGTTAGCGCAATGTCTCCAAACTTAGCGTAATGTCTCCAAAGTTAGCGCAATGTCTCCAAAGTTAGTGCAATGTCTCCAAAGTTAGTGCAATGTCTCCAAAGTTAGCGCAATGTCTCCAAAGTTAGTGCAATGTCTCCAAAGTTAACGTAATATCTCCAAAGTTAGCATAACGTCTCATAACGTAGCGTAACGTCTCCAAAGTTAGCGTAACGTCTCATAACGCAGTGCAATCATGTCTCCAAAGTTAGCATAATGTATCCAAAGTTAGCGTAACGTCTCATAACGCAGTGCAATCATGTCTCCAAAGTTAGCGTAATGTCTCCAAAGTTAGCGTAACGTCTCATAACGCAGTGCAATCATGTCTCCAAAGTTAGCATAATGTATCCAAAGTTAGCATAATGTCTCCAAATTTAGCGTAACGTCTCGAAAATTAGCATGTCTCTTATCTGAGATTGTACAATGCGAAATCTAAAATCTAAAATCTAAAACAAAAATGTTTTACTTTCACAAAAAGTTGAGTATAATCTTTGGACAAGATGAGCATTGGACAAAATGACAGACACAATTAATCTTGTAACTGTCAAATCTTTAGAAATGGGCCGGTACTTGGGCCCGCAGTAATTGGCGCTGCTGTTGTTAATAAACTAAACTATTTGTACCAGAAAATGTACGTGATCAGCGGCTAATATCCAGGCTTGTCTACACACTGTGTTGTGAGAAGGGGTGGTTGTAAGTTGTAATTGTAACCAGTAGCCCAGGGGGCATCATGGACACCTCTGGGAATGCTTATTTTTGCATCAACCATTTTATTTTGCATTGACCATCTTGCATGGCCTTGTTGATCTATGTCTTCACTTTTTCCATCCAGACTCTATATATAGTAGTACTATAGCGTTGGATTTAATTTAATGTGCTTCGCTTTTTTATACCAAGCTTTTTGTGAAAGTAAAGCATTTTTGTGTTAAATGGACTGCGTTTAGATTTCGTGTTGTACAATCTCAAATGAGAGACGTTACGCTAAGTTTGAAGACATTGCGCTAACTTTGGAGACACATGCGCTACCTTTGGAGACATTGGACTACGTTATGAGACGTTACGCTAAGTATGGAGACATTACGCTAAGTTTGGAGACATACGCTAACTTTGGAGACATTACGCTAAGTTTGGAGACATTACGCTAAGTTTGGAGACATTACGCAAAGTTTGGAGACATTACGCAAAGTTTGGAGACATTACGCAAAGTTTGGAGACATTACGCAAACTTTTGAGACATTACGCTAAGTTTGGAGACATTACGCTAAGTTTGGAGACATTACGCTAAGTTTGGAGACATTACGCTAAGTTTGGAGACATACGCTAACTTTGGAGACATTACGCTAAGTTTGGAGACATTACGCTAAGTTTGGAGACATTACGCAAAGTTTGGAGACATTACGCTAACTTTTGAGACATTACGCTAAGTTTGGAGATTTTACTATAATTTGAACTGATTCAAAAAAACTTGTTGGGTGACAACAGTGTGTTATGCACCAGACCTACATATTCATTATTAAACTATTTAAAGTTCACATCAGTTTAAATATACAGTAATACCTGGCAATATGCGTGATTTCCAAGTGCCTTGTGCGCCTCGTCAATCACAAGACAAACAACGTCATCTGCCCGACACGAACCACGGCTTAGGTCATTTTGAAAAACTTGTGGTGTAAGAAAGAACACTCGTTTTTGTTTCCAAAGGACTTCACGCTTTGGCGGAGCCATGTTACCTAATTATAATGAGATATTTATTACAGCACCTGTATTATAAATAAATTGTGTTGACAATGAATTGTTGGGTCAATCCCCAGGCTTTTGGGGTCCAGTGTTTAGGCCCATATTTATATTATCGCTCTGGGCACCTTTGAGCAATTTGTTGTCTGTGTTATCTGGTAGATACTTTGACTTTCTTGTAACTGCCAGTCATTGTTGTCCTTGGATGACACCATGTTACTTCCCAAGGAGTCTGAACAACCATCTTCCCAGTTTGGGACAAACAGTTGTTGTCCTTGGATGACACCATGTTACTTCCCAAGGAGTCTGAACAACCATCTTCCCAGTTTGGGCCTTCCTATAACAACAAGCTGCACTCTTGATGATGTAAATACAGCCATTATTTCTCTAGTTGTTGGCTCTCTCTTTTTTCCTGTGTGTTACTTGCAGATCTTAGAGAGTAGGTGTACTGTTGCTTTTGGGAACACAGGTCGTAATCCCCGATAGGCTCATTGCTCTCGCTGTTAGCATAGCGACTGATTCCTCCCATCCGATCTGCATTCCACCAAAAATTAGGTTATTTTTGCATACAATATTATATGAGTGAGTGTATATCATTTGCCTTTGAGAGTTGAATACCATGTAACCATGTGATATTTTATATTAAGAAATGGCAGGTTTTGGTGGTGTCAGCAATTTGTATGCATCACACAGAATAGTGTGAGATGGCATCACGCACTCATCATGTCATTTTGATAGTCTTAGTTGGCTAGACTTCTCGCACACACAAATGGTCATGTGCGTTTGTTGACATTGTGTAAGGTGACTCATGCATCAGCGGCCGCAGAAGCTATTTAGAAGTGGGGAGGCTAAAATGCAAGCGGGAAGCGCTCGAACGTCTAGGAGGTCCCGGGGCATGCTCCCCCAGAAATTTAGAGCCTCTGAAATGGCTAGAAATGCCTCCTTTTTGCTAAAATAGCTTCAAACAGCTTTCGATTTTAGCTTAGTACGACTATGAGATTCGTCATCTTTCCCGCCATCTTGTGCTGAAGTGATCTAGTCGTTGCCATTTCAGTACGAGATTTTCCCAAAACTCTACTCAGATGGGCACAACTATGAAGCTAAAGCTCTCTATTTAGTATAAGAGTGCTTTAATTTATGTAAAACCATGCAGTAAACCACTGTACGTTACTCAGTTTGATTGATTTTACAAAAATAATGCTGTGCTCGTGTAAGTGCCCATCCCCTCGTTTTGGTGAAGACAGACAGACAGACCAGACAGACAGACAGACAGACAGACAGACAGACAGACAGACAGACTGACTGACTGACAGATAGACAGACAGACAGACAGACAGACAGACAGACAGACAGACAGACAGACAGACAGACAGACAGACAAGCAGCCAGACAGACAAGCAGCCAGCCAGCCAGCCAGACAGACAGACAGACAGACAGACAGACAGACAGACAGACAGACAGACAAGCAGACAGACAGACAAGCAGACAGACAGACAAGTAGACAGACAGATGGATGGACAGACAAGCTGACAGACGGATGGACGGATGGACAGACAAGCAGACAGACAGACGGATGGACAGACAAGCAGACAGACAGACAGACAAGCAGACAGACAAGCAGACAGACAAGCAGACAGACAAGCAGACAGACAGACAGACAGACAGACAGACAGACAGACAGACAGACAGACAGACAGACAGACAAAGAGTAATTTATAAAAATACAGCTGACCTGTCATCTCAGCTGTGTCTTGTCTGGGTATCCCCATTATGTTATAACAAGCATCAATTTGCTGTGCCACAAGAGGCTTTGTGGGGGCCATGAAAATAATCTTGCCTTGTGGATACCATCTGTAAAAGTTGTACATGACCACAGCAGCTATGAAGGTTTTTCCCAAGCCGGTTGGAAGCGTTACCAGTGTGTTTTGAAACAAAGCTTGCTGAACGATATTGAACTGGTAATCTCGGATCGGGTAATTGGTAGGGTAAATCCAACAATTCCCAGCATCAATGTCAAAGCCTGGGATGTCCTCGTCACTTGTGCGCGGCTTATTAGCTGAAAATGAAAGGTTCCCAATGTCATTGCGACAAATCTCGTTCATAGCTTCATCACTCAGTTCATCACCAGGGAATCTAGATTCAAAGTGATCCATTTGGTCGACAGCTGCAAGGAGCTCTTCGTCATCTTCATCGTCGCCAATGTTAATGATATCGTCTAAGTTCGCTTCAGCCGATCTTGAGGTGGCCGAGCTTCGAGTTTGGTTGTTGATGTTGTTACGAAACACGCAAGACGACCCGGCTGCATAATTGCCATTTTCTTTCACTTTTTTCGACGCTTGTTTGTCCCAGGTTTGAAACAACGTCGCTTGACCGCATGGCCGATTAGATTTCTTCATGATGATAAAGGAATAAAAGCTTCCGTTGTGCACAAGACTCGTTCATTTTTAAAGAAATAAGTTGTTTCTTTGACTTTTCCAGTGGCCGCCATGACAATTGGTAGGGATATTTTGGGTTAGTGATAGGGCTTTTTAGGGTTAAAATTAGGGTTTTTTAGGGATAATTTGGGGTTAAATTGTTGGACGAATAAACACAAATTTCGCGCCAAATTGCGCGATATTAAGAAGTTATAAATTATAATAATTAAATTATCATTAATTATAATTATTAATCATGATTTATGATAATCACTTACTAACATTTATAATTAATTAACAACAATTGATTTCAAGATGTTTTAGGTTCCAAATTAATTTCAATTATTCCATAATTATGAACAATGATAAATGCAACTGCATTTATTTATTATTGTATTAATATTTTTAATTCATAATCTGAAATGTTTCAAACTCCTCAACCAATCTCACTTTAATCAGAATAATAACATACAGGAAAATGTTTCTCGACTGTGATTGGCTGCTTCAAGTGCAGTTAACCCAAACAGTGCAAAAATCTGTTATCATGCAAAAATCTGTTATCACAGTGCAAAAATCTGTTATCACAGTGTCTCAAACATTTTCCTGATATTATTAATAGGTAATAAATAGTATGAATTCTCGTGCAATTCGGAAAAAACACGCACTCATGCGTTTTTCAAAGACCTCAAATGACACTCGTCCTTCTGACTTGCATGTTTTTTTCCAAATTGCACTCAAAATCATACTATTATACCTATAATATTGTTTACTTTTAAATTATTTAGTTGGTAAATTCTCTCCCACCAAATTCAAGTGTTCAAAGCTTTGAGTAATTACAAACCCTCAAACAACAGGGGATTAGAGTTGAGACGGGTACCGGTATGGGAATTTCAATACCGGTATTTGATATTCGAATAATACTGCGGTATACTGTTATAATTTTTTAGCGAATGTGTGATCTACAATAAGTATATACAGTTGACACCCAATAAGCCAAACATTCAAGGAAAAATGGAAAAAAGTTTGAGTTATCAGGAGTTTGTTTCGTTCAAATGATCTAAAATTAGATGGATAAATCAGTGTTTTACTTTTAATACATATTTCAACTCCATATTCAAAAAGCCTGTTTTCATATATATGATCGCTACCTACGATGAGTACAATCGCCACAATTAATTGCTCAAAAGTCAAAAATGAACTCGGCGATCGCAGCGATCACACAGAAACCGCAATTGTCACGATCGCCGAGACAGAACATCCATCTTAGCGATGGTTTAAAAGTCAATATCTAATCTATATATTATTTCTCTCACACACACACATTGTGTTTGTTTCTCATTTATGAACTTTTCTTGCAGTTTAAATAAAAAGATAAACTGATGATAGTCATTAGTGCTATACCGTAACAACGGTACCGTAACAACGGTATACCGGCGGTATTGGTTCTGATGCTATACCGGTATACCGTAACAACGGTATACCGGTATAGCATCAGAACCAATACCGCCATACCGGTATCAACTAAATATCATGAATAACTAAAAACACCGGTATACCGCCCAACTTTACAGGGGATACAGTAATAACAAATTTAGTCATATAATAAACAGGGATGGATGCATGACTCCCTGACTAATAATTAACTCATAGAATTACAACTGAAGTTCAACTTACAGGTAAGTCTTATAATTTTTATTTCTAAACCCTCTTATCCAATCATTGCAAGAACTTGCATGCTTGCAGCTTCCTCAGCTCCAAAATCAACAGAGGCCTAAGGCAAGTTTCTATAAGCTTTGTTCTCAGGTCTCTCAATTTTAGAGCTTAGAGCATCTAATGTTGATGCACTTGCAGCAAGTACGTTCTTGCAATGACTGGATAAGAGGGAATTTAGTACCATACTTATATACATGTACATCAATATTTACAAATAGCCTCTATTTATTTTTTAGTCACCAAAATCTCCACCATCATCAAACCCTCCACCATCATCAAATCCCCCACCACCATCATCGTACCCACCTCCATATCCTCCATCACCATAATTATCTACATCAACATTTGTATCACCATCATAATTATTTTGTTCATAATTATATTCATTGTGCTCATGTATGTTAATGTTTGTGTCATGGTACCCACCATGACCAAACCCACCATGACCAAAACCACCATAACCATGATGACCATGCATTGCATTAGCCATTGTGGCACCAACGGCCATGCCAAGGACCATATCACCAGCACTGGATCCTCCCCTGTTCTGTACTACAACAGTGTTTGGTTGTTGCTGAACGTAAGTGGTTCCCTGCATTGGTCCTGGCTGTCTGTAACCTTGTTGCACTGGATATTGTTGTGGGTAAGGTGGCCGTTGTTGCATCTGCGGTTGTGGTGCCATTGCCCTTGGTGGATAACCGCCAACTAGAGACGTGAATAGAAATGCAGTCCATTTTGTTGTTTGAATAAATTAATTTCATAATTCAGGTCATAAAACAAAAGTAGGGAAGGTTCAAGCGTATATTATGTTGAATACAAACCTGGTTGCACATAGCCAGCTGTTTGGACAGCTTGAACTGGAGCTTGGCGATTCGAAGATGGTTGTATCTAGATCAGAAACAGAAGACTTTCTATATAAGGGGGAATATAGAAATAAGAGGCATATACGATTGTTATAAATAACTCCTCCGTGTGCCAGCTGCCTAGCAATGAATTAACTGAATCCTAAACTGGGGCCCTGTTTAATAGGGGTAAGCTGCGACAGCCGACAGAGCCTTTTTTTAGGCGACAGCACAGTTCTGAAATCCCGACAGACGACGAGTAAGAAGAGCGAATAAACGACTGCGACATCATTTTGTCACGGCCATGTAGTGTACAACAGTTTTTTGTTCAACTAACAATATAAAATACGTCAACTTACCACTTGTCCTGGTTTCCGCGAAGAACCACATCCCATGCTGCTAGAATCGATGTTTTCCCACAAAGGTATTTTTTATTTCCTTGGTATAAGGTTCACCCGTTCAAAATAAAACATAATTTGAGCCGAATTTCAAAGATCTAGTCCAATTATCGAACATTAATTGATTATTGATTTTACAGCCATCTAGTAATTTATTCAATGTTTGATTTGTTGCCCAGCAACTGTAGTACGTTACAGTAACGTGACATAAAATTAAAATAAAATGACGTTACAGCGAAGTTCTTCGGTTCTTTTGTCGTCTGAGGCTAAAAGGACCTTTTTTGGTTCCAGTCTCCCTCTGTCGTATTTTCGTTTACGTCAAAGAATAGATTACTAGTGATGCCTGGTGTCAGCTAGTGATGACCGATGGGGTAGCAATCACTTCCCATGGGAAGCCATCTGATTGGCTAACCCAAAATAACTTTTATCCTAACCCTAACATGAGAGAATGCTTGTGGGCTGCACATCTGCAGTTTGCAGCAAATTTCACTTTTTGCGTCAAATTTGGGAGAAAAACACTTTTTCTCCAAAAAGTGTTTTTCTCACTCGGCACAGTGATAACTTTTGAAATAACAGTCCGATTGCTGTAAAAATGGTTTTAATGCGTTCTACGCCCAAGACAGCATATTTTAGTTAATTTGCAGCAAATTTTACTTTTTGCGTCAAATTTGGCAGAAAAACACTTTTTCTCAAAAAAGGTTAGAGCGCCGATGCGTTGATTCGGAGACCTCGGGTTCGATTCCCGGTTGGGGCATATCCATCACTACCCATCACTAGGTTCAAACCATTTACTTAATCAGTGTGTAAATTAATGTGTCCTTATGATTTGAGAAATAAAAAACAACAGAATTAACAGATACTGATTTATGTCCTAATTTACAATTACATCATGTAGTTCTCCAGAGAAATGTGTACAAAATGTAGATAATTCCAAGAACTGCCACGGAAATTAACATGCTCTTCCTGTTTTCAGAACGAAGTGATTTTAATTCAGTTTCTAAAAGAGATACAAAAATAATGCTAGCATGAATATGTTGTGCTCTCCTAGTCTCCTATAAGAATTATAAATTCCATGTTTAATTATATTCATCAGAAGTTGTATAGATAGAGACATAGTTAATAAATGACTCCATGATACATTAATTATGCATCAAGCAAGCATTTGGTGATGGTATATACTTCATGGTAACACTAAGACATGGATTCCATCTGTTTTTTATAACGCTAAGTCGTAATTAATCCTAACCCTAATCCTATCCGTAAAATATGGTGGGAGACTATATGTATTGTAATCATGAAGTATATCCCAGATTCCTGCATAAATGGCCATAAATTATCTTGATATTACAATAATGTAACAGCTCATCATCAATGACAACAACTCAAACACTACCATAATCACTAATTTCTTCTTTTATGATACTTTCTTCATTTTGTAGATTTTCCCTGAAAATAAAAAATATGTTGTTCTTAAGTTCCACCAAAAATACTAAACTGAAAACAATTTAACAGATACCAACATCACTGTTTTGGACAGTGGCTGGTGATATTTCTTCTTACCATACAAAACCTGTTATGGGAACATTACTAACCTTTCACCATCTTTCACATTCCTATGCCGTAAAGCTTGGTCGATATTCTCTAGCTTTTTTCTGCAGACTACAACCTTATCTTCCAAACATTCAATCTGGAAATAATAAAGTGTATATAATCTGGCAATAGTAAAGGGCTATTCACCTTTGAGGCTTTGCCAGTGCCTAAGTAAGCCCTTCACAATTTAACTTGCAAATACAAAGAGGCAGGCTAAGATGGTTTGGACATGTTGAAAGGATGGACAATAACAATTGAAGAAGAAATTGGTGAAGAGGTCTACATTATAAAGACACTGGATGAAGTTTGTGTGCATGGTGACCTATAAAGCTGTGGGAATACATCGTGACCTAGCTCAGGACTGAATGAATTGGAATACTAGATGATGGAGAATAAAGTGGAGTACTATCAACCTTAATTACCGGTCTATAACCCAGCTGATAGTACTCCACTTGTTCTTGTTGCTATACATTATAAAGTCTGTTTTTCCATACTATGATTACATCTGTAAAATGTGCAAAATATTACAAATTAAATAATGTCACTATATCAAGTGCTATAAAACATTGCTACTTGTATATACTTATAATTAATTAAGGTAATTTAAGTAATCTATTGCCAAAGTATAATGATTAAGCAATTTCTTGGTAAATAAAGAAGTAAATGTACTCTTAACACACCTGGGATACAATAGTGCTCATTTCACTGTTTGCTCTATTAAGATCAGCATGTGCAGATTGCTTATTATCCCTAAACGTCTCCCCATATCCTATATGAGCCTAAACGATAATTATATATTATTTATTATAATATATTAAAAACATTATAATCCTTGTTTAATTAATTAATCATTGTTATAGTTTCCAGCTCACTTCCTATCTCTGCTCTCCGTGACGTCAGAGCACCAAAGAGCTTTGTTGTTATTCTGGCAAAGCAGATCGAGAGAATTTTTTGGTAAATATTGAGTACTCCTTCAATCTGGCCGTGAGCATTTTGTCCAGCTACACTGGCCTCATCTGAGGAGGAATACTTTGAAGGTGGACCGTCTCCCCCACCACGTAAAAAAGCTCGGCATTCCGTGAGCTTGGAGTCTGAAATGCATAAGAGAAAGGCTGTCTTGGGAGACCTTGATATCGAAGATGGCGATACGAGCTCTAGCATGTCCAACGGAGAAGTCCTATCGACTGCCAAACACAAGTTATCCACAAGCCAGACGAAGTATAAGACCTTGTCGAAGTTCGAGGAAGATTCCGTGCGTTTAATAGGACAGCATTTGCGAGGGCTTGGATTGAAGTGAGTTTTGTACTTGTTTGAAAACCTCTATATTTATAATATATATATTTGTGTAACTTGTGTGTCTTCTTCATGTTTATACACTTTGAATTTTTCCTGTTTGACGTTTTTTCCTTATGCCTTGTTTTTGTTTTAGTAAATCTGCTGACTTGTTGATGCAGGAATCTGGTTGTAAACTAGAACATCAATCGGCAATGAAGTTTCGGGAAAGCGTTATGTCTGGCGATTGGGAAAGGGTACGTACGTAATACGAATGTGATGGGGATCTGTGTTTTTGAATTGCTGTTACTAGTTTTAGAGACATCTGCAACAGTGGCGTACTTAGTCATGGGGAAACTCACTCTTTTATTTTTCAACAGGCTGAATCTTTTTTGAAAGAAGTTAGACCGTTTTTCGATTGTACTGAAGACGTCAAGGTAACATATCGTAGACGAAATTATGTTTACATTTTTGGCTTTTTAGATGAAGTAGTGGTTTGGGATGTTTTGGTGGAGTGAACGTGCTAGATTTTAATTGATTTTACGGGCAGAATTTTATCCAGTGTGAATTGAGATCACGCGAACCATTCAATGTGGTAGTATTTAATATAGTGAGTTCACCATTCAAGATCATTTAATTATTATTATATCCCCTTTCTCGTTCAGAAAGTCAAATTTCTCATTCTTGAACAAAAATTCCTTGAGCTGTTGGAGTGTGGCCGGTCTGTGGATGCTTTGCGATGCCTGCGTAACGAAATAACACCTTTAAAACACAACAAAGACAAGATTCATCACTTATCTGGGTAATTATACTGCAGCAAATATTTAACTTGATGTGTCCTTTGAGAGAAAAAAAAGTCCTTATTAAATTAAAATGCAACACAAAACCATATAACATAAGCTCATGCATGTGTAAAACATGAATAATTTTGAATAGATATACGATCTAATCACAATTGTTCATTGTAATTATTTAATGTGATGTGACTGGCAAAAATTCTGTGTTAACAGAGTTTTCCTAATCAATTTCCAATTTTGATCAGCTTAGGGTCCCGGGGCAGCTATGAAATTTTTGTTTATCAAAAAGTGTAACACACAATAAGATGAGCACAAGCACCCAAGAAATCACAAAGTGTTTGTGTTTTTATAAATATTCTTGTTACATGAGTGTTTCTTTCATGTGTGAAACAGGATTTTAAAAGTTCTGAGATGAGACTGTATGGAAATGCACCAGCCATGCCATGCAACTTTCAAAACAACAACATGCATTTCCATATTTCATATTGGAATGGCTATGATCTCACAATGATCAATCAGGTTTTAAATGCACCAATTATACTTGTTTGGACAGGCTTCAAAAATGTATTCCCTGATAGAGTGGGTCATGAAAATGTTTGAATTTAGTTTTAAAATATTCCTGACCCAGTAAACCCTGTAAATAATGACTGGTCGTGTCATTAACGTTTGTACAAAAGACAAGAAAAGCATCTCATTTTCAAACTTGGAACCATTCATTCCCATGGGCTTGACAAATGTTTTTTTATTTTGTTTAATCCCTTCTGTAGCTGCTGTTTTATCTAGCATTAAAAACAGTCGCTTCTCAATTTATTCCCTTAGGATTTTTTTATTTCACCTCAAGGCTACATTATAACATTCCAACTATCTAGAAAGGTTGGTGCCGAAATAGCGTGTATGTTGTCTAATGTTTTGACCAAAGATCCTTTAGAGTGAAACAGTGGGCCTTCGCTCAAAATATTAAACAACTTACACGCTATTTCGGGAGTACACCAACCTTTTTAGATACCGTAGAATCTCGAAAGTAGCTGGGGGGCTACTTTTGAAATTAGTGACCTCTAAGGGCAGCTACTTTCGGATGGGTGGTTACTTTCTGATGGGCGGTTACTTTCTGAGGGCGCTTACTTTCGGATTGTTATATTTAGCATCGGCCAAGTTTTAACCACTACGTGTACATTTCGCACAAGTTTTGTTTTATTTTGATTAAATTTAATAATTTACCGTACTCGATACCAAATATTCAGATATTGAAATGGAAGAGGGCATCTGAACGATGACAAAGATAAACTTATAACTTCCTGAAATTCCTGAATCTTTGATACCGGTATTACTGTTTTATACATGTTTTAATCCATGCCATTCAAAATAAATTGTTAAACAGATGTTACAACTTATTTATACAATAGTTATAGACATCGGAAAGGGCTACTTTTGGGGGCGGTGCCTTTAAGAGGGGCGGCTACTTTCGGAGGGCAGGGAGGGGCGGCTACTTTCGGGGGTGGTTACTTTCGAGATTCTACGGTATTTGATTTGTATTTCTACACTGCCTACGCAGCACAACACGTATTATAACATTCCCTACCAGTGTTGCCAAATCAAGTTTCGTAAAAATCCCAATAAAGGTCTGAAAATATCCCAAGATTCCCTATTTTTTGCCAAAAAATCCTTGAGAAAAAATCGAATCCCTGAGAAAAAATCCCAAAAAAATCCCAACTCCTTCAAAAAATCCCAAGATCTTGGGATAAAATCCCAAGGTTGGCAACACTGTTCCCTACCCTGGCTTGCATGCTTCACTGATCTATGCTAAAAATAACAGTTGTATTTCCTACTTTCTGTTTCCAAATGAATTATCTGTCATATAGTGGAGCCTCGCTATAGAGCGCATCGTTATAACGTGTGACTCGGTATAATGAGGTTTATCTTTGGACCCCAAAAATTTTACTTTGCCTGGTTATTATGATCACTAGAGACAACTTGAATGATCTAAACAATTGCTGAACGTCCTGAATGATCGCGATTATTACGAGATAAAATAACAACGTGGCAGTGCGATTAGTCTTTGGTGGACTTCTATCTTCAAGCTTCTTCAGTCTCGTATTAATTTTGGATCATCTGTAGCCAATCACAACTCTTGAATTAAGAACCAATCATTGCTCGAGGTCTCTACATACATGTACTGTCTTCGCAGAAGTCCACTTCTATCTTAACTTAACTTCTGTCTTATAACACAGTCTCCACTATGGACCCCAACTACGTCTACCAGTGATGCTCTAGTGAGGCTCCACTGACTGTATTTGTTTATCGTATCCAATTGGCCAAATTTTGTTACATAATTGTTAAGTTTTACATTTCACTCTCTGACGTAGGGACTTTGCTTGAAACATTATATCTTTTCTTCACTTTTTCAACAGGTTAACATCAACATTTTAGAGTTTTCATTCATATTTTAATGCTACCTACATAACACATTACTTGAGCTGAGCTGGGTCGAAGCTGCTGCTGCTAATTGTTTTTGTGCACATTAATTTTGAAAACCTCATTTTAATAATTGTCTTAATAACCAATGAATCATTGATTAATTGCCTTATCCATACTAAAAGTTGAAATATTTTTACACATGAAACAGCATAAATAATCATGCGTTAATATACACAATGTTGTACACAATATACACAATGTTGTACACAATATACACAATGTTGTAGTATTCCTATACGGGACTCAGAATCATTTTTCTGAGGATGTGAGCTTGACGATCGTCAACATATTGTCTATAAATAATCATGCAGTATAAAATTTAAAATTATATGAAAAAAAATTTGGTATTAATTTATTGCAATCTGCCTATTTTGGTGGCTAATTCAACAAAATAACAAACTTTTGGACACATTGTGTGCTAATCCATGTATTTTTCTGTGCAAAATGGTACCTGAAAAAGAGAAAGAGGAAAGCTGCCCTGGATATCATAAATAATAAATCTTGAGTGTTAGAATATAATATACATTTTAAGACCAAACCGGGACCAGTTGCGAAAAATGCAACTTCAAGGCCTTCTGGCTGGAATATATTGAACTTGTGCTCTGATCACTGATCGACAGAGGCCGTTGCCGAGAGCCCAGTCACAAGTTCTGAAAATATATAACTGGTCTTGGTGCGAGTGGGTCTGCTTTACATTCCATCCGTCTCGGTTCCAAAATCATGTATCAAAACCTTTTTTACTTTCTTTATTTGCCCATTTTTGTGTGTATAAAAATTGGTTACGTAGTGGATAAACTTGTCGGAAATTTAAGAGGCTTTGCCCCACCACCGAAAAAGGCGAATTTCCTCCCCTGATGTAATTGGAAAATGAGGGAATTTGGCTGTGAGGAAAGTTTCCTCCCCAAAAACAGCCTACACCAAGGAAACAAATCTGGCCGGCCCATTACATTTTGTGACACATCTCCACCTTGAATATCCCTCCTTGTTGCACCCTTGACAGGGCCAGATTAAGGTTGCGCGGGGCCCCCGGCATATTTTCAGTGCGGGGCCCCTGGCATATTTTCAGTGCGGGGCCCCTTGCCACCGTTTAGACCCCCAGCGCGGTTTAACCATGAGCGCAAGGAAAAATTGAACTTGAATATAAGAAGAAGAAAAAAATAGGATTAAATTATCTTCCTTTTTTCCTCGCTGCCTTAAAAAAAAATTCTAATGGCATCTAACTACAGGTGTCGGAATAGCTTGAACATGCATCAGAAGTCCAGTGTCTCAAGCGCCACTTCTCGAGATAGGATAGGAGTCCCTCGAATAGTCGGTAGAATGAAGACGCCATTTTGTTTTTAACCCTACAAAGTAACATCAAGTGACAGCCTGTGATCCTGACCGGTAATTTGATCAAAACTTGATAAACATCAAGAAATTCGCAAAAAATAACGTTTTTTATGAAATTTTTAAATTTTGCATGATTGATTATATTAATTTATGCTGTAAACCTGTAATTTCAAAAGTTGCTCAGAAAAGCAAAATATGCTTGAGGTTGCTAGAACTGAAAAAAGTTGCTCCAAACGCCAAAAGTTGCTCAAAAGTTGCCGAGCACAATCGGGACATGCCTAGCCCCGTGCTTTCTAGGAAAAAATGTGTGAAATTAAATTTGCGCAACTAGAAGGCGCGGTGCCCCAAAAAGCGCGGGACCCCGAAAAGCGCGGGACCCCAAAAAGCGCGGGACCCCCAGCATATGCCGCTTTTGCCACAGGGTTAATCCGACCCTGACCCTTGATCATGGTTATAAGCTTGTTCAGTATCTACTTTGTGTTTTTTTATATTATCAATCACTATTTTTGTTTGTGTAGGCTAATCATGTGTTGTAATAATGAAGAACTTTACAGAAAAGCAAAGTGGACAGGAAAAGGGCAGCATTCGAGACAGCGGTTGATGGAAAAACTGCAAGGTTGGTTAGGCTGAGGTGGTATATCGATATTGCGGTAAATACCGGTATTTTTAAAATACAGAATATTCGATATTCTAATTCTCAGATACAGTGTGTTACACTGTTTTCGCATATTCGTAGAAAAAATGTATCAACTTTCAATTTTTTCTCACGTGCTGATGTAAAACAAGACGCGCGACAACAGATTTAATGTTAACAATCGCTAATTTTGCGGAAGCTTTTCTATAAAAACAAGTGCAGAGATCTGTGAGAGAACAACAAATCGCAAGCCAAAGGATGTTTTCTCAACTGTCAAAATACTTTGAAATGGATTTGAATAGATCTCACACCTTGGACTTTGGTTTAAAAGCAAAGTCTCACTGTATCAAAATTTACACAGCTCATTGAAGTTGCCAGTCTACAGTGTCATACTGAAGTCAATTAGTTAACACGTTTTCTTGAGTCCATTATTTTATTATCTCTGTTCTGTTCAGTGTTCATCATGCCTAATGTGCGAAGTGCCGTTTGGAGTAACTTATTTCAAGAAAGCAACACTGATACCGATGGTGATCCCGATTCCATATGTCAACTGTGCAAGAAGGCCATTATTTTGTGCTGTTTGACAACTTTACATCAAGTACTAAAAACATTCGAGTTTCCCGAAATTTTGATGTGTAAAAATACCGGTATATTCGATATTACCGGTATTTCTTTCGGTATCGGTATTCGGTTTTTCTCAATACCGCATCAGCCTAAGGTTGGTGTAAAAAGCTGGTGTCATATGCATGGCTTAGTATGAGGCCTTGAATACAGCATGCATGTACCCTATATACAGACTTTGAATTTGGTATGAAGCAGATGATTTGCAAATCACTCCCCTGCTTTGGCTAACGTCAATTGCAGAGAGTGACAAATAGAATTTCCCTAAATAAAGTGTATTTAAGTTGGCATAGACGAAGCCAAACGTCAAAATGTCGAGTTCACAAAACAAAATGATCACTTAGAGTAGACCATTTATTACAGACATCTTATCACTTCTTAGGGCTGCATCAGTCGTAGAAGTAATCTGTCTATTTTTTAACTTTTATTAACCTAATATGCACTAAAGATCACTCTCTGACAAACCAAATAAGCAGAATGATATTGTGCGATTGCTCTTCTGTGCCTCAACATTTAAGGTCTGGTATATGTCACCAAACATTTGTGACTTCCTCTGTTGTTTAGTTTGGCCTGCCATTTGACAACAATCGTGTGCAGTGTCCGAATTAGCGCTCCAAAACAGCTTCGCATTTTTCTTTATTGTCACAATATAGCTTAACATCACCCAATGTTGCGTGGCGTCTTACAACGTAGCGTAACGTCTTACAACGTTGGTCTTACAACGTACAGTAGCGTAACGTCTTACAACGTAGCTTAACACCTTCTAACGTACTGTAACGTGTTATACAATGTAGCATAACGTCTTTAAATGTAGCATAACGTCTTACAGTTTTACGTAGCGTCTTACAACGTTGCGTAGCATCTTACAACTTAGCGTAACGTCTTACAACTTAGCGTAACGTCTTACAACTTAGCGTAACGTTTTACAACGTAGCGTAACGTTTTACAACGTAGCGTAACGTTTTACAACGTAGCGTAACCTCTTAAAAGTAGCGTAACGTCTTACAACGTAGCGTAGCATCTTACAACTTAGCGTAATATCTTATAACTTAGCGTAACGTTTTACAACGTAGCGTAACCTCTTAAAAGTAGCGTAACGCCTTACAACGTATAGCGTAGCGTTTTACAACGTAGCGTAACGTCTTACAACGTAGTGCAACATTAAGGCCTATAATCGACGTTTACATCGCTTGCGTCGCGTCCACGGTGAACTTGGTTACTCAGATAAATCACTTCGCAGATTTTCGAAATTTTCAAAATCGCTTCGCAATTTGGGTTTGCGTAGCGCTAATTCGGACAATCATGTTATTTCTTTTTCAGAATTCCTACCTTCGTCTGTCATGCTTCCTCCTAGGAGACTGTATACGTTGCTCTGTCAATCTTTAGAATTGCAAAACAACAAATGCCTTTTTCATAATTCACTACTCGAGCCAAATCCAGGTTCTATATCCTTACTTACTGATCATTCTTGTGCAAGGTACTTTTTAACTGAATTGTTTTCTGGGTTATTTTTCATAATGAAATGAAAAGTGATGTTTACCACACATGTAATTATTTTTAATTAAGATCTCACAATGCACTTTTTATTTCTCTTCAGGAGACAATTTCCTTGTGAAACAAAACATATTCTTACCGAACATTGCGACGAGGTAAACAAAATGATGCATGGTGCTGCATTAAAGTACATTGGCAACAAAAATTAAGTTTATCTAATATGAAAGAACTCGTAAAATGATAGAGTAAAACCTTTTACAAATTATCCGTATTTTACTTCGTTTTTGAAATATTTCAGTTTGTTTGATATGTAAATGAGATGGTCTCTGGCGTCATGAGGTGCAGGGTAGAAAATGTTCACTCATTCAAATATTAGTTCCGTCTTCTACTCCTCATGATTGGAACGTTGTAAACTTAGCAACCACTGAGATATGACATTTTTTAATGAGTGAAAAATGAAAATTCTCTACCCTACACCTGACGTCAGAGACCATTCATTTACATATCAAACAAACTGAGATATTTCAAAAACGAAGTAAAATGCGGAAAAGTTGTAAAAGGTGTTACTCTATCATTTTACGAGTTCTTTTATATTAGACAAACTTAATTTTTTAACTTAATTTAAAACTTAATTTAAATATTATATCCAATACAATACAACAGCATAGTGATACAACAAACTTTATTGTTCAAGGGAAACTCAGGTACCAATGTCTAAATCTCGTTTTATTTAAAATTTTCAGGTGTTGTTTTTACGATTTTCACACGATGGTACAAAACTAGCCACGGCCTCAAAAGATAATACAGTTATCATTTGGGAAGTTACGGTGAGTTGGACAGAAAAGGGCCTTCGTGCGTATTCCCGCACGCTGGCCGTCCAAAAATTTTGGCGGGCATAGCCACGAAAAAACTTTGGGCATAGCCTTGAAAAAACTTTGAGTGTTATCTTTTGTTCCTTGAACTCAAGTGACGTCAAATTGAAAAGAAACCCCCGCTGGACCTCGAGTCTGAGCCGTCGAGCAAACTCGAAAATGGCGGCGTCCAGAAGCATAAAATACGAGAATGAAAACGTTATTTGTCGAGTACAAGAGCAGATACCATAAAACTATTAACATTTCGAAACATTATACTTAAAGGCCTTTTATTTAAAAGTAATTTATTTTTTGGGTACAGTTCCCCTTTAAACAACGTTCTTCATGTTAGAGCATTTACATATACCGCATTTCCTCTCATAAACGCCTCCCTCAAATAAACGCCTAGCCTCAAATAAACGCCTCCCTCCAATAAACGCCTCCCTCTAATAAACGCCTCCCCTTTTCAGGGGCGTAGGAAGCTTTCTAAACTTGGGGGGGCCCGATCAAAGCAAAATTTTCGTTGTACCTGTCAGTGGCGAAGCTAGTCCAAAATGGGTGGTCATGATAACTATTAATCCGAGCACCGTTGGCTTTCTAGGAGGCCCCGGGGTATGCCCCCGAAAAATTTTGAAATCTAGATTCCCACAAATGGCATTTCCTGCATTCTGAGCGGTGATTTTTCAGCTCAGAAGTTTATAAAATTTCATATTTTGGACAGTGGTGGGCCCCAAGTAGGCCCCAAACAATGACACACCCTGCTTTCCTGCTGTGCGCAGTGGCCCCAATCACGCCTCCCCTGGGAACCACTGACAACATATATTATTGCAATGATCAGTGAGTCCGACATGGACATTCAGGACGTTTTTTTTCAACCGCGGCTACCTTTTAGCCCCAATCATTCCGCGATTTCTGCCCTTCTGCTTAGTTAAAAAAGAAAGCCTACTAGAGTAGGGCTGCGTAAACTAGAGAAATATTAGTACTTTAGTTTAGTAAAACACTCGGGTTAACATGCAAAGATATTGTGATACTTCTATGACAGTTTAACAGAACATTAATAGGAAGATGTTGTTTTCTGACTTCTACTTTCGAATTCAATTTTTTTGCTGCAATTTTTCTTTCAAATTCAATTATTATTGGGGGGGCCGAAAGCTATCCCGGCCCCCCCTTTTATAATATTGGGGGGGCCGCGGCCCCCCCGGCCCCCCTGCTTCCTACGCCCCTGCCCCTTTTCATACAAGAATGCCAAAAAACGCCTCCCTCTAATAAACGCCGCACACATCAGAGCGGCGTTTATTAGAAAAAATACAGAAAGTGCACGAAAAAGGATGCTAAAATTAACGGATTTATTTATTTTTATGTGGCAACAATGGAACCAAACAAGGAATCTTTTTAATTTCTTCCTTCCTGAGTTCATACTCAAAATGCAATTGTATATCCTGACATCGTGCTCGGTCAATATTATATTTTTTAATAAACGCTCCTCTCTAATAAACGCCGCGTTAAAGAGGAAATACGGTACGCTAAATCGATCTCGCAAAAATTAGTAACGAAACCTACATTATAACTAAAGTAAACAGCAGCTAGTACAGAAATAAAAAGATTAGAACGCGGAAACCTGTAAGTTGTCGTAAGTTGTCGTAAGCCGTCCATCCGTCCAAAAATCTGATTTTTCAAAAGTGGCCGTTTTAGTTAAAAGTAATTAATTTTTTGGGTACAGTTCCTTTAACAATTCATCAGATTATCCGCATCACCGTATTACTGAACTATATTTCGCGTCGAAATCAACATGACCCGTGGGTGGTTGGTGGCGCAATGTGTCTTTCACCTCTGCAATCCGGGTTCGTTTCCTGCTCAGTGCAGTTATCAGATTAAAGATGTTATCAGATTAAAGTGAGAAGAGTGCTTCCAGGTACTCCGAGTACTCCGGTTTCCTCCTGTAATAACACTGGACCAATGAGGGTGGCCCTTACTGGACATCTAGGGAGAACAGTTTAATGACTGATAGGGTTTTCCAGTATAAATAAAGTTAGTTATAATATATCCCAGAAAATACAGCATACGTACCCAGAACGCCAACGGCTTTCATAGTTTTTTATTTGTATTTCTACACTGCCTAAGCAGCACAACACTTTTGTTATACATACGGTTTATTGTGGGTACCACGTTAGTGGTAACCACCATGCCATGGCGTTGAGGGTTTGATCTAGAGGTTCGACATCGAAATTACAACTGCGCAACTCAGCCTTTTCGGAAATCGTCGGCAATGTTCGCCACATTCGTCCCCATTAAACTGATGTAATTTCGTAACAGATATGTTTCGTATACCTTGCCGTTGATTTTTATATAAGTTTTAACACACGAAGACCTTCAATCGAACAGATAATAGAAAAATAGCATTGCCGTGGCGGTGTTTATTAATAGTATTTACATTAAATTTCGTCTGCGTGTCAGGCGTTCTGCATTGGCGGTTCGTCATCAATCTTGCATACAAGCCCAAATCTACATAACTACATTGCTTCTAAAAGTTTCCCACTTCTTTAAACGAGCGCTGCACAACGCCTTCAGTGCCTGATTACAGAAATCAGTAGCCTGAGGTGAGTAATCGCCTCGACAGGCGTCTTGTTTTGTTTTATTTTATTTTCGTATTATATTGGTATAATTCCTTCATATGGCAAATCTTCGCTCTTGCATAGCTTTTAATAATCGTTAAATCCTATAAAAAATTACAATTATCGGGCTCACGCAAAACGATATATTATGCGGTACCCACATGTTCTCTTTGCGGACCTCTCGTTTTATAATGTTTGCATGTTTTATTTTATTTTAGGAGGACAACGTGAAAAAGCTTAAGGTGTTAGAAGGTCACGAGCTGGGTGCTTTCTACATAGCTTGGAGTCCAGACGATCGTCATCTCATAGTTTGTGGTCCGGAAGACTGCAATGAGTTGTGTGTATGGGATGTTGAGGTGGGTAATTGCCATTATGAAATGCGTAAAAATATGAAAGCTGCTAAGTTCTCAAAAGAATTGGATATAATAATATGAAAAGGAGAAATAAGAGAACTTCAATGTGTCGAAAAATACTTAAGTAAGAGTACTTACGTATATTCATGGACGACGTTTTGGACGAAACATGAAACGATGAAGATACGTAAGTACTCTTATTTAAAGTGCCCATCACCTCAAAATGTTTTATTGTCTTGTTTGGAAAAACTTTTAAAATGATAAAGTAACTTCTTTTGAAGATTTTCGTTTCTTTGCTTTCTTTTTGAGATATATCAGTTTGTTTGATATGCAAATGTCTGGAATTTCGTCACACGTGCACAATGACTTATTGGAGAAATGTGTATATCTCTTTCATTCTCGAACGAAATCCTTTAAAATCAAGAAGTTTGGTGTTGTGGGAGAAACGCACACACGTGTTATTCACACTTTAGTGTTTTTATTTCATGAACGCAAAGATATATAACATTCTCTGATAACTCATTATGCATGTGTGACGAAATTCCAGATATTTGCATATCAAACAAACTGATATATCTCACAAAGAAAGCGAAGAAGTGAAAATCTTCAAAAGAAGTTACTTTATCATTTTAAAAGTTCTTCCAAATAAGACAATAAAAACTTTAAGTATTTTTCGACACATTGAAGTTCTCTTATTTCTCTTTTTCATATTATGAAATACCGTTTTTCCTCTAATAAACGCCTAGCCTCAAATAAACGCCTTCCTCTAATAAACGCCTTCCTCAAATAAACGCCTTCCTCTAATCAACGCCTCCCTCTAATAAACGCCTTCCTCTAATAAACGCCTCCCTCTAATAAATGCCTCCCTCTAATAAACGCCTCCCTCTAATAAATGCCTCCCTTTTTCATACAAGAATATCAATAAACGCCTCCCTCTAATAAACGCCTCTCTCTAATAAACGCCTCCCTCTAATAAACGCCTCCCTCTAATAAACGCCGCACACATCAGAGCGGCGTTTATTAGAAAAAATACAGAAAGTGCAAGAAAAAGATGCTAAAATTGACAGATTTATTTATTTTTATGTGGCAACTAGTTTAAGGGGGCAGCCTACCTTCATTTCGACAAATTTTTCAAATAAAATATTTTGGCGAACTGTTTAACAAATCCTAACATCTATATATCAAATTAAACTGCAGAAAATGCTCTATAATAATATTGAGGTAAAAAAATGCCAACTGTTTAATGTACAACGATTATGGCCAATTTATCAAGGGATTCAAGTTACACTACCCTTTTAGCAGGGGAGATAGCTTGTTGCGATAAACCTAAAACAATTATGGTAAGCTTATTTAAATCGAATAAATATCAATATGAGCTCCAAAAGAAATGTCACGATACAATGTTGTAGGGGCTGGCAATGTTTCAGATCATAATAAATAAAGAAAATCAGAGGTTCACTGCATAGAGGGCTAATCACAGATTCTAAAAGTATATAGGTTATGGGTACTTTTTTATAGAGCCCGGAAGTTATAAGAAGCGCCAAACGACAGCCAAAACCATTGGGAAAAGGGGAATATAACTATCTTGGATTATATTCCTTAATGTTTATAACAAACACTTACAGCCCTGATTTGAATTTTGCAAAAAAAATTATTTTTTTCACAATGAAGGTAGGCTGCCCCCTTAAGCTAGTTGCCACATAAAATTAAGCTAGTGTTAAAGTTAAATAAAGTAAAATAATAATAAAAGTAAAAACGAAAAAAGAACTGAACCTCGCGCTCTGTCAATAACATATTGTTTAATAAACGCCTCTCTTTAATAAACACTCCCTCTAATAAACGCCGCATCAAATTGTTTCAAAATTTAATAAACACCGAGAGCTTTATTAGAGGAAATACGGTAAGTGATAAGTTGACAACATACGCTCTGATTGGCTACTAAGCATGCCTCGATTAAGGCATCATGACGTGTACGTAGACTTGATTTGTTGTTTTTGACGAATTCTAAGTAGTTTTTATTGCAACAAGAAGTCGAGCAATATAAGATTATAAGTGGACATGCATAAGCTATATAAATATGGATATAAGCTTACTAATCACACGACAACATGTTTTATCTACAATTTTGAGAGTATTTTCGTTGCTAAGGTCTGGTTATACGTCGCAGAATCGTCGCGTTTAATTCAGACAAATTTAATTCAACATTAAATGCGACAGAAGCGGACGAATTGTTTACGAAATCACCGTATCCGCACAGTTAAGACGAGCGCATCCTTATAAATATTACCTCATGTAAGAACAGAGTGTTTTAAGAGGGTTTTCTTGAACCATTGTCTTTTTAAATTACTTTATATATTTGATTATTATCATCTTGTATCTTTACGATTATTATGATTATTGTCATCTGTGTCTTGTATCGGGAAGCACGGGTGATGTGTGCTATTAGGGCGCTGCCACTCACCGTTAAGTCCGGTGGGACGGGGTTAGTACTTGATTCTGGGTATATTACAAGTAATATTTGGCATTTCACTCGATTAAACTACATGTTCTAGGCGTTCATGGTGAAGGAAAATTTCGAGTGTTGGAATATGTGCGTTTTAAGACCAAACCGGGACCAGTTGCGAAAAATGCAACTTCAAGGCCTTCCGACTGGAATTGAACCCGCGACCCTGCGATGGTAGTGCAGTGCTCTGACCACTGAGAGCCTAGTCACGAGTTGTTATATATAATGGTGGTAATGCCGGGATATGGGAATAACCTCGTTCGCTAGCGTAAACTCATGTGAGTAGAGTTATTAGTTGATATCTCCCATGCTTCGAGGGTTTTCCTCCGGTTTTCCTCCTTCAGTAAAATCAACACAAACTGTGTCAAAGTGCGATCAGAAGGTTCCAGGTTCTATCATTAATATATTGTTTTATGAATATCTTGTTCTTAACATAGAGTGGATCACTACGATGCCGTGCCACTCAGGCCACAGAGGACAGCCTCACCGTGTGCTCGTGGAACCCTGATGGAAAACGACTTTACACTGGAGGAATGAGAGGACAATTCTTTCAATGTGTAAGGAATTTTCTCCTCCGCAGAGGCTTGCGCTTTTTTGTAGAGCTCGGGCTGGTTTGGGCAGTGCGGGCTGGGGAGGGCGCGCGGCATCCCCATTCTCTCCACGCGTCCCCAAAACACACCCCGTGAGCCCAATAAAAGCGAATAGTACGGCGGTACCTATAGTATATATAAAAGCGCAAGAAGCCTCTGCAGAGGAGAGTGAAGTAATACCATACAAATAAGTGTATTAGCTATGTGACAGTGATTCAGTTGAATTAGGACCTATAGGGATCTTTGCGTATGATAACACGCTGAGTAAAATACGTTTAACTTGGCAATCACGGCCAACATTTTTTTTTGCTTTTTATCGGCAAAAATGCGTAGAACATGAATCAATAAGGGCATAGCCATAAGGGTTAGCCTTATATAAGGATATATGCCAGGGACCGCGGTGCAGGCGGTTCGTGTGATTTATGCCGTTGTCAAATCTTCTCAAACACTCCTCAAAATACAGGAAAAGGTGTTACAAAGATCTTAAGAATTGCGAGCGGCTGCAACTGTCAGTCTGTCAAAACCAACACAGTTATGTTATGTTTCTTTTACTATCTCAATCAAATGAGGCGATCGCCCGCACGCAAAGAACTTGTTTGAATTCATTGACGACAGACGGATTTCGTTAATTAACAAGCGTCGCATAATTCCGAAACTTTCCAGAGAGGAGTCGACAAAGAACATCTACTTTGTAGAATAAAATGAATCTGGACTGCTAATTAAATAAATTAAAGCTGAAAAGTATATCGGCATTTATTTTGTGTTGACACGTTACCAAGGCTGAGCGTGCCGTTTTCATCTCGCACCACCGCTTAGAAATGATTTTCAAATTGCTCCAGATACTTGGTGACGGTTTCGCACATTTTCAATCTTATATCACGTGTAAACGCAACGGCTAACATAAGCTAAAGCGCAATGCATTTTACCTGAAGGAGTTTACCGATGGCGATTACGAAATTAAGGCTTTTTTTCAGGCTTTAGCTGAATAATTTGTCGGCGGTCATAAAAGCGGCATGTCCGAGCTAAAATTGACTTGGCCGGTCATCTTGACCGGCGATCAGCTAGCAGTTATTTCGCGCCCTGCCGAGCGATCTCGCGCCTTCAGCGCTCCGCCACTGGTGCACCCCGCCACTGGTGCACCCCCCCCTTTCTAGATCCACCACTGGGTGCTGCCACAGGTAGCCCGAGTAACAACGTTAATGCCGTTTCTCGACGTTTTTTTCAGGATTTGGATGGCAACGTGTTGGAGCAGTGGGAGGGAGTTCGCGTTTACGGTATACATTGTCTAAACGATGGGAGATCAGTTTTAGCAGCAGATAGTCACAATAGGATCAGAACGTATAATTTTGAAGATTTATCAGATCATAATTTGTGAGTATGTTATACCATAGAGTCTGCTACTACACACGTAAAAACGCACAGTCTGTTTTTACCTGTTAACAGCCAGAAACATGGTTGATATTGACAGGCTTGAACATGGTTGATATTGACAGGCTTGAACAGGGTTGATATTGACAGGCTTGAACAGGGTTGTCAACAGGCCTGTTCATGGATGTTGGAACAGTATTGTTCATGGCTGATGATCGAACAGGCTTGAACAACATTGTTCATACATGATACAACATGTTGTCAGAGCATGATGAAATAACAAGGTTGAACAACGTTACAACAGCCATGAATTTGGTTGTTCTATCAAGCTGGTTTTTGCATGTTCTATCATGCATGAACAACTGCTGTCGATTCAACAAGCCTGTCACAACATGTTGAAACATGCTTGAACAGTGCTGTTGTTTTAACAGCCATGTTCTATCATGTTGACAATGCTGTTACAGGCATGTTGGACCAACAACCTTGTTACAACCTGTGAGATTTTTACGTGTGTAGTCTGCTGCGTAGTCAGGTTTGTTTATCTCTGTCTTCTTGACAACCTTCGATTTTCACCCCACGTTCTAGAATTCAAGAGGACCATCCGGTAATGTCGTTTACGGTGTCTGACGATGGTAGACTTATTTTAGTTAACGTAGCGTCACAGGTAAGTTCTGTGTCATGTGTGGTTAACCAGTGACCGGGGGGCTGGGGGGCTCTAGCCACCCCACTTTTTCTCTGGAATAACTTTAATAAATCTAGGTTATTGTGTACGGTGTATTCTTTAAAAATACTTGAATATATCACAAAGTAAATACACTACCATTGTAAGGTTTGTGCTTCGTGATAAATGCGAAAAGGCTTTATGTTAATAAAATTACAGTCCTTGGTTTTATAATAATAATAATAAATGCTTTATTTAAGCTGTTATGACCCATTCACATAGTATGTAGAAATTATACTAAATTATACTTATATATAATTATATAATTAAATTATACTTTTATTAATTATTATATAATTAAATTACACTTTTATTAATTATTATATAATTAAATTATACTTTTATTAATCATTATATAATTAAATTATACTTTTATTAATTATTATATAATTAAATTATACTTTTATTAATTATTATATAATTAAATTATACTTTTCTGAGTGATTTATAAAATTTAGAAGAGTTTTCAGCCATTTCAGAAGTATGGATTTTGAAATATTTTTCGATGGAGCATGCCTCCGACCCTCGTTGTTAGCCCCCACGCCCGCACAGAGACTAAAGTGGGCCCGGGGCAAAATAAATAATTGGGGGGGGGGGGCTTGCAAAATCTCGCATTGCATTTTACGGATGAATCGATCGATATAAGGATATTTCAAGTTTCAGTTTTACATGTGAAATGACAACGCAAAATTTCGTAAGGACGTAAAAGATGTACAAAATAAGGACAAAATAAATAATCACTAACGCAGAGAGGCAGAAAATACTGTTTGATAAAATAAGTTCAACTACAGCTTCTTGGCTACCGTCTACTGATTCTCTACAAAGTAAACTTAGCAATAGTTGTGAGTCATTGGTAATGGGAGCCCGCAGTGTAGTTATATAGAGAGGTCAGTGATAAATACCCCGCCAAGCCAACGTCCCGGTTGATCTCTAAATAAAGACTGGATCGAGCAACTATTGTTTGGATGCTGCGAAAAAATGAATCCGGGAATATTTCTCGGCGGCCATCTTGTTGCGACCACGTTATATAGTTTTACTTTTGGCGACAGAGACTATCTGTCTCTGATCTTTTAAGATGCTAAAATGAATCAGTTGTCGAATGGTTTCCCATAATTTAGAACACAAAGTACGGCCCCATTACAGTAACTGTGAAGCCGAGAATATTTCGCGGCGGCCATATTGGAGTTACCACCGTGGTCACTCAAATATGGCCGGCACGATGGAGCCATAGTTTGTGTTCTAAATTACGGGAAAACCTTCGACAACTAATTCATTTTAGCATCTTAAAAGATCAGAGACAGATAGTCTCTGTCGCCTACAGTAAAACTATATAACGTGGTCCCGACTAAAAATTCTTCATTGTCTTTCGTCGTAGATCGATACCAAGCGAAAACGTATCTCGGCTATCGAGCTAGTCCGGCCAAATCGCATCCATGTGATCATGGTCTCTGGCTTGACCTTATTACTACTGTGTTTTCTCCCCATAGGGTCTCCATCTATGGGATGCTAAGGACCGTGTTTTAATTCGAAAATATCAAGGAGTAACGCATGGTTTTTACGTAATTTATTCTTGTTTTGGTGGTCTCAATCAAGACTTCATCGCAAGTGGCAGCGAAGGTTAGTGGACTGGATCGTATGGTATCTTATAAGACCCAACCGGGACCAAATTCAACCTGAAAGCGTTCCGGTTCCCTTCACTTTCTAGCAATGTCATAGTGTACCTGTACTTGGATTACGCAGAATGGGAAACTAATGATCGGGTGTTGTATTTTCTCGCAGATCATCAAGTATATATATGGCATATTAAACATAGCGATCCGGTGATGGTTCTTAGTGGACACACAAGGACAGTTAATTGTGTCCACTGGAATCCCAAAGTGCCCAGTATGTTAGCGTCCGGAAGCGATGACGGAACGGTGAGGATATGGGGGCCAGGCGAAAAAGTAGAAAATAGTGAGTATCAGAATTGCTTTTATTTCGTACAAGACGGTTTTTACGCAGCTCGCCTGTTGTGTATTTGTTATGTTTTTACTGGAAAAAATCGTGTATCGGCTGGGAGACACAGGTTCAAATCCTGGGTCGGATCACCACTCAGGGTCTTAAAAATAATCGAGGAGAAAGTTGTGCCTTTGCAATAATACCAGCAAATGGTAAGACTTTCGGGTCTTCTCGGATAACGACCTTAAATCGTAGGTCCTCGGAACCCCTATCAATTGGGTTTCTAGCCTGTTGGGGTATTCCGTTCACCTAAAAGAGTGATAAATCTAATAAACTAAACTAACAATGAAAATCGATGTGAATGAACTGTGGAACCATTGTTTTAGGGATGTGTATCCATGAAAATGTAGTACATAATAAGTGGCATTCTATCGATGCTGTGATTGGTCATCTAACATAGTTTGACGCTACTCTGGCTTTAAAAAGTTTTTGGAACGTAACTTTAAAAGTTACTGTCCATGACCCAAAGTTTTGACACTCCAATCTAGTGTCTTCACCAGGGATGATCGTTGTAAAGTTAGGATCCCTATTTTGCCCTCATAGAACCGCCCACGCCCCATTGAATCGCGATGACGGTGGTTTATTACCAGAAGCTTATTTGCATCTTGTTAATAGATAACGTCGTCATCGGTTCTATGAGGGTATAAATAGGGATCCTAACTTTACAACGATCACCCCTGATGAAGACACTAGATTGGAGTGTCGAAACGTTGGGTCATGGACAGTAACTTTTAAAGTTACGTTCAAAAAACGTTTTAAAGCCAGATTAGCGTCAAACTATGTCTGATTTATCACCTTGGTTGCGTTGGGAAATTATTTGTTAACTAACGTCTATTTGTTTCCTTTTTTCTTCCAGGTTCCTCCAGTGTTAGTACTGCCGTGTAAATATTGTAAATATAGAAAACTAATACCGAAGGTATATATATACTGAACTAGAGGAGGAGCAGAGATTCTACACAGATTATCGCCGGTCGTGATAAACACGAGAAAAAAGCTGTATTGCTGGGCCTGTTCGTATGCTCCGGGTAAGCATGATGACCTGCTTAGCGAGCTCTCACATCACATTCCCTCATTAAATTTTCATTGCGTTCATTGCTGAGACGCTTAGCGCTCGAGGATCTCGGACGACGCTGCCGAGATCCTCCGATCAGCGAGATGAAAATTTTCCATATGAACGGCTGATGCCCCCCAGCTGCTGCTGGGATGGAATCGACAACGCTATTTTGTTGTTTGTCGCATTTCGCTTCCACAGTTTTTAGTTGTTTATATAGAGGATGATGATGCAAAAAGAGCTGGTAAGTTACTTTACAGTTTTTGATTTACTCCGTTAGTTCCCGAGATATTTCCTTCCAAAAGTCCAATTTTGGACTCCCCGCCAGAAATTGGCGAGAATGTTTTCAATGCTTTAGGGCCTGGGAACCAGGAAACGACGCCGCTCGCTCACTGTTCTCTGATTACCAAAAACTGCGCCCTATCAGTTCAAGCTTGTGTGTTTTTTGTAGTAATGCCGGATATAGTTTTTCGTAACTCTGTGGTCAAAACAGGGTTGCCAGTTTGGCTTTTTTTAAGCCAAATTTCTCGATTTTGGCTTGTTTTAACAAGGTTTGGCTTTGAAAAATTTCATTTGGCTTATTCCTATTTTTGCCTTTTTCTAAAAAATGGAAATACATCGGTCTTCGCACCATATTTCAGTTTTCCATCGGTCAAAATTTGCTTTTTTCTATAATCTCGGTGTAGAGGTTATCCGAGAGTCGCTGTAGGATCACTATCAACCAATCAGAGATAAATCCTAAATTTAGAACATAGTCAATCATGCTACTAACCCTAACCCTAACCAGTCTTCGCATAGGTCCGACCGCTTTTTCAACCTATCATAATTCAAGAATTTTGATCCGTTAGAAGTTCAAGGTATTGAGGTATAAAACTAAAATAAACTCGCTATTCAACTACAAAAATAGTTCAGCTAAATAAAATAATCAATTCGCCCCATGAGCTTAAAAACCGTCCACTAGTGACCGAAGAAACAAATGGAAAAGTCATTATGAGTCATAACTCGTCGCGAAACATATTTCATAGGGTCCAAAAACAAATTTCATTAGGTCCAAAAGGCAACAGATGGTTTGGAAGAAGCTTACTGCTCGCTGTGCCGAATATCACCCAGAATCAAGGGCTTTTTGGCTTATTTTGAACTTGAGTTTGGCTTATTTTGACCCAGGCCACCTGGCAACCCTGGGTCAAAACGCTTATGTATTCCTTGTTGTGTGAAATCTAATCATTACTGACTCCCAGGTCCCTCTTAAGAATAACGACACGCGGCTTTTTCGTTCAATTGGCTATGTTTAGATAGATATATTTTGGGAAATAACGGACCAAATCGAATACTGTAAAATAACTTATCAGCTCTTTTCGCATCCTCTATACAATGAACTAAAAACTGTGGAGGGTTTATATGCAGTTTAAAGTGTATATGACACGAAAATTAAGTTTATCTTTATTTGAAAGAATTCTTCAAATAACGAAGAATATCAATTTACAGCATTTCCATATTTCATTTAGTTCTTGAGATATTTAGACTTATGTGATATTCAAATGAGGTTACCTATGACGTCACATGGTTTGCACAACATTTTGGAAAATCGTATATATTTTTAAGATAATTGAACGAAATCACTTAAAACTTTGAATGTGCATACAGACCACTAAACTGGAGAAAATCGTTCTAATTTTATGGTCGCCATGGTAAATGATTAGATTCCAGTCCTCTTGATTTCCAAAACAAAATGATTTGTTTTCTCTTCGCTGAGAAACATTTTCGAATTGGTACTGGTTGAGTAGATTTGCACTAACTTAACTAACTTGGAACGGAAGTTTGACGTTGGTGCAAAGCCTACTATTTCATAAAACGAAGATTTTCGTCAAAGAGACGTAGAGGTCTCGGAACTATACTATTACTATTGTAACACGATATTATTTCGTTTAGTGGTCTGTATAGACATGCAAAGTTTCAAGTGATTCCATTCAATACTCTCAAAGATATACACGATTTTCCAAAATGTTAAAATGTTGTGCAAACCTCATTTGAATATCACATAAGTCTAAATATCTCGAAACTAAATGAAATATGGAAAAGCTGTAAATTGATATTCTTCGTTATTTGAAGAGTTCTTTCAAATAAGATAAACTTAATTTTCGTGTCATATACAATTTAAGGGCCTTTAATGCGCTCTAGGATGACAACCTCGACTTGGATGTACTTCAAACAAAGTATTAGGATTAGGGTTGGGTTAGTATTAGGGTTAGTATTAGGGTGAGCGTTAGTATTTGGATTAGTATTTGGGTTAGTATTGAGGTTAGTATTTGGGTTAGTATTGGCTAAGTACAGGAAAGCTTAAAAAATAATCCTAATAACCCTACTAACCCTGTTGTGAAATGGCTAATGCTGTGAGATCTTGCTAATAGACCTCTTTCATAATATGGCTACCATTTTAAATATTCTTTTATGCGCATATAAATTAGCCTTTAAGCAAAGATACTTTTGAATTGCTGACACACAAACGAGGCCATAAAGGCTAATTTAGATGCACATAAAGGAATATTTAAATTAGCAGCCATAATGAAAGTGGTCTATAAGGTTGGTAATACTGGTCTGGTGTAAGAGCAAACTATCTGATTGGCTAACCCTAATCCTAACATTAATACTAATCCTAACCCTGGGTAGTTTCCTTCTAGGGGAGTGGATAGGTGGGGTGGGGGTGGGGGGCTAGGTATGGGGAAATCCCCCTACAGGGGTTAGGGTTGGTATCAAACTCTAGGCGTAGGATTAAGTTTAGGAATAGCGGTTAGGACTAGGGTTAGCCAATCAGATGGCTCACACGTACACCAAACCATTACGTAATTATTATCACCATACTAACAGTTTCTCACCTAATGCTGTGCTAATGTAGCCTGTGTACAGCCTGAATATATAACCTGTAATACAGTCTGTGAAAACTCGCACGATAGCTTGTCGACCCCCTGCTGAGCTACTCGGTTTTGAGTGGTTTAATACTCATATGATTCATAATTGTTTATTTGATTGGATTATTTGATCTCACAAGAATTCCCAGAGAACCAATTGTACCTGGAATAAGTCAAGGTTGTGATTTGAACAATCAAAATCTACTACTCAGATCTGAGTAGCTCATCGGGGGGTCGACAAGCTATCGTGCGAGTTTTCACAGACTCAATTACAGGTGTATATATTCAGGCTGTACACAGGCTATGCTAATGCAGAGTGATGGTTGTCTGTCGGGGACTGGTTGCATAAGATAAGAGGACCCGTCAGTATTGTTACAAAACAATGTCTATTGTTTTTAAACCATACTTATAGATCCTCTTATCTTGAGAGGCCTTTATGTAACCGGGCCCTTGCTGGGGCACAGACTAATGATGTGTCCGACCATCAACGAGGTCACCGACCGTTTACGAGTTGATCGTAATGTCCCCTTTTCCTCATGTGAAACCGGACTGAAGAATATCTCGCTGAGCAAACCATCTGACTTACTGCGACCATGTGAAAAGGCCTTATAAATATAAACGGCGCGTTTCACGACCACCTCAAGGTTCGTTTACACCATGAGTACGAAATAAGAATCTTATTTAACTAACAGAAGCATTCGTGTTGCTACGAACAAAGAAATGTGACAAAAGTCATTCCACCCACCCCATCGTGCTTGTCTTTTTTTGTTTGTTTGTTATTTTTGCGAGTCCATTCCCGAGTGCAGACATGATTTCCCTTGCGAGAAATTGAACGAAACGAAGAGGAGGAAAACTACCCGCTGCCTACGGCCCAGTTGTTCAAACGCTGAGTAGCACCAATCCAGGCCAAGATTAACAACGAATTTCCCTTTTTCTCCGCATGATCTGTTTGATTAATATGAATTATTAATTATTCGATTTTTATGAATGTCTTTTTCAATTGAACCACAACATTTTAAAAGCATTTCGCGGAAACTTGGCTACCCATGCACAGAGTAGTTTCATCAGGTTTACCCTGCTTATGACGTCACCAACTTCCCAGTTAATTAGGCAAATTATTACAACAAGATGGCGGATGACAGGGTTGTCTTCGGTTAAAATCAGTGCTGTTGTTTTGTTGATAGATTGTTTTGTTAATCAGAAAGTTTTGTTAAAATAAGAAATTTTAAAATTTGAAATTATGATTTTAGTTGCCAATGTCCTTTACTGCCAATTTGGGGTTTTGGGATTTTACATATTCGTAATCTTTGTGTTCTACCAAGAAGAAATGTAATATATCTTGTCGTTCGAAAATTTCATCTTCGTGCATTTTTCCCTGCTAAAGTTGATTTACTATTCACAGGAATTGACGTCAAAGCAGGGACACACAAAGTCATTGCACACTAATTCAACAGTGAAATACAAAGAAAGTTTGGCTTTCAATTTTAAACACACCGTTTAGACAAAATTTGCTCAATTCCCAATCAATGTGCAATGTTTTTGTGTGTCCCTGCTTTGACATCATTTCTTGTGAATAGTAAATCACTTTAGCAAGGGGAAAAGGTATGAAGATGAAATTTTTGCACGACAAGATATTTTACAATTCTTTTCAAGAGATCCCAAAGATCACAAATATGTAAAATACCCAAACCTGGATAGGCAGTATCAAATTATATGGTAGCATCTATCATCATTCAAGAAAGTTTCACTAATCTTGGATCAAGCTTGTCGTCGTTTGAACAACCGGACCTTGGGCCATATTTGTTTGTCACGAGGTTATTACGGCTGGCATTTTGTTCATATTCTTGCGTCCGTTAAACCTAGTTTCCATTTGGTCGCCACAATCGCAACGGTGTAGTGTTATAGAGTGTCCATCTATCTTTGCAAGGGAGTCACTTTAATGTCTATTGGTTACAAGGGAGTCACTTTGATGTCTATTGGTTACAAGGGAGTCACTTTGATGTCGATTGTTATTACATCTAGTGATTACCACACATGTCTATGAGCTGGGAGACACAGGTTCATATCCTGGGTCGGACCACCACTCAGGGTCGTAAAAATAATTGAGGAGAAAGTGCTGCCTTTGCAATAATATCAGCAAATGGTAAGACTTTCGGGTCTTCTCGGATAACGACCTTAAATCGTAGGCCCTCGAACCCCATTCCGTTCACCTAAAAGAGTGATAAATCTAATAAACTAAACATAAACCAAACTATTTGTACAGCAGTTCATATCGTGACGTCACAATTTCAACACTGGTTATTTTCTTGGTACAAAACTAACCCTTACCCCCAAAAAACAAACCATGACCTTAACCCTAACCGTCATCCTAATCCTTATTTCAGTTTAAAGTCGAACAATTCGAAGTGGTATTTTGACGTCAGGACATGAACTGCTGTACATATAGACTGCTTTGCATACAACAGACAGTTAATAGAGGGAAATGGTTAGGAAACTATGCCTAAAGCCTCTTTTCCAGTCATCGCAAAAACTGGTTCGCAGCTCGCTGCGAGTACTTGCATGTAATTAAAAAGAACTCGCAGTGCTTGTTTGCTCGTTGTGAGTTGTGAGTTGTTTTTAATCAGATGCAAGTACTCGCAGCGAGCTGCGAACCAGTTTTTGCGATGACTGGAAAAGAGGCTTAAGTCTTTGTTCTAGGTTATTGTTCACGTTCATGCAAACTTGTGCACGGTTAGTACAAAAGAATTTTAGTATAATGAAGCAATCATCCAATTGCAGCATATGGGTTGAATCGCTCAACCATGCTATTTAAATATTAATAAGCAAAAATCAAAACGTTTGTGCACGGTCAGGAGCATTTCAACCTAAAATCACAGCTCATTATAGACGCTTTGAAGTTCGCCGGCTTTGACAAAAGACAAGATAGATTGATATTACATCAACCACTATGACACCGTGCGATAGTGGCGACCAAAGTATGGAAACCAGGCCTTATGTTTGGTTTTGTTGCGATTGTATACGTACTGTATGATGGGGGACTTGCGAATTCTCTTTATAGTAAACTGAAACAATGTCATTTTACGCTTTTAAAATAAAACGTTTATTTCTACTGGTGTGATTTTCAAAACATGATATTTCTCCATTACATTGCGCGCGCAATTTACAATGCCATATATGCCTAATCGACGAACCACATGTTTAACTAGCTAATCGTCAGGTTTTCTAGTTGTTATACTTTTCCCAATTTCTCCTACTTTTTTTGTGCCTTTCGTTCTCGTAATTTTTGTTAAAGTGCCTATAACGTTTTAAAAATTTTATTTTTTATTTGGAAGAACTTTTAAAATGATAAAGTAACTTATTTTGAAGATTTTCGTTTCTTCGCTTTGTTTTTGAGATATTTCAGTTTGTTTGATATGCAAATGTCTTGAATTTCGTCACACATGCATGCCATAGTGACTTATCAGAGAATGTTATATATCTTTGCCTTCATCAAAAAAAGTTGTAAATGGTTAGTCTTTGTAGTTTCAAGAGTTCTTTCAAACAAAAGAGTTATTTTACAACTGAATTTTCATTGCATAAGCACTCTAAAACGATTTTGCACAACTAGCTATGGTAACTATAGTGGCTGATGCAGCAACTGATGGTTCCACATGGCTACGATACGTTATTGCTGAATTTAAACAATGGTATAATATACAATTATTGGATGAGGCTGAGCATGATATCAAGAATTATCCAGACCAAGGTCAATGTTATCCGCCGAAGGCTGAGGCGGATAACATTGACAGAGGTCTGGATAATTCTTGATGTCATGCGTAAGCCGAATCCAATAATTGTTTTATTATACATTGTTCAAAATAGTCTTACTAAAAATATACAAACAAAGTGACCGTCTGGTAGTAATCTACTACAAGCCATTTTGTAATTTTCGCGCACTTTTCCTAGTGACGTCATCAGCGTCCAATAATATTTTTTTGACACCTCCGTCCAATAATTCACAGTATTCGACGGAAATGACGTCGCGCCTGCCGGACATTGAGAATTCACTGGAGTATGTTGACCAATAAGAAACGAGAATGAAATTTGAATGTATAATAATATTACTTAAAGTACATTGGCAACAAAAATTAAGTTTGTCTAATATGAAAGAACTGGTAAAATGATAGAGTAACATATTTTACAACTTTTCCGTATTTTACTTCGTTTTTGAAATATTTCAGTTTGTTTGATATGTAAACAAGACGCCTGTGTCCAGGCGTTTACTCGGGCTACTGATTTCTGTAATCAGGAACCAAAGGCGTCGTGCAGCCCAGCTCGTTTAAAGAAGTGGAAAACTTTTAGAAGCAATGTAGTTACGTAGAGTTGGGATAGAACTGTGAGAGCTATTTGATTGTCGTATATGCATGATTGATGAGGGGATGAAGAGAAATCAGGCGTCTGCACGCAGGCTAGCCCTCCCTCAGCCCCCCCCCCCCCCCCCCCCCCCCCCAATGCAGAACGCCTGACCCGCAAACGAAATTTAATCTAAACACGATCAGCGTGTGCAGTTGTGAGCAACGATCAACATAGTTTCAAAATCTAGCAACAGAGTAAAAGAACAACTCGACGAAAAGCAAAGCTGTCGAAAACTGAAAGAACTATTGGCTATATATATATGCCTCACGGTTCGCAAAAGCCTGACGGGAAATATTGCGCAATTTTGCAGATTCGTGGAACCCCAAAAATAAAACGACTAATAACGAAGCCGGAAACTAGACTCGCGCTACCACAGTAGCCCGAGTAATGAGATTATTATTATTATAATGTTTACAGAGGGGACCACACTCATCATAGACGATTTTCAAGAGGGCCCATTTTCACATGGTCTCTGACGTCAGGTGCAGGGTAGAAAATTTTCACTCATTAAAATATTAGTTCCATCTTAAGTTTGTTCCACAAATTTACTTGAAAATGTGCGTATAATAAATAACTCCTCATGATAATGAATAAGACTTTTTAATGAGTGAAAATTCTCTACCCTGCACATGACGTCAGAGACCATCTCTTTACATATCAAACAAACTGAAATATTTCAAAAACAAAGTAAAATACGGAAAAGTTGTAAAGTGTGTTACTCTATCATTTTACGAGTTCTTTCATATTAGACAAGCTTAATTTTTGTTGCCAATGTCCTTTAAGTTCAGTAGTGTCTTATTGTAGCTACTTGGGCCCACCTGTTAGGTGCATTAACCGCTTTTAATCACTGTTTCAAATAAAGACGTAATGTAACAACAAGTAGATAATGAATAATCCGACAGCAGCTGAAAGAACCAGTTTAAAAGAAGAACTTTGAGAGACCTCCTTTTTCTTCATCTGGTAGACATTTCTTTCCAGTAATTCCATAATTGCCTGTCTCGCTCCGTGCCAGGCCCCTGGACCGCTCAGTCGATACTGCGGCGGAGAGCATGGGCCGAAATACAAACGATAGGCCAATCGGGGATCGGTAAAAAGAAGTCCACCCAAACGAGGCTTGCATCCAATAATGTCGGCCAGCTCGTCGCAATATGGAAGGCTGTAGACCTGCAAGGACAAAAGAGGCTTCGTATTCTGGTCGGTTATCTCTTGGTCATTTTGGGGGTCGTATTACAACTGATTATTATAGGGGAGATTTTAGTACGAATACACTGACCTCTTTTTATAACTGGACAATATTGTTCACCCGTGATAACGGAGTCGAGTTGTTACATTATTGTTCAGCCGATTAGCAACTTGTGCTATTTTTAGCTGTGACGAAGATATCGATGGAGGTTTAGATTCACTGATTGTTCAGCATTGTTTCAACAATGTTGTTCAGCATTGTTTCACTGACAATGTTGTTCAGCATTGTTTCAACAATTTCAGTGTTCGCATTGTTTCAACAATGTTGTTCAGCATTGTTTCAACAATGTTGTTCAGCATTGTTTCACTGACAATGTTGTTCAGCATTGTTTCAACAATTTCAGTGTTCGCATTGTTTCAACAATGTTGTTCAGCATTGTTTCAACAATGTTGTTCAGCATTGTTTCAACAATGGTGTTCAGCATTGTTCTTTCAACAATGTTGTTCAGCATTGTTTCAACAATGTTGTTCATCATTGTTTCAACAATGTCAGTGTTCGCATTGTTTCAACAATGTTGTTCAGTATTGTTTCAACAATGTTGTTCAGTATTGTTTCAACAATGTTGTTCATGCAGCGTTGTTTCAACAATGTATTCCACCAGGGAGGGGCGCGGAAGGAAAAGTGCCAGGGCTACGAAAACATATGGAAAACCTTTGATACGGCAGATACGCTATGAAACCTTTTTGATTAGTATAAAAAATAATCGAAGAAAACAAACATTTATAACATACGAATTGATATACGCTATGTAAGTCCAAGAAATATCCATATCACACCCAAAGAAAAGTTGTTTTGAGAACCCCTTGCCCCCAGAAATTATGTACATGTATATATAGTTTGGATTATAAGAGTTCAGGAATGCGAAAACCCGGCAGAAAACAAAGTTGATTGTTTTCCTTGATCTATATGGCAGACTACCCTCAGTTCCCAGCACTCCTGTGTTGTCGGTATGAATGAAAATTTAAGATGTGCTGCGCCACGAAACTAAAACAAAATGTATAGTTGGGTCATGAAACCACCCAGGGAAATTTGGTTGGGTCACGAAACTTTAACAGGAATTTTAAGTTTTCCTTCTGCATGCCCCCCTCCCGGGTGGAATTAATGACAGCTGCGCCTGTTAAAACTATACATAAGGATCTTACAGTGGTAGCATGTCTCTTCGCGTCGTAGGATTCTTTCTTTTTTCTTTCCATTCTTTCTTCTATTTCCCGCTCCATAGCCCGCACATCGGGCAACTTCACCAAGCCCTTGAAGAGCCTCGTTGCCACGCGTGCCTGAATCTCTGCGATAGAAAACACGGAGCCCACTGGCTGGAGGTAACCAATGAACGCAAGCGTTGGATTCTCCTCGACGCGGAACATGTTCTTGTAAAGAATCGGAGAATTGTCCTTGAATTTGACGCATTCCTCTTTCAGGAATGGAAAGTCGTATTCGTAACCGGTTGCTAGAATTATCACATCGAGGTTGTCGACAACTGATCCATCTTTAAAGTGGACCTCTGGTTAAGGAGAAAATGAAGTTGTCAGGCTCTATATTACGAAAGTCGACGAGGGACTTCAGACTCCAACCCTGCGAGCCGCGGGCTCTGCGGTTGGGGGAATCAGACTTCAGACAATTCAGAGTCATCTCTATCCTGTCTCCCGTCTTTGATCAATGCAGGTGTGTAAACTGGTGGAACACGTCACACATTGAGCGACATAGCGAGTTCAAGAGGACGAGTAAATAAAGTCACCACTTACCGAAACCGAAAGATACCTTGTACAAGGAAGATAGCTTCTGAAGTCTGAAGTATTAAACCTCTCAATTGCTAAAAGTTTATGTGCGAAATACCTATAATAAGCGTTATTTTTTATACTACAGGTGGCTTTATTTACTCGTCCTCTTGAACTCGCTATGTCGCTCAATGTGTGTTCCACCAGTTTACACACCTGCATTGATCAAAGACCGGTGACAGGATAGAGATGACTCTGGTGAATAGTCTGAAGTCTGAAGTTGGTTTTCGTACTATATGGACACCAGGCAACACTGCAACCGAGACACACACATATGTCGTCGTTTGAACGAGGCCGAATCTATTTTCAATCCTTGTGCATCTTCTTTCAAAAAATGTCGCAATAATTAAGAGTTTTGCTTGCCTAGCTCTGTCCAAAAGGTAAATACTGATCAGTTGTACTTCAAGATACGAAATAAAAAGTACCAACACTGGTGATAAAAGTAACTGATCAACTGTTTCTGGTGCTAGTTCAAAAATCTATTCATTCCTATTAAGACTGGCAACAAATCAGGAATAAATTTATCAAAACGCGAAACTCTGGAATCATTACCAGAGCATATTATAAAAAAATAAGTGTCCAGCGTCAACGAATAACCACACCGATACGAACAACGACACCGACACTAACAATCACACATACACTAGCATCCGACATTAGCAACCACACCTACACTAACAACCTCACCGACACTAACAACCACACCGACACTAACAACGACACCGACACTAACACCACACCGACACTAACACTAACAACCACACCGACACTAACACCGACACTAACAACCACATATACACTAACAACCACACCAACACTAGCATCCGACATTAGCAACCACACCTACACTAACAACCTCACCAACACTAACAACCACACCTACACTAACAACCTTACCTACACTAACAACCACACTACACACCGACACTGACAACCATAATAATCTTCTATCCATCTCTATCACGTCGTACCTCTTAACACCTACATAATAATCAAAATTACCTCTGGCAGTCAACCGAACCACGTCAGGCTTAACCAGAACCAATCCGCTCATAATCTGGTACGGGAGGTTATCACTAATTATTACAGGTTGTTCCAGGTAGCTATGGCTGGGAAGTAATCCGAAATGATGATGATCAAAACGGAAGTTCACAAGTTTCATACCGACCCAGTCGAGGAGCTTTCTCGGGAGGTCGAAAAAGAAGCGTCTGAGAAAAAATTGATCAGTGGGAATTCCGTATGCCTGAAGTCTTGAAGTGATCCACGTGCCACGTCTTGTACTCAAATACACCTGATCACCATGTTGGCTTACTTCGCATGCTATATGAGCACCGGAATCACCAATTCCTAATTAGAACAAACATGTATTGTAGGTAGTACCATCGAGAGGGAGTAGGTGGGGTAATTACCTCGGTGTCCAATGGGCCCCTGTGATATTTCAGTCTAAGAAATCTATAATTTAGTCTTGAGAAAGACTATTATTGGTGACTGACGTTTCGACGGCCTCGGCGTCGCAATTTTCCCTTTCGTAAACGGTCGTTACTATCCCAAAGGGTTGTTACCATCCCAGCTCTCATAGAATATTGGGTAAGGGGAGTGAAATTCCTCGTGGTCCCAAGGTTCCCGTGATACTTTGTTTGGTGCGGTGACATGTTCGTCATGAAATTCAAAATATGTATTTACACACTTGGTATACAGGAGAAGAGCGTTCATGCAGAAGAAATTATACATGGCAAACTGTCAATCCTGGAACAGTAAATTCGATTTTGTGATCGACGGTCACAACGTATATGTAGATACTTTCCAAAAGGCAAACGACGTTATTCGGGATTTCGAAATATCAATCGCAACAACAACGTACAGGTATGCTGCGAGGTCAAAATATATTTGACTGACAAAATATATTTGTCGACCGACAAAATATATTTGCCGACCGAAACTATTATATGCGCATTGCATATATGGACCACCGTAATATAACCATAAATGTAGTTATATAGTTAATTCGCGTAAAGTCACTTACTAGTCATTGATAAAACGTGTTGTGCTGCGTATAGGCAGTGTAGAAATACAAATCAAAATGTATAAAAAGGTTGGTGTACTGCCGAAATAGCGTGTATAAGTTGTCTAACGTTTCGAGCGATGGCCCTTTGTCAGAGAGTGAAACATAAAGTGAAATAATCATACAGTTATTATTTCACTTTACGTTTCACTCTCTGACGAAGGGCCACTCGAAACGTCAGACAACTTACACACTATTTCATAGACTTGCTCCAAATCTGCCTCTTGATTGTTTCGGGTTTGTTTAAATTTGTTTTTTTCAAAGAACTCGCCATATAGATGCTTGTTCGCTTTTTATATAGCAATATTATGAAAGAACATGAGAGCTGGGATGGTAACGACGCTTCGGGATGGTAACGACCGTTTACGAAAGGGAAAATTGCCTCGGCGGCGGTCATCTTCAGAGTCAAGTAGTAAAGCGTGTTTGTCAGGGTTTGCCTATATATACGTCTGGTTCATTACGTCATCGTTTGTTTGTGTCATAATTAGTGTGCAGATTCACTTTTACGTGAAGTGCTACAACACCCATTTGTTTAACTTTACCATGGATTCCATGATGGCGTGCCAAAGGTCGAAGGACCGATGCGAAAAAAACAGACTTGACGAAACAGTTTTGTCACCCACAGCTACGTAATAAATATTTCATATCGTGTACCTAAAACTTACCAATGACAAGAACATTCTTGCCATGTAAATCTTTAGCATCTTTATAATTACAACTGTGAATGATATCACCCCGAAAATCATCGATACCATCAAACTTTGGCATTCTGGGTTTCCAATGATGACCTGAAGAAATTAACACAGCATCAAATAATTCTGTTTCCGTCACGAAAACAACCTCATCTGAAGTGGGGTCACCGGTATCTGCCGCTGTAGACGCTTGGTCATCATCTTTGTGTGTGAGACGCTTTTGGTAGGTAACCATCCACCGCTGGTTGCTCGCCGTGTTTGGTCCACCAATCTCGGTTATCTTCAGAATTTTGGTGTTGAAACGAATGTAGGGGCGAAGGTTGAAGTTGTCAGCGTAGAGGTTCAGGTACGTGTTGACGGAGGTGCGTGGAAGGTAAAGAGGATAATCTTTGGGCATTGGATAGTCGCTACTCGAAGGAAGAGAAACAAAGAAATGGTTTAAAAATAGGCGCGCAATCCGTGCATGTGTCTACCGCTGTTAGGTTGTTGATGATTGGTGAAAAAGTTGGGCTAGCTGTCGAATCGACATATATAGGAATTAAAAAGTTATTTTGGTTATCTCAGACTAACATTATGTCAAAAATCTGTATCCATATATGAGCACGAAAGTGACTCAAGTGTGCATGTTCCGCTAACACGCAGCCTTCGATACTCGATGGTTTAGCTTCTTCCTTGACAGAAAATTCACGGTAAGAACAACACATTATGATCGTGTCTTTACTTTCTGCGACAATTTTGCCAAATCGAACTTCACGTTTACGTTTGTAATATTTCTGAATTGAACGACTTATCTGGTCAGTGGTAGTCTGGTAGAGCGATCATATTTCAAATCAAACAAACGAACTTCTAATATACCACTAAGCCGCGGTATTGCAGAATATACACAATATACACCTGTCAATAAATAGTGTATATTCTGTATACATATACTTAACTGTATAAACTCACTTACTATACACAATATACATGTCTAATGTCAAAACTGTATATACTGTATATTATCATTTTGAACAACCTCTAGTCTGTATATAGTGTATACATACATATACAGTATTATATACAATATACATGTATATTGTCAAAACTGTATATACTGTATATTATCACTTTTGAACAACCTCTAGTCTGTATATAGTGTATATTGTGTATATAGTGTATACATATACACTATATACACAATATATATGTCTAATGTCAAAACTGTATATACTGTATTATCACTTTTGAGCAACCTCTAGTCTGTATATAGTACACTATATACAATATACACTATATACTCACTTAGCTTCATTGTAACTCTCACTATATATACACTATATACACTTTTGACTATGGGACATCTATAGTGTATATAAATATACATGGGGAATACACACAATATACCCAACATATACAGTGTATACATATACACAATATACATATATTTATGTATATATATATACACTATATACGCAACATGTATAAACTGTATATAATATATTCTGCAATACCGGGCCTTACTCTAATATACCCACTGCTCGTGTGTATGTTCCTAGGCAGCATTTCACTTCTGATAAGAACTCCTAGTAATATTGTATATATAGTGACATAGATTTGTATTTTGTATTTTAGTATTGTGCATTGATACATTTATATATAGTTAGGTTTATGCTGTACTTATACTTTTAACTATAATAGCACGGCCTAGCTTTGAAAACAGTTTTACTGAATAGGCTACCGTGTATAAAGAAATGTAATTAAAGATTAATGATCGAAATCCGTCCGACGTCAATAAAACATGCCGATCCGATCCGACAACATGTCCTCACCCTTATTATCGTAATCCGATCCGATCCGACGTCAATAAAACATGCCGATCCGATCCGACAACATGCCCTCACCCTTATTATCGTAATCCGATCCGACGTCAACAAAACATGCCGATCCGACAACACGTCCTCACGGCTCACCCTTATTTAGTTAGGATTGGTGTTGTGGATAGCTTCTATTTTGACCATTATCATCAAAATAACAGTGAGAACAACCTGGATACAATCAGAAAAATACCCTTTCCATTTTCCAATCAAGTCGAATGTTTCCTAATTCCTATTTCTAGGTTTTAAGATCAAACATAAACTTCGGATAGGTACTTATAGTACGTACTATAAGTCCATATGAAACTTCGGTACATGACAAATTATAAAATAAAGCTAATCGAGAAGTCAGAAAGAACATTCTACAATTCTACAAAATCTACATCATCCATTTTTGTGGGTACCGCGGTCAGCGGTACCCATATAGTCATGGCGTTGAGGTGGCTAGGTTCAACCATGGATAGTAAATAGACTGGATAGGAAACTAAGATCACGTGCGACGTTTCCAGCGTGCTGATTGGTTTAGGCACCAGTTGGTCGCGTGAAAACCTAGTTGCAAATCGTGATGTCACAAAATCACCATAAATCGCAACGTTTAGCAATAATACAGCTAAAAATGATAGTCAAACTACCAAAAAATATCACAATGCCACTTTACGATGGAATATCCGACTACCATTACTCATTTTAGGCGAAAAGATCCAACTTTAGACGGTGAAAAACGCGTCGCAAATTTCAACTAAAACAACGGTAGTTTTGCGATGCCAGTTTCTTCACCACAAAACGAAAACAGCTGAAACAAAGACGAACAACATTTACCTCGATCATTTGGTCGTGGCTTAGGCAGGTTTGTAAGACGATGAAACATTTTGGAATCTCAATATAGCTACTTGAATACGAAAATATGGAGAAGTCGAAGAGAAACTCAGTAAAATCTGTGTACTCGTGACATCACGAATTTCAACTAGGTTTCCACGCTGACGTCAACCAGTTTCCTATCCAGTCTATTTACTATCCATGGTTCAACATCGAAATTACGACTGCGCAACTCAGATGCTAATTCGGAATTCGTCGGAAAACGTCGTCTCCATCGTTAGGGCATAAATATCGATCATCGAAGGAAACTACGGTAGAAAATCTCGAAAAACCTTAACTTGTCGACAAGTACAACGTACAAAGGTCGGGTTGTGTAAGTCGGGAATGCTCATGATCTTCGTGGTGTCGTCTGATCGAGTGCGTTATGGTTTTTGGCTTAATAATTCCCGGCGTGTCTTCTGTCAATTCTGATCGAGACTGTGCGTTTTTGGCTTTTTGGAGAAGTTTTTGACAATTCTCAAAACGTCTTGTCTTTCTTGAACTTGTGCAGTTTACATTAAAGGTAAGTTGTATCTTTCTCGTTTTCAGGTATTTCTGTAGGTATTTCTTTGATCATAAATTGATGTGCTTTGCTTCGCTCCTGACTGAGTAGCTATGTTTATACTGTTTGTGGCTGTTTTTGTTTTATATTTATTCGTCAAATTCAAATGTTGTACAGTATATCCATCTGTTTCAGGTGAGGAAGTCAGTCTAAATTAGGCGATAATGCTGGTAAACAGTGTATAGCAAAGTCATTGATCGTTAAATACATTACCGGTAAACATATTTATAATTGGAATTCGTCTGGCTTGAACAATATCTTGTTTCATGTGAAATATTGTTTGTATGGTTGCAATTAAAGGTTCAGTAAATAAAGATTTTTTGTTGTTAACTATGCTGCTGGCCCTTATGTCTGTCTAAAAATGCATTTACAAACTTATTTTTTGGTTTAGAAACCAACTATAAATGTTGCTTGTTAACAATTGATTGTTTCAGTGTTGACAATGTCAGACAATTATTTCAAGATGGTCAAAAGCTCTCAAGTAATAATCTGTGAAAATTTTTGTTGTTGTTGACAGATGTTCCTAACATTGTATTATAAATGAGAAAACTTGTGTCTTTTAATGCATGGATCAATTCTTCCTGTAATCATCCCCCCGGGCAATACCCCAGGGATTTGTATTTATTATCAAAGCTCATTGCAAATTCCCCACCCCTCGGACTTTGAAATTTGACAATTCCCCCACCTTGGGCAAGCCGGAAACAATACAAAAACACATGAGTTTTAACATCAAATAAATGTATAATTAGACAAATTTTAATATCAAATGTAAATTTAACTTAACCAGCAGCTCATTTCTGCTACTGCTTCCTTTCAGCCCCGCCCCCCCCTCCCCAAGTACATCGACTTTCTGCAACTTTTTTTCGTCGCCATTTTGAATATGAATACTTTACTTTAGTTACCAGACTTCCAAGGGCAGGCCCTTTCCCCGCCCTATACCCCGGGCAAAAAATAATAAAACAATTCCCCACCCCCGAGATTTGATTGTCTCCGGGGTCGCCCGGGGGGGGATGGTTACAGGAAGAATTGATCCATGCATCAACCTGCGGTGAATCATTAACCGATGAATTATCCATGACATGTAATAATGGTAATGTATGTTTGTATTAAAAATGGATTTTACAAATGTATTAATTCTCTGCTGATTTAGTTAATTCTGCTGTTAGCTTACGAGCAACAATGAAAAATACCTTTTACACAACTATCGTATCTTATGCCATTCTCGAGTTATTACATACATTTCATGTAACTTGAGCTGTGATGTCACAAGATGGACAACAGCATTACATCAAAACTCAAAATCAGGCATATCTTCGGATTGGTTTGACTAAACCGGCTCAAACCAAATACCAAACCAGATAAAATAAAATAATACCAAACCAAATAAACCAAAATAAACCAAACCATGCAGACTTACTGAGTCAACAAGACTCTGCATTGAGATTGTTGTTATTAGGTTCCCATGGTAACATATTTTGTTCCCAGGCCACTACTTTGTATAGAAACAAAGTTTTCTACTTTTTGTTGTTGCAGTTACTGTTTTATTGTTTTAAACAGTATTGTTACATTGGAAATCATGAGAAAAGGATGTCAACTTCCTAAAACTAAATAAGTTGCTGTAAATGTGGTTGAAAACAAAGAATTGTTATAAAGGAAGAGAGTAATCTGGAAACTAATCCTTTACCATAGCAACCACATTAGAACCATTACAATGTTTAGTTTTCTTGATTGAGTAAGTCAGCAAGGTTTGAATCTATTTAGTTGAACCAGTCTGAAGATATGCCTGATTTTCAGTTTTGTTTTTATAATGCTGTGTCCAAATTGTGACATCACAGATCAAATTATATAAAGCGTATAACTAGAAATTACTATCGCAAGTGAAGTGCTGCCTCATTTCAAAGAAATTCCAATATTTTACAAGACAGATTGGCGACGTAAAGAGGCGCGGGTAGAACCGTAGGGGAAACTGCTTTGTTATCGCATTTATGGTCACAAATTTTTTTCAATCATCAATAATTAATTACCAAAGCTTGATAAACCAAAAAACAAAATCGAGAAATACCAGGTTATTATTACCTTCGACGGTTATTAGCACACATCCCTTCAGATGTTCCCTTCAGATGTCTTAAAAATTGCAACAGTGTTGCAATCAACAGTTAGAAAGCAATGTTGATAGTTTAACCGAGACTCCAAAAATAGAATATTGAGTGCATTTTCAAAAAAATAAGGTGGATTGTTAGTTGCCATAAACCAATCACCGGCAAATGGGTCACTATATTGCAAAGAATACATTTTATCAGAGCAAAAAGGTTTTATTAACATTATTTCTTATACAAGTATAAAGGTTATTTCCAACACAATGTGACATTTAGGAATGATGAATCCCATGCATTAATGTTTGTTATTTGATAATGTATTATTGCACATTTTGTTTAAATTGTTTTGTATTGCCTTGTCTAAAAACAGCACAAATCGTTTTACTTGGGTCAACAACATCCAACCTCGTACCCAGGGCATTTTGCTTCCACGGTGGAAAATGGCCCTGGGATCGGCTGGTCACATGACACCCATAATTTCTGGGTGTTTAGATATGATAATTTTTGTGGTCTTTGTTCCATTGCCTTTGTCTACTTTATTGACCTGAACAATTGAAAAATAATCAGAGTTGTTCATGTCAGCATTTGTCGGCATAAAAGCAGCTAACAAGATTAATAATTTACCATACATCCATGGTTATCGCTTACAAAAGGTATGAAGAAGCATATATCCAATTTAGTGAAAGTTATCACTTCTAATTTGCTGTACAATTTAAAGACAGCATTCAGATTTAGATGAATAAATTATACTCGGCTGAATTAATTGGAGTTTTATGACAAGCCAATCGCATTATAGAATGGACCAGCCGATCTTAGGGACATTTTCGCCGACCTTCCACCGTGGAGGCAAAATGCCCTGGGTACGAGGTTGAACAACAACATATATTGTCAGACCACGATTTTCTTCGACATCATTTGCCATTCTCAACAACAGAGCAACAATAACATACACATTGTAACATGATATTCACTATCACTTGCTGTTGGAAAATATAAATATACACAAAATATAAATATACACATCAATATTAGTAATACCATAGTTGTTACTAGTAGCAAAACTGGCCGTAGCAACTGGTCATGTTATGACTGAATATGTAAATCGTTTAAAAATTTGCATACTGGTTGTTACAACCAACTGAATTAACATCAATATTCTTACGTTGTGTCCACCAATTAGGGCACGATATTGATCGATTGTCACTCCCATTTCAGGTAAAGTAATGACAAGGTTTTTCTCTGCACAGATGTAAGTTTGTTGAGCAACAGGCACAAACCTTCGTTTGTAAATATTGAGTATTGTCGTTGGCGAGAACTGTCAAATGTCACCGGCTTCGCTATAGGTTTGATTTTAACGAGCACAATCACAATGACTTCGTTTGATTTGAGTTGCGTGTACACACGAGACAAACAAGAAAAACTAAGTACACAGAACTATCTTAGTCGTCTTACCTTGAAAACAGAATATCTCCTCACTGAAATGAATTGAAATTCCCAACAGCACCAAAGTCTCTCCTCATGGCGTTGCGTGATCAGAAAATACCATGTTCGTGGTGGCGTTGACAAGTTCCGAACATTAATTCCGTACAACTTCCGTGAAAACGAATAACCCTCTGGAGTATGTGAACAATCTCGTTCCAGAGCAAACTAAACTACGTCACAAAACGTCATAAAACTGAACATCCAGGAAATTTTCACATATATCGAGATCTCGTTGACTATACATAGGTGCGGAAAGAGGTCTGGGCACGAGACATAGATAACCCATGTCAAGATTAGTGTGCTGCCTACGGCAGCAATTAAACATAAAAAGCCATTTTTCATTATTTTAAGTGTTCTTTCAAATACAGTAAAAAAAAACTGGAGCGAATTTTCATTTCATAGACACTTTAAAGGCTGGCAGTGATTCCATAGTGGAGATAAATGCCCCAGTATAAACGAATAATACTAATATTTCAGTTAGTATTACAGATTTGGATATTTCAGTTTTGGTCACACCCCAATCCCATGCTCATTACTCATTGACAAGGCTGACCCATTAATGTTCCATGCGGTACCCACATGTTCGCATTGCGGACCTATTTTTAATGTATCCCATGCTTTCTGTTTTAGAAAGCTTCGTATACAAAGAAGCGCGTTGACATTCCGTAAACAGTTAAACACAGCAGAAGCACGTCAATTATGTTAACAAAATTGTTTCAAATTCGTGAATCGTATTCCGATCCGATCCGACTGCTGAACAACTTTTCTAATCCGATACGATCCGAAATTTCTATTCATCGCTATGAATCCGAACGGATCGGATTTACATAATCTCTAATTGTGAACCAATGACAGAAATCTAGAGGACAGCAAGAACCCGAGTTAGGACTCGAGTTAGGATTCAAGTTAGGATTCGAGTTAGGATTTCTTTCATATCTTTCTGTGTAAAGACGTATTTTTTATGTCTGTCGACATACGATTTTTCTCAGCGGCGTAAACTATACTCGGTATCACACTAAACTTTACTAAATGAATTTTAATACGAATATGCGGTGTCTAAACTTATCGTCATTAAATGAACTTTACGGCAGTATCTTTGCCATAAATCTTTCTAGGGTGGGTGGGTGGCAGCAATAAAAAATATAAATGTATATGTGTCATATAAGGTCAAAGACTGGTATCGAAAATAATATACTCATTGGGAGTTTATTTTTCTATCAGTATCCACTTTTCACGGGTGACATTACAAAACACAAAGGAGTGAATATGCAAAATGATACTTGATAAACGCGTTATATCTTTGCTATATCTGTAAATGCGCTAAAATGATACGTTTCCGTGTTTCCACGTTGCTTGAAAGGTCGGCTATGACACCTCACTCTGACAATGATTATATTGTAATTTGTCAAATCATTCAAGCCGCCATCCCCGTTAGTTCATACGACACTTCTATTACACTTTCAGATACTAATATCTGTCTTAATAACTGTCCTAATACCTGTCTTGCTCACAAATTTCACATTACCTTAAAGGTTGCCTACTTCTTGCAATTGAAATTGAAACGCGCGTTGAATTTAATTTTAACTCGAATCCTAACTCGAATCTGAAATGCTAGGGGGTTTTAATGCTATAGGAATTATAAGATGAAACTCTAGGCACACGTTTACAGAACATGTTTGATGTTTATAGTTTATGGTCAGTGTGATAAGCACAATGGCTCCGAAAAACAAAACAAGAAAAACCAATGGTACAAAACCTCACAAAAGTCTCCGAAAATGCGGCGGGTGGAACGTCTGCGCGCAGGCTAACGAAACGCACAGTACTGTCAGCATCACATTAATAGTCTGCGATAGTAGAGTATGAATCATTATTCACACGGAATGGTAAAGTAATTTGAAGTAGCTTCAAGGATCTTGTACGAGCTTCTTCCAACTACAGAATACCTATCCATCTTGTTGCATGCAATGTAAATTTGTAATTTATTTAATAAGTAAAAGTGTTGATAAAAAGTGCTGCGTAGACAGTGTTTTGGATATATAGCAAAGTGAAAAGGTGGTGAACTGCCAATATTTTTAGTGACGAAATATACTGACGTTTCGAGCGGAGCCCTTCAGGCAGAGTAAGACAAGATCAAATAAAATAAATAGGGCTTATATATATATGCCAAAAGTTAAGGGTGTCACAAGTAGAAAGTAGCCAATCAAATGTACGGGCCGGCGAGAGGCAAAATGAGCAGTATATTCAATCATTTCGTATGATGTATATCGTCATACGATCGAACATGCCTGTATGATGAAATGCATCATAGAGCTTGCTAACCCCAACACAACAAAGATCCTAACACTAACCCCCCGGCTAATGGGTTTTCTAACCCTAACCCCCTCACAAAATTTCCCCACCGTAATCCGCAGCCATTCCCAACGAGCGAAGAAGATCAAGAACCACTAGCACCCCCAGGACGCTCCCCTACTTGAGGGCTAGATTAATCGTGAAATTGGAGCCTATTTCCTTTCGCAAGCCTCCATCTCGCAAAATGTTGGAAGAGACAGACGTCTGTTGCGTCTCTTTCTGCATAGAATTGTTTTCTGCTATCGGCCCTAAATTCGCTAACAGTTACTAATTTAATTGTTTATTAATTTATGCATTTAATTCGATTCGACGTTTGACGTCATCTAAAACGAACACGCACGTACTTCAGACGTTGTTCGGTCTAGTGACCATAACTCACGGAATTGAACTAGCTCCCGACCACAGTGCCTAGACTATTCATTTTAAATATCGTATAACCATCTAAATTAAATGCGACAATTGCGCGTCGTATGAAACAGCCCTTATATAGTTAACTAGTTAGAAAGTGAGAGAATCTCTTTTTTTCATTTACCTAAAGCACGACATCTCTTTGCTGGTGACCATAACACAAGAATTGTACACGCACACATGGTCTGCTTCCGTCGTCGAGTACCGCCACAATCCACCGAGATCCGCTCCTTTCTCAAAGCAAACAGGCTCGAGACCTTCATCAAGGCAGCATTTAACTGACGTAAGCCCACAAACACCCGCACCGACTACAGCTACCCTCATATTTAAAGACTTTGGTCAGACTTTGGTCAGACGTTGTCGAAGCTCTGGTAAATACGTATCTGAAATAGACAGGTTTTGTGATTGGCTACATGGAACAAAAGCAGTTAAGATTAAGGGCTATTAATCGGATGAAGGGCTCCACTAGAAACGGTAGTCGTTCTGTGACAATCAATCGTGTTCTGGACGAAATGAGAGATTGTACTGCTATCATACGATCGGACATGCCTGTATGATGAAATACATCATAGAACTGCTAACCCCAAAACAACTTAGATCCTAACCTCCCGCCTAATGGGTTTTCTAACCCCCCGCCTAATGGTTTTCTAATTGCGTATTCTAATCTTGTATGTCATGGGTTACTGTGCTTTACAGCTAAAAGAAATCAAGATAAAAACTTTACCCTTTTTGAATTAATTCCCGGAATAAATATGGCATTAGTGTGAAAGCGTATCCGTATCTTGATCTGAAATCCTTAGCCTTCGACTTATATGCGTATATACGATCATTTTAACACAATGACGAATGCTATTTTATTTTGGTTCTCGTAACTTTTCAACTTTGATTTTTGTTGCTCATACGTCTTATCATAAGCATAACTAGGACTGGAGTCTTTCTTGCCTCGAGACTGACACAGGAGCAGTGTGTACGAGGTTGGAGCAGTGTTCAGGATCAGGCCAAGCGACACTTTTGCCACTGAAATTGAACGACTTATCTGGCGGTCATATTTCAAATCGTACAAACGAACGGGAATAGCCTTCTAATATTAAAATAACATATGGTAATCATATGGCGCGTTTATAATGTCAAAATTCAATATTTACCATTTGAACGCCATACATCTAATTCGAACAACATTTAATGTGGTTATGTATTAACCGAGGTTAAACCAAAGGAGATATAATATATGCTTGCCCTCAACGCAGAATGTGGAGTATGCCGTAGCCTGATGTCACGCAGCGCAAGGGGAACCGGAAAGCGCAAGCCCACGCGGCCACGCTAACAAGCAAACTCTAGGCCGACGCGCGAGATGAACGCTCGGCACGAAGGCATTCAAGCGAAACCCATCCTTAAAAAAAAAAAAAAAAAAAAAATCAATTCTATCAGTTCTCGTGTTATCACAAACTGATGTTTGAAGGAGCTAAGCCCGACTGGTAGTGGTGATCGGATCAGGACCAACAGGCTCAGTCAACCTGATCCTACTCCAAGCATCTAGGACAGCCAGCACCAACCAGTCGGTCTGCTTGTCACCCAACCATCCAAACGGGTAAGTATAAATGTGGCGCTGGTGATCACACACATAATCGACGTATGGTTTAACTCGAAACGAGCAAGCGACACTCTTGCCAAATCGAACTTTACGTTTGTAATATTTCTGAACTGAACGAACCACCGTGGTCACTCCAATATGGCCGCGCGCTAATTCCGACTTCTTAGTTACTGTAATAGAGCCGTAGTTTGTGTTCTAAATTACGGGAAAACCTTCGACAACTGATTCATTTTAGCATCTTAAAAGATCAGAGACAGATAGTCTCTGTCACCTACAGTAAAACTATATAACGTGGTCCCGACTAAAAATTCTTCATTCTCTTTCGTCGTAGATCGATACCAAGCGAAAACATATCTCGGCTATCGAGCTAGTCCGGCCAAATCGCGTCCATGTAATCAGGGTCTCTGGCTTGACCTTGCTACTACTACTGTGTTTTCTCCCCATAGGGTCTCCATCTATGGGATGCTAAGGACCGTGTTTTAATTCGAAAATATCAAGGAGTAACGCATGGTTTTTACGTAATTTATTCTTGTTTTGGGGTCTCAATCAAGACTTCATCGCAAGTGGCAGCGAAGGTTAGTGGACTGGAACGAGGCTTGTCCAGCTGTTCTTGTCCAGTGAGCTCTCTCTATATATATATATATAGAGCTCACTGTTCTTGTCATACACGATCTGCCTGGTTACTCAGCCAAGCGTACTTTTTGATTTTTGATTCGGAATCCAAAATCAAAGCGAAGCGAAAGCTCAACGATTTATTCGATTAGTATTTGTTATTTTCATGTTGGTGGGTTATTTTTGGACGAGTTATAAGTAAAGCGTAATGACTATTTAATGTCTAATCGTGGTGGGAAACGAGAAGGAGCTGGAAGGCCACGATTGCCGTATACTGTCTTGAACAAAAAATCAACAAGTACGCTTAGCTGAGTAACCAGGCAAATCGTGACATAACCATTTGGTATTTATGGCATTCAATGGGGATGTTGAGGAAATTGAAGGGAAGAGAAATTTTGAATCATTACAAGAATGTTTTGACAAATTTAAATGCTGAAGGGCCAAAGGCAGTGAAGGACAAGTATACCAAAAGGTTTTAGCTATAGAACAATGATTAGTGAAATTCTTTGAATTTATGGAGAAGTTCTCGAAAGTCCTGGAATCTTCATTTGAATCATTCATAATTTAATTTGACATTTTCCGTAAGAGCGAATTTTGTCAGCATCTTCGCGAGTTCCCTTCCTCGGTTTTACTTGCTCTGACGACCCTTCAAAAGTGATTAAAACGGCAAGTAAGGACTTTTCAAGGAGACTTTGAAGGCCATATTAGGGAATTCAAGGACCAAATAGGTTGGAAAAGAAGCAGTGGCGTATTACGAAAAATGGAAAACTGTTTCTTATATATATTAAGTAACAGTTTCCTTTTTTCGTGATTGCTTATAAGTAACAGTTTTCCATTTTTCGTGATTCGCCACTGCTTTCCAAAGCTTATTTTTCAAACTTTTTGGTCCTTTTTTCCCTGATACATGAATACCGTATTTCCTCGAATAAGCGCCCCCCTCGAATAAGCGCCCCCTGTAGACCTTGATTTTTTAAATAAGCGCCCCCCTCGATTAAGCGCCTCCCCCTCAAATAAGCACCCCCCTCGAATAAGCGCCCCCTGCAACCTCGTTCCCAGGGCCTTTTTGAAATTAGGAGGGCGGGAAAAGGCCCTGGCATCGGCTGGTCCATTCTGTGTTGTCATTGGTTGATTGATTTTCTTAAATATTCCTCGTAAACATAATTAATGCAAAATTTTCGATTGTTTGGTCATAATCAAGAATTCGTGCTTCACATTAGTTTTGGTCCGTTCATGACAGATAAAGTGGAAAAATCGACTCTGATAAAGGTCTAGGTTCCTACGAAAGCCGTCATATGGTAGGGATATTCAGCAAAAGCGGCGTTAAAAAGGATTTATGTGCGAAAATGCAGATTTTTGGGGGAATTACGATCCGCGAAGACGATATTTGGAGTTCGAAGTTAATATGCAGAAAATGTGAGGGATTTATTTCCAAGACGAGCGACTTCAGACGAGGATGAATGGAATTATTGGGACTCCAAATTGGAACAGCAAATTGGGACAATCCACTGAAACGACTAGTTCAAGCTGAACAAGCGAAACCAGAAACTTCGGCAAAGAAACTAACTTTCCAAGTTCACGATATAGGGACAAACACGACTTAATTGTCTCGAACTTGAGTTCGAGTTACTCTTGACCGAAATTCAGAAGAAAAAAATCATTCTAGCGGCAAACACGAAACAACCAGTTGTTGTCCTAGGACATGCCTTGTTTACCTGCTTTCATCAGTTATTAAAGTCATCCATCACAGTCGAGATGAAATCAACCTGCAAAAACCTTTGCAAACGTCTATGGTTCAGTTTTGTATGACAACAGCTACGACAATCTTAAGGAATTTGATTTTGATAAGACATTTTTGACGCAGTGTCTGTGGCAAGAATACCCCTGTCGAAGCTACAAGTCACGAATTAAGAGTAAAGTATAGCTTTGTCGTATAGTAAGGTTGAACTCAGGATTTGATTTTTATATTTATTGATATAAACCTATAGCTTGTCAAAAATCGTTTTAGTTGTTTTGCATTTGATTTGTACAATCACAATGTTTCAATTTCAGTCAAATCGTCCTAATAATTCACAATTTGTCAAATTTTTCCTACAGCTGCTATAAATTGACGAACGTCAGAACCGCCACAGAAATCAATAAAGTTTCTACGGGGAATTGATGTCGTTTCTCCGTATATATTTTATAATTATATCAAGAAAAATGCCATACTAAAAATAAAGCGTTCGTAATATTTCCTGGGCAACTTATTTCGTCTTTGTTGCAGATTTACTTGGCCCGCATTGTTGTCTTAGAAGACTGAATGTTTGTTCATATTAAGAACAATGAAAACTTGACAAGCTTGGAGAGTTTGAGTTTTTATATTTACTGTAGAACTGGTAAATTAATACAAATTCTGAAATGAATGAAAAAAACACTTTATAGTTTGTCTTGAACTTTTGCATATTTGTCTGGTTGTTTGCTGTGCAAGCTGTGTCAATCAAATAATTATTTAAAACTAAATTTAAAATTAATTAAAATAATAAAACTATTACCAGTTTTCTCATCACTGCAAAGATACAAATAATATGAAATGTAACAAGAAAATAGAAAACCTTATTAGAATAGATCCCTGATTCAAATTAGTGGGGCATATTCACATATTAAACCAAAAATATTTGAAGAACAGGTTTCATTCCATATGCCATAATAGTGATGTAATAATAATGCCAACAAAATTTGTGTTATTATCATTATCACCAATATACAAGGAAAAATAATTATGAAATGCACCATTAATTTTGTTAAAGATGCAGTTCATTATAAGATCAGTGATAACCAGGGCTGTGGTAAACATATTTGCGGCCCGACTAGTACGTTATCGGCCTCCAACTTTTAGTGTTTTCAAGAGGGTGGTTTGGCCTTGTATATTGGTGACAATAATAGTTTAATTTATAGAGTGCCTACAACAAGATCTAAGCACTTTACAATCTGTGCTATAAAAATATATATATAAATTTGCAATTCATAAGCTTATTGAATATAAAAAATTAAATATATTACAGTATTCACAGTGACGTAGGAACAATTTTCACCTGAAGGGGGGTCCAAGGGTATGCTCCCCTGGGAAATATTGCATTTCTGAGACCTCTGAATTGGCATTTCCTGCATTTTGAACAGTTCACTACAAACAGTTAGCAGATTTGCTGCAAGCATGCAGCAACACATCCTCCAACAAAGCTTGTGTAGGCACTAATAATTATAATAATTATTACTTAACAATACTATTTGTTTCTTAAAATTGAAATACACTTACATATAATTACTTTTTCAAAGTTACTTTAAATATTCTAAAATAAAATAAGAAAATTTGGGGAAAAAGTGGGGGGCACATGCCCTCCCCCAGGCTCCTACGGCCATGATTCAATAATTATTATAAAATTACAATCTTTGCAATAGGTTAACTAATAATGGATTATAAGAATATAATAACTAATAATTGTTAAAAAAGACTGAAATAAAAACGTTTTCAACTGTCTTTTGAAAGCAGCTAATAGCTCATTCTACAGGCAATTTACAGCCACTGCAAAAGCTCTATCACCATAGGTTTTCAAATTACTTGCTGGTTATTACATGTAACAGTGCCTCAGATTATGACCTTAAAGTTCTAGGTAGTATGTATAGCTGAATAAGATCAGCGATATACTGCAGAGCCAGGCTATGTTGAGCTATGAAAGCTAAAAGAAGAATTTAAAAAATTATTTGCTTCTCAATTGGGAGCCAGTGAAGCATACATAGTATTGGAGAAACATGTTCATATTTGCTAGTGCAATTATCATACTTGCTGTACAAGTTTAAACTCTTTGGATTTTCTGTATGAGATACTTGGCTAATCCGTATAAATAATAATATAGAATTACAATGATCTAATTTAGAGGTTACAAATGCATGTAGGAGAGTCTCTGCAGTAGATAGACCAAAGATACTTTCTAATTTTGAAAATCTGCTTCAGTTGAAAAAATGATGATTTACATATATTGTTGATGTGCTCAGTCATTGATAAAGGTAATGCCAATATACTGGGAAGACTGCACAGGTTTCAGTTGTACATTGCTGATACACACAGCATCAAGTTCAGGCTGGTGAAAACGAGACCCAATTAGTAGAAGTTCAGTTTTATCTTTTTTCAATTTTAACTTGTTGGTCATCATCCATTGGTCAATCTCCAACATACAGGCTTCAATCTTGTGCACAGCAGACTTAATCTCATCATGAACCGCCGGGATGAACGTAGCAAACATCTGAATGTCATCAGCGTGTAAGTGAAACGACATGTCATGCTTTTTGAGAATGTCACCAATAGGTGCAGTGTAAAGTAGATACAGAAGTGGACCAAGAACAGAGCCCTGCTGCACTCCATAGTCAAGATCTTTCGCAGCTTATCGGTCATCAATGTAGACATCACATGTTAGTAACATAGCCATATTGTAGGTTAGTAGCAAATCGGATTCTGCCCCAATGTACTCAATTCCTTCCATAATCTTACCTGGAAGATCCCTTTCACTGAATGGCTAAAGAGCATCATACTATCTGATGTAACTGAGTTCGCATGATTTTAAGTTCCAAGTATATGATTGTCATTGGATAGTTTTCTCTTTGCATAGCCAGTTCATTTGCAATGGGCATAAGAATCTGGTCGTAACTTTCATAGGCAGATGGTTACTCAATCGTAATACAATTTGAACATCGCCACTCAATAGATTTGTGTGGAACAGTGTGAATTCATATCATCGAAGGGCTCGTGTGTTTGTCCATGTCGATCTATGGTCGAAGTCGTCGAACAAACTATCTGAAGTCGTCCACTCGTCGCCGGGAAACACTAACACATCCGCCATAATTCCTCTATCTTTTAATACTTCAAGTTGATCCTCCATTATTGAGTTTAAAGAACACACTACAATGACAATGTTCATATCGGCCTTCACAGGGAAGAAATTAGTAAGTAAGGAGCTGGAAGAGTAATGACTTTCCAAAACCAGTGGGATTAGAACGGCAACAACATCGTGGCCATGTAATAAGTATTCAAAACACTTCACCTGCAGCGGTTTTAAACAATACGAAGGGAAGTTGTCGCTGTTTAACGTTAACTGGAGTCGTCGAAGCAAGTCAACTTATCCGAAGATTCCGCCATCTTTCTTTGTTTACCAATTTATTATAATTTATTTACACCCACTATAGATGGGTGTTTTGAACGTCATGTGACCAGCCGATGCCAGGGCCTTTTCCCGCCCTCCTAATTTCAAAAAGGCCCTGGGAACGAGGTTGCGCCCCCTGTAGACCTTGATTTTTTAAATAAGCGCCCCCCCCTCGATTAAGCGCCTCCCCCTCAAATAAGCGCCCCTCTCTATATGGCGTTATATCCCCGCCAAAATTCATGTTTTCAATTCAACATTGATGTTTACGTTCAACATTGTTGTTTACCTGTTCAACATTTGAGGTTCAATATTCAACATTGTTCTTTTGTGATGCTACATTGTTGTTACTATGCAACATTCAACTTTCGCTTATGCAACATTCAACTTTCGGTCATGCAACATTCAACTTTCGGTTATGCAACATTCAACTTTCGGTCATGCAACATTCAACTTTCGGTTATGCAACATTCAACTTTCGGTTATGCGACATTCAACTTTCGGTCATGCGACATTCAACTTTCAAAGTTGAACTTCACGCTTTAGTGAGTTGACCTTAAATGCGCTGAACGAACAAGCGGTGGGCTCAAGAAAATGGAAACCATCGATATAAAGTGATGGCGGAAAGCAAGGAAGAGTACAACCCAGGTACAACCTCGTCCCCCCGCTTCGGAGATAGAAAATGTCGCAAGGGAGGGGATATCCACACTGATACACGAATGTTTTCACCATGTGTTTTCACCTGTGTGTTTACATGTTTAAAAAATATGTTGCCTAAAATGTTTACATTTTGTTGTCGTAAACGGCGATTATTCTTCCGTGATATGGAAACCAAAACAAGCTGGTTCGGCCGACCGTGTTACGGAAAATCTATTATATCCCGTTATTATCAGCAAAGAACAGTAGATCAGGTTACAAGTTAACACTCCCGTGGACAATCAACTACGCAAGATAAGGCCAATTAAAAAAAAAATTCTGTTTTTCATCGCCGCCCGCCCCTGGAAAATTGGCCGCCCGGAAATAAATTTTTTTTAATATTAAATCGGTAATTGGTCGGAAGACATCGGAAACCGAACATTGGCGGCCATGTTTTGTAAATAGGCATGATTTAGCCAAGTATGCCCTTCGTTACTCATGTTTTTTCGCAACGTCGTGCCAGCAGAGTACTGATCTATCAATATAAAAGAGCTTTGATAGATCTTTGATAGATTGCTGTGACTATTTCGTGCACAAAGGGACCACAAACGAAGTGTATGAATTTCATACTATGAAATGGAAAACAGCCTTTAACCAGCTTTTTTTAATAAAAGGGAAATAAAAAAATAAAAAATAAAATAAAAAACCGCCCGCCCGCCCCACTTTTTTCAAAAAAAATGATGAAAAACAGAAATATTTTTTTAATTGGCCTAAACAGTGTACGAATTGAGTGAAACAAACGTCGATTACGATGAATTACGTTTTATGAATTTATATTCACACATCAAGGAGCGTTCTTGTCTACCAAACAAGGAGTCGCTCTTTTTCAGAGTGATATATTATACAATTTTTTCGCGGCGGCAACATGTCAATATGATATATACGATCGAGAAGAAAGAACACGACAGTTCACATAACGAAGTGACAAGAACAACAACGTTCAAGACAAACTCGTTATATTTTAATTAAAAGTTTTACAAAAGTAGAGAATTGGAAAACGCAATTTATTTCTACACGCAATGCTGAACTTGTACAATTTGTTGGTTTTTTATTACGGGTTTCGAAAGAAAATGTTTAAAAAAATAACACAATTTTATTTTGTCAAGACAAACTTGCCTCTTTATCTGGTGTAAATGCTCTACGGCTGTTTACCACTTTTACAGTTTACGGGCTTATCGCGTCGGAAGATTTCAAGGAGCTCTACCCGTTTTCAAGGTTCGCTGTTGAGACATTGCCACTTTAGCTGATCCCCCTCTACCCTAGTAACAAACATGTTCTATATCTCCCAGATTCTGGGAGACACGTGATCAGCGTCACCAGGGTCTTAATTCTGAAGCGGGGGGCGGGGCGGGGGGGGGGCGGGGGTAGCGAAGGTAAGACCCTGGGTACGAGGTTGGGAAGACTAGCGACTAAATGAAGAACGTGCTGCGATCTCTGATTGGCTACTAAAAATAGTCACATTATTTATCCTCGTGTGTGCGTCACGCTTTTACACGAAGAAAATAGCTCGAAGGCCTTCCGAGTGTCGAGTATTTATACTTTATGAACAATAGTTTTTCCGCTCATATTCTTCAAATTTCTTAAACATTGGTGTGTTGCCGTAAAATATATATACCTTATACCAAGTAATATATCGTTTTGTAGTATAGTATATTTGAGGTATATTTCGCTTGATTTTGTATTCTATAATATTTTAAACAAAATCCTGATTACTTAATATGAATACTATTTTTGAGGAACGGCAAATTGTGCTTATCTTTTGAAGTACTGGCTAAATTGCTTTTCTGAAAGCTGTTCTCTGCTCTATTTTAATAAAGTGCATCTACGTCACCGTCAAATAAGTTACGCATTTTTCCTGTCAGTAATTTTCCTAAATTCAACATCTTTTTTTGCACCCCCCACAATATTTGCCGCTTGAAATCCCCCCTCTCCCCCTAAAAAGTGCTCCGTGGCCCCTGAAAATTCGTTATCACAGGCCTTCAAGAATACAATACAATACAATACAATACAATAACTTTATTCATGTGTCAAAATTATTTGGCCTAAAACAGGCCAATTGGGGACACTATAATGTAATTACTATGTAATTTTTTTTATTAATAATAATTTTTATATTAAAATTATATATAATAATTTTAATTAATATAAAAATTATTAATAATAATTTTAATTAATAATAATTTTAATTAATAATTTCAATATAATTATTAACTGATAATATGATGGTACTATAAGGCAATATGTAGTTAAAATATTTAGATAAGTTTTCCGATTAAATTTTTTACTTTTCTGAGAAACGAATACTAGCAATTGAAATTTGACACTTAGTTACCATTGTAATGCTTTTGTCGGTAACCGGATGAGTATCTGCAAGCCAGCAGGGATTGCTCCGCAATGTTTTGGAGGCTTGAAGCAGTCGAATGTGGGATTTTGGCACCGTGCTCATTCCATTTCGATGATTTTGCGGTATCATGTTTTGATGCATGCGGCTTTCTGCTCAAATAAGAAAATTATCACACGTATTATAGCTACCGATGTTCTAAGTTGCTGTTAAGAGTTGAACATATTGCAAACGTTGGATATTTTAGGATTACAACAATGTTGCGGAAAAACTATTATTCATAAAGTATAAATACTCGACATTCGGAAGGCCTTCGAGTTTTTTTCGTGTGTAAAGCGTGATGCACACATAAGGAATAAATAATTTTTAAGACTATTTTTAGTAAGTCGCTAGTCTTATCGATGGTTTCCATTTTCTTGAGCCCACCGCTTGTTCGTTCAGCGCTTTTAAGGTCAACTCACTCAAGCGTGAAGTTCAACTTTGAAAGTTGAATGTCGCATGACCGAAAGTTGAATGTCGCATGACCGAAAGTTGAATGTCGCATGACCGAAAGTTGAATGTCGCATGACCGAAAGTTGAATGTCGCATGACCGAAAGTTGAATGTTGCATGACCGAAAGTTGAATGTCGCATAACCAAAAGTTGAATGTCGCATGACCGAAAGTTGAATGTCGCATGACCGAAAGTTGAATGTTGCACAACCGAAAGTTGAATGTCGCATAACCGAAAGTTGAATGTTGCATAATTAGCGAAAGTTGAATGTCGCATAACCAAAAGTTGAATGTCGCATGACCGAAAGTTGAATGTTGCATAACCGAAAGTTGAATGTCGCATAGTAACAACAATGTAGCATCACGAAAGAACAATGTTGAATATTGAACCTCAAATGTTGAACAGGTAAACAACAATGTTGAACGTAAACATCAATGTTGCATTGAAAACATGAATTTTGGCGGGGATATAACGCCATATCTCTACATACTAATTTAAATTACAACGCAATTTCTAGAAACAAACTTTTTTAATTGAAAGTCATTCATATTTATGTCCATATGCCTGTACGTTTCTTTCGCTTTCACCAGCTCCACGTGTAACTTCTCTGCATTTCTTAAGTGTGCTGTTCTAACGCCATATACACATGGAACGACTAATCCATTTTCACGTTTCCTTGCACCAGTCACCTCTGCTGTGAGGGAATTATTGTCTCTTGACGTCAGGAAACATTTCACCAGAAAATAAATTTCTATTGGAATATGTCCTACAAGTTCATACTCCTCTTCTCCATGTATATTTTGTAATAAGCGCCCCCCCCCCCCCCCTCGAATAAGCGCCCCTCCTTTTAGTAAGCACACAATTAATAAGCGCTTAATCGAGGAAATACGGTATATAGATTTTGGCAACCATGCTTTACCCAAACATTGATATGGATCGTATTGTATCCTTGATAAGTGCCTATCTCACGTTTGGGGATTTTACATATCCGTAATATTTGGGTCTTCCTGAGCAAAATCATATTATATATTGTCAGCCGAAAATTTCATCTTCATGGAGTTTTTCGCTGTCAAAGTTACCAGATGTGATGTCACAAGAGGCATTCCAAACCAGTTTTCTTTTGCTACTTGCCACAAAAATGCCTCTTGTAACATCACATCCGATAAGTTTAACAGCAAAAAAGTCCATGAAGATGAAATTTTCTGCTGACAATATATATTATGATTTTGCTCAGGAAGACCCAAATATTACGAATATGTAAAATTCCCAAACCGGTGAGATAAGTCCTTTAAACTGAATGGGAAACTAATGATCGGGTGTTGTATTTTCTCGCAGATCATCAAGTATATATATGGCATATTAAACATAGCGATCCGGTGATGGTTCTTAGTGGACACACAAGGACAGTTAATTGTGTCCACTGGAATCCCAAAGTGCCCAGTATCAAATCAGGGGCGTAGGAAGCAGGGGGGCCGGGGGGACCGCGGCCCCCCCAATATTTTAAAAGGGGGGCCGGAATAGCTTTCGGCCCCCCCAAAAATAATTGAATTTGAAAGAAAAATTGCAGCAAAAAAATTGAATTCGAAAGTAGAAGCATTTAAAATCGTATATTAATCAAATGTCTGTGTTCGAATAGTATGAATGTATATTTCCGACAAGTTCGAAAACAATTATCATAGAAGTAATTAAAAAAAAAATCACAATATCTTTGCATGTTAACCCGAGTGTTTTACTAAACTGGCTTTCCTTTTTAACTAAGCAGAAGGGTGGAAATCGCGGAATTATTGAGGCTAAAAGGTAGCCCCGCTTGGGAAAAAACGTCCTGAATGTCCATGTTGGGCGGCGTGGCTCAAAAATAGGGCGGGAAAACTATTTGATTGGGGGATAGCAGGGACCATCACCAGATTTTCGGGGGCCCCTGGTGGTTCTCAGGCATGCTGATGAACTCTGATATAGAGCGAAACAGTGCAAAATATGAAATTTTATAAACTTCTGAGCTGAAAAATCACCGCTCAGAATGCAGGAAATGCCATTTGCGGGAATCTAGATTTAAAAAAATTTCGGGGGCATACCCCCGGACCCTTCTAGAAAGCCTCGCGCCTACGGCGCTCGACTAGCTTCGCCACTGATAGGTACAACGAAAATTTTGTTTTGACCGGCCCCCCCAACTTTACAAAGCTTCCTACGCCCCTGTATCAAATGTTAGCGTCCGGAAGCGATGACGGAACGGTGAGGATATGGGGGCCAGGAGAAAGAGTAGAAAATAGTGAGTATCAGAATTGCTTTTATTTCGTACAAGACGGTTTTTATGCAGCTCGCCGGTTGTGTATATTTTATGTTTTTACTGGGAAAAAAAATCGTCTATCGGCTGGGAGACACAGGTTCAAATCCTGGGTTAGCCTGCGCAGCAGACGGTCGCGTTGGGGGCCGAAAACCCGCAAGGCGGAAAACCCGGAAGGTCCGCCTCGCCCGCCCGCCCGGGTTTTCCGCCTTGCGGGTTTTCGGTTTCCGCCTTCCCGCCTTGCGGGTTTTCGGCCCCCCAACGCAACCGTCTGCTGCGCAGGCTAATCCTGGGTCGGATCACCAATCGAGGAGAAAGTTGTGCCTTTGCAATAATACCAGCAAATGGTAAGACGTTTGGCTTTAAAATCTAAAAAATGGTATTTTGAAGTGAGTATCTTCAGCTCTGAGATCACTACTATTTAGGCCACCATTACTAAAAACGTGTTCCAATATGGTATCAAACTCTAGGCGTAGGATTAAGTTTAGGAATAGCGGTTAGGACTAGGGTTAGCCAATCAGATGGCTCACACGTACACCAAACCATTGCATCATTATTATCACCATATTAACAATCTCTCACCTAATGCTGTGCTAACGCGGACTGATGGTTGTCTGTCGGGGACTGGTTGCATAAGATAAGAGGACCCGTCAGTATTGTTACAAAACAATGTCTATTGTTTTTAAATAATACTTATAGGTCCTCTTATCTTGAGAGGCCTTTATGTAACCGGGCCCTTGCTGGGGCAGACTAACGAGGTGTGCCATCATCAATGATGTGTCCCACCATCAACGAGGTCACCGACCGTCTACAAGTTGATCGTAATGTCCCCTTTTCCTCATGTGAAACCGGACTGAAGAATATCTCGCTGAGCAAACCATCTGACTTACTGCGACCATGTGAAAAGGCCCTTATAAATATAAACGGCGCGTTTCACGACCACCTCAAGGTTCGTTTACACCATGAGTACGAAATAAGAATCTTATTTAACTAACAGAAGCATTCGTGTTGCTACGAACGAAGAAATGTGACAAAAGTCATTCCACCCACCCCATCGTGCTTGTCTTTTTTTGTTTGTTTGTTATTTTTGCGAGTCCATTCCCGAGTGACATGATTTCCCTTGCGAGAAATTGAACTAAACGAATAGGAGGAAAACTACCCGCTGTCCACGGCCCAGTTGTTCAAACGCTGAGTAGCACCAATCCAGGCCAAGATTAACAACGAATTTCCCTTTTTCTCCGCATGATCTGTTTGATTAATATGAATTATTAATTATTCGCTTTTTATGAATGTCTTTTTCAATTGAACCACGACATTTTAAAAGCATTCCGCGGAAACTTGGCTACCCATGCACAGAGTAGTTTCATCAGGTTTACCCTGCTTATGACGTCACCAACTTCCCAGTTAATTAGGCAAAGTATTACAACAAGATGGCGGATGACAGGGTTGTCTTTGGTTAAAATCAGTGCAGTTGTTTTGTTGTTAGACTGTTTTGTTAATCAGAAAGTTTTGTTAAAATAAGAAATTTCAAAATTTGAAATTATGATTTTAGTTGCCAATGTCCTTTAATGCCAATCCGGGGTTTTGGGATTTTACATATTCGTAATCTTTGTGTTCTACCAAGAAGAAATCTAATATATCTTGTCGTTCGAAAATTTCATCTTAGACTTCGTGCATTTTTCCCCTGCTAAAGTTGATTTACTATTCACAGGAAATGACGTCAAAGCAAGGACACACAAAGTCATATGCACACTAATTCAACAGTGAAATACAAAGAAAGTTTGGCTTTGAATTTTAAACACACCTGTTTAGACAAAAATTTGCTCAATTCCCAAACTTTCATTGTATTTCACTTGTGAATCAATGTGCAATGTTTTTGCATGTCCCTGCTTTGACGTCATTTCCTGTGAATAGTAAATCACTTTAGCAAAGGGAAAAGGTATGAAGATGAAATTTTCGCACGACAAGATGTTTTACAATTATTTTCAAGAGATTCCAAAGATCACAAATATGTAAAATACCCAAACCCGGATAGGCAGTATCAAATTATATGGTAGCATCTATCATCATTCAAGAAAGTTTCACTAATCTTGGATCAAGCTTGTCGTCGTTTGAACAACCGGACATTGGGCCATATTTGTTTGTCATGAGGTTATTACGGCTGGCATTTTGTTCATATTCTTGCGTCCATTAAACCTAGTTTCCATTTGGTCGCCACAATCGCAACGGTGTCATGGTGGTCGATGTTATAGAGTGTCCATCGACTATCTCTGCAACGGAGTCACTTTGATGTCTATTGGTTACAAGGGAGTCACTTTGATGTTGATTGTTATTACATCTAGTGGTTACCACACATGTCTATGAGCTGGGAGACACAGGTTCATATCCTGGGTCTGACCACCACTCAGGGTCTTAAAAATAATTGAGGAGAAAGTGGTGCCTTTGCAATAATACCAGCAAATGGTAAGACTTTCGGGTCTTCTCGGGTAACGACCTTAAATCGTAGGCCCTCGGAACCCCTAGTATCAATTGGGCTTCTAGCCTGTTGGGATATTCCGTTCACCTAAAAGAGTGATAAATCTAATAAACTAAACATAAACCAAACTATTTGTACAGCAGTTCATATCGTGACGTCACAATTTCAACACTGGTTATTTTCTTGGTACAAAACTAACCCTTACCCAAAAACAAACCCCGACCTTAACCCTAACCGTCATCCTAATCCTTATTTCAGTTTAAAGTCGAACAATTCGAAGTGGTATTTTGACGTCAGGACATGAACTGCTGTACATATAGACTGCTTTGCATACAACAGACAGTTAATAGAGGGAAATGGTTAGGAAACTATGCCTAAAGCCTCTTTTCCAGTCATCGCAAAAACTGGTTCGCAGCTCGCTGCGAGTACTTGCATGTAATTAAAAAGAACTCGCAGTGCTTGTTTGCTCGTTGTGAGTTGTTTTTAATCAGATGCAAGTACTCGTAGCGAGCTGCGAACCAGTTTTTGCGATGACTGGAAAAGAGGCTTAAGTCTTTGTTCTAGGTTATTGTTCACGTTCATGCAAACTTGTGCACGGTTAGTACAAAATAATTTTAGTATAATGAAGCAATCATCCAATTGCAGCATATGGGTTGAATCGCTCAACCATGCTATTTAAATATTAATAAGCAAAAATCAAAACGTTTGTGCACGGTCAGGAGCATTTCAACCTAAAATCACAGCTCATTATAGACGCTTTGAAGTTCGCCCGGCTTTGACAAAAGACAAGATAGATTGATATTACATCAACCACTATGACACTGTTGCGATAGTGGCGACCAAATATGGAAACCAGGCCTTATGTTTGGTTTTGTTGCGATTGTATACGTACTGTATGATGGGGGACTTGCGAATTCTCTTTATAGTAAACTGAAACAATGTCATTTTACGCTTTTAAAATAAAACGTTTATTTCTACTGGTGTGGTTTTCAAAACATGATATTTCTCCATTACATTGCGCGCGCAATTTACAATGCCATATATCGACGAAGCACATGTTTAACTAGCTAATCGTCAGGTTTTCTAGTTATCATACTTTTCCTAATTTCTCCTACTTTTTTGTGGTATAACGTCAAAAAAATTTATTTTTTATTTGGAAGAACTTTTAAAATGATAAAGTAACTTCTTTTGAAGATTTTCGTTTCTTCGCTTTGTTTTTGATATATTTCAGTTTGTTTGATATGCAAATGTCTGGAATTTCGTCACACATGCATGCCATAGTGACTTATCAGAGAATGTTATATATCTGCCTTCATCAAAAAAAGTTGTAAATGGTTAGTCTTTGTAGTTTCAAGAGTTCTTTCAAACAAAATAATTATTTTACAACTGAATTTTTCATTGCATGGGCACTCTAAAACGATTTTGTACAACTAGCTATAGTAACTATAGTGGCTGATGCAGCAACTGATGGTTCCACATGGCTACGATACGTTATTGCTGAATTTAAACAATGGTATAATATACAATTATTGGATGAGGCTGAGCATGATATCAATAATTATCCAGACCGTGGTCAATGTTATCCGCCGAAGGCTGAGGCGGATAACATTGACAGAGGTCTGGATAATTCTTGATGTCATGCGTAAGCCGAATCCAATAATTGTTTTATTATACATTGTTCAAAATAGTCTTACTAAAAATATACAAACAAAGTGACCGTCTGGTAGTAATCTACTACAAGCCATTTTGTAATTTTCGCGCACTTTTCCTAGTGACGTCATCAGCGTCCAATAATATTTTTTTGACACCTCCGTCCAATAATTCACATTATTATATATTGTAGTTACTACGTGCATTTTGATTGGCTAAGAACTTACGGTTAAATATCGCAATCACGCAAGAATCACGCAACCAACAGATAACTCTGTTATCTGCTAGCAGATAACTAAGTTATGTGCAAGTTGCGCCCGCGATGAGTAATATTACAGCGAGCGAGTAACTTTCGAGCTTATGTTGTTGTGACGCTTGTTGTTGTAATTTTTCGAGGTTCAAAAATAAAGTTTTTCATACATGAGTACTATATTTTTTCTCCTAAAATATATAATAAAACAATTATTGAATTCGGTTTTCGTGATATCCTGATTTATCAAGGTCTCGGTAAGTGTTATCAGTCTCAGCCTTCGGCTTCGACTGATAACACTTACCTCGACCTTGATAAATCCGGATATCACGAAAACCTCATCCAATAATTGTTAAGTATTCGACGGAAATGACGTCGCGCCTGCCGGACATTGAGAATTCACTGGAGTATGTTGACCAATAAGAAACGAGAATGAAGTTTGAATGTATAAAATGATAGAGTAACACCTTTTACAACTTTCCCGTATTTTACTTCGTTTTCGAAATATTTCAGTGTGTTTGATATGTTATGAGATATGGTCTCTGATGTCAGGTGCAGGGTAGAGAATTTTCACTCATTACTAAATACTTCCATCTTAAAGTTTGTTCTACAAATTTACTTGAAAATGTGCGTATAATAACTCCTCATGATAATGAACGTTGTAAACTTAGTAATCACTGAGATCATGGATAGTAAATAGACTGGATAGGAAACTGGCTGACGTCAGCGTGGAAACCTAGTTGCAATTCGTGATGTCACGAAGATGTCACGAATACACAGATTTTACTGAGTTTCTCTTCGACGTCTCCATATTTTCGCATTCATAGTAGCTATATTGAGATTCCAAAATGTTTCATCGTCTTACAAACCTGCCTAAGCCACGACCAAATGATCGAGGTAAATGTTGTTCGTCTTTGTTTCAGCTGTTTTCGTTTTGTGGTGAAGAAACTGGCGTCGCAAAACTACCGTTGTTTTAGTTGAAATTTGGGACGCGTTTTTCACCGTCTAAAGTTGGATCTTTTCGCCTAAAATGAGTAATGGTAGTCGGATATTCCATCGTAAAGTGGCATTGTGATATTTTTTGGCAGTTTGACTGTAATTTTTAGCTGTATTATCGCTAAACGTTGCGATTTATGGTGTTTTTGTTACGTCACGATTTGCAACTCGGTTTTCACGCGACCAAACGCCATCAACTGGTGTCTAAACCAATCAGCATGCTGGAAACGTCGCACGTGATCCTAGTTTCCTATCCAGTCTATTTACTATCCATGCTGAGATATACAAGACATTTTTTAATGAGTGAAAATTCTCTACCCTGCACATGATGTCAGAGAACAACTCACCCACACACCAAACACACTGAAATATTTCAAAAACGAAGTAAAATGCCGAAAAGTTGTAAAAGGTGTTACTCTATCATTTTACGAGTTCTTTCATATTAGACAAGATTAATTTTTGTTGCCAATGTCCTTTAAAGTGCTTATAAACCCAAAATGTTTTTTGGTGATTCGGATAGAGCATAAAAAGTTAGTTGCTGCAGCACACTAATCTTGACTTGGGTTGCTGTGTCTCGTACCCAGACTTCTTCGCGGAACTATGTATAGTCAACGAAATCTCGATTTGTGTAAATTGCCCTCTGTCGGTATGTTCAGTTTTATGACGTTTTGTGACGTAAAGTTTTACACGTGATTCCTAACACTTGTCAACGCTGTCACAGAATAGACGCTGTGAAGTTTGAACGAGCGAACAAACGATCTATTCTGTTTCTCTTGTCAAGGTAAGACGACTGAGATAGTTACGTGTACTTGTTACTGGTTAAACGCTCACCAAACTGAAATATGGCTCAGTGACTGCGAGGTATCTGCGAATAACGTTTTTATGATAATATTTGTAAATACTAAATAGATATGTTTCACTGTATACTTTTTTCTATATTTTATAATCTTGTACAGTACCTATATTCTATAACTTTCTTACTATATGTTACTATATACTATATCTTTGTAATCTTGTAATTGTGCACGCCCCTTGTGGAAATCAGCCTAGGTTGACAATGGTTAGCGTGTTTAAATAAAGTTTCTATCTATCTATCTATCTATCTATCTATCTATCTATCTATTTCTTGCCATTCATAGCATCACTTGTAACTTGTCATGGGCAAACTTGTCAATTTGTTTTGTTTGTGAATACAGTTTTCCTTGTATTTTAGGTGTATATTAGTGTGAGTTCATTGTTTCTCATTCATGCAGAACAATGCACATCCGTGTCCCTCATACACAGGCAGCTGTGACATATAAAGCGACAGAATATATTGAACTGCATTTTTATTACAACAAACAAATTCTGATTAACTTAGTTTATCAACTGTAATATAATGTCAACTTTTTGTGTTCATATTGAGCTGCATTTCTATGCAAGCCTTGTACAGAGAACTACCTGTATGTTATACAACTATTTTATCTTTATGTTCAATTGCATTTTTATGCAACTGTCAATTTACATCTGTTTAATATTACACATGTTCATGAACTACTATATTGTGAATAGATGTTGAGAACGGTTACAACACAACGGGGGTCAACAAGGTTGGGGCAGATGTGAGACATCTGCAAATGTGCCAGGGGCAGATTGTGAGTACCTATGCTCCAGCAAGCTCATTGTGAGCTGGCCTGAGCTCCATACAGTATATATGTGCTGAAGAACTCACTGCTCTGGTATTACCTAAACCATAACCGCATGGGTATGAGGCTGTACTACCTCCACTGCTGCAACTTTGACTTCAATAAGCCCACCACTGCCTTGGATTTTGAGGCAGCACTTCCCTTGCGATAGTAACTTCTAGTTAATAAGTTCTAGATTAGTTTTTGCGTTGAACTTTTAATTTCGGAGATATAAGGGCTCAAAGTCACAATTTGTGAAAAAAGTAGCGCAGGCCGGGAGACTGGATCCGAGGAACGTGTTATGTTTCAATACTTATAAAAATATATTAAAATTCGAGTAGACAAGGTAACATCGGGCCCACCTGTTAGGTGCATTAACCGCTTTTAATCACTGTTTCAAATAAAGACGTAATGTAACAACAAGTAGATAATGAATAATCCGACAGCAGCTGAAAGAACCAGTTTAAAAGAAGAACTTTGAGAGACCTCCTTTTTCTTCATCTGGTAGACATTTCTTTCCGGTAATTCCATAATTGCCTGTCTCGCTCCGTGCCAGGCCCCTGGACCGCTCAGTCGATACTGCGGCGGAGAGCATGGGCCGAAATACAAACGATAGGCCAATCGGGGATCGGTAAAAAGAAGTCCACCGAAACGAGGCTTGCATCCAATAATGTCTGCCAATTCGTCGCAATAGCGAAGGCTGTAGACCTGCAAGGACAAAAGAGGTTTCGTATTCTGGTACGGTTATCTCTTGGCCATTTTTGGGGTCGTATTACAACTGATTATTATAAGAGAGATTTTAGTACGAATACACTGACCTCTTTTTATAACTGGACAATATTGTTCACCCGTGATAACGGAGTCGAGTTGTTACAGTATTGTTCAGCCAACCTGCTGTGTAACAACTTGTGCTATTTTTAGCTGTGTAGTACGGTACGACAATGCTCCGGGACGCTACGAAGAATGTATCGACGGAGGTTTAGATTCACTGATTGTTTCAGCATTGTTTCAACAATGGTGTTCAGCATTGCTCTTTCAACAATGTTGTTCAGCGTTGTTTCAACAATGTTGTTCAGCATTGTTTCAACAATGTTGTTCAGCATTGTTTCAACAATGTTGTTCAGCATTGTTTCAACAATGTTGTTCGCATTGTTTCAACAATGTTGTTCATGCAGCGTTGTTTCAACAATGTTGTTCAGCATTGTTTCAACAATGTTGTTCATGCAGCGTTGTTTCAACAATGTTGTTCAGCATTGTTTCAACAATGTTGTTTAGTGTTGTTTCAACAATGTTGTTCAGCATTGTTTCAACAATGTTGTTCAGCATTGTTTCAACAATGTTGTTCAGCATTGTTTCAACAATGTTGTTCAGCATTGTTTCAACAATGTTGTTCAGTATTGTTTCAACAATGTTCAGCATTGTTTCAATAATGTTATTCAGCATTGTTTCAACAATGTTGTTCAGCGATATTTCACAATGTTGTTTAGTGTTGTTTCAACAATGTTGTTCAGCGTTATTTCAACAATGTTGTCTAGTGTTGTTTCAACAATGTTGTTCAGCATTGTTTCAACAATGTTGTTCGCATTGTTTCAACAATGTTGTTCATGCAGCGTTGTTTCAACAATGTTGTTCAGCATTGTTTCAACAATGTTGTTTAGTGTTGTTTCAACAATGTTGTTCAGCATTGTTTCAACAATGTTGTTCAGCATTGTTTCAACAATGTTGTTCAGCATTGTTTCAACAATGTTGTTCAGCATTGTTTCAACAATGTTGTTCAGTATTGTTTCAACAATGTTCAGCATTGTTTCAATAATGTTATTCAGCATTGTTTCAACAATGTTGTTCAGCATTGTTTCAACAATGTTGTTTAGTGTTGTTTCAACAATGTTGTTCAGCATTGTTTCAACAATGTTGTTCAGCATTGTTTCAACAATGTTGTTCAGCGATATTTCACAATGTTGTTTAGTGTTGTTTCAACAATGTTGTCTAGTGTTATTTCAACAATGTTGTCTAGTGTTGTTTCAACAATGTTGTTTAGTGTTGTTTCAACAATGTTGTTCAGCGTTGATGAATCAGCAACGGTTGTTGGAACAGGAAAATATAAGGGTGCTGTTATTAATTCCACCAGGGAGGGGGGCGGAAGGAAAAGTGCCGGGGCTACGAAAACATTTGGAAAACCTTTAATACGCTATGAAACCTTTTTGATTAGTATAAAAAATAATCGAAGAAAACACATATTTATAACATAGGAATTGATATACGCTATGTAAGTCCAAGAAATATCCATATCACACCCCCAGAAATTATGTACATGTATATATAGTTTGGATTATAAGAGTTCAGCAATGTGAAAACCCGGCAGAAAACAAAGTTGATTGTTTTCCTTGCTCTATATGGCAGACTACCCTCAGTTCCCAGCACTCCTGTGTTGTCGGTATGAATGAAAATTTAAGATGTGCTGCGCCACGAAACTAAAACAAAATGTATAGTTGGGTCATGAAACCACCCAGGAAAATTTGGTTGGGTCACGAAACTTTAACAGGAATTTTCAGTTTTCCTTCTGCCCCCCTCCCGGGTAGAATTAATGACAGCTCCGCCTGTTAAAACTATACATAAGGATCTTACAGTGGTAGCATGTCTCTTCGCGTCGTAGGATTCTTTCTTTTTTCTTTCCATTCTTTCTTCGATTTCCCGCTCCATATCGCGCACATCGGGCAACTTCGCCAAGCCCTTGAAGAGCCTCGTTGCCACGCGTGCCTGAATCTCTGCGATAGAAAACGTGGAGCCCACTGGCTGGAGGAAACCAATGAACGCAAGCGTTGGATTCTCTTCAACGCGGAACATGTACTTGTAAAGAATCGGAGAATTGTCCTTGAATTTGACGCATTCCTCTTTCAGGAATGGAAAGTCGTATTCGTAACCGGTTGCTAGAATTATCACATCGAGGTTGTCGACAACTGATCCATCTTTAAAGTGGACCTCTGGTTAAGGAGAAAATGAAGTTGTCAGGCTCTATATTACGAAAGTCGACGAGCGAGCCGCTGGCTCTCTGCGGGTTGGGGGAATCAGACTTCAGACAATTCAGAGTCATCTCTATCCTGTCAATGCGTGGAACACGTCACACATTGAGGACGAGTAAATAAAGTCACCTGTAGCCGAAACCGAAAGATAACTCGTACAAGGAAGATAGCTTCTGAAGTCTGAAGTATTAAACATCTCAATTGCTAAAAGTTTATGTGCGAAATACCTATAATAAGCGTTATTTTTTATACTACAGGTGGCTTTATTTACTCGTCCTCTTGAACTCGCTATGTCGCTCAATGTGTGTTCCACCAGTTTACACACCTGCATTGATCAAAGACCGGTGACACGATAAGAGATGACTCTGGTGAATAGTCTGAAGTCTGAAGTTGGCTTTCGTACTATATGGACACCAACACTGCAACCGAGACACACACACGTGTCGTCGTTTGAACGAGGCCGAATCTATTTTCAATCCTTGTGCATCTTCTTTCAAAAAATGTCGCAATAATTAAGAGTTTTGCTTGCCTAGCTCTGTCCGAAAGGTAAATACTGATCAGTTGTACTTCAAGATACGAAATAAAAAGTACCAACACTGGTTATAAAAGTAAATGATCAACTGTTTCTAGTGCTAGTTCAAAAATCTATTCATTCCTATTAAGACTGGCAACAAATCAGGAATACATTTATCAAAACGCGAAACTCTGGAATCATTACCAGAGCATATTATAAAAAAATAAGTGGCCAGCGGCAACGAATAACCACACCGATACGAACAACGACACCAACACTAGCATCCGACATTAGCAACCACACATACACTAACAACCTCACCTACACTAACACCGACACTAACAACCACACCAACACTAGCATCCGACATTAGCAACCACACATACACTAACAACCTCACCTACACTAACAACCACACCGACACTAACAACGACACCGACACTAACAACGACACCGACACTAACAACCACATATACACTAGCATCCGACACCCCAACCACACCGACACTAACAACGACACCGACACTAACAACCACACCGACACCGACACTAACAACCTCACCAACACTAACAACCGACACTAACAACCACACCTACACTAACAACCTCACCAACACTAACACTAACAACCGACACTAACAACCACACCTACACTAACAACCACACCTACACTAACAACCACACCTACACTAACAACCGACACTAACAACCACACCTACACTAACAACCTCACCAACACTAACAACCACACTACACACCGACACTGACAACCATAATAATCTTCTATCCATCTCTATCACGTCGTACCTCTTAACACCTACATAATAATCAAAATTACCTCTGGCAGTCAACCGATCCACGTCAGGCTTAACCAGAACCAATCCGCTCATAATCTGGTACGGGAGATTATCATTAATTATTACAGGTTGTTCCAGGTAGCTATTGCTGGGAAGTAATCCGAAATCATGATGGTCAAAACGGAAGTTCACAAGTTTCATACCGACCCAGTCGAGGAGCTTTCTCGGGAGGTCGAAAGAGCAGCGTCTGAGAAAAAATTGATCAGTGGGAATTCCGTATGCCTGAAGTCTTGAAGTGATCCACGTGCCACGTCTTGTACTCAAATACACCTGACCACCATGTTGGCTTACTTCGCATGCTATATGAGCACCGGAATCACCAATTCCTAATTAGAACAAACATGTATTGAAGGTGGTCATTCATTCATTCATTCATTCATTCATTCATTCATTCATTCATTCATTCATTCATTCATTCATTCATAACATTTATTTCAACACGATAAAGTTGTATACAATAATATACCGCAGCAAACTGCTGATGTGGTCGTGTATCCTAGCTAATTAATTCAATAATTTAAACCTAACCTATTTCCAAACATTAAACGAGTACAAAATAAAAATTAATGATTGTAATCATCCTTAATATCTACCATCTTTAATATCTACTTAAAATATACGTAGTTTGGATCCTTGTTATTCATATAAGACACAAAGTCAACGGCTGCTAAATTGCATGTCTTGAGGTGTTTCTTAAATATAATCTGATTTCTTTCAGCCTTAACACTTTCTGGTATACTGTTCCATAAGATAGCTATTCTGTTGGTTACTGACTTTAATTGAAGATCAGTTTTCTGACGTAATAATCTTCAATTTGTAGCCATCGCGTAGCCGTTTGTTGTTGTTCTTATTTATGATAGTGTCTGAAAGGCGACATGACACCATTCCATAGTAACACCAGTGACCTAAAGTTTGTAAACTAGTTTTATATTTTTCTGCAAGTGTTTTCCAATTTGTCTTCTTAACGACTTCGTCCGTGTCCCACTTTAGTCCATACACTATCCTGGCTGCCCTCACATGCATTTTCTCCAGAGTTTTGAATTGTGTGGTGTTGCAGTTTCCCCATAGCTCAATACCGTACGTTACTGACGGGAAGACGACTTTCCAATAAAAGTCCTTAAGCATGTCTTGTGGCAGAAACCGCATCGACTTTAGGAGATTTAGCTTTCTGGCATAATTTAATATTAGCTCATCTACGTGATCTTTCCATTTCATGTTGTCATCTAAAGTCATTCCAAGTATCTTTGCATTGTTTACCCATTTAATTGGGCCCAGCTGTGATATTTCAGTCTAAGAAATCTATAATTTAGTCTTGAGAAAGACTATTGTTGGTCATCTTCAGAGTCAAGTAGTAAAGCGTGTTTGTCAGGGTTTGCCTATATATACGTCTGGTTCATTACGTCATCGTTTGTTTGTGTCATAATTAGTGTGCAGATTCACTTTTACGTGAAGTGCTACAACACCCATTTGTTTAACTTTACCATGGATTCCATGATGGCGTGCCAAAGGTCGAAGGACCCATGCGAAAAAACAGACTTGACGAAACAGTTTTGTCACCCACAGCTATACATAATAAATATTTCATATCGTGTACCTAAAACTTACCAATGACAAGAACATTCTTGCCATGTAAATCTTTAGCATCTTTATAATTACAACTGTGAATGATATCACCCCGAAAATCATCGATACCATCAAACTTTGGCATTCTGGGTTTCCAATGATGACCTGAAGAAATTAACACAGCATCAAATGATTCGGTTTCCGTCACGAAAACAACCTCAGCTGAAGTGGTGTCACCGGTATCTGCCGCTGTAGACGCTTGGTCATCATCTCTGTGTGTGAGACGCTTTTGGTAGGTAACCATCCACCGCTGGTTGCTCGCCGTGTTTGGTCCACCAATCTCGGTTATCTTCAGAATTTTGGTGTTGAAACGAATGTAGGGGCGAAGGTTGAAGTTGTCAGCGTAGAGGTTCAGGTACGTGTTGACGGAGGTGCGTGGAAGGTAAAGAGGATAATCTTTGGGTATTGGATAGTCGCTACTCGAAGGAAGAGAAACAAAGAAATGGTTTAAAAATAGGCGCGCAATCCGTGCATGTGTCTACCGCTGTTAGGTTGCTATAGATGTAGCAGTGTGTTTATTGTTGTGTTGATGATTGGTGAAAAAGTTGGGCTAGCTGTCGAATCGACATATATAGGAATTAAAAAGTTATTTTGGTTATCTCAGACTAACATTATGTCAAAAATCTGTATCCATATATGAGCACGAAAGTGACTCAAGTGTGCATGTTCCGCTATTAAAAACACGCAGCCTTCGATACTCGGTGGTTTAGCTTCTCCAAGTTCTTCCATGACAGAAAATTCACGGTAAGAACAACACATCATGATCGTGTCTTTACTTCGTTTACGTTTGTAATATTTCTGAATTGAACGAGTTATCTGGCGGTCGTGCGGTCATATTTCAAATCGTGTTCCACTCGCGATAACAATCTAAACCACATTAAGCGACAGCTGCGACAATTTTGCCGTTTACGTTTGTAATATTTCTGAATTGAACGACTTATCTGGTCAGTGGTAGAGCGATCGTATTTCAAATCAAACAAACGAACTTCTAATATACCCACTGCTCCTGTGTATGTTCCTAGGCAGCATTTCACTTCTGATAAGAACTCCTAGTAATATTGTATATATAGTGACATAGATTTGTATTTTGTATTTTAGTATTGTCATGTGCATTGATACATTTATATATAGTTAGGTTTATGCTGTACTTATACTTTTAACTATAATAGCACGGCCTAGCTTTGAAAACAGTTTTACTGAATAGGCTACCGTGTATGAAGAAATGTAATTAAAGATTAAAGATTAATGATCGAAATCCTATCCGACGTCAACAAAACATGCAGACTCCGATCCGACAACATGTCCTCACCCTTATTATCGTAATCCGATCCGATCCGACGTCAACAAAACATGTCGATCCGACAACACGTCCTTACGGCTCACCCTTATTTGGTTAGGATTGGTGTTGTGGATAGCTTCTATTTTAACCATTATCATCAAAATAACACGAAGGGGAATTGATGATTATCAATCAACAAAATAACAGTGAGAACAACCTGGATCCGATCAGCAAAAAATCCGAACTGAAATTATACCCTTTCCATTTTCCAATCAAGTCGAATGTTTCCTAATTCCTATTCTAGGTTTTAAGATCAAACATAAACTTCGGAGAACGATCTTTCTGCTGACGCACTGCTTGCACGTATAGGTAATGTTTCAAATTCGTGAATCGTAATCCGATCCGACTGCTGAACAACTTTTCTAACCCGATACGATCCGAAATTTCTATTTATCGCTATGAATCCGAACGAATCGGATTTACATATCTCTAATTGTGAATCAATGACAGAAATCTAGAGGACAGCAAGAACCCGAGTTAGGACTCGAGTTAGGATTCGAGTTAGGATTCAAGTTAGGATTTCTTTCATATCTTTCTGTGTAAAGACGTATTTTTTATGTCTGTCGACATACGATTTTTCTCAGCGGCGTAAACTATACTCGGTATCACACTAAACTTTACTAAATGAATTTTAATACGAATATGCGGTGTCTAAACTTATCGTCATTAAAAACCGGTGAACTTTACGGCAGTATCTTTGCCATAAATATTTCTAGGGATAAATGTATATATGTGTCATATAAGGTCAAAGACTGGTATCGAAAATCATATACTCATTGGGAGTTTATTTTTCTATCAGTATCCACTTTTCACGGGTGACATTACAAAACACAAAGGAGTGAATATGCAAAATGATACTTGATAAACGCGTTATATCTTTGCTATATCTGTAAAAGCGGTAAAATGATACGTTTCCGTTAATAGGGTTTCGACGTTGCTTGAAAGGTCGGCTATGACACCTCACTCTGACAATTTGTCAAATCACTCAAGCCGCCATCCCCGTTAGTTCATACGACAGACACTTCATTATACTTTCAGATACTAATATCTGTCTTAATAACTGTCCTAATACCTGTCTTGCTCACAAATTTCACATTACCTTAAAGGTTGCCTACTCTTGTAATTGAAATTGAAACGCGCGTTGAATTTAATTTTAACTCGAATCCTAACTCGAATCTGAAATGCTAGGCAGTAGGGGGTTTATAGGAATTATAAGATGAAACTCAGGGAGACGTTTATAGAACCTCAGTCAACAAATTGCTGGTCAGTGTGATAAGCACAATGGCTCCGAAAAACAAAACAAGAAAAACCAATGGTACAAAACCTCATGAAAGTCTCCAAAAATGCGGCGGGTACGAAACGCACAGTCTGAGTCTGCGATAGCAGAGTATGAATCATTATTCACACGGAATGGTAAACTAATTTGTAATAGCTTCAAGGATCTTGTACGAGCTTCTTCCAACTACAGAATACCTATCCATCTTGTTGCATGCAATGTAAATGTGTAATTTATTTAATAAGTAAAAGTGTTGATAAAAAGTGCTGCGTAGACAGTGTTTTGGATATATAGCAAAGTGAAAAGGTGGTAAACTGCCAAGATTTTTAGTGACGAAATATACTGACGTTTCGAGCGGAGCCCTTCATCAAAGTAAGACAAGATCAAATAAAATAAATAGGGCTTATATATATATGCCAAAAGTTAAGGGTGTCACAAGTAGAAAGTAGCCAATCAAATGTACGGGCGGCGAGAGGCAAAATGAGCAGTATATTCAATCATTTCGTATGATGTATATCGTCATACGATCGAACATGCCTGTATGATGAAATGCATCATAGAGCTGCTAACCCTAACCCCAGACAAAATTTTCCCCACCGTAATCCGCAGCGCACCATCCCCAACGAGCGAAGAAGATCAAGAACCACTACCACTAGCAACCAAAGGACGCTGGCTACTTTGAGGGCGAGATTAATAGACTAGTGAGAGATACTAAGCATGTGGGATAGTAGTTGACTGTTATACGCATGAACGACTCTCACGATCAACACCTGTATGATGATATATATCATACGGACTCTCCTCCGGGGTAATAATATAGGTGGGCTATTATTGGGTTCACAGGGTGTTTTGGGGACGCGTGGAGAGAATCGGGACGCGGACTCCCCGCGCGCCCTCCCAGCCCGTGCTGCCCAAACTATTTGCCCGAACTCTAAAAAGAGCGCAAGAAGCCTGCATCATACGGACGTGTCTGCTCGTATGATGAATATCATCGAGAAACTATGTTGGCATGAGCGCTAGCGAAACGAAATGGCGTCCTTTCGTGTTGCTACAAACCGAAATTTTATATATCGCATAATATGTCCATTTGCAGCATAGTGTACTAACCCTGGATGATCGGAGTCAGAGGACGATCGTATTTAACGCAATCAGACCACAGCGTAGGTTTCCGAACGCCACTAATGACGGCTGCGAGGGAGACTAACCACAGCGCGACTGTTGTTTTATATGCGAAAAGAAAACTACCGTGTGAAATTGGAGCCTATTTCCTTTCGCAAATTCCAAGCTCTAGGCTCCATCTCGCAAAATCTGTTGCGTCTCTTTCTGCATAGAATTGTTTTCTTCTATCGGTCCTAAATTCGCTAACAGTTACTAATTTAATTGTTTATTAATTTATGCATTTAATTCGATTCGACATTTGGCGTCATCTAAAACGAACTCGCACTTCAGACGTTGTTCGGTCTAGTGACCATAAACATGATGACGCGGAATTGAACTAGCTCCCTAGACCACAGTGCCTAGACTACTCATTATAAATGTCGTATAACCATCTAAATTAAATGCGACAATTGCGCGTCGTATGAAACAGCCCTTATATAGTTAACTAGTTAGAAAGTGAGAGAATCTCTTTTTTTCATTTACCTAAAGCACGACATCTCTTTGCTGGTGACCATAACACAAGAATTGTACACGCACACATGGTCTGCTTCCGTCGTCGAGTACCGCCACAATCCACCGAGATCCGCTCCTTTCTCAAAGCAAACAGGCTCGAGACCTTCATCAAGGCAGCATTTAACTGACGTAAGCCCACAAACACCCGCACCGACTACAGCTACCCTCATATTTAAAGACTTTGGTCAGACGTTGTCGAAGCTCTGGTAAAACATATCTGAAATAGACATGTTTTGTGATTGGCTACATGGAACAAAAGCAGTTAAGATTAAGGGCTATTAATCGGATGAAGGATTTCATTATCGGTGGAGTCTGCACGCAGGCTACACTAGAAACGGTAGTCGTTCTGTGACAATCAATCGTCTTCTGGACGAAATGAGAGATTGTACTGCTATCATACGATGGGACATGCCTGTATGATGAAATACATCATAGAACTGCTAACCCCAAAACAACTTAGATCCTAACCCCCCGCCTAATGGGTTTCTAATTGCGTATTCTAATCTTGCATGTCATGGGTTACCTGTGCTTTACAGCTAAAAGAAATCAAGATAAAAACTTTACCCTTTTTAAATAAATTCCCGGAATAAATATGGCATTAGTGTGAAAGCGTATCCGTATCTTGATTTGAAATCCTTAGCCTTCGACTTATATACGTATATACGATCATTTTAACACAATGACGAATGCTATTTTATTTTGGTTCTCGTAACTTTTCAACTTTGATTTTTGTTGCTCATACGTCTTATCATAAGCATAACTAGGACTGGAGTCTTTCTTGCCTCGAGACTGACACAGGAGCAGTGGGTACGAGGTTGGAGCAGTGTTCAGGATCAGGCCAAGCGACACTTTTTCCAAATCGAACATCACGTTTGTAATATTTGCTGAATTGAACGACTTATCTGGCGGTCATATTTCAAGTCGTGCAAACGAACGAGAATACCCTTCTAATATTAAAACAACATATATACGGACAGTTGGCACAGTTGTAAAAAACATTGAGGTTATAGTGTCTCCTTGAATTAAGACGCTGTCGTTAGTGTTCCACTCGATAACAATCTAAACCATGTATCAAGGCGATCATATGGCCTATTATAGCCTTCTAATATTAAAATAACATATGGTAATCATATGGCGCGTTTATAATGTCAAAATTCAATATTGACCATTTGAACGCCATACATCTAATTCGAACAACATTTGATGTGGTTATGTATTAACCGAGGTTAAACCAAAGGAGATATAATATATGCTTGCCCTCAAGGCAGAATGTGGAGTATGTAGCCTGATGTCACGCAGCGCAAGGGGGACCGGAAAGCGCAAGCCCACGCTAACAAGCAAACTCTAGGCCGACGCGCGAGATAAACGCTCGGCACGAAGGCATTCAAGCGAAATTCTCACCACCATCCCACCCTTAAAAAAATAAAATAAATAAATATCAATTCTATCAGTTCTCCTGTTATCACAAACTGATGTTTGAAGGGTACAGGTAAGCCCGACTGGTGATCGGATCAGGACGAACAGGCTCAGTCAACCTGATCCTACTCCAAGCAACTAGGACCACAGCACGCATCAGCCAGCACCAACCACTCTGTCAGGCTGTCACCCAACCATCCAAACAAACGGGCAAGTATAAATGTGGCGCTGGTGATCACACACATAATCGAAAGACGGAGATCACCGGGATGTCACCGTTGTCACTCACATTGAGCCTACTACATGCAGTGTCTCCTTGAATTAAGACGCTGTAATATATTTATTAGCTTTATTTGGCAGTTTTAGTGTTAACTATTCCTAGTCATAATTCGTTACAGCATCATTTTATGTTTATAAACCAATCTTCGTTCACCATTTGCTGGTCCACATGCGTCGAACGCACTTACATAATTTTTTATTACTCCTAGTAAAAAGATTTGCTTGAGGGAGGTTCTTAAATAAAAATCTTGGCTGTTCACCACCTTTTCGCAAAATTCACAAAATCCAAAATATTCACAAAATTTATGAGTTCGAGTTCCGTCCGAGTTCCATCCGAGTTCGGTCCGAGTTCGAGCCGAGTTCGAGTTTTCGGAAATCCTCTAACCCTAATTAGATAAGAAATGAAGAAAAAACTAGGAAAATGTTTGTCCAAGGTGGAAAAATGGACAAAACTTTGTTAGAAAACCTCCTCAATCATGTAATAAGTTAGATAAATCCCTCGCACGTCGAGATGTATGCGATATAAAGCTGCCCTGGACGCATACATCCCTCGTTCGAGGGATTTATCTCTTACATAATTAGAGTTAGGGTTATTTACGGTTAGTATTAGGGTTAGTGTTAATGTTAATATTAGGGAATTAGATTTATGCTAATATATTTGGAGCCTCATATATGCCCAAAAAAGCTTTCACGTCGCGCGTTCAGTGAAAGACTGGTGCGAGATTGAAAAATTAGCTAGTATATTATTCTGTGTTTAGTCTTAAAATGATGTCTCAAAAAGCATCTAAAATCTTACAAAGGACGAGTCTGAGGAGTACTCTATCTATCTTTCATGTGAGTGCCTTTCTTCCCATAGTTACGGTGGGAATTTGAAGAATTATTGCCTAATCATGTTCATGTCTTGCAGTGTCGGAGTTATTGCTTGGCCAAAGGAGTTTATCGCCCTGTTGGAAGTATGTTTGTTTCCACAGAATCTTAACCAGTGAATTATTTACTCAATATTACGTTCTTTGGTAACTTTGGCATACTTGAGCTGTGTCTTCTTCTTGCAGGATGCCGTCTCTTAAAAACAGAAGGCAAATTTAGCCATACAAATTTCTTTCGGTAAGTTGTAATTATGTAAACATATGTGATATGGCTTGACACCGATATTTTATAACTTTTCCCTTTTTTCTGGTGATCTGTATTTTTGTTTAATATCAACTAATAAATGTATATATATCAGTAATACTTGGATGTATTAATATACTGTAGTGAATGTGCGAGAGTCAGTACATACAGTATATCAATAGTACATAATATGCATATTGATATATTATATCAATTTAATCAGTACATCATTGTAACCTTTGCTCTCTACATGAGTCTCTGTAGCTCAATGGTTAGAACATCTCACCGGCAATCAGAAGGTTATAGGTTCGATTCCTGTCCGGGACTCAGAATAATTTTTCTGAGGATATTGAGCTTGACGATCATCGATGTATCATCTGTCTACTCCAATCTCTCCCACATTCACTACTATATATATTACTAGTATATATATTAATACATTTAAGTAAAAGTATTTAAAAAAATTAAAATAACTAGTAAATGGATTCTTTGTGTCAAGGGAGTTTGGGAGAATTCAAAAGTACTTATGTAAACCCTTTGCCTACTTATAAACTTTCAAATTCTCCCAAACTCCCTCTCATTTTGCATCAGGTTATATGTAAGCACTAGCCTGTGTATAGCCTGAATATACACCTGTAATTTGGCTGACGTTTCATATAAGTTTCCCAAATTCAAAACATAGTCCTAAGGCCAAGTAAAATTTTTTTTAAAAATTATTAAAAAAAATTCCAGTTGAAAAAAATTAGGGTAGGTAGGTTGGGATTTTATTTTTTTTGAGAAAAGTTTTTGGTCAATTGCCACACAGGCCGTCATCTTGTTCCATTATATTGTTGTGCAAGAATGACGGCCTGGGAACTAATTTAGCAAAATGGTGATTGTTACAAAGCCAGCGACGGTGGCAGGTCATGTAGTGATCTTATTTTACGATGTTACCATGTAGAAACTATAAAACCTATCTTTTTATGGCTAATAGTCCTTTGGCGCAAAAATATGGTGCAAAAATGTCACAAAATTTACAGGGTCGGCCGAGCTGAGCTAGGGTCGATCGGGTAACCGGAACCACACAATTTTTTTTATTTGGCCTAACCCTAACCCTAACTCTTATGATAATGCTTTATTTTAGAAATAAGGCCAGACCAATTTAATTTTATGTTTCTAGGATTCGGCCGGGTCACTTTCGTAAATTGTCGTAAATAAAAATAAATTTATTCAAATTTATTCATTTCCTGAGCGCTTGCTTGTAGAATGGAGAATGGCGGCAGAGTCGTATGCATGGATCTCTCTTGTAGTAAAAGAAGGCCAAAGGGCCTGTTGGCATTTATTTTATTGCTAGTATATTCGCGTGTTTGTGCGTGCGTTAATAGTTTGGAAGTTCTAGGTGTCCCATTTGTGTAAACAGACTAGGGCGATCTATATTGCTGTGGTTGCGGATTTATTGTTCACTCAGATGTGTTTAAAATTTATTTTTTTTTACTGACCTGCCGGGTCACTGAGCTACAATGGAAAAATCTGAGAAACATAAAATTAAATTGGTCAGTGGCCTAACAGTTGATTTTAATTTCAAATTTTACTACCGATAGTCTATTTGACATCATTTTTGGGATTTATATGAAACTTCACCCTGTAATTCAGTCTGTAAAAATATGCAAGATACCGGTAGCTTGTCGACCCGCCGCTAAGCTACTCATATCTTAGCGGTAGATTTTGAGTGGTTTAATACTTGTGATTCATAATTGTTTATTTGATTAGATTATTTGATCTCACAAGAATTCCCAGAGAACCCTTTGTAACTGGAATAAGACAGGGGTTGTGATTTGGACATTCAAAATTAGTTCTTGGATCTGAGAAGCTCAGCAGGGGGGTCGACAAGTTATCGTGCAAGTTTTCATACACAGGCTATGTAAACACGGGCGGCCTTTTTCTATTTATTAAATTGAAACAACTCCCCCATTTTAGCCAATCAGAGTGTGCATTTTCCAACTTAGGTTATTTTATAAATTATTTTTTTATTTGAATCTTAAGACTCCATGGACCATTGATAAGGCAGAAATATGTGGAACCGAAATATTTCCATTGTTCATCAGTGTTAGGTAAGTTTGTTAATCAATAAGTAAATCACATATATATATAATTAGTCTCTTTTGATAAAGTCTTACTCTTTTCACTAAACTAGTCCACACTTATTCTATGAAAATATCTTGCAGGTGACATCATAACTGTATCAACTCCCTCATTCCCTGACTCTGTTACAGAGGGTGACATTCACTGGGAGAAAGGTACATAGCATTTATTCGTACATTCTCACGCTGGGTTGCCGTGTAAGTCTGCCCTAAGTCTGCCGCCGCAAGTGCAGCAGCTAGTGCCTTTATTAACATATTATTTCTAATAAAATATCAAATACATCAATGCTACTGTAATACATAACATATCACCCATTGTCCCTAGCTGCAGATGGGAGGGTGGGCTATCAACTATTCAGTTGAAATTAGCATGTCCTTGTAATAGACCATTTATTAACCTTGCTTGTTCACTTTGTATATAATGAAATATCGCACATACATTCTTTGCACAGACATCGACTTGCTCCACTCGTCTCGGTATGTTCTCTAATATGTATTGTTCACTAATAGTTCACTAGCACAGACCAAACAAGCGAGGCCAATAAGTAGTGACAATTTTTTAAATAATGTACTGTATACAATATTTAAGAAATAGAAAACATTTTCCGTGTTTACATACAGTTATATAAACACGAGTGGAAGTTTGGGAGAATGAGAAATCATAGTGGGAACACGAGCCTGTAGGGCGAGTGTTTCCACACGATTTCGAGTTCTCCCAAACTTCCACGAGTGTTTATATAACGTATGGGAACACGGATAAAAATGTTTTCTATTTCTTTTATAAAATAACCTGTAGAAAGCAAATAAAATGTACAAATATCTTTTTTATCAACACGTAAATTCTCCTTACTGCGTATGATGGTGCCGTGATGTCTAATTGATGGCGTATGATGGCTAATTGATGGCTAATTGATGGCGTATCATGGCTAATTGATGGCGTATCACGATGGCGTAATCCATCCATGTTATATAGCCTGATATAAACACAGTAACTGACCAATCATAGCGTGCGTAAGACACGACTTATTTTATAAACTGTGATAATAATGATATATACTGTACATGTATATGTGTTATATATAGAAAACCATATTGATGACAATCAGTAATTACAGAAGTTCAATTTTAGCCATATGAATTAGTTTATTTTTATTGAATGTAATTAAACTCCCAAACCTCATCTTAATTGACACGGTATAACTCAAGAGTTTTTATATAATTTACTCAAGAGTTTTTATACCACCTTGTTAAATTGTTCAATATTTGGTTCAGGTGTTGGTGATGCTGTTGAAGAGGATGAAGTTGTTGGAGAAATAGAGACAGATAAAGTAGGTTTGAAAGTATTGTGCTGTGTAATACAAATCAAAAACTCTAAAAGGTTGGTATAGTGAATAGAAGGTCTAAAATGTTGAGAGAGTGAAACGTAACTAGCTTATGTTTTACAGACTGCCTTGCCTATCAGTTCACCAACAGCTGGAGTAATCACAGAACTTTTGGTTGCTGATGGTGACACAGTTGAAAAAGGGCAAGCTTTGTTTAAGATTGATGATTCAGGTACAATACTGTGATAAATAAAAAGCCTAAATAAAAAGCCTTCAAGCATCTACTCTTGTACTTGAGAAATTACGTTTTCAAAATTGCCGCCATTTTAGAGTTTGCTCAACAGTTCAAAGGGTCGGCACTAGATCATGGTCGAGATATGTCAAATGTGTGGCTGCTAGCTTACAGTACAGCGGACAACTTTGGTAGGTGCCTTCGAAATAGATATGTTATGTACTACCTCCGTTCTTTAAAAAATCCGCTTTAAATTTCGGTTTTTATTCAGAAAGTTAAGCGGTTAAGCAGTTAAGTTTTTAAAAGAACGAGGTAATACATAACATATCTATCTTTCTTCGAACACCCGTTCCTCACGTTGTAAGCCACAAACTACTGGTGTAAGCAGTAAATTACGGGGTTTGGGTTAGGATCTTTGTTGTTTTGGGGTTGATTACAATCCAATAATTTACTGCTTAGAATGCTTTAACAATTCCAGTAGTTTGTGGCTTACAACAGGAGGAACGGGTGTTCGAAGAAAGATAGATATGTTATGTTCCTGTAGTATGTGGATTACAACGTGAGGAACGGCTACTTCGAAGGCACCTACCAAAGTTGTCCGCTGTACTGTAAGCTAGCAGCCGCACATTTGACATATCTCGACCATGATCTAGTGCCGACCAGTTCAAAGTTGATTTACAGCGGCAGTTTATTTTTCAATTATGATGTCATTGAGTGCTTGTCTTTTGTTCCTTGCACTCCCACTGTACGTCAAACAAAGAGCATAAAATACAAGTGAAATTTTTCAAGTACAAGAGCTGAAATCGTCAAATTATTCACATTTCTAAAGAACACTTGAGGGTTTTTTATTAAATATTATTTATTTTGGATTACAGTGTGCTCATACATTTCAGCTTAACATCTTTAGCAACACACTGTTCTAATATTTAGGAGCAGCATTTTGACAAAGTGAAATACTAAAATGTGGCTTTGTATTTTATCATTGATGTATAGCTTTTTTGCTTGCTTTTTTGCTTGCTTTTTTGCAGCCATCTTTGTCACCAAGCGTGGAAATAATTATTTTCGTTGTACCTGTCAGAATGAGCAGCACCGCAAATAAATTTGTAACAGACACACAAAAAAATTGTACCTGTTAACGTACAACTTAGCGTAACGTCTCCAAACTTAGCGCAATGTCTCACAACTTAGCGCAATGTCTCACAACTACTTAGCGCAATGTCTCACAACTTAGCGCAATGTCTCACAACTTAGCGCAATGTCTCACAACTTAGCGCAATGTCTCACAACTTAGCGCAATGTCTCACAACTTAGCACAATGTCTCACAATTTAGCGCAATGTCTCCAAACTTAGTGTAACGTCTCATAACATAGCGCAATGTCTCACAACTTAGCGCAATGTCTCATAACGTAATAACGAAATCGCCCCAAACTTAGCGTAACGTCTATATACTTAGCGCAATGTCTCACAACTTAGCGCAATGTCTCACAACTTAGCGCAATGTCTCACAACTTAGCTCAATGTCTCACAACTTAGCGCAATGTCTCACAACTTAGCGCAATGTCTCCAAATACGAAAACTAAATTCCAGAGAAATTTAATAGATAATGTCTCCAAATATAATGTCAGAGATAATGTCTCCAAATAATGCCAGAGATAATGTCTCCAAATACGAAAACTAAATTCCAGACCAACTAATGGTTCTCAATTAGGGTTTGTAGAGATTAGAAATTTTAAAAAATTCAATGTTCAATGTTTTCTAAATGACCTGTATATGATGCCTTGGGCGGAACTAGACAGTAAACAAAATGTGGATGAAATGTGGGAATGCTGGAAAGCACTATTTGTTCAAGTTCTTAACAAACATGCCCCGATTAGATCTAAAAGAATTAGGAAAAAGGGTAGTTTACCGTGGGTAAATAAAGAAATTAAGGCAATGTTATTTAGAAGAGATTTCCTCAAGCGAAAAGCAATAAAAACAAAAGAGGATAATGATTGGAAACTATATAAGTCCTCTAGAAATGCTGCCAATATTGTCATGCGTAATGCTAAAAGGGAATATTATGTAACGCAATTTGCAAACCATAATAAGAACCCAAAGCAAGCCTGGAAAACAATAAACGATATCTTAGGGCGAAATCGCAAACAAAATACTGTTAATGAAATTAAACTAGTTGATAAAACAGTTACTTCAACTGAGGAATTAGCTGAAGTTTTTAATGATCATTTCACAAATATAGGTCCTAAATTGGCTGAAACAATTGAACAAGATAATGATTGTAGTTTTCAAGATTTTATTGATCAAAATGAATCTGGTGCTGGGTTTTCTTTTCAGCCAGTAAATGTGGCAACAGTCTTTAAGCTTATATCCAAATTATCCTCCTCAAAAGCGACGGGTATTGATAAAATTTCAGCTAAAGTTCTCCTGACAGCAGCTCCTGCTATTGCACAATCTTTGACAAAGATATTTAACGTGTCAATTGTTTCAGAACAGTTTCCCTCGGAATGGAAAGCTGCAAGGGTAATTCCAATATTTAAAAAAGGCCAGCGGACTATGTTAGACAACTATAGACCAATTTCAATCCTACCAGTAGTGAGTAAACTGATGGAAAGGATCTTATATGATCAAATGTTTGACTATTTGACGAACGAAAATATTCTATCAGAACATCAATATGGCTTTAGACCTTTACATTCTACAACTACTACACTCTTAGATTGTACAAATGAATGGTACGTCAACATGGACCGCGGCCTTTATAACTTAGTTGTCTTTCTCGATTTAAAGAAAGCTTTCGACACTGTCAACCACGAAATACTGTTACGTAAGTTTCAAATGTATGGTTTTGGGGAAAATGCGCTTACCCTATTGCGTTGTTATTTGACGCATCGAACACAAAAAAGTCAGTTAAAAGGCATATTTTCAAATCAGAGAAAAGTAACTTGTGGTATTCCCCAGGGAAGTATACTCGGCCCTCTTCTGTTCCTCATCTATATAAATGATTTGCCAAATTGTCTCAAGCATACAACATCTAGAATGTTTGCAGATGACACCAGCCTAACAGCTGTAGGTGAAACCTTAGATGAAGTGGAGAGGAGGGCAAATGAAGACCTGGTGAATGTCCACAGATGGCTGTCTGCAAATAAACTTAGTTTAAATATTGCGAAAACCAAGTACGTTTTGATTGGATCTCACTATAAGATAAATAATACGGTTGTCCAGCCTAAAGTTAAAATCAATAGCAAATCGGTCAAACGAGTGAAACATGCCAAAGTACTTGGTGTTCAGATTGACGAGAATTTAAACTGGAGAAAACATATTGAATTCATAGCCAGTAAAATATCGTCGGGTATTGGAGCTATTAGAAAACTTAAGGAATTTGTGGATCGAAACACCTTGGTATTGGTATATAATGCCCTAATTCAACCACATTTTGATTATTGTTGTGAAGTTTGGGATACGATTGGCAAAGGCCATGCTGAACGTCTTCAAAAATTCCAGAATAGAGCGGCTAGACTGATCATGAATTTTAAAAATGAGCATGGACGGTCTATTTTGGCTCGTAATTCTCTTGGCTGGATATCGTTAGAAGAACGTAGGGCACAAATGAAAGCCAGGCTCATGTACAAAACGGTCAATAAATTAGCCCCTCACAGACTGTGTGATATTTTTCAAAAAACTAACACAGTAAGTGATTATAATTTAAGGGGTTCTTCGACTAGCCTTTGTACTCCACGGCCTAGGACTGAATTCTTAAAAAAGAGTTTTAGCTATTGCGGGGCTCAAATATGGAATCAGATACCGGAAGAGATAAGAAGTTCGGTATCTTACGATTCATTTTGTCAAAAGCTTTCTTCCTTAACCTCTGATCCTAGAAATTAGTTGAATGATATATTGTTGAACCAAATAGAGTGTAAATATAGTCATAATTTTAAGTTTTTAAAATTTGTAATATAATTAATATCTTTTGTTATGTACTTTTGTAATGTTAGCACACCTCTTTTGGAAACCAGCTGTATATAGTTGAAAAGATTAGTGTGTTTAAATAAAGTTGATCATCATCATCATCAAACTTAGTGTAACGTCTATAAACTTAGCGCAATGTCTCATAACGTAATAACGAAATCGCCCCAAACTTAGCGTAACGTCTATATACTTAGCGCAATGTCTCACAACTTAGCGCAATGTCTCACAACTTAGCGCAATGTCTCCAAACTTAGTGTAACGTCTATAAACTTAGCGCAATGTCTCACAACTTAGCACAATGTCTCACAATTTAGTGCAATGTCTCCAAACTTAGTGTAACGTCTATAAACTTAGCACAATGTCTCACAATTTAGCGCAATGTCTCACAACTTAGCGCAATGTCTCACAATTTAGCGCAATGTCTCCAAACTTAGTGTAACGTCTCATAACATAGCGCAATGTCTCACAACTTAGCGCAATGTCTCATAACGTAATAACGAAATCGCCCCAAACTTAGCGTAACGTCTATAAACTTAGCGCAATGTCTCACAACTTAGCGCAATGTCTCACAACTTAGCGCAATGTCTCCAAACTTAGTGTAACGTCTCATAACATAGCGTAATGTCTCACAACTTAGCGCAATGTCTTATAACTTAATAACGCAATCTCTCCTCTCCAAACTTAGCGTAACGTCTCCAAATTTAGCGCAATGTTTCACAACTTAGCGCAATGTCTCACAACTTAGCGTAATGTCTCACAACTTAGCGCAATGTTAATTACAATGTTACTACCCAATCATATGTTACTACAGGTGATGGTGGAGCTGTCCCTAAAGCTAAAGAACAACTGGTGGTAAAAGAAAAAGAAGAGCCAACTAAAGTTGTTGAAAAACCTGTAGAACGGGAAATTCCTACTGTACCCCCACCAGGTCTGTAACACAAAGTCATGCACTAGCTTCAATCAATGTTACATGTTTTTGATCAAATTAGAATACTTGATACTATGATATGTGATAGTTCTCACACAAGTAAGAAATATTTCTTTTGTTTATTTTTTGTTTATGAATCATTAATGATATGAGAATCTCATTTCCATGCTTCGTAGTTCCAGAGAAGCCAACAGAACCATTAAAAATAGTTAAACCAACACCCGTGCCTAAACCAACAGCTCCTGTCACTGCTTCTGTTGGTCAATCAAGAAGTGAAACAACAGTATGTTCTGTTCTGACCTGTTTCTTGTTTGTGTTTGTGTTTGTGTTTGTGTTTGTGTTTGTGTTTGTTGGTCATGTTGATGGTGATTGTGGTGGTGGTGATGGTGGTGGTGGCGATGATGGTGGTGGTGTTACTAGTGATGGTATGATGATGGTGATAGGAGTGGTGATAGTGGTGGTGATGATGATGGTGGTGGTAATAGTGATGATGGTGGGTGATAATGGTGGTGGTGATGATACTAGTGATGGTAGTTATGATGTTGGTGATAGGGGTGGTGATGATGATGGTGGTGGTGATTGTGGTTGTGATGATGATGGTGGTGGTGATAGTGGTGGTGATGATGATGGTGGTGGTGATAGTGATGATGGTGGGTGATGATGGTGGTGGTGGTGATGATACTAGTGATGGTAGTTATGATGATGGTGATAGGGGTGGTGATGATGATGGTGGTGGTGATTGTGGTTGTGATGATGATGGTGGTGGTGATAGTGGTGGTGATGATGATGGTGGTGGTAATAGTGATGATGGTGGGTGATAATGGTGGTGGTGGTGATGATACTAGTGATGGTAGTTATGATGATGGTGATAGGGTGGTGATGATGATGGTGGTGGTGATTGTGGTTGTGATGATGATGGTGGTGGTGATAGTGGTGGTGATGATGATGGTGGTGGTGATAGTGATGATGGTGGGTGATGATGGTGGTGGTGGTGATGATACTAGTGATGGTAGTTATGATGATGGTGATAGGGGTGGTGATGATGATGGTGGTGGTGATTGTGGTTGTGATGATGGTGGTGATGATGCTGGTGGTCATGGTCATGGTGATGGCAGTTATGGTGGTTATAATGATGGTGGTGATGATAGTGGTGGTGATGGTAGTTATGATGGTGATACTGTAGTGGTGGTGATGATGCTGGTGGTGAACATGGTGGTGGTGATGAAGATGGTGGTGATGGTTGTTGTGGTGATGGTAGTTATGGTTTTAGTAGTTATGGTTTTAGTAGTTATGGTTATGGTGTTGTTAGTGTCGTTCATGATACATCTGATGTGCTGGTTGCGTACAAGCGCAACTGTAACCTTTGGTCTGGGTTCGATTTCCAATCGGAAATATTTTTCTTAATATTTGCGGCATACAAAACTTGGATGACGCTATGTAAGATAGAAAAGGATTCACTCCATCACTCTGTTACTTCCCAGGTAAAACTTTCGCGAATGCGCCAAAGAATTGCCCAAAGGATGAAAGAAGCCCAAAACACAACGGCTATGTTAACTACGTTTAACGAAGTTGATATGAGGTTTGAAAACTACATGCTTTTTGCATTTGTGAAGCTTATGTCCGTTAAAGAGTGAGTGTCAACCATGACACATTGCAAGCTCGGTCGGCCATTTTTCGAAGCACGAAATTCCTTTGGTGAACCTAAAGTCAATCCTTGATAGAAATGATTTATTTTGTCTTTTAATTGAAAGAAGATATACCTTAGAAAGTAATTATTTCTGTATTTTTCACAAAACTCAACGTTTTTCTTGACTTTCATTACGAATTATGTCAGCCTTCCGAGTCGACGTATTGGATTGTGGATGAATTAGAAAGCCTCTATAGGGTTTTCTGGGAAGACTCGGTGAATTTCCGGAGTATTTACCATGTCAAGTTGGTAACGAAGCGCTACAGAACACTTCATTATTGTACGGAAAGATAAACACAAACGCGTAGTGTACTAATGCACGATGGTTGACACTCACTCTTTAAGGACAGGAAAATTATTTGTAGTTGCGTTATTCGTTGAGCTGTTATATCTGCAAGCGTGTTTAATAGGCCGATTGCATGGAGACTTTCAACTAGGGCCGAAATCTCAGCCTGGTTGGCCGGGCAGAAACTTCAGCGCAGCCTCACAAACAAATCCCTTAACAATCGACATTGCGATTACATGGCGATCAACCCGGATGAAATGAGCTTGTGAAAGTTCATTACGCAGAGCGTAAACAATCAGAAAGAACACGTCAATATTTCCAAGCTCCGATAAATTGAGCGACGTGTCGCGTGCATATAAAAACGTAGAACATAAGAGTCGCGGATTCGAAAAGAACTAAATGTATGTATTCCAACACTCGAAATTTTCCTTCACCATAAATCCTTTCAACATGTAGTTTGATCGAGTGAAATGCCAAATATTACCTATAATATTATACGACAGCGTGATTGCGACTTGGTCAACAGGTCAAGCCAGTTCCTTGGCTTAGCGAACTGATTTGCAGGAGACGCGACATTTTGAAAATATTCATAATTTTACCAGCGATAATTTATGCCACTATCGCATACGTCATGCGGAAGTGCTAAATTTATCGGCCAATCAGAAGCCGGATGGATTCCTGCTAATAACGCCAAAGGCCGCCATTTTGTTCTGATTACGGGCGAATAACGGTCGCTCCATAATTTGTTGACGTCATTGAGTGATAAAAACACTATACTTGAATAGCATGAATAAGAATCTTTCACAATAGAATAAAACCATGCTATTGTGAATGATTTCTTTGTGTAGTTTTTCTATCACTCAATGACGTCAAATAATTAACGGAGACCGCATTTGCCTGCAATTAGAGCGAAAAATGGCGGCTTCTAATTGACCAAAAATACGATAAACAATGCCAAATTTCTCTAAAACTAAAAAAGACTAGAAAAAAACTATATACTCATAACGAGTAAGACGATAAATAACTTTTATTTAAGCATCACTTATTTTTTGGGTGGAGTGTCCCTACCCACGTACCATACATGTTGTACTTTTTTACAGCTTTAACTCTTTCCTGACCGGCCCAGTCAAAATGGGTCGTAGAAGACCCGCAAAGTCGTCAATCGAAAAACACGGCACACGGTAACGCAAGATTAAAAATTGAAATTCGACAAACGCCAGGAACATGAGATCCACTCACCCGCCAAGTTTGATTTGATTTCATAAACAACTCTGCGATTGGTGGCATTTTGAGTTTTCAAGATGCTACGCAGGCGTGCAAAAAGATGGCCTTTTCTAGAAAAACGTAAATATTTCAACTTGATTTATGATAATTAATGCTAATTTATATTAGCATAATGTGTTTTGTTCGGGAAATTTAAAAGCACAAGTAAAAGCTGGTTTATTGGGCTTTCAGAAAATGTATAGCTTTCGCAACAGTTACGGTTATTTCAAGAGATATCAATAGAACAAAGAGGTGGTTCAATTTTGGATGTTTTTCAGCCTGTCAGGAAAGAGTTAATTATTTATTTATTTGGTTTCGTTTTAGTAACATAATGGAAATGCGTCAAAAACATAAAGATTCATTCTTGAAAAAACACAACGTGAAACTAGGATTCATGTCGGCATTCGCCAAAGCTTCTGCTCATGCGCTCCACGAAATTCCAGTTGTAAATGCAGGTATGGATTCTTATGACGTCAAACTCATTAAAGAGTGAGTGTCAGGGTAGTGCTTTGTGCGCTTGTGTTTTTGTTTTCATACGAATTGATTGCAGTGCATCGCATCGTTAGAACTATAATTTGCATGTGAACTCAAGATTTATTTGGAAATGTTGAAATTGGAGTCCGATCCTGACTTCTGGGCGTTATGAAGTTATGTTCAAGACGATTTGAACAGTTGCGGTTCGCTTGTTTGTGAACCACTGCGGGCCGCGCGCAACGCCGTTTCTGACGAACAAACTGGCCCGGATGGCTTTAGTTCCTGAATCTTTGCAAAAACATCAGAAGAAACAAAATATATTTATTTACTAGTCACTCATCAAACACTTCCATTCGCAAACTTATTCGCGCTGTTTCAGCAGCATAACTCGGCCTTCCACGCTTCGGAGGCGAAGCGCTCGTAGCAGCTTCTATGTATCGAAAAGATTACTATAGTAAATGATCAATTTTATGAAAAATATCACAATAATTGATCACTCAGGTATATTTACTTCTTAGAAAACTTGAAAATGGATAATTTATAAGAAGGATTGATCAAATATCGACGGATTCGTTTGTGAACTGAAATAGGCGTCCCATAAAATGGCCGCCAAGAAGAAAACAAGCGCGCAAAGCACTACCCTGACACTCACTCTTTAAACTCTCATCAAACTCTTTGAAAAACTATAATCTGATGGCTTTTCCATTTTCCGAATCTTAGTGATTGACGACGATAACAAGCAAATTATCTATAGAGATTATATTGACATCAGCGTGGCTGTTGCAACTGCTAAGGTAATAATCTAAACTAGAAATACGAATCTGCAATAATCCCCTCGCTTGCCTTTTCTACCACTACCCGCCACCCCACCCCTAGAGTTTCTGTTCCCCATCCATGGTCCCCAGTGCCCAGACCGCGTATTTGTATTTGTAGTCTCTGTCGATAAGATTTTGAACGTTACAATTCGGCCAATATTTACTCGATTTCAATTCTGAAAACAGATTTGGAATTACCGAGTCTAAATACATAACACATGTACCTATTATATTACGAGAACGTGCATACCCTTCGTAAAAACGGTTTATGTACTTAGAAATTAGTCGGCAATCAGCCGGCCGGCCCGGGCGCTTCGTCGTATACTTTGAACGTTATCTCGATCAATATTTAACCGTTTTCAATTCTGAAAACAGATTTGGAATTAGCGAGTCTAAATACATAACGCACATACCTATTATATTACGCAAATGTGTATACCATTCGTAAAAACCTCTTTATGTAGTTCATCAGATCACAAATCGCCATTGGCGGCTAGAGTTCCTGCAAAATATTGTCCGATTCAAACGGATCACCCAAAACGACTTTTTACTTCCTTATAAGGAGTTGGTCCTACCATGCTCCGCTCAAATAAATATATAAATATACAAACCTTTGGTGAGAAATGGATTCCCTGCCCCTGCGAGATTATCACCCTCGCTTCGTTACCTCGCTTGCGAGGGGAAAATAACATAAAGATGGTTAACTGTTCACAAAGTATACACAATTATTTTGATCGTGAGTGCGATTTTGACAACCAGACTTTACGTCTCAAAATTCATGTGATACACGCATGGGATAAATCATGGCTTTCATATTGTTTCACAGGGGTTGGTTGTTCCAGTTATCAGAAATGTGCAGACCATGAATTTTGCAGACATTGAAAAGACCATTAATGAGTTGGGAGTGAAGGTAGGGTTTGCGCGCGCTTCGTGTACTGGGCTCGTTTGTTCAAAGCCTGGATAACTTACTATGTGAATATATAAGTCGCATGGATAAATTCACTATAAGAACTATAGGACAGATACTATTGTTTCCAGAAACGAAAAATTCTACTTTTTATGACCCATTTTGGTACTTCTTGATGTGCTGAATCTTATGGTGGTGATTGGCAAAGGAAAGTGCTTTATTTTTTATGTAAAAGTGGAAACGTTGCACCAGTTTTGTCCCACCTCATCGCGCGGTTAAATCGCCTCTTTGACGTCACACGTTAGATTCGGCTTAGATTCCAGAGATGAAAAAATCATTACTGATCTCGCTTTCAGTGGAGGAAGTTGATTATAACCATAATAACATCAGTAATATTTCCACAGCTAAACATCCAAGCACCACAAAAAACATATCGATATTATCGACGACTCTAACGTGTGACGTCAATAGACTGCTGCTTTGTCCCAGATTGAAAAACCGATAGCACTGCATAATATCCAGGACATCACTAGCCTGCGAGCAGGCTCTCTGCGGGTTGGGGGAGGGTAGGTTGGGGGTGTCACGAAGTATCAAAGTGGGTCATAAAAACATAGTTGAATTTGTTCATCGTTTCATATGCACCAGCCCTCATACTAAAGCCAAAAATTTGGAACGTTTCTGATTAGACGCTTGAAATTGCCTTGCTGTGTCGAGAAATGGAGCTGTTCTAAACCATGATATGAACTCGTTAACCTGTTGCTTTTCTTCTGTTAGGCCCGTGACGGTAATCTCGCTATTGAGGAAATGGATGGAGGAACATTCACCATCTCAAATGGTGGTGTTTTCGGATCTTTAATGGGAACACCAATTATTAACCCACCCCAGTCTGCCATACTCGGCATTCATGCAATTAACGACCGGCCTGTAGCCATCAACGGAAAGGTACGATATTCGAAAGAGTTTTACTTTCTCTCCAAGGCATGTCAAACAAATCTAATGGAGGGGAGGGGATGGGGAATGGAGGGAGGAAGGAAGGATGGAAGGAAGGAAGGGACGGATGGAGGGAGGGAGGAAGGAAGGGAGGGAGGGAGAGAGGGGGAAGGAACGGAGCGAGGGAGGGAGGTAGTGAGGAGGAAGGAAGGGAGGAAGGAAGGGGGAGGTGGTAGGTAGGAAGGGAGGAAGGAAGGAAGGAAGGAAGGAAGGAAGGGAAGGAAGGGAGGAAGGAAGGGAGTGAGGAAGGGAGGGAGGAAGGAAGGAAGGAAGGAAGGAAGGAAGGGAGGTAGGTAGGTAGGTAGGTAGGTAGGAAGAAAGGAAGGCACGAACGAAGGCAGGCAGGAAAGTTAGACAAAGGATGAGCCTCGTGTTCTTCTCTTACAGGGAGGGAGGGAGGGAGGGAGGGAGGGAGGGAGGGAGGGAGGGAGGGAGGGAGGGAGGGATGGGAGGGAGGGAGGAAGGAAGGAAGGAACGGAGCGAGGGAGGTAGTGATGAAGGAAGGTAGGAAGGAAGGAAGGGAGGAAGGAAGGAAGGAAGGAAGGAAGGAGGAAGGGAGGAAGGAAGGAAGGAAGGGAGGAAGGAAGGAAGGAAGGAAGGAAGGAAGGAAGGAAGGAAGGGAGGGAGGGAGGGAGGGAGGTAGGTAGGGAGGAAGAAAGGAAGGCACGAAGGAAGGCAGGAAAGTTAGACAAAGGATGAGCCTCGTGTTCTTCTCTTACAGGTGGAGATTCGTCCCATGATGTTCCTTGCCCTCACCTACGACCATCGACTGATCGACGGCAGGGAAGCAGTGACCTTTCTACGGACGATTAAAGCTGCCATAGAAGACCCAAGAATATTGCTTCTCGATCTGTGATTCAGCAGTGTTACTGCGCGTTTCCTACGACGAACGATCAACGAAGAGTGGAATATTTGTGATGCGGAAAGATGTTTGCCCGATTGATTCGGTGTCTTTTAAAGGCTTTTAACTCATGTTTACTCTGTTGTAGAGTATACAAATTTCAAACATCAAGGGTATTTTGCCCATTAATTGCAGGACGGAATTGCCATCGGCGAATCATACTTGATGTATAATTCTATTCTTCCAGTGCCGAGTTTGTTCCGAAATATATTTCACCGTTGACCAACACCAAGAATGATTTATGTATCGGAACGAGCGATTTTCTGGTGTTGAAGCTCTATATTTGTCAGTACTATCGCCGCATTGGAGCTAGGCAACAAATATATCACTCCATCATATATGAAAACAAGACAAAATTGGATTACGTATTTACATGAGCGTGAGTACGCGTGACTGGTGTCACGTGGAACGTGACATGTGTCCTTGGCATGTTATATAATTTATAAATTTATCCATGAATACGTTTATAACTTAAAATTTCCCAACGCAACCAGGTGATAAATCAGACACAGTTTGACGCTACTCTGGCTTTAAAAAGTTTTTTGAACGTAACTTTAAAAGTTACTGTCCATGACCCAACGTTTCGACACTCCAATCTAGTGTCTTCATCAGGGGTGATCGTTTGTAAAGTTAGGATCCCTATTTATCAGTACCCTCATAGAACACAACATTTTGACCATATTTTTCTCGTAAGTCAACAAATAATTTCCCAACGCATCCATCCAGGTGAGATCATCTAACCGAAATCTGCTACTTGAGGCAAAATCCAAAACGGTGACTCATGGAGACAGAACATTCTCGGTTGCCTCACCAAAACTGTGGAATTCATTACCACAGGAAATTAGAAGCATTGATACGTTAAGTAGTTTTAAGTCAGCACTTAAGACTTTTCTTTTTTTAAATTAATAGTTTTTTGTTCATAGTGGTTAATATATGTAGTAGGCTTTATCTTATAATGAAACTGCATTTAATTAGTTTTTATAATTAACATTAAGAATATATTGTTGTAAGCAATTTGAGACTATTGTATAATGCTCCTAATACGTCTTTATTATTATTATAATAAATCAGACATACAGTTTGGATAATTACCAGAAGCTTATTTGCATTTTGTTAATAAAGTTATCATTGGTTCTATGAGGGTATAAATAGGGATCCTAACTTTACAACGATCACCCCTGATGAAGACACTAGATTGGAGTGTCGAAACGTTGGTCATGGACAGTAACTTTTAAAGTTACGTTCAAAAAACGTTTTAAAATCAAGAGTACCATCAAACCATGTCTAACTTATAATTATTAGGCCCGCTCTTCCTTGCAGATTTCAAAATCTTTGGTCTTACTCTGATGAATGGCTCCGCTCGAAACAGTATTTTATTGCTAAAAATCTCGACTGTTCGACCACCTTTTCGTTTTGCTATATATCCAAAACACTGGTAATTTAACAGGATCGCCGTATGCATCAAAGAGAATCGGATATTCTCTTGCGTGGCATGCTATATTTGGCTTGAGCAACTTCGTCTTAAAATATTGCTGTTGTATTAGTAGGAAGCAATTCTCCTTGATTTAGAGAACAGCTTGTAAACACCCCTAAAACATTTCTCCTAAATATTCCGATAGACCCGATAAACCGTAATGGGGCCTCATTCTTTCTTTCTTATGTTTCAAGTAGAACCGGTGAATACGTGCTTAAAATAAACAGGTTTTGTGATGGGTCGCCACCTACCAGAACCTACACTATGGTTGATTAAAACAACAAAACAATAGAATCAACCACAAAGAAACCAATGTGCTAACCGTAACCACTTTTGTTCCACGAAGCCAATCACAAAACCTATTTATTTCAGGTACGTATTTACCGTTTGTGATTGGCATGCCAAAGGTGGTTAGGGTTAGCACATTGGTTTCTTTGTGGTTGATTGTATTGTTTTATTGTTTTAATCAACGAATCATGGCGACCGTAGAACGAGCACGTGATTATAATTTCATGTTACGAGTTCCAAATACTATTACTTATTGGATTCCTCTGGGCCCAATATTACAAAATATTTAAGTCGAGAAATATTGCAAATCGAGACTTAAATATTTTGTAAATATTGGGCGAAGATGAATCCAATAGGTGTTTTATTATATCGAACAAAATATCTTAACACAAAGTAAAATATTTCGATCAATTTTACCATTTCAATCAATTTTACTCATTCCTGATTGGCTAATGACATCAGTATTAAACTTAAATTTTTTTACAAGGGGTATTTAAAAAAATACCCCTAGTAAAAAAAATACCCCTAGTAAAAAATCACATCCGGGATGTTTGCATACACCAGTTTTCCCGCTTCGTATAAAATCTAGGGGTATTTATGAACGCGTAAAATTGATTGAAAAGGTATTAAAAGGAAATAACACTAAGAATTAATGAAAAATCGCACGCATGTTTGGCGAAATATTCATAATACCACGATGGTGGTATGAATATTTCGCCAAACACAAGTTTAATTCTTCTCGAACCGTGTTATTTCCTATACTAATACCATTTCAATCAATTTTACTCATTCCTGATTGGCTAATGACATCAGTATTAAACTTAAATTTTTTTACTATTATTTAAAAAAAATACCCCTAGTAAAAAAATATCCCTAGTAAAAATAATACCCCTAGTAAAAATAATACCCCTAGTAAAAATAATACCCTAGTAAAAAATCACATCCAGGATGTTTGGATTTTAGTATATATACAAACATCAGTGATCATCAGTTTTCCCGCTTCGTAGTAAAATTTAGGGGTATTTAGGAACGGGTAAAATTGATTGAAAAGGTATTAAAAGGAAATAACACTTGTTCTCGAAGAATTAATGAAAACTCGCACTTGTGTTTGGCTAAATATTCATAATACCACTTCGTGCTTCGCACTCGTGGTATTATGAATATTTCGCCAAACACGCGTGCGATTTTCATTAATTCTTCTCGAACCGTGTTATTTCCTATACTAATAGAGACAGTTGATTGGTGGATTATATGCGATGGTATAATAAATTAGCATATAAGATATGTTATGTATTACCTAAAAGAATATCTATCATTCTCTTGCTAATATATGCTAATATATTTGGAACCTCGTAAACATGAAAGTAGCGGATGAAATTAAAAAAAATTATATATATAAACTAAAAGATTAAAATTCGTTTTATGCTAAATTCGCGCACGCGCAGGCTGACGTCAACAAAGGCAAGTCTCGATGAGAATCGATTATTACCTATATAAATGTCCAATAATCAGGGAATTTTACGAAAAACTGTTCCTCTTTCGGGAGAACAGGATCCGATATGTCCAAATAGTATATTTCTCGATGCTGAAAAGGCGACAATGTTTGGTCGAACGTCGTTGGAGACGAATGTGCGATTGTTGTCGAGGAAGACGCCATTAATGATATCACGAAAACATGCCTCCATCGCTTTTGGAGATGGCAAGTGGACTATCGTGGATCATAATGTGAGTAGCTGCTTTGGTTTCTCTCTGTTCCGTCCATGTCGACTGAAGTTTAGCTTTTTGCGAAAGCGGGACGATAACCGTATTATTGATGTATTATAATAATAAGAACAGACCGTTGGTGTTGTACGGTAATAAATTAAACGGTTGCAGTTGTGGAATGATCAAATGTTTCAGAATGACTACTGCACAATGCTTAATATTGTTTTGTACTTTGTAAATTGCTTACAACAATGCGAATTTTACTCCGGGCTCCCAACTGTTGAGAAAAAACTTTTACCTGTTGCACCACTCATATAAAGGGAGAACCCTAGTCTAATTCTTTAAATCCTAACCCCTAACTGTAGCTAACCTTCCCTAAACATATAGACCAGACAAAAACAGAAAGGTCTGTTTGACTCATCCGTTTTAGCCGTTTCCAATTCTCAGCCAATTATAAAATTCCTTGAATATTTTCTTATTAAGTGCAGTTCTTTGGGAAGGAACATTTTGAGTCATCCCTTTTAGGCCAAAAAAAAAAGTATTCTGTTTCTGGTCAGCGCGCGCGTCATCTTGACTATGCGCGTCGAAGTATTTTTTTGTGATTTAACATTGTTTAGTATTAACCTGTAAACTTTGTGACAGTTTAACATTTATATTAGCATAAACAATCGATGTATGCACTTATAAATATATAGAGAAGTATAGAAATATAGAAAAGTACTCACAATTTCTGCAAAAAGCGTTCCCTTCAAAAAAAAAAAGAAAAAAAAAAAGAAGCCGCGTCGATTTTCGACAAACATACTGACCAGAAACAGAATACTTTTTTTTTTGGCCTTAGCCTTGTCTGTGAGAATTGATCACAACTAACAAGTGTAGTCATAGTTAATACTCTTATAGAAAAACATCCTCTTGTTTTTCTTAGACTCTGGAGCTAGCTACATCACATGTAGTTTTAATATTGCATGAGATTTTATCCGGAGTAGTAACAGATATTACTGTTGCACAATTTTTGTTAGAATTTCCTGCAGCCATGCAATTTCTATGTAGATTAGGCAAAAATGTAAAGAAAAGCCATCGTTGATTATTGTAGATGCCATTTTTTGCACATCTGTCCTGGAGTCAACAAGTTGTTTTCCCATGCAATTTTAACAAGCTGTCCCAAAATGGTGGCTGAAATTTTTCATTGTACATCTTACAAACTTTCCAGTCTCTCAGAATATTTTAAAATCTAGATGCTTGGCAATGTAATTTTCAGCATTATAGTTTCTCGCTGGCTGAAGAATGAAAGAAGGAGAAACAGGTTTCTCACACAGGGGCAAAATATACATGCACCTCACCCCCACCAGGCCATCTAAAAGACAAGTAGCCCTTCCACCATACCCATATATTACTGTAGGTTATATGATAGTTGACATTCCAAAACTGAATCAACTACTTGTTATTGAACTACTTATCCACTACTTGTTATTGCAAGTGAAGGCACTGCTACTTGTGGTAGAAGACAAACTAGCAACCCAGTGTGAGAATAAAGTATTTATTTGGAAACGGGTGGTTAATAGATCATATGGCAGCCAGCAGGCTGGTCTGGTTTGGGACAAGCGGTTCACAGATTCACGTCCATTCCAGGGGAGGTGCCAAGATTGTGATTTTTATTTTTTTGGTTAGGCAAGTGTCTAAGAAGGAAGGCACTGGTCTAAGGGTTATTGGAAGTTGTCTTCAGGGCTGGTGCCAGATGGGGGGGGGGGGGATGGTACGAGGGGCTACAGCCTCCCCCCATTGGGAAACCTTAGCCCCCCTGTTGGGGAAAAATTAACAATTCGTCAGGAAACGAGCTGGAAGAAAAAAGAAGAAAAAAGTTCGTCTTTTGTTTTCTTAGAATCGTAAAAGTTTTTTTACGCATTAACAAATGTTTTTCTAAACAACGTCAAAGGTAATCAACTTTCATCTCTGGCACAAATATATCACCTCTGTGTTGTTTCGTGCACTCACTGTCATCTAGTTTTTGCATGAATATTATTGTTAGAGTTAGTTTCATATACAGTAAGGAAATACTGACTATAAAATCATGATTTTCACTGTTTTTATTTTAATTTTTTTTGTTAAAATTTCCCCCAAAATGCAGGAATACACCAGGGTAGCATGCCCCCAGACCCCCCTAGACGAATTACCACTTCCTGTTAGCCCACCTGTAATAAATAACTGGATGAATTAAATCAACCTTTTCAAGATGGACCAATTACAATATTTACATGTTTTTTTATGTTCGGCCCTTAGCTGTCATACTGTATCAAATGGTTATTTTTCTTTGTTGAATATCACCGATATTTCTCAATGCAAGTTTTTATTTAGAATTGTATAAGTTATTGAAGCTCTTTTTACTGGCCAGATTACTATCAATACTATCAATAGTGCGCACGCCCTATTGAATCACAATGACAGTGGTTTATTACCAGAAGCTTATTTCCATCTTGTTAATAGATAACGTCATCATCGGTTCTATGAGGGTATAAATAGGGATCCTAATTTTACAACGATCACCCCTGATGAAGACACTAGATTGAAGTAGGAACGTTGGGTCATGGACAGTAACTTTTGAAGTTACGTTCACAAAACTTTTTAAAGAAACTTTTCAAACTATGCCTGAATTACAACAACTTGTCACACAATTATTTTTTACTATATTGTGTTCTACCTTGTTCTTTTATGATTGCTTTCGTCTTGGTTTTGTTGCAGAGCTTAAATGGTGTGTTTGTCAACGGACACCAAATTCCACCAAGTTCATGTAGGGAAATAAAACCAGGAGATCGCATATGTTTCGGTGTGGCAATTGAGAATAACGTTCATGAATTTGATTACACGTTCGAAGTTGCATCTTGTGCCATGAGGAAAAGGAAACCTGAATGTTGGGAAGCCGGCCAGCAGAGTGAGTCGAAAGTGCGAAAGGTGCTTAGGGAAAGCAGCGAAAATAACAAGAATGAACCTGGAACTAGCAAAGAGTGCGAAGAAAATGTTTACTTGGCCATTGAGGAGTCTGAACAAAAGATTGAAGCTCTTAACTTGTTGCTGGCAGAGAAGGAAACGGCATACCAGTTGCAAATTGAAGAGAAGGAGAAGGATCTAGCCGAGCAACTTCTTCAACAGAAAGATGTTTTAGAACGGGAAAAGCAGGAACAAGAGACGTACCTGATGGAATTGCTTGATGATAAGGTCCGGGGTAAGGAGAAAGATCTAAACGATCAACTTGAACAGCAAAAAGCCATTCTTCTTGCAGAAAAGGTGAAGGTCGAGAATGATTTGCTGCAGGAATTGGACAGGAAGCTTGAAGAGAAGGACAAGGAGCTGACGAAACAGCTGGAGGCACAGAGGGATCGCTTGGAGAACGTACTACAGTTGAAAGTAAACGAGCAAATGCAATTACAGGAAGAACTGAACAGGAATAAGATTGAGCGAGAAAAGGTGCTGGGTTTGCAGGAGAACGAGAAAAGGCTAGAGGAAAGCTTGGAGATGCTGAAGGGACAGCTGGCAGAAAAACATGAGCTTTTGACGAAGCAGCAGGAGGTGACTAGAAAAGCAGCAGAAATGGCTGAGAAAGTTTTGGTGGAGCAAATGGAAGATGAATTCACTTGCATTATTTGCCACGAACTGTTCGTTCAGGCTACAACTCTTGTGTGTTCTCATTCGTTTTGCGACTACTGCTTGAAATCCTGGTTGAAGAGGAAAAAGATGTGTCCTATCTGTAGAACAGATTTTAAAGGAATGTCCGTGAGGTCCATAGTTCTTGACAGTGCTGTGGAGAAAATCGTGGAGAACATGGATGAGGAAGCGAAGGAAAGAAGACGAAGTTTAAGTCAAGAAAGAAAAAGGCTAAGCCAAGGTAAACAATGTGGTAATTGGATCAGTTGTTTAAGTTTAGTTTAATGAATTTGTCACAATATATTTACAAGTTACTATTAATACAAAAACTACATACAAATACAGCGCATAAGACAGGTGTGACAGGAGAAAGGAACAGGACTTACGTCCCAATTGACACCTGACCACCTTAATGGTAGATACAATTGGATTTTGGACTTATTGGACATAGCCAGGGGGGGGGGGCTATAGGCAGGTAGTTTGATAGAGTACATTTTGTGGAGACTTGACTTAAATAGAGCGAGAGAATTGTAGGATTTGAGACTAGATGGGAGAGTGTTCCACAGTTCAGCTGACCTAATAAAAAACGATTTCCGGAAGTAGTCCTGTTTATGTTTTATAATTAAATTAAAGTTATTAGGATAATAATTTCGAGATTTGTATTTTGTTTCAAAAGTGCTTAAATAATTGTAAACGTCGGTAGAGATGAGACCCTTTCGAGATTTGAAGATTAATGTCAAGTCGGAGATCTCTCTACGAAACTCTAGTGGGATGAGGTTTGTTTTGGTTAATCTTTCGGCGTATGACAATTCCGGTGGATAGTTCAGAATAAATTTGGTTGCCCGCTGCTGCTTTCATAGTCTTTTAATTAGTTGTGATTGTAATCTACAGTAAGATATATGTGTGTATATTATACCTCAACTATAAATTGTCCAATCAAAGACCTAGATTTGTACCACGTGACCAGTCAATTTAAACTCGAATTCCCCGCTGTAGCGGGGTATAATAGTGAATTCCCCTCCGTGGAGGGGTATTCGACTCGAGTATCATGCGCGAAACCAAATACCACGCCCAAAAACCAAATAACACGTGCGTAAACCAAGACGAGCCTGTAAACAATGGAGGAACAACAAGACGTTTCTAGACTTTTCAAGACAGCATTCAAGATTGTTTCGTATAATATATAATTTATAGACCCTTCGCTCTGGGAATTCGTCGTCACCATGACGTCATCAACAAAAACTCTATAATTTTCGTCATTTTTGTGTGCTATATTTTTTGGTGTCATATAAACCTAAATTACTTCCTACAAAAAAGTACGTATGGATTCATTGATAAATTAAATAAAAACGAAGTTATGAAAATTTTATTGTGTTTATTGACATTAAAAATACGATATCTCGCCTAATTTTTAACAATTCTTAAAATCCATACTTACTTTTATGAAGGCAACCGTCCAGATTCTAATCACATGTAAAAAAATAATTTTTCTTAAAAACCTTCGAAGATTATAGGAATTTTCATATTTCGATGACGTCACGATGACGTCATCATATGACATTACCAAACGAAATAGTTTTGTCCACATATAGTACATACACACTGTCTTGATATATTCTTAAAACTGTGAAATTCTATGGCAAATTTTGTCAATTCTAAGCTTCCTTAGCAACGGATATAAGGTCTGCAAATCGAAATACGTCTGAACACCCTTAATATGCTTTTTTCTTGAATTGGCTTTTTTCTTCCACTTAACTTTGCACGAATTTTCCGTATAAAACCACAACGCAACGTTGATATGACTTGTACATGGTCATTATACCGTAACTGTTCCTGTCACTGAGAGTAGTTTTCTAATGTACGAACTGCTTAGATTCCATGGAGCATCGTTGTATGTTCGCAGCTTCAACCTCGTTCTTTTGAATTCCACTTTTATTCATTTGTTCGTTCTTTTGAATTGGAGTTTTATTCATTTTGTTCTTTCAGTGGAGTTCGAAAGAATGGGGTTGGGGCTGTGCGTGTGTGTTGGTGCATCGTGAATTCCGAGCAGTTGGTCTAGGACTTTATGTATTGACTTTTTGGTTGTTCTTATACATCTATTTTTAATTTCAACGGGACCTCGAGTCCCGTTCGCGTTCTTTCCGTTTGGGTATTTACAATTACAATTACAATTACAATTTTGTAATTACATTAATATCTAATAATATCAATCAGAAATGAAATGCAATATTGTCGGACATTTGACGAAATTTGCGACAACTGTTCGTCTTTTAAAACGGGGCAGGTAATGTTGCAGATGACTATTATTATTATAAAGTAAATGGTTTGAACTTAGGAGTATCATTAGACGTGTGAAGTTGATCGTCCAGGTTGTTGTAGTCTTGAGAAAGACTATTGTTGGTGACTGACGTTTCGACGGCCTCAGCGGCGGTCATCTTCAGAGTCAAGTAAAGCGTGTTTGTCAGGTTTGCCTATATATACGTCTGGTTCATTACGTCATAGTTTGTTTGTGTCAAAAATATTATTAATAATAGCACCATACACGCTTTACTTGACTCTGAAGATGACCACCGCTGAGGCCGTCGAAACGTTAGTCACCAATAATAGTCTTCCTCAAGACTACAACAACCTGGACGATCAACTTCACACCTCTATTATTATCCTGGTAATGATTCTGTGGTGATCACCAGTGTTTTTATCTCCCAAAACTTCAGAAGCAAATATAATGCAAGACATCCCTCGATACGCCCCTCGTCCTGCAACTGGTCATCACCGTAATCCAATAGTCGTTCCCTCTGGTACTGTCCAAGATGACGATGTCCAGGTGATAGAACAGCGTGGTCCACCTCCTCCATACCCGATGATGCAGGTGCTACCTGCCGCTGGTGTTCCTGCCCACCCCCCCGGTGGAGGAGCAGCAAGGAGACAAAGACGACAGCATGGTACTGGTGCAGGACATCCATACCGAGTATACCATGGTCATTGTTTTATCTGCGGTAAGTTGGCGATGTTTGTTGATTCGTACGTTTGAAAATATCGACGATGTGCTACTTAACGTGACTCCGTATGGAAATTTTCATCAAATCCATACATGCGGGAGTTATCTTGTAACAGTGGCGGCACTACGTGTGTGAGGGGCCCGGTGCGAGAAAAAAATTTGGGCCCACTCCCACAAAGTGACGATGTACGGGGTACGGGAGATTCTCCGCCTGAAAATTTTGGGTTCTGAAATGGTGACTGTCATTGTGTTTATTTGCTACGCTATACTTTCTTTACTTTGGTTTAGGAATGAGAGGACATCTGGCTCGAGCGTGTCCATTTCCACATCGATAAACTGAAGAGAATTGCATCATCAAACCGTCGGTTGCGCTCCGAATGCCGGTAAAGACGTTAAGATATTTTGAATGGTGGGAGTTTCATTAGATGTAACCAAATTAGTGAACAATATGCACATAAAAAAACACTTTTTAAAATACTTTTATTAGTACAGGTTGTTTCACGTGTACATGGCGTTTCGTTGCGGACCATCATGTGTCCAAAATGTCTGCGTATAATTGTCAAATAAAAGGAAACATATTTGGGAGAACGTAGCCTCCTTCGCAGGCATCACCGCGCTCCACTTAACCGAGTTGTTCCGGCCAGGTTAGGGAAGGGAGAACGGATACTATTAACCATCGGCGTCACCGCAATTTTACCTTTCGTAAACGGTCGATGCCTTGCGAAACGGTCGTTGCCTAACGAAACGGTCGTTGCCTTCCGAAACGGTCGTTGCCAACAATTCCAGGGGAAAACCTGGGACTGAATTTCTGTCGAAAGTCTATTTCATCAAAGTGCCTATGAAACGAAAAATTCAACTTTGTTTTTATGACCCATTTTGGTACTTCTTGATGCGCTGAATCTTATGGTGGTATCGGAATTTCAATCACGACAAAGGAAAGTGCTTTATTTTTTATGTAAAAGTGGAAAAATTACACCAATTTTTTCCACCTCATCGCGCGGTCAAATCACCTGTTTGACGTCACACGTTAGAGTTGGCATAGATTATAGTGATCATTATTGATCTCATAAAAAATCATTATTGATCTCGCTTTCAGAGGAGGAAGGTCAACTCTATCTCGAATATCAGTAATATTTCCACAGCTAAGCATTCAAACACCATTCAAACATCGATATTATCGACGACTCTATCAAAATAGCGATGTTTGAACGTCGATAAAAGCACCTTCCCGTACAGCGATTGAAAAACCGATAGCACCACAATATTCAGCGCATCACGAAGTACCAAAGTGGGAAATAAACACACAGTTGAATTTTTCGTTTCATAGGCACTTTAACACTAATCCTCATAAACTTTTTATAACGCTAATCCTAATTTTAATACTAGCCATAAAAGAAAGAAAAAGGATGAAAAAATTAAAGAAAAATACACAATAATAGTCGCCGGGGTGGCAATCGAACTCTAGATCCTTTGCACCACAACCCAACACACTACACCACTACACCACGAAGGGAACTATGAGAAATCCAAACAAAAAATCGTACTTAAAGCATTCGGAAGGCATCGACCTTTTCGGAAGGCATCAACCGCTTCGGAAGGCATCGACCGTTTACGAAAGGGAAAATTACGGCGTCGCCGGAGGAATTGTTACGGATTTTCTGGCAAAATTTTGTTATTACTAAATCAGAACATGGTACAATACACGTCAAGATTTATGCCCTTGCTTTAAATTTTCGTCTACTGAGTCCACGCGAATTATCAGATACCTCGCAGTGTGAGTTGTTCATCGATATGTTTTTGCAATTTGATAACTGGATTTGACTTGTTGCTCAGAACATCTACCCCCCTCAAATTTCTCCCCGGATTTAAACTTTTCACGAGAACGGTCTTGGGGTCCGTTGGAGGGGCGGTCGTCCTCGTCCCCCACTGAAGTTACGAAGATGAAGTTACGAAGATCAGTTTTCTGTTTTCTTTTCAGACATTGCATAAATATAAAAAGGTCTTGTGTCATAGCTAATGTCGCTAATTGGACTAAAGTGGTCAAACAGGACATATGACTTGCCGTAAAACACTTCGACTCCACTCCAATATGTCCGACAAAAATTTGGTCTCGAATCGACGATAATCACTACACATCTGCTCCCGCTGCCTCGTCTTCAGCCGCTCGCCTACAAATTACGAGAGCGGTCGCTTGAGAGGAATGCGCGCGAGGAACGACGGGAAGGGGGAAATTGCTAGCCTGCTCCGCCCTAGCCTACACACTCCCGATTTTCCTTCCTTCCTACAAAAGAAGAGCCTGCGGTGGGGGGGGGGGGGAGACACATTTGTACGACGACGATCATTCTCTGTTTAGTCAGCTTACAAATCATCACGAGAAGCAATTAATTTTAGAATTACTTTTATTACGTTGTGGCATAAACATGAGTTGGTTTACATTTTGGCGAACCTCTTTTTGTATCAGTATTAAACTTAAGTTTCAGCAGTTGCGTCGTGACGTTACTCGGCCCGAGGGGACTTTCTGACCTTCCTGCCATCCGACAAATGTCTTCGTACTCTCGCGTGAACTCCTAAACATAAAAAATAAATCAGACATAGTTTGACGCTATACTCTGGCTTTAAAACGTTTTTGAATGTAACTTTAAAAGTTACTGTCCATGACCCAACGTTTCGACACTCCATTCTAGTGTCTTCGTCAGGGGTGATATCTACATCAGAGGTGATAAACTACCCTAGGTAGTTTCAACGTATATAGTGCTCAAAAACCTTTCTTAACGTTGCGTCATATTTTTGCGAAACCTATAAGGTTTATAAGGATCGTATTGCTAAGGAACAGAGGAAAGACGCTATATATTCCATTCCGTGCAATGGCTGTGATCAGGAGTACATCGGTCAGACTAAACGTCAGTTTCGTACGCGTTTGAAAGAACAGCAAAAGGATGTTTTTTCAAAAAATGAAAATTCTGCTTTGTCGGAGCGCGCGTGCGTAATCAACCACGAGATTGCGTGGGAAAACTCCAAAATTATTACCACTAATCCATGGTACCATCAGAGACGTTGTCTGGAGGCTTGGAATATCGCGATGACGTTGATCTACTACCAGAGGCTTATTTATTAAAGACTTATTAACCGAGTGCGAGGTCTGTACGGTAAAGTATTTGCCTGAAAAAAACGAAGGCAAATACTTTACCGTACAGACCAAGCAAACGAAGTTAATAAGACATTTATTATATGGCTTTTGGTTCATTTTATTCTCTGTTTTTAACGTTGTGTTTGTCTTCAGATGTTGCCGTTTACCTTACCTCTGAGCTTGTTGATTTCGCTTCATGTTTACACGCGTTACTGGTCGTTAGGCATTCATTTTCTTCACTTATAGATAGACAGCTTTCAAGAAAAGCAGCACTAATGTTCCAGGACGTGTTATTGTTCGAACTTTTTCAACGAACATAGTCAAATCCTCTTTTATTTTCATCTAAATCAACTCAGAAATTTTCCCGCCAAAACTCACCGGTCCGGAAAAGGCGTATTGTCCTCTCACAGCGCCGGGAAGGCAATACGCTTTTTTCCGGATCTCTCACGAACCAATCAGCGTGCGCCATCTTTCTTAGCCATAATCAACGCTTAGACTATATATATAGAGGTAATCGAAGATAATACAAGTACTAACTTTGATCAGGGTTAGCATGTCATCTGTGTTCATGGTTGTCAGCGGTGCCGAGTGCTTCTTGGTACATTTTTCAGCGATATTGATCACCGCAAGTTTTATCTTACCCAAAGTTGTGCTCTATATAAAGAATAATAACCTGCGTCAGAGAGCTGAAGGTATCCCCCGGATAACACGTTATCCTCTGAAGATAACACGTTATCCGGCGGATAAATAATTTCTGCCGTCAACTGCACCTGATTTCGATACGTTTCCCCTCTCGTTTGAAGAGAGTGCTCTAGTCGTGCGTTCCCTTGTGTGTGGTTCTCGAGTTGATGTTGAAGCGAGGCCAACTCACTGCTGTCTATCTAGAAATAAGGAAGTACAGATTCAGCTTCAGATCAACCGTACCAGGTGATCCGACCATGAGATTCTGGCGCATGTTATCAATTGTAAATGTTAGTTTTGGTAAATTTTCTGCGCTGTATTTTGATATGAAACGAATGCTCTCGGGTGTAAAAGAGAAGTTTCTTTCTGGTTAAAGTGTTTATCACTGCACAAAATTTCGTTATTCACTGCATAAATCCGATTTATCACTGTACACTACAATTAACGCTTGCAAAAGGTTCACAATTTTCAATCATTCTATCTTTAGCAAAAAAACAAACTAATACAATAATATACAATAATATATATATATACAATAATATACAATAATATATATATATACAATAATACAATAAATATATATACAATAATACAATAAATATATGTATAGGAAATAACACGGTTCGAGAAGAATTAATGAAAAATCGCACGTGTGTTTGGCGAAATATTCATAATACCTATGAATATTTCGCCAAACACAAGTGCGATTTTTCATTAATTCTTCGAGAACAAATACCTTTTCAATCAATTTTACGCGTTCCTAAATACCCCTAAATTTTACTACGAAGCGGGAAAACTGATGATCACTGATGTTTGTATATACTAAAATCCAAACATCCCGGATGTGATTTTTTACTAGGGGTATTATTTTTAAATACCCCTAGTAAAAAAATTTAAGTTTAATACTGATGTCATTAGCCAATCAGGAATGAGTAAAATTGATTGAAATGGTATTAATATGATAATACAATAATATACAATGATATATACCAGTAACTGTTGGTTGTGTTGTTGTTCGATGTCGTGAATAATTTGCTGCTGGACCTTTATCTTCGAAAACAAACATAAACCATGTTAAAGTGATGATATATTTACTATCGTATAAAAATAGGTACGCAATGCGTACATGTGTCTGCTGACATTTTAGTTACAGAGAAATGTGAGATAAGCAAGTTCATTGGCTTGTGTCTATTCTTTGTGAGTATGTCCGAGGCTATAAGAATGGGTGCTGAACTAGAAGATAGTTTCTCGCTAATTAAGTTGTCACGATATACTGCAGAGTGGGGGCAAACATTTAAAATATATTTGCTCAATGGTTAGAGCGTCTCACCGGCAATCAGAAGGTTACAGGTTCGATTCCTCTCCGGGACTCAGAATAATTTTTCTGAGGATACTAGCTTTGACGATCGTCCATGTATCATTTGGAAATTATAAGTTTATTCAAACCATATAGGTTGTAGGCTAGCAATGTCTGAAATCGCATTTATTTCACTGTTATATCTACGAAAGTTTAGCGATCATGTTTGAGTTAATTGAGATGCGTTATGTACAATTACTTCGGCTAAAATATTAAGCGATTTTGAAATACATGAGCCGACCACTGAAACATAAAATATAGCAACATCACCCAAGCAACATCTGCATCATCTGTTGCACTGTACGCTGATGACACAAAATGTTACCGTGGAATCAAGGCTACTCAGTGTGTTGAATGTCTTCAACATGATCTTGATGGTGTCAACAAATGGTGTCAAGTATGGAGAATGGATCTCAATCAATCTAAATGTGAAGTTCTCACAGTGACTAGGAATCTTCAACTTGTACAGTCCAAGTACCATCTAAACGACATTCCAATCACCAGAACAAATGTCCAGAAAGATCTTGGTGTTCTCGTCACATCCGACCTTAAATGGAACCAGCATGTGTCAATGGTCTGTGCTAAAGCGAACAAAATGCTTGGTTTCATTAAAAGATCTTCAATGGACATCCTCAATGACAACACCCGCCTCGCGCTGTACAAAACGATGGTAAGAAGTCAGTTGGCGTATTGCTCGCAGGTTTGGTCACCGCAATCTGTCTCGTTAATTCTTCAAATCGAAAATGTTCAACGATGTGCAACGAGATACATTCTATCACTTCCATTTAGATCAGGGGTATCATACAAGGACAGATTACTTAAAACTGGATTGCTTTCATTATGTTACTGGCACGAATACCTAGACTACCTCTTCAAAAAATTAACTTTATCCGACAACTCAAACATCGAAATGAAGATCACACATCGTACGACCAGACAAAACAATGGAACTAATCAAATAACACTAAATATCCCACAAGTCAAGACCTTAACACTCGAAAGTAGTTTCTATTGCAGATCTCCAAGAATATTTAATTGCTTACCACCAAATTTACATCAATCAACCATCTCTATCGGACAGTTTAAACATAATCTACTAATCTATTACCAGAACCTTGCAGAAACGATCTAGGGCTATGAGTTGGATGACGTAAATATGACACTTAAAAACGGGTGTGCCCATTTTGGATACGAAATATGTGAAGTATGAGTATATGTGGCGTGTATAAACAGTAAGAGTAGATAGCGATTGCGAATAGTGTGAGATGGTGTATGCTTTCGGGATATATATGGGTGCAGGATAATGAGACCTACATCGGTATTGAATATTGTATAAGATGTTGGAATATTGTATAAGTAGTTCCATGTGACGTCCACCGGTGACGTCAAGCGTTTTTATCATTGAGAGAAATCACAAATCGTATAATCTGAACAAACCTCGTCTGTTTTGCTCGTCAGTGCGTCTGTGAGTAACTGATTGGTTGAACTCAACGTTTTGAATCTCATCATGATACCAAGCAACATAGAATCACTGGAGTTCTCGATGTAGTCTTTTAAAAAAAGAACAACCATAAAACATTGAATTTTAAACATTGAATTTTAAACATCGAATTTGGACTTTGAATCCTCAGTTGAATTCAATTTTCAACATGCAAATATTAAAGTTCACCTTCAGGAATAATCTCTAAGACTTTCACCAAATATTTCTCATAAGATGAGTACTTCTCTACTCGTTTTTGAAGCTCTATTTGCCTGTAATATTTATAAATCCTGCAGTAAGCTTACTGTAGTCTGTATAGATAAATATAATGAAATAATAAAACTTATAGATAAAACTAATGAAAGCTGCTAAGTTCTCAAAAGAACTGGATATAATATGAAAAAGAGAAATAAGTCATAAGAGAACTTCAATGTGTCGAAAAGTGAAATAGACACAATCCGAAACATCGTCCATGAATATAGGTAAGTACTCTTACTTAAAATGCCTATCTCACGTTTGAGGATTTTACATATTCGTAATATTTGAGTTCCTGAGCAAAATCGTAATATATCTTGTCAGCCGAAAACTTCATCTTCATGGACTTTTTTGCTGTTAATAAAGTCATTTTTGTGGCAAGTAACAAAAGAAAACTCTTGTGACATCAATGCCTCTTGTGACATCACATCTGGTAACTTCGACAGCGAAAAAGTCCGTGAAGATGAATATTTTCGGCTGACAAGATATATTATGATTTTGCTCAGGAAGACCCAAATATTATGGATATGTAAAATCCCCAAACGTGAGATAGTCACTTATTTTTCGACACATTGAAGTTCTCTTATTTCTCCTTTTTATATTATATGTAGATAAATATAGATTACTAATTGTTTTCACTTGTTTTATTTTTCAATTTTTAACGTGTTTCAATGAAAATTTATTCCCATGTTACTGTGAAGAAAATTCCAAAATAGGCTCGAAGATACCGGTTCAATAATTTGTATAACCTGGAAATTTAGTATACCTTTGCCTTAGCGTTTTTAATTCATCCTTATGAATTTCCAATTCTCTCGTTTTCTGTTCCCTCAATCTGTTTTCTTTTTGATATTTCTCCAGGGCACGTCTCCTCTTTGCTTCGGTTTCTTTAATAAACTTGTCAAACTTGTTGACTCTTTCCTTGATCTAAGGGTATGTATATGAAAACTGTAACTAATTAACCCAAAGCCAAATTAGTGCAAGTATTTACACTCGGGGTAAAACCTATCGAACAAAAAGGGGCTATAAAAATATTCGTTATATTTTCACTCCGCTTATGCTACACAGCTAAAAATCGCACAAGTTGTTGCAATGTTGTTGGCTGAACAATACTGTAACAAGGCGGCTATCATGCGTGAACAACATTGTTGAACGAACAATGTTGTTCATCATTGTTCCGACAACATTGTTGACAACATCGTTCACAGGGTGCAGCACAACATTGTTCACGCCTGTTATGAACAACTTGTTCACGCCTGTTGACAACTACTTGCAACAGCTTGTGCGTTTTTACGCGTGTACCGATCGAGTAGTATAGTGGTCAGTGAACGCTGCTTGAGTTTCCAAAAGTCAAGCATATATAACAGACGTTTCCGCACGGCAGCTACCACTCGTGCGTGTCTCCTTTTTATTGGCTGTTTGTTGTCCGAACAGCCAATCAAATGGCAACACACGTGTCCGAACTTATTAAACAGCCAATCAAAAGGCGACACAGATGAGGGCTAGTTGCCCGGGAGACTGAAAATTAGTGTTGCCACAATCCAATGAGCAGTGCTAATTACAGGTAGGGCATTCATCTGGGCCTGGGGTAAGTGGTTAATTCCAGATCTCTAAATAAAGACTGGATCGAGTAACTATTGTTCAGAAAATGAAGCCGAAAGTAGCTCGTGGCGGCCATCTTGCTGGGACCAATCTGTCTCTGATCTGTTAAGATGCTAAAATGAATCAGTTGTCCAAGGTTTTCCCATAATATAGAACACAAACTACGGCTCCATAACAGTAACTATGAAGCCGGAATTAGCGCGTGGCGGTCGCCATATTGGAGTGACCACGGTGGTCCGTCCAATATGGCTTTATTTAGAGATCAGCGGATAGAAGTAGCGTTACGTCACGCTAGGCTACGTTACGTCACGCTAGGCTACGTTACGTCACGCTAAAAATATAGAAACATCTTGACGTCATAAGCTACTACATTTGCATATCACACAAGGCTAAATATCTCAAGAACGACGTGAGATATGAAAGCGATGTAAATGACTATTCCTCGTCATTTTAGGAGTTCATTCAAATAAGACAAACTTAATTCATTTCATAGGCACGTTAATTATTTCCTGTCCGGCTCGGAAAAACATCCAAAATTGAACTACCTCTTTGTTCTATTGGTATCTCTGGAAATATCCATAAATGTTGCCAAACCTATACCTTTTCTGAAAGCCCAATAAACCGGCTGTTACCAATGCTTTTGAATTTTCCGAACAAGATACATTATGTTAATATAAATTAGCATTAATTATCATAAATCAGGTTGAAAAACTTCCATTTTTCTAGAAAAGGCCATCTTGCACGCCCGCGTAGCATCATGAAAATTCAAAATGCCACCAATCGCAGAGTTGTTTATGAAATCAAATCAAACTTGGCGTGTGAGTGGATCTCGTGTCCCTCGCGATTATTTAAAAATTTCAATTTTTAATCTTGCGTTACCGTGTGCTGCATGTTTTTCGATTGACGACTTCGGGGGTCTTCTACGACCCCTTTTGACTGGGCCGGACAGGAAAGAGTTAAAAACGGTTGTGTTTGTTACGTTCTGTTGTGCTCAGTTGCGTTATGTTGTTAGATTAATCTCTCTCAATTTCTACGCGACGATATTTCACCTGTTGTCAATTATACATACTGAAGGTTAAACAATGTTGACGATAAATAATAAAAAGGTTGCCATTATAACCTGTTGCTGTCTTTTTCTTAGCTTTCCTTCCTTACTTTTACAAGCTGACATTTTCTCTTGATATGCTTGCCTCTTATTGTCAAGTTCCCCCTGAAGTTTCTCGGCTTCAGTGTTTTGCTTGATGAGAAGAGTCGACTGTAGCGTTTTGATGCCAGTGGATACAAGCTTGCTGGAGGACTAAGATGAAATGTATAAAGGGGAGTCAAGTATTTGACGAAATGATGACTATAGCCATAGGTCGACCCTTTAATAAAACAGTCTCCAGAGTGCGTCATTTGAATTCTTTCGTCATTTCGGTCATTTGAATTCACTCGCTCTTTGAGTTATATTGAATATGTACAAAAGCCTACATGTTTCAAGTCTCCGAGTCGCGGTAGCTCAATGGTTAGAGCGTCTCACCGACAATCAGAAGGTTACAGGTTCGATTCCTGTCCGGGACTCAGAATCATTTTTCTGAGGATACGAGCTTGACGATCGTCCATGTATCGTCTGTCTACTCCAAGTTCTCATATGCAATACAACACTCTGTACATATAAAACTAAAGGGTCTATACCATTCTTTATAACCATTCTCATCAATTGAGATATCGCGAGAAGTATTTCGAGTGCGACTCCTCGATGTAGCAAATGATTTCGCCATACGAAATGAAAACGTTACCGTAAACGCAACTGATTGGAACATTTCCCGATCATGGAGATCTCTATTGCGCAAAATAGCGTTTCAATAGAATCTAACTGCGCGCTTTTTTGCCTTCAACAATTTGACATTTGTTTTGTTTAGTGGAACATTTACTGAGGCAGATCTCTATTGCGCAAAATAGCGCTTCAATAGAATGTAACTGTGCGCTTTTTTGCCTTCAACAATTTGACATTTGTTTTGTTTAGTGGAACATTTACCAAGGCAGATCTCTATTGCGAAAAATAGCGCTTCAATAGAAACTAACTTCATGCGCGCTTTTTTGCCTTCGACAATTTGACATCTGTTTTATTTAGTGGAACATTTACCAAGGCAGATCTCTATTGCGCAAAATAGCGCTTCAATAGAATCTAACTGTGCGCTTTTTTGCCCTCAACAATTTGACATTTGTTTTATTTAGTGGAACATTTACCAAGGCAGAAGAGCAGATCTCTATTCGGTAAAATAGCGCTTCAATAGAATCCAACTGTGCGCTTTTTTGCCTTCAACTATATTTGACATTTGTTTTATTTAGTGGGGCATTTACCAAGGCAGATCTCCATTGCGCAAAATAGCGCTTCAATAGAATCCAACTGCGCGCTTTTTTGCCTTCAACACTTTGACATCTGTTTTGTTTAATGGAACATTTACCAAGGCAGATCTCTATTGCGAAAAATAGCGCTTCAATAGAAACTAACTGCGCGTTTTTTTGCCTTCGACAATTTGACATTTGTTTAGTTTATTTCCATTTTGCTTGTAATACCCTTAATCCTTATTGATAATAAATTAGTATTCTTACGTTTGGCAATTTTAGATGCATTTCCAGCAATTTCAGAAGAGGTAAATTCCAAAATTTCTCAAGGGTATGCCAGACCTCGAACTCTCAGTAGAGTCGAGCCTTCTATTTAGCCCCTCCCCATCGCAAAAACGCCCCTGCATGATCCCTGCAATAGACACTTGTGTGCACGCGTTTCAAAAAGTATAATTTTCACGGCGCTTTCACACGACAACTGACGAAACAAACGACCTCAATTAAAGAAAACGTTTTCAGTACTGACAACGATATCTGATAACCGTTTTCGCTATTGAAAACGTTTTCAACTGCCTGTCGTTTTGCCTTTTGAACTCGGAAATTTTTGAAATCTAGAAGCTCGGAAAGACAATTTGCAGCAATTTGAGCAAACTTTTTCATCTAATTCTGCAGCGAGCATAGTTCAAATGAATCCAAGAGTTACCTGCTGCCTCTTACCAGGTGACGCCATTTTTGCGCCTAGTACTGACAGAAGGGTCTGGGAATCAATCTAACACTCGCGTGGCAAGGGTTTAGGGGTTGGCCAACACTTCAGGTTATACCTGTTTGTAATACCATGGTTGTCTCAATTTCTTTTGTCTTTTCAGGTTGAATTAATAACTAAATTACCTCATTTGGATTAATTTATACAATCTAGAGGTCGTATTAGAACTAATACAACCTTGAATGACATCATGAGAGGTAGTATTAGCTTCTTCTCACCTGGCATGCAAAGACATGAAATTTCGACAACCATGGTATTACAAAGTAATATCATGGTAGTGAGGTGTATTAGCTGTTAAACCGCCCGCTTGATTCGGGTCATTAAGTAAAATTCCTTCGGGCCTGCGGCCCTCAGGAATTTTACTTAATGACCCTCATCGAGCGGGCGGTTTAACAGCTAATACACCTCACTACCATGATATTACTTATAATAAAATCTCGTGTAGATGAAGCCTGCAGGTAGATTACCTTAACTCTTAAGTAGCTTCTCTCCTAGCCTCTATAGTCGTACTAATACAATTGAGAAAAACCCATTAAATTTAGCAATGCTTGTCCTGATTTATTTTTTTGGGGGGGGGGCTCAGCCCCCGGTTCCTACGCCTAGCCTATGCTACCAAAGACGCGGCGGATTGGAAAAATATGAATCACGAATGAAAAGTGCAAAACGGCTTTAATTTAATAGAATAAGCAAAAGACATTTTATGGAATTGTGTGACAAGCTAAGACCCCATTTGTCTGGAAATGAAATGATAATAAGAGACTATATACCCGCCATGAGACATGTAATTTGCGGCGCCAAATTTGCATATAAAGGCAACGTTTTCAGTAACGACGGCACTGTGTCGATTGGACAAAAAATAAAAAGAACGTCCGGCATACTTCCTGTACGATGGGATATTTATTTACATTCGTCTCGTTGTCGTCTTCCTCTCTGGAGGTAAAAGAGATGTATATCATTGGTTAGTAACCGTTTTTAAAAGGATTAGAGAAAAAAGTCTCAGAAAGGTGAAAATGAAGAGTTGATCAGAAAGTTGAAAATGAAGCGAAATCTTGCCTAAACAAAAATTGCTAAGACAAACAGTGTAATTTATAATGTAAATTAATACATCCTGGCAAATTCGATGGAAGCTTTCACAGCTGCAGATCCGTGGTCGTCTGGAACTTAATTATATAAACTCAATTGTAAAGCGAAAAAGTGTTGAAGTGCCGAGATTTTTAGCAAAATTCGCATCGACACAATGGACAAAGACACGTCATAGTCACATCATTCAGAAGCTTACAGAAACAAAAAACCTAACCATAGTCCTAACCTTGAAATCAACCTAATATAACCAACATGAGTATTATAAAAGTGTTGTCGGCGTACACTCAAATTGAATACAAATTGACACTCGAAACGTCAGTATTTCATTAAGAAGATACCAGCAAAGAGTGACCAAGAGATCAGCCTATTATAATATCAACAAACCCACAAAGTCAAGATCTTATCACTTACCGTAATTGTGTAACAAACACGTTTCTGTTCGGTGTGTCTAGATCCAATCTATACGAAGCCATATTGTGCAGATAATTTCCCGGCAAAACAACGCGAGTGTTTTAGAAGTGTATTTACTTTAAATAGAACGTCTATGTACTTCGCTAATTAATTAAAAATAAACAGTTGCCATAGTGATAGATTCTAATGCACGCGACTCCACACCGCTAGAGCCAGACCTCTTCGCTGTTTTGTGGAGCTTACGAAACATTGGCCTAAACCTGGCATGCTCCGGCTTACCTATTTTCTTTCTGTAAAGTTGGTTCGATTTAATATTAAAGAAAGTGCAATGAGTTGAGGAAGATATGTCTTGTGAAGGAGAGAGAAGAGAAAAGGTAAGTCATGCAGCTAGAGTCAAGGAAATTATGCGATGGCGTATTACTTTTTTGATGACCATCGGCATCATAACATTGAAGGACTAAAATCAATTTCAAAATTAAAAATCACATGTAGATGCAAATATGATGTATAATTGTGTTGTGTGGTTTGCAAACATTAACAATTGCTTGAGATTCACAAGACAAAGGTTTGGCAGTCATGTTAATATGAACTTCTTTTGTTTGTGGCACCAGGTAGTGGGCCCCCTGCCAAATATGGAGTGGAATATTATAATGAAAATAGCGACATTACTGACATATTTCATTATCGTATTTAGTCAGAACTAACTTACAGGGCCGGGCTGATAATCGATTCTCCTCGACCCCAGCCTCCTGTGAATTATCTGCAATTTATGGTGAAGAATCATTAATGTCCTGGGTGGGAGATTGATCTTTAGTTGATAAGAGCTGATTTGCCAACATTGACTCGAGGAGGAAGGAATATGTATTGTACTGTATAGTGGTAATATAGAAGTTATAGTCAAGCCTTCATGGAGCCCCAGATCCAAGGGCCCTGTCTACCTCTGTTATGCCACTGTGTTTTGCAATACAAATTGAAAATCTGAGAGGTTCACATACTGCCGAAATAGTGTGTATGAGTTCTAATGTTATGAGCAAAGATTGCCTTTTCATCAGAGAGTGAAAGTTGAGTATATCTCTCTTTATTCATTGATGTGTTATTTGCTCTAATATAAAATTAATATTGATGCCTTTCATCCACCTTAAGGAACTTTCATATGTTGGTGAAATTAATGCATTGTCGTCATTGCTAAAGTCTCTCCTTGAAAAAGCGAAGCAAAGTGTACGACAGTCTCTGGAGTGTTTTGTCAGTGATGAAGTACGCCAACTTGGAGCGGCCATTGGTGGTTATTTCAAATGCATGAATGGCTTTGGTGTAAAGACGAGGGCTGCTTTAGAGGCAACGTGGAGTAAATGTTACCAGTCTCAGGACATCCGCGATGCTGTGGAGGAGTTACTTGAAGTTGAGGATAACTGGAATGCTTTCTTAGACAATGTGGATTGTATGTTAGCTGGAGCAGTCGTGGATGAGATGCAAGTGTCCGCTGGTATGCATGCGCCTTGTGATATACCATTGATAAATGTGACTACTAAAAGGTGATTAAAGTATTGGTGTTATTACAGATATTTTACTTATAATCAAATTATATTGTATATATATAGTTATGCATTCTACCTGGATGATGATCCAGAAACTTATAAGGGATTTTACAATAAGTTACAGTATAAGGTGGTACATGTACTGTTGATAGATTTTGATACATGTATGATCTTTGCAAGTTGTTACATATCCAAACACTGATGATTGGCCTATACTCACTTTCATTTCAGTTCCATAAGCCTTGGTGATATGATTGGACAGAGGTTTTTGCTGTTGGTTTTCTTGAGGCACTTTGCTTGACTACCTTGACGTGATCATGTGCTGCAGCTTCAAGATCATGAGGGTGATCTTGCAGAAGCTGGAGCTACAGTTGCTGTTGTTAGTTATGGTTCACAGGTAACAAAACAGAATTTTAGCATTTTCATACAATCTTGTTGTACACCTTGCTGTAAATCTTGCTGGAGCAAAACTGGAGAGCTGTATGATAGCAACAGCAGCTAGCAGCAGTAGTAGTAGCAGCAGCAGCAGTAAAACAGCAGCACGCTGCAGCAGTAGCAGAAGCAACAACAGCAACAGCAGATAGCAGCAACAGCAGATAGCAGTAGCAACAGCAGCAGCAGCTAGCAATAGCTAGCAACAGCAGTAGCAGTAGCAACAGCAGTTAGCAGAAGCAGTAACAGCAGCACACTGCAGCAGTAGCAGAAGCAACAACAGCTAGCAGCAGCAGCTAGCAACAGCAGCTAGCAACAGTAGCTAGCAGTAGGAACAGCAGCAGCAGCAGCAGCAGCAGCAACAACAACAGCAGCAATGCAACAGCAGCAACTAGCAGCAGCAGCAACAACAACAGCAGCAGCAATGCAGCAGCTAGCAGCAGCAGCAGTAGTAGCAGCAGCAGCAGCAACAACAGCAGAAATGGCAACAGCAGCAGCTAGCAGCAGTAGCAGCAGCAACAACAACAACAGCAGCAGCAGCTAGCAGTGGCAGCAGCAGTAGTAGCAGTAGCAGTAGCAGCAGTAGCAGTAGCAGTAGCAGCAGTAGTAGCAGTAGTAGCAGTAGCAGTAGCAGCAGTAGTAGCAGTAGCAGCAGCAGCAGCAGTAGCAGCAGCAGTAGTAGTAGTAGTAGCAGCAGAAGTAGCAGAAGCTAGCAGCAGCAGCAGCAGCTAGCAGCTAGCAGCAGTAGCAGCAGCAGCAGCAGCAGCAGTAGCTAGCAGCAGCAGAAGCTAGCAGCAGCAGCAACAGCAACAGCAGAAGAAGCTAGCAGCGGAAGCAGCGGCAGCAGCAGTAGCAGCAGCAGTAGCTAGCAGCAGCAGTAACAGCAGCTAGCAGCAGCAGCTAGCAGCAGCAGCAGCAACAGCTAGCAGCAGCAGCAGCAGCAGCAGCAGCTAGTAGCAGCAGCAGCAACAGCAGCTAGCAGCGGCAGCAGCAGCAGTTGATATTATTTTCTCAACTCTTCCTTGTAGGAAAAAGCTGTCTCCTGGTTGAGTGCTACAAATTGTCATTTCCAGATGCTATTAGATACCGACCGACACCTCTACAGAGCCCTGGGATTGAAAAGGTCAGTGTCAAAGGTGTGGACTGTGCCCTCTTTAGTTTATTATGCTGAGAAAAAGCTAGCTGGCAGGACGCTGGTCTTGATGCTTGAGGAAGACGACCCTCACCAACTGGGGGGAGACTTCATTATTGATCCCATGGGAAAGTTAGCGTTGGTGTATCAGAGTAAAACGCCAGAGGACAGGCCATCTGTGGACCATTTGTTAAGCTTCTTAAAATCAAGAGTCGACCCTGCGTAATCGCAATGATGACATGTCAGTGTATTGGAGACTACTGCTGAATGAATTAATCAAACAAACTGAACAAACAAATAGGAAACGTCAAATGATTTCCCCTATATATATATATATATATATATAACTACAGACGGTACCGTTTCGGCCTTTTGGGCCTCATCAGTGTAGTGCTGATGAGCAGGATGAAGATAACTGCTATTTACAGTCACCCTTGATGCACACAAAATGTTATATATATATATATATATATATATATATATATATATATATATATATATATATATATATATATATATATATATATATATATATATATATATATATATATATATATATATACGCTTCAACCAACAAGCCTTGTTTCCGTGTTGGTCATCATCTTTATGCAAAAGGTCTATTAATGGTTGCATATGTAAAGCTGTGTTCATGAAGGCACTAGTCGAAAACCATATTTTGGTGGCTGTTGCTGGAAGATTTTTTCCCAGCTTTTTTTTTGTCTACTTGTCAATCTTTTCTCGCAGTATAAGGGCTGTATATACGTACAGTACATGGAGCTATAGCAATACTGTCACATTCAATTTAATTGTTTAATTTTTATTTCCTAATTTTGTTATAAACGTTTTGAAAAAAAGAGTCGTAAATTTACCGTAAAAATTTAAAAGTCAATTACAATATGATTACACATTGTTGCGGTAAATACGTACCTAAAATGAACTGGTTTTGTGATTGGCTACGTGGAACAAAAGTTGGTAGGTTAGGACATTGGTTTCTTTGTGGTTGATTCTATTGTTTTATTGTTTTAATCAACCAATCACAAAACTTGATAGTATAGGTAGGTGGCGACCCCATTGTTGTCATTACGCATGTAATTAATTGTACATGCACAATTCAAAAATTCGAAACCAGTTTTTCTTACGGTTGGGGTTAGTTTGAGGGTTGGTTTAGGGTTCCTGGATCGTCAAGCTCAAATCCTCAGAAAATGAGTACCGGACAAAGATCGAACCTGTTCTGTAAATTTTTCATGGATGTTCGTAAAGTTAATGGCGTAAAGTTAAGCCAACAAATGTTTCCGAACGGAAGAAAGCGGAAGTCAAGAAAGCCAACCAAATTGCTGTCGAAAACGTCTCAAACAACCGTCTGCTATACGCAGGCTATGTTGAGGCCATATAACAAACAGCTTATTGACCTCGCTTGTTCGGTCTGTACAGAGAAATATCGGACCTCGGTTTTTTGGACGAACCTCGCTCGCTGCGCTCGCTCAATCCATACTAAAAAACCTCAGTCCGATATTTCACTGTACAGACCTCACACTCGGTCAATAAGCAGTTAATAATACTGGGGTACTATAAGTTTCCACGTTCACTTCAGCAATGTTTATATATAACTAAATACAAATTATCGATTGATAGTTTCACACAGTAGGACGATCTGGAGGTCGCAAACCCGGCTGCAACGACAGTTGCACATTTCTATTTAAGCTCACGGCGGGATAGAACAACTCTTCGCCTTTTGGCAGCAATATCGCACCTCTCTCTTCGTCATTTAAATAGAACGTCACTCTACCCGCGGTGGCGTCCAGCGCCACTCCTACCACGGCCCCCGTCTCTATGCCACCGTTGTGACGGTCGAAGTGTTCGTTGTTGTGGCGAAACCAACTTCGGCTAGCGTCGGCGTACATCGACCATCCTTTCGTGTCCTTTCCGAGGATGGTTTTCTTCTCCGTGTCTGCTCTGGCGACACCGAACGCCGGGTCCGGGTTGCTGGTGTATTTGTCGATCGTGATCTCCCAGTAGTGGATCCCTTTAGAGAAGCCTATGTTTCCTAGCACCACGCGGTTTTCGCTGCAGCTGCAGTTCACGGTGTAATTGTCGTTCGTGAAGGACACGCCCGGGAACGCCGTCGTAGGGTCAAAGGTAAACCACGCAACTGAAACAAAGAGTGACGTATGAATTGCAGTGATAGTCGATTGGGTATTTTATAGGTTTATGATATAGATGCTCAGAATCACTCAGATTCGACATCTCTCGCGTGGGTTGGATCATGATATAGTTATTCGATATAATCCTACCCTATAACCACCCTAAACGTAACCATAAGCCTAACCGATGAATTGGGACGGCTCCTCCAAGTGTCCGCCACTTACCAAATGGAAATAAGAATCTCTGGATTATATGGATAAAATAATATTTATTCAGGGTATCCACGTCACCGAAGTGTTTATCAGTGGGGTCCTGTAATACTTCACAAAATTGCACTGCACTGCACTGCACTGCACTGCACTGCACTGCACTGCACTGCACTGCACTGCACTGCACTGCACTGCACTGCACTGCACTGCACTGCACTGCACTGCACTGCACTGCACTGCATTACATTACGCAATTAATACCATGCATACATATAATATAACACAACACAATACAATACAATTGGTCTCCTCCTAAAAGAGCGGAAGACGAGACACAAAGCGGGCGCGCAAGTGCATGTGCTATACCTGCACTGCGACTTTGACTTCAATAAGCCCACCACTTTTTTTTGCAATGTTGCACAATATCACGACTGCCTTAGATTTCGAGGCAGCACTTCCCTTGCGATAGTAACTTCTAGTTTTATAAACCTATTTCCATCAATAGTCTTATGATAAGAACATATTCTTACCTGCTGGTGTTCCCAAATAGACTACATCGTTTAATAGACTCTGGCCAGCACTGCTGTACGCTCTAATTCTTGCTCTGTATGTCGAGTCAAACTGTAAACCACCTACAGTGCACTGGGTTTTATTACCGCTGTACACTTCGGAAAACGCTCCTCCATTACCGTCGTCTATTTCGACGATGAAGCCCTGGGGGTTGCCGTGTTTTACCGGTTTCCAAGAAAGTATCATCTTGTCGTTTGATACGGAACATTGATCGGGCAGGAATTCCGGTGCTGGTGGTGCTAAAATGTGACAGGAAAATGGAGTATATCTTGAGGTCCAACCACTGACCTATATATATATATATATATATATATATTATAAACTTTAGTTGCTAATTCACCTTTTAATTCATAGAAGTTCATTTCCTGCAAAGCCTGTTGCATGCCGGCCATGTCCAGTGTGAGCTTGATTTCCGTTGACGTGGAAGGCTCCATTGTAAAATCCTTGTACCAGTCTTGATTTGAACTCACAACCCTTAAAATACATTGGCAATAAAAATAAGTACTTTTTATATCGAAGTATAAGGCTTAAATAGTCGAAATACACTAGTTTTGCGCTATGATAATGCTCGTAACACATTTTAAACGTTGAATAACCCATCTAAAAACATGCAGGCTAACATGCAGGCTAACATGCAGGCTAACATGCGGCTAAATGCAGGAATTGCTCCGACCTGTCATTTGACGATACAAATAGTAACAACATTGTCAATGGTGTAGAATTACTCTATCTATACGTGTTTACATATTTATCTATATCTGAATAGGCCAACGAATACACGGAAACCTATCGCTTGTATTTAATAAATAAACAAAGAATGGTTATGTCTTGAACTCGTATGTTATAAATATTTTGCACGATTTATATTACCGGGAGATTGAAGACGTATGAATTCAACACACGATCGAGAATCAGAAATATATTTTAATGCCACAAACAACAACAATGTATGCTTAAATATTTATAACATACGAGTTCAAGACATAACCATTCTTTGTTTATTTATTAAATACAAGCGATAGGTTTCCTTGTATTCGTTGGTCTATTTAGATATAGATAGATATGTAAACAGCGTATAGATAGAGTAATTCTGCGCCATTGATACTGTTGTTACTATTTTATCGTCCAATCAAGGTCGGAGCAATTCCTGCATTTAGCCGCATGTGCAGGCGATCGGGTCGCCATTTTGAATATGACCGTGACGTCATGTGCTGGTAAGCGTTGTATTAATTACTGTTGTGCTACTTATTGTGCAGTCTAACACCACGACCGCTTTACCCAGCACATGACATCACAGATCATGTGGTTATCTCAAACTATTTTTACCACATCAAGTTTTTATAGAATTTCATATGTGAAATTTACATGTGAAAAGAAATATTTCAAATCTGAAAATTTTTTCGTCATAACATTTTAATTTCATATATGAAACAAATTCTATATTTGAAAATTTAATATATGAAATCTGCTTTTCACATGTGAGATAAAACATTTCATATGTAACATTTTTTCCACATATGAAATTTTTATTTCACATATTAAACAAATTTCATATGTGAAATTTAATATATATAAAATCTTTTCACATGTGAAATGAAAAATTTCATATTTGAAAATTATTCCGTATACATACGCAAAACATACCTTTGGTTTAGTGAATTAGATACCTAGTGACGAAAAAGAGAGACAAATGAAAATGAAATATTGAAATATTAAAAGCTCTCAGTTTTATCATTCGACTTAATAAAATGTATCAACGAAGGCAAATACCTTTCCGTATACAGACCGAGCAAACGAGATTAATGAAGTATATATTATATAGCTTTTATATAACTGGACACCAAACTTGAAAACCTTTGTGATAACGAGAGCTCGTGCAGAGACAAGTATATGAAAAGGGGCAACTATTCATTAAGAAATCAAATTTTGACTGATTATATAAACTGTTAAACACAACATAAAAAAATAACGTAACCTTTGGGAGTACACTTAATACTCTCTGGTTTATTATAGTCTCTGGCAGATCTAGTGATGTACTGATAAAGTATAAACGCTATGGCGTCATTAATATATATCTAACAAATTATAATGATTGCTTGATTGGAATTGTAACCGCACCCTAGATTTATTTTTGTCAACGTATGCAGCGTTTGCCAGTTTGGATTAAAAAACAATAACTCGAAAATGCTGTGTAGGAATATAACCCCAAAAGGTAAATGTTCAATAAACTTTGAATAGATTTCCCACGTCACTACAATTTGCAAGCTGCGGTCAACCGTGAGACAATATTGTGGGGGGATAATTATATAGGTATCCCACCCTGTCCAAAAAGTGGGGGTGTCCACCCATCCCCCCAGGATTGACGCTCAGCGTCTGGATCTTACCAAGAGGAACGACGAGGTGTCCACTTCTCGCAGCACCTCCAACGAATACTCAATAAGTCCCTTCGCCTTATGCGCCTTCTCTTCACAATCTGTGATTTGGTTTTGCAAACTTTGTGTTTTCTTCGTCATCTCTGTTGACACGACTTGCAACAGTTCCACTTTTCTATGTTCGATAAATCTTATAAGTGAGTCACACTGCGCCACGACGCTAGCCTCGAACTCTAAACCATTTTCCTGAAAAAGGGGGAACACCAAAGATTAGGGATTTTAAAGGTTTATAGAGTTAAATATCCTCGTTGTTATAGTATTTTTGGCTGTGTACCTGGATGATGACTCGTTGCTCATTCAGCTGTCCAATGAAACTCTCCAGTTCTTTCTCTTTCTCGCACAGGCTCTTAAGATCGCCCGTCAGGTCGATCTAAAAAGGGAGACATAAGTTGTGGGAACTTGGAATAGACAGATGAAACATGCACGTCAAGCTCAAATCCTCCGAAAATGTTCTGATTACTGGTGAGCCGCTCTAGCCATTGAGTTACCGAGACTCTGGTGGAGAGCGAGGTTACAATGATATAGACTAAGGGGTAAACTATTTGGTAGTTATATACATACATCAAGTGTCTTTCAGCTTGATAAGTTAAAGGAAAACTAATTAGCTACTCAAGCTTTTGCAAACTCAGAATTAATATGACGAAGGTGGTGTGAGGCCACGTGTGAGCTCCTCTCAGTCGGTACATGAAATGTCTTATATGGTCTATTTACTTTATTTCTTCTAATCAGAGAAGGAATTTGGCATCTAAGGCTAGGTGTGGAGCCTTGGCTGTCCATGTCTGTCCATTTCTTGGTTGTCCATGTCTAGGCATGCTGATGAGCTCTGACAGAGCGAAACAGTCCAAAACAAGCTCTCCAATAACGATTGAAAAAAGTGCAAAAGCATTTTTTTTTAAATAAATCGCAAAATGTGGCATAAAAACGCAAATTAGCACTGTAAGATTTTTCTAAAAAAATCTTGTCAGAATGCAGGAAATGCCATTTCAGAGAGCCAAATTTTAAAAATTTCCGGGGGAGCATGCCCCTGCACCCCCCTAGATTGCGCCACTTCAATGTTTTGACGTACACTAAAAAATTCCTAGATCACAGGCTACAACCACAATGTCACAGGTTCGATTCCTCTCTGGGACTGGAGGATTTGAGCTTGACGATCGGATATGTATCGTCTAGAGTAATTTATTGTCCTAAAACTTTTTAAAACATTCTTTTTGTTTTAAACATTCTCTTTTGAGTGGACGCGAAAAAACGAGTGCAAAAAGGTTTCCCGACTTCTTGTTGTCTGCAGCCAAGCCTCGCTATGATTGTGTCATATCTTTTCTTAACGCCAAAGCGAGGTTGAAAGGTCGTGTAATAACATAAACTTCACGTCTGCTATGTTTTCAAAAAGTCACTAGAGTGCTACGTATAGATAGTGTGTTGGATATATAGCAAAGTGAACAGGCGAGATTTTACGAACGAAACACTGACGTTTCGTGCGGAGCCCTTCGTCTTACTCTGAGGAAGAGCTCCGCTATAGGAGAAATCGTTGACCTTTTACACGAGCATGTTTTCCTTGGCATCAAACTTGCTCCTCTGTTGGAAAGCAAAGATACAGTTCTGTACTTTCATTAACATTAGTAAATCTTAAGCTAGCTTATCTTAAGCTAGGTTGATCCTTAAAACACAATACAAGGTATTGTGAACAGTGGAATACGACAAGCAGCGTAATGTGGGAGTCTGCCGACCTCCACTCAGCGTCTTAAAAATATTTGAGAAGGTGCTGCCTTTGCAATGATATCACCAAATGGTAAGACTTTCGGGTCTTCTTGGATAAGATAATTGGGCTTCTAGCCTGTTGGGGTATTCCGTTCACATATAAGAGTGATAAATCTAATAAACTAAACTACAGTAAACTAAAATAAACCAACGAATATAGGAATAGAATCGCGGTGACAAAACGTTATAAAAGCATGGATTGACGCTTAACGCAACAGGTGTTGCAAAACAAACATGAAAACATAACAAAGCAAAAAGGTATAGTGAAATGCCGAGAGTTATTGGAACGAAATACGGACGTTTCGAATGGAGCCCTTCGTCAGAGTAAGACGGCCAAGGGTTCCGCTCGAAACGTCAGTATTTCATTCCTAAAATCTCGGCATGAAGTTTACCACCTTTTCGCTCTGTTATGTTTTCATGTTTGATAAAGCGTGTTGTGCTGCGTAGGCATGAGTGTAGAAATACAAATCAAATATCTAAAAAGGACGCTATATTTCGGCAGTACACCAACTTTTTTAGATATTTGTATAACTACTTAGTGTAACGTTTGGAGCGAAGGCCCGTTTCACTCTCTGACGAAGGGCCTTCGCTCGAAACGTTAGACTATACTTACACGCTATTTCGGCAGTACACCAACCTTTTTAGATATTTGATTTGTTTTGCATGTTTGTTTTGCAACACCTGTTGCGTCAAGCGTCAAACATTCCATGTTTTATAACAGTAACGTTTTGTCACCACGATTCTCTATTCCATATTTGTTGTTCACATCTCCCGTTATTCGTTAAACTGTATGTCGTGTTCCACTGCTCATAATACCAATATATTGTGTTTTAAGAATCAAGTCAAGCTAGCTAATTAAGATTTCAGTACTGGGTAATGTTAATGAAAGTACAGAATTATTTTTTATATCTTTGCTTTCCATGCAACCGTGCCATAAACCGTTCGTTCTTATTAAGTTTACACATGCAGGAGCAAGTTTTTTTGGCAAGGAAAACTTGCTCGTCATGCAGGGTTATATTAGCTATATGTCATTTGAATGGTCAACAACACTTCCTTGATAAATTCCCTTTGACCCACAAAGATCTGCATGGTATGAGATTTCGTAATCATGCTCTTGTTACATCTTCTTTAATACTTTTTGTCTAGCCGACTCTTGACTTTATATATATGTCTGAGAGACACAGGTTCAAATCCTAGGTCGGACCTCCACTCAGGGTCTTAATAATCGAGGAGAAAGTGCTGCCTTTGCAATAATATCAGCAAATGGTAAGACGTACGGGTCTTCTCGGATAACGACCTTAAATCGTAGCTGGCCCCTCGGAACCCCTATATAATTTCCGTTCATCTAAGAGTGATAAATCTAATAAACTAAATAGAACAACTTGCTGTCGAGTTGCTTTGTCTTTGGCCAATCACTCATGCTGCGTCCTCTGTTCAAGCCAACCGCGTGATTGTCGCCGAGTCAACAACACACAAGAAAGGCACCGATAATTAATTGTTTCAACCAAAACGCGTCGATTGTTATCGGAGGTGGAGTGAATTCTATCAGTTATGCGCGTCTGACATTCGCGAGGATGATTTTATCTTTAATAATTGATGCGCGTGTTTCATGGCATCACAGTGATGTTTTCGCAAGTAAAATGCAACAACTGATGAACAATTGTCAGGGATTTAATCCAATGGGCTTTTACAACTATAGAGCAAGCCTTATTATAGAGAGAATAAATACGAAAGCGACCACACTCGCGCGCAATCAGAACAAAAATAGCGGCCTTCAATTTACAAAAATACGACAAACAAAGCAAAATTTCTCCAAACCTAACAACATTAGAAAAAAACTAAACTAATTACCTATTCTCGTGTAAGGCGACAAATAACTTTCATTGAAGCAACATGAAAAGGAGAAATAAGAGAACTTCAATGTGTCGAAAAATACTTATATAAAGTAAGGGTATACTTATGTACATTCATAGACTACATTTTGGACGATGTGTCTTTCCTCAGGTCAAGAAGGACACATCGTCCGAAACGTCGTCCATGAATATACTCTTTCTTAAGTTTTTCAACACATTGAAGTTCTCTTATTTCTCCTTTTCATATTATATCCAAGCAAATTAGTATAGACATATTAATGCATGCCTTAGATTAATCAGGTTGACCGAAGGAACTTCCTCAGGCATTCTAAACGGCAACTGATTACATTGTCTTATGTGATGGCATATTACGAAATGAGTTATCATCAAGTATTCGTCACTCGGAATCACTAATAGACCACAACGTTTTATTTATCATAGAAAAGTGTTGTCCTACGATAGGCAGTGTTGAAATAGTACAAATAGAAAACTCTTGAAGGTGGTCTGACGTTTCGAGCGATGGCCCTTCGTCAGAGAGTGAAAAGTCAAGTAAAGGCCCTTGCCTTTGCTCGAAAAATTAGTCCTACTAACACTATTTCGCCAGTACACCATGTCACCAACCAGAGTTTAACATAAAGTTGTATGCTGATTTGTATACTTTTGATTTGTATACTTTGCGATTTTTGTTGAAAGCGTATAGGCCCGTATAGCTTCCTTTACTGCCGTGTGCGTCCGTGACTTTTCGATCAGTATTGTGTTCGACTTTGGGACTATATATCTCCAGCTATATACAACATAATGATCATATTGGCTGCTACGTCGTGTACCGGACACAGAATCAGTATTACATCATTGAAATATTTAGTTTAAAAGTAGGGTTAGTATTCCTTTATTTCAGGGTTTTGACTAGAGTTTTTATTTGGGTTATGGTTCGGGTTTTTGTTCTTAACCTTCATGCATGTATGACGTAGTCTGTATATCCATTGTGTGTGCGGTTCACGAAGACGATGCCCTTGTCTGCCCGTGTGATAACAAGCTGTGTGAGATAACAAGCTCTGTGTGCGTGAGGTTTTCGCAAATCTGCATGTCCGTATACTCTTGTGGTTTTGTGGCAATTTAATTGAAACATTTTAAATAGTACTTGTAGTCTTGTAACATATGTGATATGAAGAGTCGCTATATAATTTAACTGGAAATCTTGAGATCGGGTTATTGCGCTATATATTTGTCAAACTATATATACTGTACGAGTTCGTTTATTGCGAGCTTACTGCAAAAGTGATGCAAACAACGCGTAATTTTATCACTCAAGATTTCCACCGAGTGTTTGTGTGTACACAGGTCGCGGTTAACGCTGGTGCGGAGAAGACGATCGCATCGATAACGTGTATAGCTAGGACTACAAAAAACGTTTTCCAATTTCTCAACGTTGGAGCACTACGTTATATTTATTTTCGCTTTGACTTTCTGTGGCTTATTGAAAGTCAAAGTTGGAAATATATCCGTGGATATACGCGGACCAACGTTTTCAGGCTTGTCTACGCTTTTTGCGTTAGCGTGATCGTGTTGCTCGCATCAATAAACAGATCCGTGCTTACACGGTAAAGTAGTACATCGCTTCCGTAGATATCAAGCGTCGAAAGTTCTCATGCGACGCGGATGCCAATTAATCATGAAGTTAAAGTGAGTTGAATTTTACGTCCTTAAACAACAGACCAAGGGTAGAGAACTTCAGGGTATCCTCTCGCTTTCGCATACACCTTTCTGAGTAATTCTAGTCACTATAACGTTAATATTTATAAAGTATATACTATTACAATCGAAAGCTTTTTACGTTTTTGCCTTTTGGTGTCAGCGTTGTTGCTGCTAATACTCTCAATAACGTCGTGTATAGGACAAGGACAACGTAGTGAATACAGCTCAAGGGACGGAAGACTATTCTTTTGTTTTGGAGAAAATTTATAATGTAAACACACGCACGTCGTTCGTGCTTCCTTAAACTTCCCTATTTGATAAACTCTGCAATCACGCACCTTCTGCGCTTTGAACATCTCTCCGAGCGCCTTGACGTCGTGCTTGCGATGTCGTCCCCTGTCCACGCACAAGTAACACACGGTGATTTTACACTTGACACAGTACATGCTAATGTTCTCGTCTCTGTGATCGCTGCACTTGACAACGTCCGGCCTCGCTTTGCCAACACTGGACGGCGACACGAGCACATGCGAAGCCAGAGGTCCTCGCCTCGGGTGATAAGTCCGACAGCACTTTTCGCAATATGTTATTTCGCACTGTTCGCACGACACCGTGCCGGGGCCGGCGGGAATCGAGTCGCACATTTCGCAAACTATCTCGGCCGTTCCAAATACACGTCTCACGAGCTTCGCTAGGATTCGATTTCTCGGGAAAGACTGCGCGTCGCGGGCGCCTATGCAGATGGATTTGCCTGCACAAACTGGACACGAAATCGTCGCTACTTTTCCTCCCGGCCTTTCCTCTTCGTTGACGTCTCCTGTGTCTTCATGGATGCCGTTCTCGATCGTTCCCTTCCGTGTCGTGACGTCCTCCACGAACGAAATCAAATTCTGGACGCAGTTCAAACAAGCGTTGTGCGAACATGGTAGGATGACTGGGTCCCGAAAAGGCTTCTCGCAAAGCGAACAAATCAACTCTCTTTCCATAGTTGTCGCTATTCCCTTCTCTTGCCCATAGTGTACGTTAAAATCACATTAAAGTTTATCGTGTACGGCAATGTGGACTGACTAGCCCTGCGCGTAAAACGGCGATGCTATCGTTTCGACGATTCATCGGTCGCGATTGGCTGGTTTGCGGATAACTTTGGTGTCTTTGTCCAATCAGGTGCCGTGACCTAATCATACCGCGGGTGTTTTCTTTTCGCTCTCATGAACTGCATAACGCTTAATTGGTTTCCGTCGAGGCATAACGAACGCATATATGTTGTATATATATATATATATATAAAATGAAAATTAATTTTGTCTATTGGAATGAACTCTTTAAAATAAGAGACAATGTTGTTTAACACACTGGCTTCTATATCTCTCTCCGGTTTTGGAGATATTCAGATTTGAAACTAGATATGCAAAAAGATGTGAAAAATGTTGTGTCGAGGTTTTTACGTCATTGATTATCTCATTTGCAGATCTTTCAAATCTGAATATCTCCAGAACGGAGTGAGATATAGAAGTGTGTTAAACGACATTTTCATCCTAAGGCGTCCATTTTCCAGAATGAGCAGTTCTAAATATAAAATGGGCAGTTCTAAATATAAAATGGGCAGTTCTAAATTATAAAATGGGCATGAGTTCTAAAATTGAGTTTTAATAATAATACTTTATTTACTGAGGGTAACATTAAAACAGGCACAGAACTGATAGGTCTGTGACCCTCTTGAGTCGTCGTGGCATCATTTACTCCCTTATATACAGCATATCTACTATTACACTACTATAACGCCAGTGTCGGGTTTGCAGTACCTACTCTAAATCTTTTTTTAAAAAAGATAAAATGTTGCATTGAAGACATGTTTTAAAATTTTGCTCAAAGGTGCTGTCAGAATGCGGGAAATTCCATTTCACTTCAGAGACCCAAATATGCAACAAGTTTGAAAAAGGGCAGTTCTACATTTTTCTTAGGATAACCCCTGGATTGCGTAGGTTATAATTGTGACATTGTGAACGCATAGGAGGTAACAAATGGTTTAATTGCGAATTTGATTGTTTAATTTGGTGGAGAACTTTAAAGAGTTTTACTTTAAAGAGTTCATTGCAATAAGACAAAGTTAATTTTCATTTCATATAAACTTTGAACAAAAATTCTAATAATACGTTTGGTGCACAATCCCATGCATATCTTTGGGATTATCAGTGCCGGCACTATAAGTGCCGGCTCATTCAACTTAATATTCTACCTCTCTCCTATTTTCTTGAATACCTTGATCTCCTTTTTCTCTTCCGTTGTATAAATGGCGAAATACGTCTTGACATATCAGAATTTGTGCAGTTTTCACACTCTAAGACACGTTGTGGATCCTCCGGGGTGGATCTTCGCCTTAATTCTGCTCGCACATCTACATTCCGTGAATCATTTTTTGTCCGTATCTGTCCTCTGTGGAACGCGCTACCTCTTGCTATTCGTACCTCGAGTACATCAGTCTTCAAGATTCGTCTGAAAACTTTACTTTAAGAAGTTCGCCTTCAGTCCATCTTTGACTAGGAAAATATCCGTTCATGGCGCATTATTTGTCCTATCTGCAGAAGCCCAAATGTGGCTTCCGCCTGTAGTTGCTAATTTTAACAACTACTATTAGATATTTGTACATTAATATTAGTTCGTACTTTATGTTTGTAAGTTTTTTGTATTTATAATTTGTATTTTTATTTGGAGACAAGTCTTTATCTCAAATCACTATTATTTAGGCCACCATTACTAAGAACGTGTTCCAAGTGAGCCCGCAATTTCAAAAGGTAATATTGTTTGTGACGTCAGATTCTCAATGCTACGCCTGAATTTCAGTCGAGGTTACTTGTTTTCTTGTTTTCTTCGAGAAGTAGATGAAATGTTCAGCCTTTCAGACGAAGAATTTGAAAAAACGACCTTGATTTACTTGAAGAATTAGCCATGCGGAGTCTTACGTCACTTCGTTACGCTGGAACAACTCCAGATTCGAATAACAAAACGGTTTCGACCGAGTAATATTTAGCAGCTCTGCTTTATAAATACGTAAAATATCGATATCGAGTTTTAAATTATTTGAATTTTAAAATTTGAACAATTGTAATTGCGTGTTGCAAAACCCTTAGGGGAACAATAAAGTTTATTATTATTATAAAAACGACAACATCTAAGAAAAACATCGCAAAACTCCAAATGGTGCATGGATACCTTTGCAGCACGCATTATCATCTTTAACTCTTTCCTGTCCGGCCTCGTGAATCGAGAAACACGGCACACGGTAACGCAAGATTGAAAATTGGAAATCGACAAGCGCCAGGCACACGAGATCCACTCACACGCCAAGTTTTATTTCATTTGATAAACAACTCTGCGATTGGTGGCATTTTGAATTTTAATTTGAATGCTATGCGGTCGTGCAAGATGGATTTCAGGGGTGGCGCAGGAATTCCCCGACGCAGGGGCTAAGGTCCCCGACAGGGTGGTCCGAGAGCATGCTCCCCCAGGGAATTTTTTATTTTCTAAGCCTCTGAAACGCTATTTCTTGCATTTTGGGGCAGTTTTAACAAAAAAAATTTAAAATAAAAACAGTGAAAATCATGATTTATAGTCAGTATTTCCTTACTGTATACGAAACTAACTCTAACAATAATATTCACGCAAAAACTAGATAACAGTGAGCGCGCGAAACAACACAGAGGTGATAGATTAATTTGTGCCAGATATGAAAGTTGATTACCTTTGACGTTGTTCAGCGAGACGTTTGTTAATGCGTAAAACAATTTACGATTCTAAGAAAACAAAAGACGAACTTTTTTTTCTTCTTTTTTCCTTCTTTTTTTCTTCCAGCTCGTTCCCCGACGAATTGTTAATTTTTCCCCGACAGGGGGGCTAAGGTTCCCCGACGGAGGGGCTGTAGCCCCCCTGTATCCCCTCTGGCGCCACCCCTGATGGGTTTCTCTAGAAAAATGAAATTTTCAACCTCATTTATGATAATTAATGTTAATTTATATTAACATAATGTGTCTTGTTCGAGAAATTTAAAAGCATTGGTAAAAGCCGGTGATTAGGCTTTTATAAAATGTATAGCTTTTGCAACAGTTATGGTTATTTCCAGAGATATCAATAGAACAAAGAGGTGGAAAGAGTCAAGGCAGCATGGCTGGTTATCGTGGTTAATCATATGTTGCACCTTAGAGACACCGTAATGTGTTTCTTGAATGTATCAGAGGTATATCTACCCATAAGGACACAGTTGCATAATCGCAACACTAGACACAATGGAGACCGGATATATACCTTTGTGTAGAAGCATAGAACTGCCACAAAGCAACACTCTTTACTTATATAGAGCTTCCACAATATGGAACAGTTACAGCAGTTTCACTTTGGAACGTTTAAATACGAGTTAAAATGTATCTTATAGTTAAAGAAATTTTTAAAATTTAAAAAAAAAAATACAAATCAAATATACTCTAAAAACATTGGCTATAAACCTGGTTGTAATATCTGAGGTTTCACCAATGTTTTAAAGCAGGATATACCAGTATGTATAAACATGAATCGTGTTTGCTCAAACCATATATATGATGTTTTCATGATATTTGTCCATAAATTTAAAACGAAAGCATGGAATATATTGTCCAAAGAAAGAAACACTTTACACTTAAGGTTTGTTGTGGGGACATTTCCCCTGTTGAGGACACACGAGGATATTTTAATTTTGTCGCAGTGGTTTATTAAAATTTTGTCCCCGTGACAAGATTTCGCATGGTGCATACGACGGGATTTGTCCCTGCAACATGTCCCCGCGAGACACGTCCCCGCGATTTGTCGCCTCGTGTGTCCCAACGACTTTATGACTATGTGTAACCACGAGCAGCCCATGTGTTCATAGAGTGATTTCATTAATTCCTAACATCTTTGAATTATCAATGTATAATTATAGATTTTTAGATGTGCAGATTTTTTGGTAATACCATAAACTGTCGAGCGCTTTGGGCCTTGATTTAATACATATTAAGCGAGCTGATCCGGTATATAAAAAATACAATGGGGTTATTTGGAAACGAGCCAAACCGTTTGCCGGCAGTCAGCCCGGTAGCTTATAAAGCGGCCGGCTGGCCCGGCAACCGAGATGAGATATATAATTAACGAGCATGCATCACGTATTATACCAACGCCAGCCCGATAAGTGGGCCAGCTCGTCTCATATAATAGAGAGCTTTAATGTTGAGCAAGTCGTGTTCTAGAACCATGCCGTGTTATTTCAATATAATTCCTAATGCCAAACAAAGAAAATGATGAATAATTGAAAATCCTAAAGCCTGCAGGTTCACACGAGAGCATAATCATAAGGACAAGACAAAAGCAAAACAAAGGAATGAAGTCAAGCCTGCGACATAAATATGGACATAATCATAAATCACGATAAGAAGCATAAGGCAAGAGCAAAAAAAAGAGGAAACAAAGAAAAATTCTCGTTGTTTTGTCTGTGTGCGTCCTTTGTTTTCGTTGCTTATGCTTATGTCGGTCGTGTGAACCAGCCGTAAAAGTAAATATATATATATATATATATATTACAACATATTTATATATATATATATATATATATATATATATATATATATATATATATATATATATATATATATATATATATATATATATATATATAATATATATATATATATATATATATATATATATATATATATATATATATATATATATATATATATATATATATATATATATATATATATATATATATATATATATATATCAACCTCGTTCCCAGGCCCATTTGCCTCCTGGGAACGAGGTTGATATACATATTATGTATATGTAATATGTAATATTTACAATGTTTTATAGCCGGTACAGCCCGCACTGCATGGTTTGTAAATTGTCTTCTAAACAGAATAATTTCATACGTTCATTGGCGTATTATAATTAACGTTATTAATTTAACGGAGAAATTGAGAGCGAGAGCTATGTCAGATATATATATATATATTATTTGGCAAACTTTATTTCATATGTCGTGTACGAACACGTGCCTTTCGAGTCCCAAGATTTTTGGAAACTTTCTTCGCTCATCACACGAGGCGGGAGATGCCTTTTATACGATTTCAAAGATTTTTTAATATACTGCACGTACTGCGATTAAAAATCGTTTTGCGATATTTTTTCATAAAATCAAACTATACAACACCAAATAGCTTCTTGCCACAAATTAATGGTGACAATCCATTTGCCTTAAATTTGTTATTTTTCAATAGTAAATGAACGTAGTTATTTGGAACTAGATTCTATGAAGAAGAAAAATCGGGACCGAATAAGCCAGTTCGTAATATCGACTGCGCATCAAAATGACGTGTTCTGCGTCGGGATAAAACTTACTTCAATAGCACTTTCTACAAATGATGTCAGTATCCATGCTTGTCCGAAAGAAATAGCTCATTTGCAATAATTTGTGAGTCAAATTTGGTTTGTTTGTTCGCATTTTGAGCTATTAATAGCAACCAGACACAGTGCTATTCATAACATCAGGCTAACACCACAATAGACATTTGCATTTCTATTTACAATGACTTGCAAATTCGTTATACTGAATTCCCAAGCCTGGTGTTATGAATTGAACTAAGTTTTATCCCGACACAAAACGCGTCATTTTGATGCGCAGTCGACATTAAAGTGAAACTGGTAATTTACGAACTGGTAAGCTTACAGAAGCTTCTCTCTCTTGATCTTTGGAGGCGAGACAGATGGAATATAATGCTGACTCGCCGCAGCGAGCTATATAAGCAAGTTATTGCGGCATAAGAGACTTTAGGCCCATCATTAAGTTCTTGAGAGACTTTAGGCCCACTAGATCTACACGCTACGATTTCCTCCGGCGCTTACGCCATTGTCATCCTGGTGTATGTAAATGACTCCCAAGAGCTGTAAGCTGTAAGCGTTTTGCCTTAGCAACATTTCTCAGACAATTACATACGCCAGAATTACGAATGACAATCGTATGAAAAAACGTATTGTGCATGACTTTAGATTCACTATGGATTTTCATCAGACTGTGACAGGCAGGTACTTCATGTATGCCTAAAGCTAGTTACTTCATGTTAGCGTGTTAATCCTAACCAAAGTTTTGTGTCGAGACACAAAAATCGGCATACATGAAGTCATAGCTTCCACTTGCCAGGAAATTTCCTGGCAAAAGGAAATATTGGGCTCTGGCAGGAAAAATGGCAGGAAATCCTTTTTGGAAGGAAATTGGCAGGAAATATAATGAATTGCCAGGATAATGGCAGGAAATTCTGAGATTCCAACCATTGGGGCTTTAAAATAGTCTATGTGTGGCGTAGTAACTAGTAAAATGTTAATATACAAGAAAGCTACCTATCATAGAGTTTTCAAACGCTGGCAATTTGATTTGGGCCTTCAATTGGCGGCGTTTTCGCCTTCGCAAATCGCATCAACTTCGGAAATCGCTCGGTGTGATTCGGAAATTGCTCGGGAATCGCTCGCAGGCTCAACTCAAATGGGCAGCGGTTGAAAAAAATAATTTGTTAAAAAAAATAACAAATGTTCGAAAACGACGAAAATCTCAAAAATAAAGACACTGTTTGCTGAGATTTTTAAGTCATATTTTAATAGGAAATGCCAGGAAATTTGCCAGGAAATTTTGCAATTTCTGGCAGGAAATATTGCAATAAATAAGGATGAAAACAGGAAATCCAGTTTTATGAAAGTGGAAGCACTCAGAAGTAGTCCCCCTGTGACAAGTGTTCATGATTTCTGCTGTGACGAAGGCTCGGAGATCTTTTTTTCTCCAAGTTCTTCGGTTTTTCTCCCTCCGTAACAATTTTAGCTTAATAGATCTTAGCCGTCGAACGCTTCTAACATGAGCCCCTCATGGCTCGGACGATTGGGCAACCACTTCCTGCGGGTATTGACGTCGATCCTTCAAATTAAGATGTAGTATTTAGTACTATTTCGTATAAAGCCTCGATCATCCGTATATACAAACCTTAATGATTTTTTGTGTGAAATAATATTTCACATACACAGACCGACTATCATCTTTGCCATACTTTTGAGTTTTGACTGTCAAGCATTTGCAGCCGGTAAGGATTTATGGTGAAGCTAAGGACTGAAAATTTCGAGTGTTGGAATATATACATTTTAAGACTAAATCTAGATCAGTTGGGGAAAATACAACTCACGGCCTTCAGGCTGGAATTGAACCCCCGCGACCCTACGATGCTAGTGCAGACTGCAGAGTCTGACCTGCACTACATATGAGATAATTTGGTCTTAATATTAATTTCGCTCATAAAAGATAATTTAAGGTTACAGAATACCCTAGAATGGTAATTTTTTTTGAAAATGGTGTTTGATATGTTTGTAAAGGTTACCATTAGATCTATCAGCTGCAAAAATTTGAATTGAAAATATTGAAAATTGAGCGAGTTATCGTGTTAAAACGGTTTACGGTTATTATCCGTGGCGGGAAAGTCAACTATTAATTAACAGGATGAATGACAGCTAACTTGTATCAAATTACGAAAGAAATTGGAAAAATAAACACAACTTCAAGTCGTCTCTCTAGCTCTATGTCTGACAGTAAACGGAATAAAAATCCATTCTGTGGTAGTCGTAAAAAACGGGCCAGACACAAGAAAGCTGACAAAGACGTCTTTTTGGATGAAAAAAGGAACATTTATCTGCCAGCGACAAGGGTTCATACTTTGAACAAGAGACACAATGGCCAGACGTGATTACGAACAGCGATAAACGTTCTCAAAGGTCTTCTAGAAGCGAGCAGAAACTGAAGACTAGTATGGAAAGTTTCCAGAAGCGAAAAGCGGCATTACTGGTCAGAATCACAATCTGAATCAGATGATTTTGATTCGGATTTTAACTCAAGTGAAAATGAGGATGACAGTTCTGCTTGTTACCAACCACCCGTTGGCAATTATATTGTTAGTCCAGAATGTTTGGAATTAATGCTAAAAAACTCTGCAGTGTGTAAGGAGTGCCAGCTTCCACTAAAAATACTTGAAAAAATGAATTCGAGACAAGGTTCAGGAGCGAAATGGATTTTCTCTTGCTCAAGTAAGACCTGTATTTCGCACCAAACATGTTTTCCTGAACCGATTTCGAAAAGAACAGGCCAGAAATACGACGTGAATTTCGGTGAATACATCCTCTGTTGTTGCTTTCAGAGCAATAGGAAAAGGCAAAGCCGCAGCAGAAAAATGTCTTAGCATGATGGATATTTCTTCTCCCGTTTACACTTGAAGTAAACATACCAAAAACATTAGAAATGCCATCAAGGTGTAGAATCTGACTCACTGGCATTGCGCTTTTTTTCTTTAGCCGTCGGCCGTCCGAGTACTTTTCGCGCATCTTGGAACTTTGTAGACAAGGGCTATTTCAGTGTACTTGTATAGTCTTTGTTTTGCAATTGCAACTCACCCAAAACAAACAATTAATATCGCTGTTGTTCTTATTGGTGCAAAGTAATTCAATTATTAGAGGGGGCGGAGAATTTGCAATAGCTGTTAAAACTGCGCCAAACTTTCACGGCTTATTTATTACCACATCAATTTTGAGTCACATAGGGGCACTAAAAGGTGTAACCTGATCGCGCGTTTTAACCGATTCCCACCAAACTCGCACAGAATGTCAGCGAACAGCTGGGCTACAAAAGTGTGTCGGCGTTTTTTTTTATTGTAAAAACTAACTGAGTTACAGACCTTCATTCGTCAATTGCTTCTTCCACAACATAGGTCGAGGAATAAAATATCCTAGCTGCTAAACCCCTCCAGTAATAAAAAAACCCCGACACACTTTTTTAGAACAAACATCGAGAAGTGTAAATATGGTAAATTGAGAGCTTTTTGGTAAAACCAAAGACCAGGTTAAACCGCGGCGCGAAGGTCATATGATTTTAAATTGATGAATATATCTGGAAAAATATTGTATTTTTTATTTTTTCCACAATTTGAGAGTGTTCTTCGCATACTTAACTATATTTGGTGCAAATTTGAGACAAATCGGAGACAAATTGCGCGGGCGGTAACAAATTTCGTGAATGGGCTTGCTAGGGTGTTCTGTAACCTTAAATTGACTTTGGCAGTTTGGGTTGTTTCCACAGCTAAACTCAACAAATTAAGTCGGATTAAGGATATGTTGGACCTGGAGCTTGCGAAGACATTAGGGCCTATATTGATGGTTTTCGATCGTTATATAATAAATATATACATAAAGCTGTCTTTTTTTCATGTTTCACAGATCAATTGTAAACATCTGTCGACAATTGCAATCAATACAAGACTTTTATAAAAGGGCTTATTTTTCTCCAGGTCCTGCGACTCTGCCAAAAGTGTGATGGCCTTGATCTCCTCTACTTTTTTCATAACTTTCTCATTCATATAATGCACATCGAAGTCGAATTCGAGTCTCTTGTTAAACGTCAATACATCAGTGCTCTTGACCGTGGCTGCATGAGTAACATTGACGGTGCGCGGCTGATCGAAGCAGCCAGAAATCGTCAACATCGTCAGTCTCCGTCTTGTCAATATTTGTAGCTGTAAACATCGCAACTTCGCTGTGCTCGTTTTACAAACTATTTGCCATTACAAACCCTTGTATTTTTTTAACACTGTAACTATCTAGGGCAAGCGTGAAATTATATATAAACAAAGTGACCTATAATGAAGCTTGCACTTTAACAATAGTACAGAAAATCATTCTCCGACGCCAAGTCAAAACTGTCACTTTCCATCGCTGATATAAGATCATCTAAGATCATCCATTTTAACGTTTCACTCTCTGACGAAAGGCCGCTCGAAATTGTACGATTTCGTACTGTTTTTATATCTTATTTTGACTCACGTTATATACTGCAATGCATGTGCGTGCAAAAAATGTGACGACAATGAATGATGCCGCGATTCGAACTATCACTGACGCAGAATCATGCGAAGTCTCGAAAGCTATATGAGATCATTAGCCGTATTATATATAAAAGCTTGACTGGCACCTTCGCACAATTAGCATGCAATTTATACTTATGTCGTTTGGATGTGTTATTCTTTTATTTAGATCATGGCGAGTTGGTTTGAACTTGATCTCTTCGATCTTTTACAAATTAGAAGCACACCTGATACATCTGTTTGCCACAAAAAAAAAAGTTTTCTATTAAGCGCGTGCTTTGATATTATTCGACTTCGAACCGCATCCGTTCGCATATTTGCAGGTGTCTTTTCATTTGGACACAACAAAGTTAAATTTCCTTTTTTAATGTTCAATGCATGGGGACCTGTCTGTTTGTTTTGATTGCAATCAAAGCCGGAACCTTTAAGTATGAATGTACAGCAAACATGAGGAGGCAGATCAGGGTACATATTCGCAGTTTTTATCCACCTTGTAAGTAGTGATGATTGGGTAAATTCCAAACCAAATCCCACAGAACTGAACTGTGTCTCGCTATTTGCGTCGGAGATGACTCGACTAAACCGCAAATCGCTAATTTGAATTTCGATCTCAACCGTTGATCTTTGTTCGCAAGTAATGCGTTCATAGTTGAAGTTGTCAATACGGCCACCTGTATATCAGGTAAGATATTGAGGATGGGTTAACACGACTGTTAAACCGACCCAGGGGCCAGCACGACTGAACAGAATGACTAGAGAATAGCAAAAAATCGTTTCATTTTAAAGCTTGGATACGTTTTGGCCGGTCGTTCCTTATAGCTATATATTGTGGAATCGAGTCATTACGATACGAGTTGCTAGAATACATCGTAAAGTGGGCTTTGTGGACGAGTCAAGTCATTGGGGACAACCTGTTATATTGGCCGTGTCTGCGTATCCATTGGTGATTGGTAGCATGGTGCAAGAGGAACTCGAGCGAAAAATCAGAAGCAAAACCGCTATAAAGTAAAACAGTGATTGTTTCTATGCCAAAATATAATAGTCCATTGAAACAAAACGTGTTCATGTAAATGAGTGTTCACACATGGAGTTTAAATGTGTTTATATTGGTGCACCAATATTTCTACATTTATATATATATGTATAGAAATGGTGTGACAGTGATGTGACTCGGTTACCATCGATCCATATATACTCGACTCCCGCGGAGCTATACGTTGTATACGGAAACATGGCTTGTAGCGGGAATGCGATTGCAAAGTTACCAGATGCTGTTCTCGTTCAGGTATTTTCGTGTTTACCCAAAGCGTTTCTAGTTCGCTGTTCCGTGGTCAGCAAGCGATGGCATCGCGTTTGCTTCGACGCTAGTCTTTGGCGTAATGTCTGCATTCCTTTCAACGTAAGACACAGCGTGAAGGACTCGACATTGACGAGACTTTTGGCTTGCAGTCGAAACGTGAACAAGCTGTCCTTAGTCGAATGTGAAAATATCACAGACGAACTCCTCGGCTACGTTTCGACTCACTGCCCAAATCTCAAGAAGTTGCAGTTATGTGGATGCATCCAAATCACCGACAAGGGAATGTCGAGAATGGCCAGGCTCTGTAAACGGCTTATCAAGGTTGGCATCGCCAAGACGAAAATCACCGATCGAAGCCTGAACCCTCTGATAGAGAACAACCCGGAATTGAATTCGTTGGAAATCAGCACGCAAGCGTGCACGTCGGATACGTTCAAGCGTTTGGCAATGTGTAAATCACTGCGAAAACTGAAAGTCTACGAGACGCCCGACGAGGTGTTGGTGAAAAGATCGAGGATTTTCCTGAGCGACGAGATGTTAATGGCACTGGGGAGATCTTGTCCGAGGCTCACGCATATTGTCTTGAATTATGATTACGTTGAGGTTACGGACGACTCGATGCGTGAACTGGCACGCGGGTGCCAAGCGTTGGAGAACCTCGAGATGGATAGTTGCCCCGAGGTCGGCGATATTGGGATCACGGCTTTGGTGAGAAACTGCGCGCTGGAGCACCTGCATTTGGGCGAGAGTCGAGCGACAGATGTGAGCTTACGAGAAGTTGCAGCACACCTGCCGAAGATCAGAAGTCTGAAACTTGAATACGGTGACGTGACGGATACCGGGGTTTTCTACCTGATGGGACATTGTAAGTTTCTCGAGGAGCTGAGTTTGGGGGTGAAAATTCCAGAGAACTTAACCGACATCACCGCAAGTGTCATTTCTTGTTTGTCCGGCCCGCTTCTCTGTTCCTTGGAGTTCAACTCTTGTGCCATCACCGACCGGGGGCTGGCCATTCTCGCCAACAACTCTGTTCTCTTAACCTCGCTGAGCATCAAAGCGTGTTCGAGAATAACTTTCGACGGTCTCATGAGTTGCCTGGGAAAGTGCAAGGAGTTGCGGCTGTTGGACGTGTCGTTCTCCGGAGTCGTTCAAAACGCGAAACAGTTGATGGAAATTGCGGGTTGCTTGCCGAACCTCTGCTCGCTTGGCGCCGTTGACGCCGAAGGAATTACGGAGAGGGATTTAGAATTGTTTGAATCTCGGTATCCTCTTTGCGATATACGATTATGAATATCTCCGGACAGTTACGGCGCGCGCTTACTTAATCTGACTCAAAGCTATGAATTATGTCGATTTACATGAACTTGAGGGCGACTTAAGGCTGATTTTGCAGTGCTGCGTTTTTCCACGAAAAAAGTTGAATAGTTGAATCATATTTAACTTAGTTTTTACGTACGTTTACGTACGTGTGAAAAGCAGCCTTAAGCCGTTTCTTAAATTTATTTTGGCTGGTATTCGAAACCATGAAATACTAGCCTGGATCGGCCCACATCATGTAATCCGACTCGTCCTCATTAATCTATATATTTCTTGCTTCACTCACTCTTCATCTCATTCTTACTCCCACTCATCTTCCCATTCTTACTCCTAGACTATCTCTCTTTGGTCTCACTTTTAGTCTTTTTTTCTCTCTTTCACCCTCTTGCTCTAGCTCACTCGTACGGTGCTGTCGTCACAGTTAGGCAATTTTTCATACGACAGTGCAAGCAAACCGCAACAGAGTGTAACACCACTCGCTCCGCAACGTTATTGGTCTAGCAATCGCGTCGCGATCAGTTCAGTGTAAAAATTCTATTCCATACTTTCAGCAAAAATCATTGCCGGACGTTCGTTGTTGGCGAGGGAGTGATGCGCAACAAAATTGCGAAATATGTTTAATTGCCTATAGTGTGTCACATCATTTAACTCTTTCACTTTCTCATTACCACTATTACTTCCATTCCGTTTTCCCACTCTCACTGTATCCATTCTCCGCAGTCGCCGTTTTCCCTAGCTACCCCTGTGTGTACTTTCACCCTGTTGTAGCCAAGCTGCCAAAGTGATTAGACTAAATTTAAACTATTAATTTGAAATAAAAATAAAGTTCTAACAGAGTCTTGTTGTTGTAATGCTGCCTGCATAGCTAGCCCTTGACAATGTCCTGTTGCCAACGCAACGAAGGACATTGCGACTTTGTGCCCTTTAAAAATCACTTTGTGTGTATGAACAAAGGTCGAGGCGGGGGACGAAGAATATTTGAATAACAACAGCAATTTTACAGTTCGATGAACCTTTATTGTTAATAACCCGTCATACAACAAATACTTGGAAGTTGGCATTTCCGTGGAATAAATCAGTGATTTTTTTTATGAATCATGATGAGTAGCATTATATTATGAACTAGCCTGCGTGGGGGAGGGAAGCCGAGTTGGCTATGAGTTGGCTGATTGGTTCCTATATACATTGTGTCCTTCAGGTCAGATGGAGAATTCTCCATCTGACCTGAAGAAGGACACATATCGGTCGAAACGTCGTCCATGAATATAAGTAAGTACTCTTACTTAAGTATTTTTCGACACATTGAAGTTCTCTTATTTCTCCTTTTTCACATTATATCCAGTTCTTCTGAGAACGTAGCAGCTTTCATATATTAGTCCCCCGCATTACCACCACTATATATACAGAACTCGTGACTAGGCTCTAGTCTCTCGTGACTAGGCTCTCGTGACGAGGCGGCGGCCTCTACAGCTCGGTCTCTACAGCTCGGTGGTCCGGGCATGCTGTACTGGCATCGCAAGGACAATTCCAGCCGGAAGGCCTTGAAGTTGCATTTTTCGCAACTGGTTCCGGTTTGGTCCTAAAATGTATATATTCCAACACTCGAAATTTTTTTTAGGCCCCTAATGATAATGGTGACGGTGATGATTATTGATTATTATGGTGATTATTATGGTGATAATCATGCATGCATGCATGGTGATGGTTATTGATTATTACGGTGGTGATAATCATCATGCATGGTGATGATTATTGATTATTATGGTGGTGATACGGGGGGTTAGGGTTAGAAAACTCATTGGGCGGGGGGTTAGGGTTAGAGTAGGGTTTGACATCAACATTTTTTATTGTCTTATTTGGAAGAACTTTTAAAATGATAAAGTAACTTCTTTTGAAGATTTTCGTTTATTCGCTTTCTTTTTGAGATATATCAGTTTGTTTGATATGCAAATGTCCGGAATTTACGTCACACATGCATAATGACTTATCAGAGAATGTTATATATCTTTGCGTTCATCAAATAAAAACACTAAAGTGTGAATAACACGTGTGCGTGTTTCTCCCACAACACCAAACTTCTCGATTTTAAAGGATTTCGTTCGAGAATGAAAGAGATACACATATTTCTCCAATAAGTCATCATGCATGTGTGACGTAAATTCCGGACATTTGCATATCAAACAAACTGATATATCTCAAAAAGAAAGCGAAGAAACGAAAATCTTCAAAAGAAGTTACTTTATCATTTTAAAAGTTCTTCCAAATAAGACAATAACAAACTCAGGTGCACTTTAATATTCTTTGGTTTCATCACTCAGTTCCAGTCTTTACACACGGTCAACTCCTTATCGCGTATCCCATTTAGCCACACGACCCTTCTTTCTTGACATCCAAGATGGCGTCTCGTTCAGAACGTGCTCCACGTAAAGTTGCTGCCGAAGAAGTAGAAGAAGAAGAAGAGGATTTGACCAAAATAGAATTCGAAACATCAGAAGGGGTTGAGGTTATCCCAACCTTTGACGGCATTGGACTTAGAGAAGATCTTTTGCGAGGAATTTATGCCTATGGTTTGTATAGAAATTCGCTTGACATACCAGCACAGAACACGTGAAATGCGAATAAATGTTGGAAAGAGTGGGAGATGCTTTCGTTGTTTGTCTTTAAGTTGTCTCATATTACCTTGCATAGGTTTTGAGAAGCCTTCGGCCATTCAACAGAGAGCTATCAAGCCCATTTTAAAAGGACGTGATGTTATTGCGCAGTAAGTTGACACGATTTGTAATTTAGACAGAAAAGCTTTGGTTTGTAATAGGTTCCTCAAACTAACCCAAGAAATCAAAGGCGTCGTTCCAAGAGGTAAAGACTGAAGTTCTACTGAATTTTGCAATTTTTGGCAACAGTCGGATAATTGTACTCCAGTGTGCATTTGCCAGACTGTTAACTTTGTAAACTGAGCACAGAATATGTATGTTTTTTCTCGCCAAAAATACGCACATAAACTGCACATAATGGAGCAAAATACACACACACAGATTGGTAGCGTAGCAATAGGCGGTTCAAAAGCCCTCACTCTTGAACCGGGACCCTTGAAAGGTGCGCACTAGATAGTAGTCGCCAGAACCATGTTGAGCCCGCCAACACCACTAACCCAGCGGTAACATGTTCGTCGTAAATATTACGAACTATTGCGCCAAACGGTCGGAACTTGGAAAGCGTAAGAAAATATATCCAGTTAATACGGTAGATTCTCTAGCGCTTCAAAAGAATTCCATCATAATCGAGGACAACTCCAGATTATCCTTGTGTGTCGAACCATAACATTTTGTCCCGCAACTTGTGAAGGAATATCAACAAAAAGCTTTTCTGCTTGAACGTTGTTGCGGTTGATATTTCGAAATCCCGAATAACGTCGTTTGCCTTTTGGAAAGTATCTATAATTTCTACATATCCGTTGTGAATATCTATCACAAAATCGAATAGTCTAATACTTGTCGCTCGTAAATAACGCTCGTAAATCTACCGCTCATTATTTCAAAATATGTAAATATTCAGTATCTTTATAAGCGCACGTGGAGAAGAGCGTTCATGCAGAAGAATACATGACAAACTCTCAATCCTAGACCAGTAAATTTGATTTTGTCATCGATAGTCAAAACAGATATATAGATACTTTCCAAAAGGCAAACAACGTTATTCAGGATTTCGAAATATCAATCGCAACAACGTATGCTGCGAGGTTTCAAAATATATTTGTGGACTGACAAAATATATTTGTCGACTGTCAAATATACATTGTCGACTGGAAAAATACATTTGTCGACTGACAAAATATATTTTGCCGACTGAAACTATTATAATTATGCGCATTGCGTATACATTTATACAGTATATTACGGTGGTCCATATAGTTAAGCATTTCTGCATTTGCCATAGAACATTCGTAAAGTCACTTGCTATAGTCATAGATGCTTTTAAATAAGTGATAAAACGTGTTCTGCTGCGTAGACAGTGTAGAAATACAAATCAAATATCATAATCTCAGTAAAAAGGTTGGTGTACTGCCGAAATAGCGTGTAAGTAGTCTAACGTTTCGAGTGAAGGATCTTCGTCAGAGAGTGAAACGAAAAGTGAAATAATCACTCAGTTATTATTACACAGTTTACGTTTCACTCTCTGACGAAGGGCCTTCGCTCGAAATGTTAGACAACTTCCACACTATTTCATAGACTTGCTCCAAATCTGCCTCTTGATTGTTTCGGGTTTGTTTAAAGATGGGTTTGTTTCGAGAATACAACTGCCCGTCTTCTCGAAACAAACCCAAAACAATCAAAGAGACTCAGACTAAGTCTAACTATTTCACTATTTCGGCAGTACACCTAATTTCGCTTTCCGAGTTCCGACCGTTTGGCGAAATGGTTCGTAATATTTACGACGAACATGTTACCGCTGGTTTAGTGGTGTTGGCGGGCTCAACATGGTTCTGGCGACTACTATCTAGTGCGCACCCCCTTGAAACCCTAGCTACGCCACTGACACAGATAAGGGATAGTGGGGACACCTTGTGTCAAATAGGGACCCCTTGAGCAGCAGAGACTAGATGAAATTACTAACTGGTATATAGTTTGAGAGAAGTAGTTTAGGTGTATCCGTACATACTGATACATACCTGTATGCATATTTTTCGTCTCCTGAATTACGTGCATGGAAGTGTCGTGCATGCACACTGCGCACTTGAATGCTTGATATTGAAAAATGCACAGTAAAGTTAGCAGCAGTTGTGTATGTTAGGTGAACACTTTTCACTGTATTTGGTGAATTTTTAGTTTTGCAATTGAGTGATTTCAGATTCCATTGGGTGGTTCAGAAATACTGCACCCAATGAAAATTGCATTTATAAAACATCTTAAACACATCTAAATGTGCACAAAGATCTTTGGGAATTTAAATGTGGGTGAAATATGTGATGTTTAAACCATCGAATAGGCTGGATGATTCAAATGTCACCATCCACCTGAGGAAAACATACCTTAATAGAATTCTGTTAAAATGGCCAAAAAACAGATGGGAAACAGCTTGCAAAAGTGTTCAAACAGTCTCCCAAAATGTTGAACAGAATGGTGAAAATACCAAATGGTTTGGAGCAAATGGTTTACTACAAATGTTTGGGTGGTTTACTGCAGACGTTCAACCAGTTCCAGTTAGATGTTCAAATGCTTTGGGTCAGGCATTCGAATGGTTCCAGTTAACTCTTCAAATGGTTTGTTAAAAATTTCAAATGGTTTATCAAATAATTTGAACGGCTTAAAAAAGCATTCAAACACTTACCAAACAACATATGAGCATTATTTTCTTGCTGTTCGCTAAAGTGTTAATGTACGTTTTTCCATTTTTCATGTCTGTATCATGTCAATGCATGAATGGATCACATACTGGAAGTGGTTGTCCTCATCTTTCTACTATGGTTCAGAACAACAAGTTAAATTTCTTTTGAAAACAGTGAGCAAAACAGATTTAGCTAAAAAGTAATGTTCACTAGTTTATATGTTATATGATTTCATGACCCTTCGTATAAGTCGAGGTCGGGTTTTTGACATCAATTTTTGGTCCTAGGAAATTGACTTATACACCATGATATACGGTAATGAACAGGTTTTACAAGTTGTTCAAAAGTTTATTATTTTCCTTGACTACGGTTGTAGTGACCTGTGGTTCTGAATTTCCTTTAGATCTCAGTCAGGGACGGGAAAGACAGCCACATTCTCAATCTCCGCTTTACAATGTATAGACACACAGGTACATTCATAATCAATTTTAATTGGTTTCTGGGTAATTGTTTCCAAACATAATTAGAGATGAGCCGATCGATCGGCCATTTTTCAAAAATCGGTAATTTGCCAATTATTAATGCATAAATGACCATTTGCTGAATATTTATTATAAAAATACTTGAAAACTGCCTTAGCAAACTGTATATTGTCCAAGACGCCATATTCTTAGAGTCTGATAATTTTTGCTGATTGGTTCATCTCTAAACATAATCAATGCTTAAAATCCGTAATAGGCTTTTTTCAGCCAAAAAGTGGTCACTTCAACGCTCGGCTAAACATGCAACTTGTTGAATAGCAATTATGTCACGTGTGTGACGGGAGAATCGCCCTAGTGTGACATCAAGGTGTTTGCAAGTAGTGTAAAAGATGGCAGAAATTAGTGAGAAAAGTACAAAACACGGTGCCGAAGATATTGCGTTGCTGGTGCTCCTAACAACACTAGTTGCCAAATAGCTTGACATTTTTAAAAAATATGCTTTCTGAAGCTGTAGCACCTTGACGTCATCAGTAGAGGTCAAACGATGTGGCTTTTTCGTGCCGATCCGATGTGTTTTTTTCCAACATCAGCCGATATCCGATCCGATGTTTTTTGAAAAAGTGTTTTAACCTTTAAAGTCGCCGCCCACTTCCGCAGGCCATTTTGATTTTTGAATTTCGGCATTGTCAGGAAATAACGCATTGACGCCTAGTTTAGACTTTGGAATGCAAGTGGAAAAAATTGATGCCAATTTAATTAACTGAACGTGTCGAAAGAAGTACTTGAGACATCAAAGTTGCATCGAACTTAAGTCATCTAATTAGATGCGATAAATTAAATATGACGGAACTAGACATCTAAAGTCTAAACTAGGCTTAACTTTTGAAACGATATTGTGATCAACAACTTTAGTTTAGTTTTTTGCTGAAAACATAACTGAATTTTGAATTCGACCTCAAAACTTCAAAATCGGTTAAAAAACCAGATATATATGTCAAATGTTGCCGATCCAATATTTCTGCCGATGTTGCGAATATCGGCCCGAACCGATGCACCGATCCGATTATCGTTTGACCCCTAGTCATCAGTACATGTTTGAGCTAAATTCTGACCCAGGGTTGTCTTAAAAATAATGTCTTAAAAGGCTCTATAAACTATGTACAGTACTAAGGTTTTTTACTTACTGTAGTTGTTCCCTTTGTTTTTCAATCTGTTAACATTCAGAGTCGGGAACCACAAGTGTTGGTTCTATCACCCACCAGGGAACTTGCTGTACAAATCCAGAAGGTTTGTTGTAATTCACTCATTTAAATTGATATTTTTGTTTTTATCTTTGTTCGGCACTTACCCAAGTGCTTTAATTCTTTATGCTGTGTACTAGGTTTGTTTGGCCTTGGGCGATTATATGAATGTACAATGTCATGCATGCATTGGTGGAACGAGTGTTGGAGAAGATATTAGAAAACTGGATTATGGTCAACATATTGTTTCTGGTACACCTGGCAGAGTTTTTGGTAAGACCTAGGAGACATTGTCCGTATGAACTATTTGTCTATTTCTAAGTGATATCCTATTCAATTGTCCCTCATCATACATAGTTGTCCCTCATCATACATAGTTGTTCCTCATCATACATAGTTGTTCCTCATAGTGCTGGGCGCCGGAGCTCTGGCGTTTTTCAGTCCGACAAGCCGGAGTTTGGATTTGGGCTTTGGGCTCCGGCTATTGTGAAAAACAACGCCAAAAACAACGAAAAATCTAATATTATAATATTATCTAAATGACCAAAACTATAAGTATAAACCGTTTGACATATGAAATTTGCAAACGTGATTTTACTTGGCAAAAATCTATTTTAAAATAAACCTTCGACAGTGTTGACGAGCGTAGTTGACAGCAGATAATGAATAAGGAAATATAAAACCGCGGAACCGGACACAATGACACATAGTGCGATTGTATGACACCTTTCTGGCTCACCTGCCCGTTTTCAAGCCAATATAATGCAAATTGAGAACATTACAGTAAACACTTGTCTGGTTTCACCAGACAGCTCTGACAAGTCTTGCTCTTTCATATCTTTCTTTCCCACCATCCTCCGTCACCTCTGAGCGAGTCTTTTCGTTGACGGGAAATATTGTTTCAAAGAAACGTTGCGCACTCCTTCCCGGCACATTGGTCGTCTTGCATTCATAAAATTTAACAATAAAAGATTTTGAAAAATACCTAGCACTTTGTATTCTGTATTAGTGTATTTTGAGAATCGGAGTAGCTTTTATTCGGTTGTTCTATAAATTTAGAAACGTTTTCATTGCGCTGATATTTCCAGTTGTGAAATAGATAAGACACCCCGCGTTTGCTCGCTGTTTTACGGGGAGAAGAGCCTGGGAACTAGTTTGAGCTGGAGTCAAAGCCGGAGTCGGATGTAAGAACTGTAAAGCAGCCGGAGCCGGTGCCGGAGCTGAAAAACCGGAGTTTGCACACCTTTAGTTCCTCATACATAGTTTGGTGCTATTGTCATGTTTCGCACACCAGTTGGTAAAACTTCATGTTATATTAAAATAGACACCCTAACCCTAATCCCAACTCCCTCTTAAGTGTTTTCCTAACCCTAACCCCCGCCTTCAATTGGTGCGTGAAACATAACGATATAACCCATAGTTGGCCATCATCTATCTATCTATCTATCTATCTAAGTCGAGCGCACTTGCACAGTTTTGATGAGTTCTCTTTCCAGTCTCCACGCTTTTCCATGATCTTTGGAAGTTCGGCTTTTAGTAAGTTGGTATCATGTTCTATCTGATTGATATATGTTGTTGCTGGGCGTCCCCTAGACCATCATACATAGTACTTATCCCTCATCATACATAGTACTGTACATTCTATTGAGATCATGCAAAATGCTAAAATGTCTACCAACATCAATTTCAATTTTTTAGTGATGATATTTTTGTGTTAGGAAAACAAACTTGATTATTGTCAAAGATCATACTAATCTTTAAATTATTGTTAGAATTAAACTTTCATGACCACCATGCAGGGCTGGATTATCCAATAGGCACTATAGGCACTGTGCCTAGGGCCTACGAAAGTTAATGCGGCCTACGAAAATGATTACATTTTTTCTTTATATTCACATATTTTATAAACGATGGTCAGCAATTGGTATAAAGATAATAAAGATTCAGTTTTGTGTACAGTGTACTTAACTATTTCTTGAAAATGATGATACACTGTTAAAAAATGTGATTATGACCTTTATATTTTCCTCAAAAGTGCCCTCAGAATTCAAGAAATGCCATTTCAGAGGCCCAAAATAAAAAATGCCCCACGAACCCCCTACGAATGTGTCGTCACTGGGGGCCTACGATATATGCTAAGTGCCTAGGGCCTACGAAGTCGTTAATCCGGCCCTGCCACCATGCCATGATGTTAGCCAGAGAAACTGACAAATTCACTGGTCGTTGACTGGTGACCGGCACTTGCATCGAGCCCTGTTAAAGCACAATGAAATCTCTAGTTTGTGTAGTTTTGTTACTCCACAAGCATTCAAATTGTCCAACAGCCTTGAACAAGTTTACTGTACTTTGTTGTTTTTTTCTGGTGAGAAGCATGCGGCAATCCCTTTGTATTTTGTTTGTTAGACATGATTGGCAGACGTAATCTTAGGACACGTAACATCAAGATGTTCATTTTGGATGAAGCAGATGAGATGCTCAACAAAGGTGGGTTTATGTACTTTTAGGCTCAGCGAGCAATTTGAACACTTTTCATGGTGATTTATAAAACATTAGTGATACAGTGGTATACAATATCTAAAGATTTCCATGCGAACAGTGCTTTTCAACCCCTGCCCCCCAGGAAAAAAGTGGTAGTACTGATACTGGGGCTCTGGTCTCGAATTAACGCTTCGCAAATCACAAATTTTGGAGAATGTGAAGATTTGCAAAGCTTTTTTTCTGAAAATTGCAAAGCTTATTTTAGCGACGTCGCTACAAATTTACATACTGCAAAGTTCTTTTTTATATGTCAAATACCAAGGAATGTCTCATGCAGCTAACTGGGTCCATTGAAATAAAAAACGAAATATTCTGCAAAATGTGTTTGGGGGCTTAAATTGTCTATGAAGTGAAAATTTTTGTTTGCAATGAATTCTCTTACTTTAAAACATTATTGAAATTATAAAGATGGCTTTTCTGACTCTTCCTGTGACTCAAGTTGTGTTTGACTTTCTAATATTCCTTTGTGCCTTTGTAGGTTTTAAAGAACAGATCTACGATGTCTACAGATATCTACCTCCCGCAACACAGGTTTGAGACAACAAACTTTATTTTGCATTGAACAGAATAGGAATTATTGTCATTGCCAGAAGTAGTGATGGAAAGTACTGTTGGGAAGACTCTAGCAGGTGTCTGATTTTATTTTTTTCTGTTCAGGTTATTCTAATCAGTGCTACCTTACCACACGAAATTCTTGAAATGACCTCTCGATTTATGACAGATCCCATACGTATCTTAGTCAAACGGTAAGTAATGCCGTATGGAGAAATATTTCCGTATGGAGAAATATTTCCTGAGGTCTCGAAAACGGCCGAAGACCGACGGACGTTTTTGAAACCAAGGGAAATATTTCTCAATACGGACCGACCAAAACGGTAAATTATTTTTTATTTTTTCACTTAATATCCTGGATTGTTTTTTGGTCGTCATCAGTATTTCTAGTCAGTGGACAAAAAAGGAATGTCTGTATTTTATCGTCAATGGGGTAAAAAAACTCACTTAGGTGTCTTTCAATATGTTCAATCTCGTTTGAGTTCATTTTCAAATGTTTTTAGAATATTTCCGGCTTATAAAACGCATTTAAAACTGAAATTATGTACGAGCGGTCCGTATGGGCTCACACGGACCGCTCGTTAGACAATGAGAATGCAGGATTTAATGCGTTTAAGTTTGCGTTATTCTAACAAAACATTTTTCATTGTTTTGCCACAGTGATGAATTGACCTTGGAAGGAATCAAACAGTTCTTCGTCGCTGTCGAGCGTGAGGAATGGAAATTCGACACGTTGTGTGACTTGTACGACACGTTGACGATAACCCAAGCTGTTATATTTTGTAACACCAAACGAAAGGTACAAATGAACTGATTTATCCACAAATTGTTAGCCCGGTAAACTAAAGGCTACTACGATAAAAAATTGAGTTGAGATTTTTTCCAGAAAATCAAAATACAACACCAAATAAGTACACTCAGTTAAAGGACATTAGTACGTAATTTAAATAGCCGCGGAATATAGTAGTTTGAGGTGGTAAAAATGCTCGTATATAGTTTTTGGTGATGTATTTGGTTATATGAGAAAAATGTTTTCATCACAGGTTGATTGGCTGACAGAAAAAATGCGCGAGGCAAACTTCACGGTGTCTGCAATGCATGGCGATATGCCGCAAAAGGAAAGGGAAGCGATCATGAAGGAGTTTCGCGGAGGTCAAAGGTGAGAAGCTTTTGAACAAAGTCAGTTAGACTATACCAATTTCCCGGAACCGTTAACCATACACATATATGTATATACCATACCACATGTTACTGTACCATACCACATGTTACTGTACCTTACCACATGTTACTGTACCATACCACATGTTACTGTACCATACCACATGTTACTGTACCTTACCACATGTTACTGTACCTTACCACATGTTACTGTACCTTACCACATGTTACTGTACCTTACCACATGTTACTGTACCTTACCACATGTTACTGTACCTTACAATGTGTGGCACACAATGAATGTACCTTACCATACTGCTGACTACTGTCACCATATCATATTTATCATTTATATACCCGGAGTGAGGGGAATTCGACGAAATATTTCCCCTAGGGGTGAATATTTCGACGAATTCCTCCATCGGAGGGTCTATAAATTATATATTATACCAAAACAATCTTGAATGCTGTCTTGAAACGTCTTGTTCCGCCATTAGTATTCGTGATCAGCGGGTGATTCAAACTCGAATCACCTGGAGTATTCGTCATCACCAGGTGATTCGAGGTCAAATATCATGCCCCGGAGAAATAGCGGGGAATTTGAGTTTAAATTGACTGGTCACGACCACGTGGTACAAATCTAGCTGGACAATTTTAATATCGTACCATATCATATTCATACTATGTACCATAACGTGCCTTAACATATTTCACTAATACTACTCACTGCTGTGCCATGCATATGGTGTACCACATCATACCTCACCATACTATATGTACCATACCATTATACCATATCATGTACTATGTAGCATAACATACCATGTACAGTACTGTCTATAACATACTACACTTCTTCGCACTTCCAATAGGATTTCAATTTCTTGGTTATTTGCTGCGCTAGATTAACAACATATTATTGTGTTTCAGTCGTGTTCTAATATCGACCGATGTTTGGGCCAGAGGTTTGGATGTGGCTCAAGTCTCGTTGGTTATCAACTACGATCTGCCCAACAATCGTGAGTTGTACATTCACCGGTATGTACTTCAACTGGTCACCCATTGAGGCAACCTCGTTTCCAGGAGGCTATGGAGAGCCGGGGCCCGGAGGGTCTTGAAGTTGTATATATATTTCTAATGTCTGAATATGTTTCCTGTTTTGTTTTAGTATCGGCCGCTCTGGAAGGTTCGGACGTAAAGGTGTCGCTATTAACTTCGTGAAGTCGGACGATATTCGAATCTTGCGTGATATCGAACAGTATTACAGTACGCAAATCGATGAAATGCCAATGAACGGTATGTGTTAAATATAGGAGAGCTTGGAGCAGGCCGACGATACATCGTCAAGTTCATAACCTCAGAAAAATGTTTCTGAGTCCCGGACAGGAATCGAACCTGTGACCTTCTGATCGCTCTAACCATTGAGCTAACGAGACTCAGATGGAGAGCGAAGGTTACAATGATATACTGGTTCGATTGATATATGTATTGCCCATACGGAAGCACGAAAGTCACAAAATATCAGTAGTGATATATAGTGACTGCCGCATAGGCAGTACATATCAATCGAACTAGTACATCATTGTACACCTCCGTCCAATAATTCACAGTATTCTACGGAAATGGCGCCACAGCTACCGGACATTATTACTTATTGGATTCCTCTGAACCAAATATTACAAACTATTTAAGTCGAAACATTTTGTAATATTGGGCGAAGATGAATCCAGTACTATAAGGTGTTTTGTTATATCGAACAAAATATCTTAACATAAGTTTCTTCGCACGTAAACAGTCAAAAGGTTGCTGCCCAATATGTTGCTCTCCTACATCGTAAAATATTTGACTGTCACACGTGATGCTAATAACCCAATTGATTGGACGATTATATGTGAGGGTATAATAATGAGAATTAACTGGATATGTCGACCAATAAGCAACGAGAATGAAGTTTGAATGGTTTCGAAATCTAAAAATTTCGAATCCATAATACTGTTACGTTTTTATTTGTAGATAACCCGTCACTGTTTCTTTGTTTTGTTTTCTAGTTGCCGACTTGATCTAAAAACGCGTCAAACTAACATGAAACGTCGATAAACCGTAAAAGGATGGTGCCCCGTCCTTTTAATATCTTTTACACTGTACCATGGCTTTCCTGTCGAGATTTTAATACCCTGTAAGCCTGTGACGTGTATTTTAACTTAATTTGTCTTCCTTTTGTCAACGTGAAGTGGAACTAGTGTATGTAGTACTGTTGAAAAAATAAAAATCAGTTACTTTTACGTCGTTTGAGTCTTTGATATCGTGATATATATATATATATATATATATATATATATATATATAAGATAAAAACAGTGAACCTTCTTCCACCAAAGTTAAAAAACATGTACAAATTGATCAAGATAACTTTTAAAAACTTTAATCTACGTTTCGGGGCTCTGCCCCTTTGTCAAGATACACGAGTTTACAGAGAGTTCGAGCATTATATAAGATAAAAAAGCTAATTACAAAGTCAAATCAAGTAAAATCCCTAATATTCAGTCCCCTAGGGACAAATGAATTAAGTTTATAAGCCCAGAAAGCTTCTCTTCTGGTTGGTTCCCTAACATCCGTTTTGTCAATTATTATCACTGTCATATCATTAACTCCTTCGTGTCCATCGCTAAAGAAATGCGAGTATAAATGTTCCCCAGGAATTCCCCTCTGACCTTTACCATACCTCGTTGCACTACTTTTATGGTTGTTAAATCGCTGCCTGAATGACGTTATTGTACTTCCTACATATACTTTACAGCATTTTTTACAAATAATTAGATAAATAACTCCTTTAGAATCACAATCAAATGTAAAGTTGATGACAAAAGAACGATCTTCGCCGTCAAACGTACATCCTTCTTTCACAAATTTACATATTTGACACCGTGATTTACCACATTTCTTCATACCCTTATCCAAATTATTCTCTCGCTTAACTTTAGATCTTACCATAGCATCTTTTAAATTTCTCGGTCTTCTAAAAGCCACCATCGGCTTTTCCCCGAAGATCTTTCTCATGCTCTCCGATGCATGCAAAACAGGCCAAGCCGAATCTATAACTTTACTTAACCCCGACAACGCTGGATGAAAATTTATCACCAACGGCATTCTATCATTACTGCTGGATTTCTTATTTCTAGTATCCTGACAATATATATATATATATATGTCAGACATTGAAAATCCACTGAGAGCAGAGAAATGTCCCAGGACTAGAGATGAGCCGATTAATCGGCGGATTATTAACGCATAATCTGATTATGCACAAGTTGCCACATTTCTTATAAAAATGCTTGAAACTCTGCGTCATCTTGTTTTGTCGCTTCTATATTGCACTAATGCGCACAAAAACCTGGAAATGAGTAATTTCTACGCACGAACCACGCAATGGTCACGAACAAAATGGCAACCGAAATTTAAATGCGATCAAAGCGTAGCAACAGGTCTTGTTAGTCTATAAGTATTAGTGCGACACTGATGAATTAAATAACATTCTTGTGTAAATCGGGGAAATTACGGAGTCGAGCGGCAGCCATGTTCAGGGGCGGATTTATTGTTCGTCAAATAAGTCACGCGACTAAGGTAAAAAATTGCCAGATAAAAGCAAAACAAACAAGAATAGCTATTATTGCATCATTCTTGCAGGCTCACTAATGAAGCTAAGGTTGGTTGCTATGTTGTCATATTTCATAGCAACGGGTTTGCGTTAGTTACTTCAGTAAAGGTTTCTTGAGAAATCTATTCTGATTGGCTAGATGGACGATTGCGGTCTACTTTGTAGTTTTCTGACTAATGTGCCCATCGAGTGCTCAATAACGAGCGTTGATTGGTCTAGCTGCATGCCGTAGCAGCTTCCGACTAATCTGCCTCACTTCCGACTAATCTGCCTCACTTCCGACTAATCTACCTCACTTCCGACTAATCTACCTCATTTTAGCCATCCGATTGGTTTATCATTATTGACGTGAATTAATCGGCTTTTTTTCGTTGACTTAACAGAACGTGTCTCACGAACAAACGAACTAGTACTTAAATCGTAACCTTCGCTCTTCACTTTGAGTCCCAGGTTCGAACCTCGTGTCGAGATCAGATGGGGAAATATTTTAAACTAGTGTCTATACGCAACCGAGGGTGATAATCTCGCCACGGCAGGGTCCATTTCTCACGAATAGTTTGTATATATATATTTATATATACAATATATAAATATATATATACAAACCTACACATTTAGCTGCCATTACTGGTAATTACCATAAGTATAATTATTCCAAAACAGAATTGGTTTCGCTCAGGAAATATGGCACCGTTCACTTGCCTTATCTAGTGATAACAAATCTTAAACAACAAGGACTTTTTCGTACTCGTGGTGTTCGTAGTGGAAAACTGGTGCGTCTTAGAAGAGAGAGACAGATTTCTAAACGAGTTACATTTATACGAAGACCGAAATTGAATCAGCCGTCCCAAGGGGCTAACCTATCAAACCTAATCAACATCAAAATAGATAATTGCAAGCTATGGACAAGCATTAAGTTTGCTACGTGGAACGCGCATTCTCTGAATAAAAAATCTGCCTCGATCTGCGATTTTATTATCACGAAACATCTGGATATCCTTGCCATCACAGAGTCTTGGCTTTCAGGAGATTATCACGACAATAATACTGTTGCTGAGATCTTAAATACACTGAAAGACTTTAAGTTCTACCATGTCCCTCGTATAAACAGAACAGGGGGTGGGATAGGAATTTTCCTGCGTAAAGGTTTCGTGGTTGAAGAGAATGAGCGCTCCAATTTTTCATCCATGGAGTATATGGACCTTGGCATTAGCCATGGTAGTTCATATATTAGGCTAGTGACGATTTATAGACCTCCGCCGTCGAAAAGAAACAAGGCAACACCAGCTATGTTTTTCAGAGACTTCTCGTCACTTCTTGAAATAGTCACTGTGACATCAGGCTATCTTATGTTAGCCGGTGACTTTAACTTTCACATGGACTCTACCACTGACCATTGTGCGGCGTCGTTTAAGGATATATTGGAGTCTGCTGGCCTTAAACAACATGTGTTACATCCCACTCATCGTAGCGGCCATACCCTGGATCTAATCATCGATCGAGAGGAAAATCAAATGTTATCTGGTTTTTCCATTGTATCTGACTTACCATCGGATCACAATGCTGTGGTATGCTCAGTTGCCTTTGCAAGACCGAAATCTTCAAAATCTCACTTCCAACATCGCTGTCTACGGGACATGGATATGGATAGTTTTACGTTAGATCTGACCAACTCGCAACTATTATGTGGTGACTTCCCCTCAGATGCCGAAACGCTTGTAAATTCATACAATTCTGTACTACAAGATACATTAGATAAACACGTGCCAGAGATCTCACGTTTTATCACGCTACGTCCACACGCACCCTGGTACAATGAAGAACTGCGCGCTGCCAAGCGTGAAAGGCGTCGTTGTGAGCGAGCTTTTCGAGCTTCATGTCTTGTAGTACACAAAGAAATCTACCGGCAACAATGTCATGTCTATACCAAACTACTAGAAAATGCCAAGGTTCAATATTACAAGAGCAAGATTGAGAATCTGAATCAGAAAAACCTCTTCCGTCTGATTGATGGCATGTTCAAGATAAAACCTATATGTCCTCTCCCATGCCATGACTCTCCCGAGGAGCTTGCAGAGAGGTTTAGTTTTTATTTTTTGGATAAAATTGAAAAACTTCGCCAAAAGTTGTCTCTGTTATCTGAAACGGAAATGTCTAGTAATACCAACTACTCCTGCTGCAGTACATTCGCAGAATTTGACGAGGTTCCCATGGAAACTATACGCAGGGTTATTATGGACTCACCATCTAAGTCCTGTCCATTGGATCCGGTACCAACTAAGATTTTGAAATCATGCATTGACACAGTATTACCTATAATTACTGCAATTATAAATTCATCATTAAGTTCTGGAGTCTTTCCTACTGTTCTCAAGAAAGGTCGCGTTCTACCTTCTATCAAAAACATGTCACTAGACTCTGATGAATTCAGTAATTTCCGACCAATTACAAACCTTGCCTTTCTATCCAAAGTTCTGGAACGGATAGTCGCCCGTCAGTCTCACAACTACCTCGTTAATAATAGTCTCTATCCTAGTTTACAATCAGCCTATAGAGAACATCATAGCACAGAAACTGCACTTTTACGTGTACATAACGATATCCTTCGTGCAATTGATAGTAAGGAAGAAGTCATTTTAGTCCTCCTCGATTTATCGGCTGCATTTGATACCATCGACCATGACATTTTGATTAACAGACTAATCACTCAGTTTGGTTTCTCTGGAACAGTTTCTCACTGGTTCAAGTCATACCTTCATGGTCGCACACAGAAAGTTGTCATAGGAAATGTAGAGTCAGATCCCCAACCTCTTACGTCTGGCGTTCCTCAAGGCTCGGTTCTTGGTCCGATATTGTTTGTTTTGTATTTTGCTCCTTTACAAGATATAATTCACTCACACGGATTTGAATGTATGCTGTATGCAGACGATTCTCAATTATATATAACTATGAATCCTTCTTGCAGACAGGCGACATTGGAAAGAGTAAATCGCTGCGTCGAGGATGTCCATTTGTTTTTCCTTAGAAATAAGCTAGCCTGTAATCCGAAAAAGACAGAAATTGTCCACTTTCTTTCGCGGTTCTCCCATCTAGAACCTATTTATGATATCACAATTGGCAACTACTCCGTAGAAACTACCACGGATGTCCGTAATCTTGGTGTAATTTTTGATCGTCATATGTCAATGTCTGCTCATGTCAATAAAATTTGTCGTTCAGCGCAATACTCTCTCAGATCTATTGGTAGAATCAGAAAGTACCTGAGTAGATCCGACACAGAACGTTTGGTGCACGCCTTCATTACGTCTAAATTAGACTACTGTAACTCACTGTTATATGGGCTTCCTTCCAAAGAAATATCCAAGATCCAACGTGTTCAAAACTCTGCAGCCAGGCTAGTCACTCGAGTCAAACGTACAGAACACATAACACCAATATTGCATTCTTTACATTGGCTACCGATAAGGGAACGCATCTCCTTTAAACTCTTGTTATTTACTTATAAGATAGTTAATGCTCTCGCACCACTGTATTTAGAAAGTCTTGTTACTGGTTATACTCCAGCTCGTAATTTGCGCTCCAGTTCTAAGGGACTTCTTATAGTCCCCAAGTCTACTTCTGTAACTTATGGGGACCGCGCATTTTCAATAGCTGCTCCCAGACTCTGGAACGCTCTTCCTACCAACATTAGAACTTCAGAGTCAGTTACTATATTTAAATCACGTTTAAAAACTCATCTTTTTAGCTTATGTACTATGGAATAATTTTTTAGATTGTTGTATATTTTAACTTTTTAACTTATTGTAACTTTATCTTGTAAACGCATTGAGGCTTTGCAAAATGCGTGGCAATGCCAAGAACTGTAATTATTATTATTATTATTATAGTCACCTCGGTTTCTTTTGTTTTAACAGGGACGTTTACTGTCGTATTTCCCTCATCAATACTGGATGAGGGACATTTAGAGTAAACATCCCTCATTACTATTTATGAATATAAAATCACCGAACTCCTTATTCCTTGCATCTGCCCATTGTTCGTATACATTGCTACTCCAACTTGTATGTCATTTTGTGGCTAAAGGCAGTCGATCTTCTCTTACTTTCGAAACTTCCTTGTCGCTCACAAAGGAAAAGCGAAGAGCCATCATTCATTCCGAATAAACATTCATTGTCTTGTTTATTTCCTCGGTGACAATGTGATTACAAACTAAACACATGGTTTTGAGGGCCATTAGTGATTAAATGACCCCTCAAGCCTCGGGAGGGTTTTGTGGAAGTCCTTGCACGTTTTTCATTAATGTGTATATGAACATGCATTGGAAACATGTATATTAGGGGGGTCCGGGGGCATGCTAGCCGAGGAAAATTTTGAATTTTTGATTCCCTGAAAGTGTATTTCCTGCAATTTGAGGGCACTTTTCTCGTTTTTGCAGCCGCGGCAGTGTGCGGGATTCGAAGTATTTACTACCGTTAAAGTAACACAGATTTTCCAAATTTAGACCGCGTGGATATCTCTCCCGCAACGCGCATAGGGAATGCGTTGCACGACAGCAGAAGAGAAGGAAGGAAAAGCAATTAGTCACAAAACCAAACGTATTAGGTATATTCAAGTTGAATATACGAGATTACGTTTAGACAACGCCCGGACCAAGGCCTGGCTATATGCCACTTTTAACCATTGCTAAACGAAGAACAACAATGAAATCCCAGATTTCCCTCAATGAGAATCCGTTATAATGTCATTAAGTTGCATTCAAATATTAGGACCCTTTTTGCCCGAATAGAGCTAATTTTTCGGACAACTGGGGGGCTGCAGCCCCCCGTCTCGTACGCCTATGCGTTTGAATCGGACAATATTTGGGCAGAAACGCTGCGGCGGCCATTGGCGATATGTGATCAGACGAACTACATAGAGGTTTTTACGAAGGGTATACACGTTTGCGTAATATAATAGGTACGTGTGTTATGTATTTAGACGCGCTAATTCCAAATCTGTTTTCACAATTGAAAACGGTTAAATATTGATCGAGATAACGTTCAATGCGGCCGGGCCGGTGACTGATTGCCGACTAATTTCTAAGTAAATAAACCGTTTTTACGAAGGGTAAATATATCTCATGGACACGTATGTTATGTATTTAGACTACAAAGAAACCAATGTTCTAACCCTAACCACTTCTGTTCCATGTATAGGCAATCACAAAACCTGTTCATTTTAGGAACGTATTTACCGATTTCTTTTCTGCTTTCCGTGTGATAGTTGGTTGAGGATTTAAGTGAAAATGTTGATAAAAACTCTAGTATCGCATTAAAGTATATCATCATCGTTTGCCTTATGAATAACCACATTATATATTCATTCCTGTGTTGGACCAATGCAGATTTAGCCGCAGTATTTATTTACAATATTTTATACATTTTCACCATGTTTATGAAGTGTACACAATCTTATGAGACAAGGCAATCTTCGCCTAAACCTCCGAAGAAAACGTCGAGATCATCTAATATCCACTAGTTACACCAGGCATCCCCCGATGCTCCCCTTAATCGTCGTCGTCATCGAAGTCCTCGTCGTCATCAAGATCCTCGCCCTGTTCAAATGCCTCGTGTTGCGCAGCCTTCAATGCGTTTTCTTCTTCGACTGTCGGGTCGTCGGTTTCCGTAATTTCCGGACCGCTCGGGTATTCTTCTTGAGGTACAGGTGGCGCGGGCGGGCTGTAGTTCTCGGAACTGTATCTCTGACCCCAACCGACGTATATATTCTCGAATTTCCTGGAAGATAAGATGGAATGTTGAGCCACAAAAAGAACTACGTCATTAACATCTTACGCACTAATAACACCTAAAGGTGACAGACTGCACACTACACTTGTTGAGGTTTTTCTCGGAGGGGGGGGGGGTCTAATGTTGGATACATGTACAATATGCCACCACACCCCCCGTTATACGTGGAACCTAATGTACCAACCTGTCGATGGCAAAACTATGAGCTCCAGGCCACAGGTTGCTGTGCATAATGGCGATGGCATGTTGTGGTACCAAACTTGGTGATCTGGAAACCGTCCAAGCGTTCGACCCATCGATGTCTAAGAATTTAAACAAATCGGTTCGCTGGTCAGAAATAGATATAATGGATACCTTTCTGTTTTTGTCTTGTCTTTATTTTTCGTTAGGTTAGGATCAAGGTTAGGGTTAGGATTAAGATTGAGATTAGGGTTAGTAGTTGTAGAAAATGTAAAGGTCCTTTTGAGTCATCCCTTTTAGCCTTCACCTAATGGATAAACGTCGAAAAAACATGGCAGAATAATATTAACTTCCTTTGCTCGGTCTATATATATATATAAAAGTATTTGTCTTCGGTTTTTCACAAAGACCGAGCGACAAAGAGACCTCGCTATCGATTAACAAGTCTTTATGATTGGTTCAAATGACGGCAGCAGGTTTTCTGGCAACCATCAGAGTATTATTCTTACCTGCGTCTTCTGATAAAGGAGTTAACAATGGTGGCCCGACTTCAGGCTCTGGTTCATCAGGCTCTTCTCGTTCCTCTTCTTCCTCCTCTTCCTCTTCCTCCTCCTCTTCTTTCTTCTGGTTCGGATTGTACCAAGAACATCGACCCTGAGAGAAGCAAGGACGACATCAAATTAGTTCCCCGTCCTTCCCTGAGAAAGGCCAAATCTTTGCGCATTCGCTTCATTGCCATCGTGGCAACGTTTAGTTGACTTACCTGTGGTAGAATGTACTGAATATGATGGACCCAATTGCTGAAAGAAGGGTCGATTAATTCACTGACACTAAGCCCTTCGAACTCCGGGTTCACTACGAAGGTTTCGCGAGCTAAAACAAAACGAAAGAAATTTTAAACTTTACTTACTTATAAGATAATTAACGGTCTTGCGCCATCGTATTTAGAAAACCTTATCACTATTAATTAATTATTATAAGCATTTATATTGTGTTAGAGCGAAAATTACGAACAGGAGTGTAACTAGTGTACATGTCCATAGTGTACATAAACACTTGTACATGCCCTTGTTTCATCACGCATTGATCATTGTAACAGTCTTATCTATGGTCTTCCAGCCTACCAACTCCAAAAGATCCAACGAGTGCAAAATACAGCTGCCCGTGTTGTCCTTAGCCGTTCAAAATTCTGTCATATCACGCCAGTTCTATATGAACTCCATTGGCTCCCTGTCTCTTTTCGAATCAAGTTTAAAATTCTTCTTATTACTTTTAAAATACTGCATGATCAATGTCCAATTTACCTTAGAGATCTTATTACTCTTTGTAATAACAGTAGATATAGTCTTCGCTCTTCAGAAAGAACCCTACTCAAACAGCCTAAATTCAAATCACTTAAAACACTTGGTGATCGATCCTTCTCGGCTGCAGCATCTAGACTATGGAATGAACTACCGATAGGAATTCGGGAAAGTATTAATGTCAACATTTTTAAGAGATCTTTTTAAAGTAGCATTCAATAATTGATTATGTAATTTTTAACAGTTACTACAGTAGCTAGGTTTTTATGATTGTAATGCGCATTTGAACAATTTTGTTGCTAATTTGCGCGGACTTCTTATAGCCCCAAAGTCTGTCTTTGTTACTATGATCGTGCATCTCGATAGCTGCGCCTAAGCTCTGAAATGCTCTGCCAGCCAATATCAGAAATGCTCCTCTTGTTCTTTTGATGCATGCAGCGTCCGTGTGTCATTCACTATACGATTGTCCGTCCGTCTGTCTGTTATCAGGAATTCTTTAATACCATTAGATACAAAACTTCAAAACACATTGTCGTCTTTCAAACGAAGTTTGCCATCCCTCAGTTCCTCTATGTAATTTCTAAATAATAATCTTTTATCTTAACAATACACTTTGTATTTATCTTAAAGTGCCTCTAACCTCAAAAATTTTTATTGTCTTATTTGGAAGAACTTTTAAAATGATAAAGTAACTTCTTTTGAAGATTTTCACTTCTTTGCTTTCTTTTTGAGATATATCAGTTTGTTTGATATGCAAATCTGGAATTTCGTCACACCTGCATAATGAGTTATCAGAGAATGTTGTATATCTTTGCGTTCGTGAAATAAAAACAAACTGATATATCTCAAAAAGAAAGCAAAGAAACGAAAATCTTCAAAAGAAGTTACTTTATCATTTTAAAAGTTCTTCCAAACAAGACAATAAAACATTTTGAGGTTATGGGCACTTTAAGTAAACATTTCGGCTTTATTGATGTATTATTGATGAGATTCCGAGTTTGAATGTCTGTCTGTCTGTCTGTCTGTCTGTCTGTCTGTCTGTCTGTCTGTCTGTCTGTCTGTCTGTCTGTCTGTCTGTCTGTGACACCACAAGCACTCACAGTGACTTAACCCCATCCTCAAATAGTATTCATAACAATGTTACATCCAAACTGGCTAAGGGATTTAAATTTGGTCAACTAAACATTAATGGTCTGCTGTCTCACATTGATCAAGTAAGGATTCTAATAACAGAGTATGAGTTTGATATTCTTGCTATTAATGAAACCAAGCTTGATCAAAGTGTAGACAGTGGACTCGTTCAAATAAACCAATATACCTTGGTTAGATTGGATCGTAACACCAATCGAGGGGGTGGAGTTGCATTGTATATCAAAGATTATATTAACTATAAATTACGTGGTGACATTGTGCCTGCTAATTTAGAAATGTTAGCAATAGAAATTTCTAAGCCAAAGGTCAGGCCAATAATTGTTGCCACTTGGTATAGACCACCACAATCTCCAGTCAGTACTTTTAGAGAGTTTGAAGACTTCCTTAAAACTGTGGACACTGGGGGTAAAGAAACTTTGATAGTAGGTGATATAAATTGTGATATAGCTCAAACTTCAATTGATCCACTATGTGCCCCTACAAAGTTTGTTTACGATGCCTACCAATTTACTCAGTTGATCACAGATTATACTAGAGTGACAGAGCGATCTAAAACCCTGATTGACCACTTGCTGAGCAATGAGCCTCAAAATATAGTTGACTCAGGAGTTATTGAAACTTGTATAAGTGATCATTATTTGATATATGGTGTCAGGAAATTTCAAACTATTAAATGTGAACCAAGATATACTGAAAGTCGGAACATGAAAAACTTTAACACACACTTTAAAGTTTGTTAAATTAAATCTGTTTGCATCCGTATTTATTTCAGCGAAGTCTCTTCTTACCTCCTTCGTCCTCTTCATCGTCCTCTTCCTCGAACATGTAGCATCCTTGAGGACTGATGGTCGTCGAGGCGGATATTCTGGCGACGAGGGCCCTTAAGTAGTTCGCCTCGTTGCCAGGAAATGGAGGATAACTCACAATCTGCGACATAAAAAAACACAAATAGACTCTGCGTTCGTAAACTCCCATAAGGCATGCGGATGCATACACAGCCACTACTTACCGGTGTGTCTAGATTTCCAGTTAAAAACTTCTTGATCTGGCGAGATATGACAATCTGAGCGGGTTTCACGAGCGGTAGCCGAACCCAACGTTTACCAGCTAAAAAAGTCCAGCAATAATTAATATTGCATATTATATACATCTGGCATTTCTATATGATTTCTAGCTAGCAGCAAAAATCAGGAAATTCGTCCTTACGTTCAGTGCAAACAAAGTAGACTTTCTTGTTGCATCCTGTTCGTAGACTTTCCGTCGGAATATCAGGTGGTGGTTTGTAATCGATTTTCGGAAGATCGTCGTCTTCTTCGATATTTAAACTATCATGACCTACAGTTGAATGGGGAAGGAATCGTCCGTTATCCTGCATACAGGGCCCAGTTAAGGCTATGGCCAAAATGGCTCGTGCTCTGGGTCCCAAACCTTGGGAAGACCCCACGCTCTCGAGTAGTGTTTCAAAAATTGTGAAAGTACTCATGTTTTCATCTCTAAAGGCATTAGCATACTGTGTTGGAGACTAGGAATAGGACGTAGGTCTATTGTACATTCACCATGCGCGTGGCTCCCACATGCGCGACTTTTAATGTTCACTGCGGTCTGATGATGAAGGACATATCGTCCGAAACGTCGTCCATGAATATACGTAAGTACTCTTACTTAAAGGGCCTATCCGGGGTTTTGGGATTTTATATATTCGTAATCTTTGGGTTCTACCAAGAAGAAATGTAATATATCTTGTCGTTCGAAAATTTCATCTTCACGCCTTTTTTCTTTTTTAAACAGACCTTTTTTGACAACATTCGCTCAATTCCCAAACTTTCATTGTATTTTCACTGCTGAATCAATGTGCAATGTTTTTGCGTGTCCCTGCTTGACGTCTTTTCATGTGAGTAGTAGTACATCACTTAGCAAGGGGAAAGGCATGAAGAGGAAATTTTCGCACGACAAGATATTTTACAATTCTTCTCAAGAGATTCCCCCAAACCCTGGATAGGCACTTTAAGAATTTTTCGACACAATGAAGTTCTCTTATTTCTCCTTAATTTTCATATTATATCCAGTTTAAAAGGACACTCCATCCCCAAAACCAAGTGTTGCTTCAATGAAAGTTATTTGTCGCCTTACATGAGAATGGGTATTAGTTTTCTTCTAATATTGTTAGGTTTAGAGAAATTTGGTTTTGTTTATCGTATTTTTGTAAATTGAAGACCGCCATTTTTGTTCTGATTGCGCGCGAGTGTGGTCGCTCCCATAGCCTGCAATGCAGGCTCTTGGTGTTGCCGGTATCGCATCCATTAATCTTTGACGTCATTGAGTGATAGAAATACTAGGGTCCGTTACAAACTTGGATGGCGATGGTAGTGAAAACGTGGATAATTTTTAGCATTTAAAAGATGGCACTGTTTGCCTGGAAATAATTATTTTCACTGTACCTGTCAGAATGACCAGCACAAATGAATTTGTAACGGACATACAAAAATGTGTACCTGTTGCGGTACCACTTAGTGTAACATCTCAAAACTTAGCGTAACGTCTCAAACTTAGCGTAACGTCTCAAACTTAGCGTAACGTTTCAAACTTAACGTAACGTCTCCAAACTTAGTGTAACGTCTGATAACGTAGCGCAATATCTCCGAACTTAGCGTTACGTCTCATAATTTAGCGCAATATCTTAAAACTTAGCGTAACGTCTCATAACATAACACAATATCTCCAAACTTAGCGTAACGTCTCATAACTTAGCGCAATGTCTCCAAAGCTTAGCGTAGTGTCTCTCATTGCGATTGTACAACACAAAATCTAAAGCAGAGTCCATTCAGCACAAAAATGTTGAAACTTTCACAAAAAGTTGAGTTAATCTTCGGACAAGATGAGCATCGGACAAAATGACAGACAGAATTAATATTGTAACTGTCAAATCTCTGGAAATGGAAAATTTTTACCGGATAATGTCCGTGGCCGGCCGCTAATATCCAGGCTTGGTTCACGCCGTCCTGTAGACGTAAAAATGCTCAGACGGCTGTTGTAAACAGAACGAAAATGGTGTACAGTTATCTTTGTTTTGCATGGAGAATGTTTTCGTTTGAAGGATGCCATCCTCCTGGTTTGTCGGTCGTATTTGATACTCCACACTATACAAAGAAACCCGGTTTTCATCTATTGTGCATGATCTCTATTCTCACACTTTGACAAGAAATCCTTCACAATAGTGTCTATCACTCAATGACGTCAAAAGTTAATGGAAGCAACCACATTCGTTGCACAGTCGTTTATAGATTGCGAGGTGCCTAAATAACAGTTATAAACTGGAAGAGAACGATAGTCCATTTTTCATGAGCAGAAATCCTCCGGATTGAAACGGAATCCGTTGCATTCAGATCCAATGTTATTTTTCACTGTAAGAATTGTGGACATACTTTTTTGAGGTATAACATGCTCCTCCTCTTCCTCCTCTACTTCTTCGCCCTGTGAGAGAATAAACGACAGAATAACGTTGGGTATTGTTGTAGTTATTTATTTTAAATACAAGAGTTATTGCATGATCATGGCTTACCCCCTTCGCAAGATTGTACTCCTCAGGGTCTTCACCCTCCACGAATTCCACTTCAGCTATGTAGTAGTTATTAGACAAACCAAACATTTTACCTGAAAAATGTCATGAATTAATTGTATAATTTGTTTAAATTACTGCAATATATGTTCCTTCCATTTTATTGAGTCATCCATCATTCTCTCCTTTTCCCTTTCTTCCATTCTTTTCTTAGTTTGTTTCTTTATTTATTTCTTCATTCCTTCCTTCCTGCCTCTCTCTTTCATCTCTTTCTTTTCTTTCTTCTCTTTCTTTACTATCATTTATTTCTTTACTTTTTTCACTTTCTTTCTCTTTTTATCTCTCTCTCTCTTTTTTCCTTTCCTTTCCTTTCCTTCCTTCCTTCTCCTTTCTTTTCTATTCCTTTCCATTCTTTTCATTTCCTTCCTTTTCTTTCTTTCCTTTTTTCACTTTCTTTCTCTTTTTATCTCTCTCTTTTTTCCTTTCCTTTCCTTCCTTCTCCTTTCTTTTCTATTCCTTTCCATTCTTTTCATTTCCTTCCTTTTCTTTCCTTCCTTCCTTCCTTCCTTCCTTCCTTCCTTCCTTCCTTCCTTCCTTCCTTCCTTCCTTCCTTCCTTCCTTCCTTCCTTCCTTCCTTCCTTCCTTCCTTCCTTCCTTCCTTCCTTCCTTCCTTCCTTCCTTCCTTCCTTCCTTCCTTCCTTCCTTCCTTCCTTCCTTCCTTCCTTCCTTCCTTCCTTCCTTCCTTCCTTCCTTCCTTCCTTCCTTCCTTCCTTCCTTCCTTCCTTCCTTCCTTCCTTCCTTCCTTCCTTCCTTCCTTCCTTCCTTCCTTCCTTCCTTCCTTCCTTCCTTCCTTCCTTCCTTCCTTCCTTCCTTCCTTCCTTCCTTCCTTCCTCCCTCCCTCCCTCCCTCCCTCCCTCCCTCCCTCCCTTCCTTCCTTCCTTCCCTCCTTCCTTCCTTCCCTCCTTCCCTCCATCCCTCCATCCCTTCCTTCCTCCCTGTCCTTTCCTTCCTTCCTTCCTCCCTGTCCTTTCCTTCCTCCCTTTCCTTCCTTTCCTTTCCTTTTCCTTTCTTCCTTCCTTCTTTCCTTTCCATCCTTTCCTTTGCTTTCCTTCTCTTTCTTTTCTTTTCTTTTCTTTTCTTTTCTTCTCTTTTTTTCTTTTCTTTTCTTTTCATTCTCTTAGCTTTTCCAATTATTTCCTTGCAATATAAATCCTCCTTACCCCAAAATCTACATGTCAGCATTTGATGCGAATCAACTAGTTTTTTTAAAGCTAAAAATGTTCTAAATGTTTCTTCTTTGCTGATGCCTACACCTCCAATTTCAAAATGGTGAGCTAACTCCATCACATCTGGCAGTGGACTCTCTAACTCCTCATCTGCATCAGGGTCAGTCATATCTGGTAGAAAGTTCACTGGATTTTGCTGGTTAAAAAATTGAACATTGCTTTAGCAATTGAAGTGTCAAGGGGACAAAGTAAAAGTAAGAGGTGGTCTGAAAACAGATAGAGAATATAAATGAAATAGGAAGAAAGAATAGTTAACAAATAGATGGAAATAATAAAAGTAAAATGATGAAAGAAAAGGAAAAAATTTGCATTTTTTAATAAAAAATATATATATATAGTAAGGTTGCTGTACCATAAAAAGTCCAGTATGTGTTTTAGCTAAAAGAACTTCTGAGGATTCATGCTTCTGGTCCTTAAAAAGAAAATACATTCATAGGCAATGATTGAGCAAAAAAACGCTTCAAAATATTGTGCCTTATGGCTTTAAATGTTGTTGTTGTGAAAAGGTTTAGCATATTACTTGTAAAGCGTCTTCAGATTGTTGAAATCGGGCTCTCTTTTCTTCCCGACTCAGGTTTTCCAAAACATCTGAAAAACGCCAAAAAATGCTTGGAGTTGTAATGGAACAGAGTGAGAAATAGTGGCTTTTACACGAAAGGTGAAATAATTTTGGTTTCTAGTTCTGGTCTTACCGACAGCATTATCATCTTTCCTTTGCAGCATCTGCGTGAGCAAGGAAGCCAAATGCTCATACCTTGTGAAAGAGAAATAAAAACGAGGACTAAACTCGACAAGTTTTGTTTACAAATGCAGAACAGCAGAAATAGAAAATTAGGCCATCAAAAAGGTACTCACAAATTGGTATCTCCATGGCCGTTCGCTTTCAATAAATATGCCTTGGTATTTCTTATCTGCGTCTCCAGGCTGTTGCCTAACTCCATCATGGCAAAGACTTTCAAAATGAAAAAACGTTCAAACGAAAATAATAATAATGCTATTCAAAACGTAGTATATGACTTCGATCCAACATGGCGGACTGTTTCCATTCTTGTTACCATGGTTGCGGCGTCGATTATTAATTTTCCGGTCGCTTGCCGATGCGTGTACGAGTTGCCCACGGAGATGACACGGAGATGACACGTCGTCTTCCGGAGCGTTTTGCAATATTTTTTGGAACTATACGATCGAAGAACAAACACAGTTGTAGAATACTAGAAATGGTTTTGGTTAAAGGGGTAGATACGTGGAATTCATAGAATGCCTTTTCTTGGCAAGAATTTTAGGAGGAGCAAAGAGAAGAAGGAGAAGATTAAATCGGAGAAATACAGGAACGGTGGGACGACACTGGGCTTTGGAAAAGCGAACGATAAAGTCAACAAAGATGGGTCTAGTCGTGCAGGTATAGAAGTTCAGTTTGTATCAATAATTGAGCGTGTTTATTTTTATCTATGTGTTCGTAAGCGAACTGTTTTTATCAAATAAGGTTTTTGTGCTGATAAAAATACAGTTTATGACTGTATTAGCCGGTGAGGTTACTGCCTCTGCTGCGTTGAAGCTGAAGGAAATAATTAATGCAAAGTGCTTTGCTAATAAGCAAATATAAAGTCGAGAGCCCTACTTATGATACAGGAATGCATTTTAAAGCATGTCTCGACTTCGGTATCGTGAGAAAGTGGTATAAACAAACGACAAATGCTTCATATCACATAGCATATACCATTTCCTTTGACATTGTTTCATTTCTTGACCTGTGGCGATCGGTGTTTTAAACGGATGCAGTTATCGCCAACAGCTTGTAATTATGATAATGATTAAAATAACAGACACTTAACTCAGCTCTGAATGAGAGGCGTTTTATGTCAATTTATGACTTTGTCTTAAGTAAGGACAAAGAATTATGGCAAAGAAAAATTGTGCTGATTAGCTTTCTTGCACATTTTTCTTTATAAACTTGTTTAAAACTCATGTTGTCAAAAACTGGAAAAAAATTAGGGTCGGTATTAAATAATAAATACAGGAAACTTTTCTGATACTTTTTCTGAGGATATTTGAGCTTGACGATCATCCATGTATCCATGTAGCTGCCATGTTCACTTCGTCAGTGTGTATATAATATGATAAAGCCATGCATTACTGATTATATACGTACATAGTGATTGCCGCATAGGCAGTATAAATCGAACCAGTACATCATTGTGACCTTCACTCTCCATCTGAGTTTTGGTGGATCAATGGTTAGAACATCTTACTGGCAAATAGACTTAGGTTACAGGTTTGATTCCTGTCCATGGGACTCAGAAATATTTTTCTTAGAATAATATGAGCTTAACAATCTTTCATGTTATCATCAATAATAAAAATAATAATAAAGAAATTTTAGGAGCGTTATTATTATACAATAGTCTCAATTTTTTTACAATACATTCTTAAGGTTACTTATAAAACTAATTACATTTCATTATAAAATCAAAACTTCTACATGTATATAACCAATAAAAATATGGTAACTACGAAAACTATTAATTCAAAATTAAAAGAAAATCCTTAAGTGCTGACTTGTATTGAACCCTATAAAGTATAACATGCTGGGAAAAAATTAGGGTTGGTAGATTAATAGTTGAGATAAATTTCTGAAATGTCATTTCTGAAAACATGTTACAGTGTGTGCATTTGTGCCTACGTTTCCATACGATAGTGAAGTGTTTGGACATACTCCGTCACCAACTTGATGTGGTAAATACTCTGTAAATTTGCTAAGAGGCTTTCCACAATCCAAATACACATTTTTTTGTGTGAGCCTCACTCCTTGGTATTCGGATTCCCATAGTCTTCCACGTTTTTCGCCTGAACAAAATGTTGAGTTTTGTCACAAATGCAGCAACAATGACTTTCTACGGTGTTTCTTCTTTCAATTAAAAGATAAAATAAATAATTTATATCAGGAATTTTTGTTCTTTGAAAAATGGCTGACTGAGAGTGCCCTGCATTACGGTTTCAAGACACACATTCTTAAAATCAGAAAAATCTTAGGGTCGGGCAATAGAAATTGGGTTCACAGAAAGTTACATCAACCCAGGGACCCACAAAGACATAGCACAGTGATTCAACAGTGAAATACGAAGAGAGTTTGCTGTGAACCCTAAATAAACAGACCTGTTTCGAAAAAAATCAGACTGTTTGCATGTTCCTTGGGTTGCAGTCACCTTGTGTGAATAGTAATCCAACTTTAGCAGGAGAAAAATACCTCAAGATGAAACTCAAGTTGATGATACTATTAAGCAATTTTTATTAATGTTGTTTACTACTTTTTAATTCATTACACAAGAATTTTAAGTGCTCCAAATGTGTACTAGTTTGATTTTGACATCACTTCAAATTTGCTCATATAATATTGGATTGCTCATGAGTAATTTTCATCAGTTATTTATGATATGCTGTGACTTGATAGCCAGCAGCTGGCAGTATTAATTTTAGAATCACTAAATGTCTACATGAAGTCTTTAACAAGATCAATTCAGCACTAACACTAATTCTAAATAAAAAAAAACATGCAGGAAACTTTCTTTAAAATACATAACCTAGAGTAGTGGCAACTATATACTAGTCACTTTGACGCACTCAATTTGACTAGATAGCCAGAAGTCAATATAACTGCTAAAATATATACTGGATGCAACTCCATTTATGATATTCCAAAAGCTTAAACCATTAGCGGATCATCTTCGGATTTTATATCATTGGGAAGAATTATTAGTGTAAATCATTGGGAAGAATTACTCGTGTGAATGTTTTGAGAGGCGATGGACCCTTTGCCAAACTCATGCCAAGTTTTACAATTATACATAACATATCCATATTCCAACTCTTGACATCTAACACATTTTATTCATACCAAACTTATTATTATTATTATTGCTAAAGGAGTCTGATATCTTTGTTTGGAATTTTGGGAACAGTTGACTATTTTAGGTGGGGAAAATTAGTGGTCATATTGACACCAAGGTCCAATTGGAGTAGGTCTGTGATGACTCGGCAACGGCTTCCGTAGCTCAGTGGTCAGAGCACTGCACTAGCATCGCAGGGTCGCAGGTTCAATTCCAGCCGGAAGGCCTTGAAGTTGCATTTTTCGCAACTGGAACACTCGAAATTTTCCTTCACCATAAATCCTTTCAACATGTAGTTTGATCGAGTGAAATGCCAAATATTACCTATAATATACCCAGAATCTATCCCGGCATTACCACCATATATACAGAACTCGTGACTAGGCTCTCGGCAACGGCTTCCGTAGCTCAGTGGTCAGAGCACTGCACTAGCATCGCAGGGTCGCGGGTTCAATTCCAGCCGGAAGGCCTTGAAGTTGCATTTTTCGCAACTGGTCCCGGTTTGGTCTTAAAATGTATGTATTACAGTATTTCAACACTCGAAATTTTCCTTCACCATAAATCCTTTCTATATATATATATATATATATATAACTACAGACGGTACCGTTTCGGCCTTTTGGGCCTCATCAGTGTAGTGCTGATGAGCAGGATGAAGGTAACTGCTATTTACAGTCACCCTTGATGCCACACAAATGTGGGACATCAAAAACCATATATATATATATATATATATATATATATATATATATATATATATATATATATATATATATATATATATATATATATATATATATATATATATATATATATATATATATATATATATATATATATATATATATATATATATATATTTTTTTTTTTTTTTCGCTTACCTCAAAACTGGTCTGCTACAACTTGTTTCATCTGTAAAAGAATCTCTTTTACAGATTCTTTTACAGATGAAACAAGTTGCATAGCAGACCAGTTTTGAGGTAAGCGAAAATCTATTATTTGCTCTAACTATATTTTGTTGAGCACTCTTTGCATTTCGTAGACCAAAACCTACACGTATATATATATATATATATATATATATATATAGTACATATATATATATAGTACATATATATATAGTACATACATACATCATTGTAGCTCAGTAGTCAGTACAATCTAGATATGGCATGAGAACTATTTATACCCAAGCGATTGCCGGTGACAACTGCTTGTGTGACAATAGCAGTCATGCGTACATGCATAGAGCGTGAAGTTGTATAGGGCCAGAGTGCTCAAACTACCACAATGGTAGTGAGCATTGCATTATCGCTATAGGACACCCACACCAACTTCACAGAGTGCTCAACAACCCCAAAGTGAAGGAGCGTAATAGTACAATCTACACGTGTTTTGCTGTTCCACAGCTCATCAGTGTAGCTCGGTACAATCTAGATATGGCACGAGAACTATTTATACCCAAGCGATTGCCGGTGACAACCGCTTGTGGGATAATAGCAGTCATGTGCACATGCAGGGAGTGTGAAGCGGTATAAACAACAACACCAAAGTGAAGGGGCGTAATAGTATAATATATATAGATATATATATAGATATATATATATATATATATAATACAGTTTTTTGCTTTATAATTTTCATTTTGTTTGTTACAGAATTACACAATCCTAAACACAGACCAATACCTACACGTGATGTATCTGAGTCATACATTGAGTTGTCGGTTGCCGATGGCTTGAGCCTCCCTGATAGACCACCATCGCGTCACAGTGATGGATCACTGGAACTGTTTGATAAAGAGACCTCTCCATTTCATCCACCCTACCTTGGTAACGGCTTGTACAGAGAGGGGTATGGATCAGATGGACTTAGTGTGAACTCGAGTGATGCGCTCAGTAGAATTTCTGGGGACTTAATACCCCAGATGAAGAACATCTCTGTACAATCTGATGAACAACTTGACACAAGAGACAGCAGGTCACAACCAGATGTGGACCGTATACTGCAAGCGTATAAAACACCTCCATCCTATCCAAACGGAGTGGGGGAACATAGAAACCGATTACGAAACGCTGTTGATAAATACCATCATCCTCCACCGTATAGGGAACTGAGGATGATGAATGGCATGACGTTTCAGGGCATGAAACCAAAGGGAATTAAGCCAGTTTTGTACAGTAGATCAGACAATACCCTGAACAGTTCTTTCAACAGTCAGCACTCTGTTGGTTCTTTTCCCGAGCAGAGATTGAGTCATGAGTTTCTCTACCAACCAAATATTAGACAACAGCAGTTCTCACAAAAACACACGGGAAATATCACGAGAAACCGTGGAAATTTCAGGAAGGTTGACAAAGAGACGATGACAGACGAGTGTACAGAAGAATCAGACTCTAGCCAAGAAGGTCTATCCATGTACCATCAAGAAATAACCAGAAATATACAACAGTCACCAAAGCCAGAAGTGATGTCTTCCTTCTTGGGACATTATGAGGCATACAATGGGTTGGGCTTCTCTGCCTATGTGGAACCTAGTATGAGCAATCTGGGATCTTTTTACAGCAGTAATCCCACAAATAGCCGAACTACGTCGACAGGGTATGGCAGTATCACTGGGAACAGTGATTACTCACATGTCAATGGAGATATTCAAATGTATGCTTCGTCAGATGGTACTCAGTGGACGATAGCAAATTCAGCATCAACGTCAAGTTCTGGTCTTAACCAACATATGCCAGGTATTGTCAGTTTGCATTTGGTTTAAAATAGTTAAATGATATCAAAGTAACTCATCTGATAAAAGCCACACATAGTTAAAGGGACACTCCGGCCCAAATACAAATGTAGTTCATATGAAAGATCTTACTGACTTTAGATTATTTCCAAAGTTTCAGCATTCCTATCAATTTAGTTAAGAAGATGTGGCTAGTTGAAGTTGGAGAGTTTGTCCAATTTCGACGCCATTTTGTTTCTCAAATATGACATCACTGAGTGACGTGTCTCGTATTATGCCTAAGAAGCTCCTCTACTTTCCTGCATGATGAACTAAATGGTTTATTTCGACTAATTTTCGTCCAAAGACCATTAACAATAACTATCACTATGTGATCGCCATCAAAACAACTCCACTGACGATAAAGAATCACTCAATGACGTCATATTTTCAAAACCAATATGGCGTCAAAATCCACAAATTTTCAACTTCAACTAGCAATATCTTCTCAACTAAATTGATAGGAATGCTGAAACTTTGGAAATAAACTAAAGTCAGTAAGATCTTTCATATGAACTGCATTTGTATTTGGGCCGGAGTGTCCCTTTAAGTACAGGTATCTTTTCATGTGATAATCTTAGTTAAACAAATACATCTTGATCGGGCATTTGCCTTGCTGGATCGGATATTCGGATTAAACCAGTTTGCGATCAGTTGGCACACCTCTGCGAAGACATGCTTGGAAAGTAATCAAATATCTAAAAAGGTTGGAAGTAGTCTAACGTTTCGAGTGAAGGTCCTTCGAGCCAAGTGCCCATGGATATTTCGGAAAAGATTGAAACTAAAGCTATGAATAGAATAACTTTCAGGGCATCAAATACTATTAATGGCTAAAGTGTTTCATCTGTTGCTATGACAACAGTGACGTTTCAAAATGGCCGAAAATGAACATTTAATCTAATTTATTTCGCAAACGAGTCGGTGACCCCCGATTTTTTTTGCATTTAAACATTTCTTTTAGTTTAATTAATGAATAGGCAAATTCTGTGGATCCAATTATTTCACACAAAAAAATAATGTTTTTTTAGTTTTTTTAAAAAATTGGATCCACAGAATTTTTTTTTAATTTGCCTATTCATTAATTAAACTAAAAGAAATGTTTAAATGCAAAAAAAATAGGGGGTCACCGACTCGTTTGCGAAATAAATTAGATTAAATGTTCATTTTTGGCCATTTTGAAACGTCACTGTTGTCATAGCAACAGATGAAACACTTTAGCCATTAATAGTATTTGATGCCCTGAAAGTTATTCTGTGCATAGCTTTAGTTTCAATCTTTTCCGAAATATCCATGGGCGCTTTTCGAGATTGAAATTTGCATTTTTTGCCACCTTTCAAGAAACTTTATTATTATTATTATTATTAATCTATATTTATACAGGTTGAAACTTGTTCAGCTACTAAAAGCTGTTATCCTACAAGGACCTGTTAAGTTAGATTAATACATACAGTAAAATTAAGTCCTAAAATATCATACAATAAGATCTACAATAAAAACACTATATAATATCAAAGTTCTATGAGTGTCACCAAATAAAAGTTTAAGAATATGAATGTTTGTAAAATCTATGAGAATGTACAATTAAGAAGTTTTTTCTTAAATCGAATAACACTCTGTTCATCTCTAACATCTTTTGGCAATTTGTTGAAGATTTGAGCTCCTTGAAAAATGAAACTTCTTCTTCCGGCCTCGGTCTTAATTTTTGGAATTTGCAGAGATGAATCATTCCCTCGAGTGTTATAGGTGTGTGTGATCTTGGTAAAGTAATTGTCGAAATGTCCAGGGCTTAGCTTGTGCATATCTAAAGACTTCAACTGCTGCTTTTCTTTGGAGCGTCGTATTTATACCCTCTAGGATAGAAGGATTTTCTGTATCTACGATCAGCATTGCTCTTTCGTGAACTTTTTCAAGCTTGTTAATTGGTGTAAAAGGTAATCCCAAGTATAGCGTAGAGCAATATATCATTATGGGTTGAATCATTACTTTGTATATCTTGAGGGCAATAGTGGGAGAGATGGTATGACGAATTCGTTTCAGCAACTTTACTCTTGCCAGTGACCTCTTGTATATCTTATGCATATGTTCGTGCAATGTTAAATATTTGTCAAGATGTACTCCTAGATACTCATAACTTTCAGCTTCGTTGACTGGAGTGCGGTTAACGACGATTACAACTTTATCCATCCTTCTGAGTTTTTGTTGTGTACCAAATAGTATAAAGTCAGTTTTTCCCTTTTTAAGATTAAGAATGAGATTGTTTTGAGATAACCATTTTGTCACCCTGTCTAATTCTAAGTTAAGAGTATCTTGGATAATTGAGTGTTTCTTTACCTGAACAATAGATCACCGTGTCGTCTGCATAAAGAAGGATTCGGGTATCTTTCAGGACTTGATCAAGATCGTTTATTAGGATAGCAAAGAGGAGAGGACCCAATATAGATCCTTGTGGTACACCCTGTGTAATGTGTTCAGCCTTTGATAATACGCCATCAAATCGGACAATTTGTGATCTATTAAATAGGTAGTCTTGAAACCACAAGAATTCATAGCCCTCGATGCCATACACAAGAAGCTTTTCAAGAAGACACGAGTGGTGTACAGTGTCGAAAGCTTTACGCAGGTCTAGGAATACAGCTCCAGTTGCCATTCCTCTGTCCATACCCATTCTTATGTCATCAACTAGCATTGTAATAGCCTGGTTTGTTGATCGTTTGGGTCTAAAGCCATACTGGTTGTTGGATAACATGTTGTTTTGTTCCAGATACCCCGATAGTTGGTCATATACCGCTCTTTCAATGACCTTTGAAAATATGTTCAAAACTGAAATTGGTCGGTAGTTGTCAAGCAAGGATTTTGATTCATTTTTATGCACAGGCGATATTTTAGCTTCCTTTTCTGCAGTGGGGAATACGCCAGAATGCAAACTGCGGTTTATTAATGCAGTAAGCGGAACCGCAATTTGTTCTGCTCCTTCTTTTATTAGTCTTGGTGGAATGTTATCTAACCCAGCACATTTCGTTGCTTTAGTAGATTTAAGTATGTTGAATACGTAACTAACCTCGATGTTTCGGAAACAAAATTTTTTCATCAGAGGGTTTACTTTGGATATCAGGTTACGAAAACAATACGCCTTCCAGGTTATATTTTCCAGTCTCACGATTGTTTTTTGCAGTTGTGAGCCAATCCCAGTGAAAAAAGAACAGAATGCATTTGCAATAGTAACTCTATCAGAAGTGACTTGATCGTTAAGTTTAAATACTTTCGTTTCACATTTTTTCTCTTTAGTTGGATAGCTATTCCTTATTATTTTCCAAAATTGTTGAGGAGTATCACTGTTTTCTCTTAGAAGGACTAAACAGTAGGGAGCCACCTTAACCATGCAAATAACCATAGATAATACAGCCGGAGGGTTAGGATTAGAAAACTCATTAGGTGGGGGGTTAGGGTTAGAAATTCCAAATTTCAGTAAGACATTCCTATAGGCTGTGAAAACGTTATGTAAAGAACAGGTTTTGTCCATCGCTGCATGTTAGACTTTTCTTTATGGACTGTTGGCCTTTTTAGGTGAGTTATCAAGTCTTGATCATTCCCTTCCCCCTGGTTGGACAGTGGATTGGACTTTGAATGGAGAAAAGTTTTATGTTGAGTAAGAACTGGAATTCTTTGAAATATTTTCATTTTTCAAAATATTGTCCATTAATCACATGATGTGTTTTTTTTCTCACTGATATTGAATATTTTCGTGAATTCTTGTTGTTTCAGTCATAACAATCAGACTACGACTTGGTGCCATCCATTTGAAAAAGCAGGTAAAGTACACCTTCAAAGTGACGAGACGTTTTGCTAAAGTGAATAAGCAAGAAATCAGGCGTTTGCTTGATAAATAAAACAATTCAGTACATGTATACCATTCGCTCTTATTGGCTATATAATTAAGTATACCATGAGAGCGAATAGTATAATTGTCAGTAAATATACATAAGTATAATATAATTGTTAATACGAATGTCTTTTAAACAAGCTTGATCTATTTAATGTTGGTATAGGATTGCCTGAAGACTGGGAAAAAGTTGATTCGCCTGAACATGGTATTTACTACGTTAAGTAAGTAATTGAAGATAATATGAAAAGGAGAAATAAGAGAACTTCAATGTGTCGAAAAACACTTATAAGTAAGAGTACTTAAGTATATTCATGGACGACGTTTTGGATGATGTGTCCTTCTTCTGGTCAGAAGTCAAATAAAAATAAATGTGTGGTTCCGGTTACCCGACTGACCCTACCCTTGCCTGCATAGCCATATAGTCAGATTCACCTATAGTCACGATGATCTTGATTGAGAGGTTCAATTATGAAATTACAACTGCGGACTGTCGGAAATCGTCGTCAAATACTCGCGCCCTTCGTAGGCCTGATAGAAAGAGAGATATAGAGAGAGAGAGAGAGAGAGAGAGAGAGAGACAGAGAGAGAGATAGAAAGAGATAGAGGGAGAGATAAGAAGAGATACAGAGAGATAGAGATAGATAGAGAGAAAGAGAGAGAGAGATATAGAGAGAAAGAGAGAGAGGGAGAGAGGGAGAGATAGAGGGAGATACAGAGAGAAAGAGAGAGAGAAATAGGTCTTTTTTGACCATTCCCATGAGGTCTACTTGATCATTCCTGAAGGCCTTGGTGAGATACATTTTCGCAACTGGTAGTATGGTACCGATTGCATCTATACTATCTATATAAGTATAGTTTTACTCAAGACATAACTTGCTGTATCTGTTTAGTAAATAGTATAATTATGCGGTACCCAGATGTTCGCATCACGAACCTATTTTCTGGCGTAATGCTGTAGTATTAGTATACCAATAGTAAAGACTGTATACTGATGACATTTTGCCACAGAGGTGCGAGGTGTAATCCCAAGAGACTCATACAATTCAGCAAGACAGTACGTTGGGAACCCATATTAAAATGAGCAACAGCATCAATTAGGCCCATCTCCAGAACATCTTTCTCAACAAAGACCTCTCTGGCTACTCTTTGCCAGATCAAGCCATTCAGACTTTCATTCTGATTCTGGGTTTTTCCATGCCATGACGAATTAACACCCATCGCTCTACCACGGCGTAAAAACGTGGCATGTACTGATAAATATGCCAGTACCACTGAATCAACACAGTACAGGTAAAATCGTGCAAGTTGTCGCAGTGTTACAACGGGCTTGTGTCACAACAATTCGCACGGCATGTTGGGCGTAACCATTATTTTACTTTTCTCTTTGTAGTCACAGAACCAAAACAGCTCAGTACGATAACCCGGTGAAACATCTGCTCGTCGAAGAGAACCTTCCTTTTCCTTCGAAAGATTCGTTGGTGCCAGCGAACCCGTACATGTATGCTGGTAGGTATCCTATACTGCGAGCAGTACAAAAGTAGAGTGCTGCGTAGACAGTGTTTTGGATATATAGCAAAGTGAAAAGGTGGTAAACTGCCAAGATTTTTAGTGACGAAATACTGACGTTTCGAGCGGAGCCCTTCATAGACTCTAAGGGCTCCAAACGTCAGTATTTCGTTACTAAAAATCTTGGCAGTTTACCACCTTTTCACTTTGCTATATATCCTGATAGATAGATAGATAGATAGATAGATAGATAGATAGATAGATAGATAGATAGATAGATAGATAGATAGATAGATAGATAGATAGATAGATAGATAGATAGATAGATAGATAGATAGATAGATAGATAGATAGATAGATAGATAGATAGATAGATAGATAGATAGATAGATAGATAGATAGATAGATAGATAGATAGACAGTTTATTAAAGAAAACCCAATTGCAGTGAAAACTGAATTACTGAGGTTATTTACATAAAAATGATACACTTAAGTTATTAAATATAATAAATATGTCTTAATTAATTCTAAGATTGACAAAATTTAAAACTATATACATATATCTATCCTATATTAAAAATACAATAAATTGTAATGATTTTTTTGTCATTATATACACGTGCACCAGCTAAGATAAAGGTCTTTCCTAAATCTGTTTGTTTTGCATAAAGGGATTTTCATAGGCTTAGTATTTCTTAAAGTGATAGATCGACATGTTGTATTAAAGGGAAGTAGTTTAATATACCATTGACCTTGTGGGTTATTAATGATTTTACAAAACAAACTCTGACAGAACTCTGCCCTACGGTCAGTGAGGTTAAGGAGTCCTGATAGGTGAAGCAATAACGTAATAATGCGTAAGGCGCGTTTTTGTACCCGCTCGAATGAACAATTAATATATTCTGGAAGGGCATAGTGGAACACCTGGCAGGCATATAAAAGAACAGATTGTTCTGTTCTGTACTGCTACGGATGACTTACTCCGGTAGGTATCCTATTACCATGGTAGGTATCCTATACTGCTACGGAATGACTTACCCCGGTAATTCGTCACTAGTTACCAGAGAACTACTAGGCAGTTTTTATGTTTTTTTTCAGAAATTCCAGGATGGCTTCAATTTTATTCGACGGCTTCATCGGAATACGACGAATATCTAAAGGTATAATAAAACCTAAGTAAAACGTAGGGCCTTCGCTTTGACCTCCTGTACACAGAGGCGTAAGGAACGAATTTAATGTTGGGGGGACTGAAGTCGACAAGCAGTTAATCAATGACCGCATTTTAAGGGGGGTGGGGGGAGGTCCTCCCCCGGAAATTTTTGAAATCTAGAAACTCGGAAAGACAATTTGCAGCAATTTGAGCAAACTTTTTCATCTAATTCAACAGCGAGCATAGTTCAAATGAATCCAAGAGTTACCTGCTGCCTCTTACCAGGTGATGCCATTATTTGCGCCTAGTACTGACAGAAGGGTCTAGGAACCAATCTAACTCTCATGGCAAAGGTTTAGGAGTTGGCTAACACTTCAGGCTACACCCGTTTGTAAAATCTCGTGTAGATGAAGCCCGTAGGTAGATTACCTTAAGTAGCTTCTCTCCTATTCTATATAGTCCTATTAATACAATTGGGAAAAAACATTAAATTTAGCAATGTTTGTCTTGATTTTTTTGGGGGCTCAGCCCCCCCATTTAAAATTGGGGGGGGGGCCTCCCAGTTCCTACGCCTATGCCTGTACACTATTTTGATGGTACACCAACTCGCTGATCTCTAAATAAAGATTTGATCGATTTTTCCCGTAATTTAGAAAACAAACTACGGCGCCATTACAATAATAATGAAGCAGGGATTAGCGCTTGGCGGACATATTTGGGCTCGTTCTTCGTGTAGAGGACACAGACTACGTCATAGTCTGATAAACGTTATTTTCGGAGCAATCAGAAGCTTTACAGCAACAAAAACTCTAACCATAACTCAAACAAAAACTCTAACCCTAAAATAAAAAAATACTAACCCTACTTCTAAACCCAACTGTCCTCTACACGAAGAAGGACCCCATATTTGGCCGCCACGCGCTAATTCCGGCTTGATATGTACCATTATGGAGCCGTAGTTTGTGTTCTATATTATGGGAAAACCTCGGACAACTGATTCATTTTAACATCTTAAAAGATCAGAGACACAGATAGTCTCTGTCGCCTACAGTAAAACTATAAAGCGTAGTCCCAACAAGATGGCCGTCACGAGCTACTTCTGACTTCATTTTCTGAACAATAGTTACTCGACCTAGTCTTTATTTAGACCAGTGACACCAACCGGTTTCAGAGTTGCCGATCCCATTTGGATATTTTGCCGTGCGAGTCATGCATGTGATGTATCAGACGACACGTGTACAATGGAACATTCATATAACAGACACCTTGTTTGGAGGTGTCCGTTGCCAAGAGGTTTTCTATTAATAAATAAGTATCTAGACTTACTGTCCGTTCCATAGAGTGTGCGTTAGTAGAAGTTCCACTACTATATATGCAAACTGCTTACCTCATTCTCGGCTTGTTTTCTTGTTATCAGTGGGATTTATTTCGCTATGCCGACCTGGACTGCTTCCAGACGATGCTGAAACGCTTGTACAAGAAAGACCTGGAGCAAGTCGTGTACAAATATGAAGAATACAGACTGGCTCTTCAAAGGGAGATGGAGAGAAGACAACAACAGGTTCCCCCTGCACATTCTTTCACGAACCGAACCCTGGCTGAGTTGGGAGACGAAACCAGCGTGTGATTGATCGAGACATATTCACAATCGTTGGAGGAGGAGAGCCGAAGATCTGATGAGATCAGCACAGGGAATTTTCCAGGTCGAAAGTGAAGAGGTGGAATAGAAAGATTCGAGCCCGACACGAAATCTTGAGATCAACAAAAAACGTTGGCTCAGCAGCATTTATAAGGAGCTGTTTACATGAATCCGGATTCAGTTTAATTCCGGATTGAACGTGAATTCAAACCGCGTTTACATAGGAATTCTATCCCAGGATCGAAAATCGCGCGAAATCTGAAATTTCAAGATGACGATCAATAACATTATAGCGGGTATGATTCTTTCAGCGATTTCTGCACTTGTACACTTCAACATATGACCTAAATTGATAATTTTGCGAAGAATAAACATAAAGAAAAGGGGGGAAAGCATTACTAGCAACGACAATCGATGCGGTCGCAAGTAAACAAGCATTTGATTCAATTTATATATATTGAACAATATGACGTCGGCGCGATTCTTGTCTCTATAGCTGCAAATTGTCGTCTATAAATGTTAAAAGCACGCATGTGTTGTTCGTTTCAGTCCTCTAGGTCGTATTTTTCATTCCGGAATGAAATCTCGCACCACCTTTTCATGACACCGGAATGAAATTTCAATGAAACTCAATCCAGAATGAAACTCAATCCGGAATGAGAACCGGAATGAACTCAATCCGGATTGAGCTGCATCTCATTCCGGATTCATGTAAACACATGAAGAGATTTTAAGAGAACCGGTGTGAGTTCAATCCGGAATGAAACTCAATCCGGATTCATGTAAACAGCCCAGCCAACAGAGTTTGGTGAGGATTGTCATTCTGGCATAAGGAATTGTTTGGGACACAATTATACAGTAGTTTAGGACCTCACCCTAATACAGATCTGATATGTGAAATATACATTAAATAATTAAATAATATGAATTGCATGATTGGCGCATGGAAAGTTCGACTTTGGATGGTCGCCCCGATCGTCCGAGTCAAATGGACATATATATATTTTATTTAAAATAAGGAATCTATTAAGCACTTGTGATTTTTTTAGTTTTCCTGTACATAGCTAATATCAACCCAAAAGTTTGTAGTATCCAACAAAAATATGTTTTGAGCCGAGCCCTTACTCTGGCGAAGGGCTCCGCTCGAAACGTCAGTATTTCGTTATGCACCTATCAATGCAAAGGGCGGGGATTTGACAAAAAATGCCCGAGGGTGGGGAATTTATTTCGATCAAATGTTTCCAAATGAACGCTCCTTGGCATGGACCAAGTCAAATGTTTTTGACCTTTTTTGTACACCACACCTTGCCTGTGACAACAAGTTAAATGTTTCTGAAGGTTTTTGACCAGATGGGTAGTTGGAAGCAAAGATATATTTCGATTTTACTCATCTTATAGTTAATAACGAGAAGAACACTCGTCTCCACGCCTTTTGAATCAATACTGCGCATGGTCAAATGTCTCGACCCGCGGGGGATGTATGCACCCTCACCCCGCGGGGTTTACATTGATCATCACCTTTTCACTTGACACTTTTCATATCCAAGACACTGTCTATGCAGCACTCTACCTTTTTAAAAATATGTTTTGACCACCAAAAAGCGCAGCTGTAGGTTAATACTTCGTCTTGCAGGGATTAACCTTAATCTCTTGTTTAGTGGTATGGGTTCGCTATATCTCTGCAAGATGAAGTACTTACCCATCTGTCTATTCGTGCGGTGGGCAGAAGGAACGCAGGCTCTGGGAATTCGTCATGCACGATTCCATAGCAACAGTAGAGTGCAGTTGAAGTTGAACAACAAATTTGCATTTATATGGCTCGCCAGGTTTGTTCTTCGAATGGTATAAACTTTATCAACTTTGGTTTGGATTTTCACTCTCTTACAACATACTTCTGCTTAGGCTTTTGTCAAAATCCCTGTCGGTGATAAAGAATTGGATGCTGTCGTGTCTGTTCCGAAGCAAACTTCATGGCAAGGTTGTGGAGTTGTGCTGACACATGGCGCTGGAGGAGACATGTATCACGAACATTTAGAAATATTGGCAAAACATTTATGTGAAGCGGGCCTGCTTTGCCTTCGTTTTACGTTGAAGACTCCAAATTTTAAATACCGTGTGAAATGCTTTGGCTCCGTACTGGTTAGTAGCTGTGGGCAAAGATAGTCTGAGAGAGTAGAACTGTCCGGCTGTCAGCTGTATTTGTAGTCGTAGAGCGAAATATGTTGTAGAAAATTAACAAACGTCTAGTTTAAAAAATATTTACAACACAGTCGGGGGGTTAGGGTTAGAAAACTAATTAGGCAGGGTGTTAGGGTTAGAAAACTTGTTAGGTGGGGGTTAATAGGCCTTTGTTGTTTTGGGGATTGGGTACAATGTAGATGCTGGACTGGATTCCTCTCTTTTATAGCCACACATGGAACCAATTACTTGCGGCTAAATAGAGGAATCGCACCTTCCATTTTATAGTAGATTACACCAAGTCCTCAATATATTAGTATTAGGTTATAGTACTCAGTACTGTAAGTAGGTTAGAGTATATTAATTACGGTGGTTTTTATGAATTATTTATTCAAATACAAACAATAAAACAGGTTTACAAAGCTCGTTATCCTTTTTCGAAGTTATCTCTCGACCTCGAGTCTTCGCTCGATCCAGTCTTTTTGCTTGGTCACAATCCAATCTTTTTGCTCGGTCAACAGTAAATAATTAACATAAATTATAAATAAACTCTCTCTTCTCAACACATTAGAGTTAGTATTAGGGATAGTATTTGGGTTGGTATTAGTATTAGGGTTAATATTATGTTTAGTATTAGGGTTAGTATTAGGTTTAGTATTTATAGGGTTAGTATAATAGTGTTAGTATTAGGGTTAGTATTAGCCTTAGCATTAGGGTTGTATTAGGGTTAGTATTAGGGTTAGTATTGCAGATAGTATTGGTTTCACGTGGTATTATAGTGTTAGTATTAGGGTTAATATCTTGATTAGTATTAGCTAAGTACAGGAAACCTCAAAAATAACCCTAATACTGATAATACTAATATAATCACTACAACGTATATTGAGGACTTGGTGTAATCTACTATAAAATGGAAGGTGCGATTCCTCTATTTAGCCGCAAGTGAACCAATTGAAGGCTGCCATCTTGGATAAATTGGGGCAATTTCATATTAAAGCATTTCGATCTTTTACTCTGACAGCAGAAAATGTTCCCAAGTAACAATAGAACAACATTCTTAATCGCCAAATAGTGAAAAAGAAATGCAAAAATTGCAGAATTTACGATTCCTTGTTTTGGGCCGCAAGGTTCTTGAATTGCAGAAAAAAGCCTGGAACCAAGAAGTTTGCCAATTTGCCCAAAATGGCAGCATCCAATTGGTTCCCAAATTTAGGCCCCTGTACTCCCTCTAGTTTTATTTATTATCTCTATGTTAAAGAGTATATAAACCAGAGTTTTCCTACCTTTTTTAAAAGTCAGATTATTTTATAAAAAAAATATAAATTTTTTAGTGTTTATACACTGAGATATAAACTAGGATGTTCGGAGACATTAGGAAAGCTAATGTCTTGTGTCTCACAACATCCCAATCTTTATATCACAGTATAGTATAGCCAGCCATCATTGTTTATTGCAGTTCTATAAGCTACATGTAGCTCTAATAACCTGCAATAAATATAAATATATACAAGGCAATCTCGTATCCAGAGCCCGCGTTCCTTTTGGCCTGTACGAGATTGACCCTAAGGATGATTCTAAAATTACCCCTATTCTTATAATTTTTAATTCTAGGAATTTCTCCAACACTCAGATGAGTTTATTGTGAATTCCTGTATTATTGGAGGTAAGGGTGTAATAAGCAGGGCCACCGCCGAGAGCCAAGATAGACCCAGCGGAAGGTGGGGATATGGTCTTTCACGGGCGCCTAAATGCCCTAGAAGTAGGGTGAGGCGGTTAATCGATAAACCGAAAAAAACGATGTTTTTTGAAAACCGATTTAACCGATGTTGCTTTTGGAGAAAAACCGAAGAAAAAATCGGTATTTCAATAAAATCGAATCATATTTATATGGGTTTGTTGCAAAAGAATCAAGTGTTTTACACACGGAAAAACTGAAGAGATTTTGTTTGAAGTTTGATAACGTCTTCGAAATACCGACGCGTACGTTTCTTGCCAGGTATGATCTCCGATATAAGAACGGAAGGGCTTCGATTCGAGGTTAATTGAACGGATAAGCGGATTTCTCTTATATATTGTATATTTATTTGTACTTCGTAGTCATGATGTTTATAATCAATTAATACAATTGTTTTTCAAACTGAAGTCTTGCGCGAGTAGCGTCATGCATGTTTTTTAACTGTAGTTTCGAACGCGTTTTAAAAAACCGGTTCACTCGGTTTTTTCGGTTTTTTTGGTCGGTTTTCGGTTTTCGTTTTTTTGTAAAAACCGCCTCACCCTACCTAGAAGCTTCATTCTATGTGTAGGATTTGCATGATGGTTATCGTTTCGGGCCCATTATTTGGCCAGGGCCCTGGGGCAGTTGCCATGGCTATACCTCCCTCTCAACAGGGCTGATAATAAGTTGTTAATATCTTACACTAAAGACAATCAAAGAAGTATGACTTAAAACAAGAAAGGTTTTCATTTAATTACCTTTTCTCATCATCGTCATTACTAAGATAATACAAGTTTTCAGTGGAAGCAACTGATTGGCTATGATTGGTTAAAAATATGAAAACCTACTATAGATGATGCAATCACATATTTTTTCATTGATAGCATTGGTTATACTTATACAATCAGAACGTTTGCTATGACTCGCATTCTATAGTTAAGATGATACAGTAGTTCTGTTCACTGGTATAATGCTGCTTTTTTCATCCGCACATAAATATTTGTAAAAGTGGAATATGGTTTAATTCATGTTTATGCTTCAATGTATGTTAAAATATTAAATATTAAATAGAAAAATATTTTTAAAATGTGTTGCCAGAGATATCTTTTACATCTCCTGTTTACTTAACCTAACTTTCACACACTCCGCATTCAATTACCTATAACAGGACGTTCCATGGGTGCTCGTGTGGCTGCGGAAATTGCCTCATCGCTTGGCAACTCCAACAAAGGCTTCATCATTGGCTTGTTGTGCCTGTCCTACCCGTTGCACCCACCACGTAGAACGGCCGAACAACGTCTGTCTTCCATTCTTAATGTGAAATTACCCACTTTATTTATCAGTGGTACAAAGGACGCTATGTGTCAGGTTGATCTCATGGAGAATGCCTTGAAGAGGTTGACTTGTGATTGGTCGGTGCATTGGGTTCAGGGTGGGGATCACGGACTACTTGTGAAGGGGAAGAGACACAAGGCTGGAGAAGAGACGATACTCCCAGGGCTGTGTGAACGTATCTTATCGTGGGCTCAGTCTGTGTTCATGGGAGAAAGATAGACAAGGGAATTGAAAATAGATAGGATATAACTTTTTTCATTGTGGTTTTGGTGTGATTTTTTCGTGTGAAAGTTCCACAGGATTTCCCAAATCCCAAGTACGGTTCACCATCTCTACAAAAAATCAAGCTGACATCACAAAAGTAAAAGAGTGAAGGTTCATCTACAAGATACAATTTTGGCTTACAATTGTCTTTCTAGCATATGGAATTGTTCTTACATGGCACACACAGAGGATATAAGAATATAAAATATGAAAGCTGCTAAGTTCTCCAAAGAACTGGATATAACATGAAAAAGAGAAATAAGAGAACTTCAATGTGTCGAAAAATACTTAAGTAAGAGTACTTACGTATCTTCATCACCTTTATGGACATGAAGATACGTACTAAGTACTCTTAATTATGTATTTTTCGACGCATTGAAGTTCTCTTATTTCTCCTTTTCATATTATATCCAAATGCAGTGATTGAATCAGTGACTTCAAAGGGATTTGTGTCCGGCTTGTTTAAGATGGACAGTTGTTATCCTTAGAACATGTAGTTTAATCGAGTGAAATGCCAAATATTATTAATTACTTGTATAATATACCAAGAATCAATTATCCCAGCATTACCACCACTATATATACAGAACTCGTGACTAGGCTCTCGGCAACGGCTTCCCTAGCTCAGTGGTCAGAGCACTGCACTAGCATCGCAGGGTCGCGGATTCAATTCCAGCCGGAAGGCCTTGAAGTTGCATTTTTCGCAACTGGCCCCACACTCGAAATTTTCCTTCACCATAAATCCTTAGAACATGTAGTATTAGACATAGTTTTCTTCTTGTTTTTTTGTCGATTCATCTTTTTCGAATAAGCGCCGTATCGTGGGTGTGAAGGTGCGGCGCTTAATATTAAAGTATTCTACTTCTGGATGTGGCGCTTAACTGAAGAGCGCGCTAAATCGAGGAGGATGTTACATGACCGGATATACGATTTTTATCTTCGAGGGTTGGTGATATTTCTCACAAGTGAGCAAAGCGAAAAAAGTGAGAAATATCACAAGAAGATACAATTTCTATCTCCAAGCGGTCATGTAATGTTATGTTTATTATATTGAAATCGATAAGATATATTATGATGATGAAAACGATATCTTCACTGCTCACGGCTTCTAGCCGATATCAAGGCTTTATCGACGCGCTCTCGCTCAGCTCATGGTATAAAAAGTGACAAGCTGGTAACAAGTTTGTTTACTTTGTTATAACAGTTTAACTCAGGTTTGTCGAAAATACTTTGTAACACATACATAACGTAGCTTTCTCTCTGCCATCTGAGTTCTGGTAGCTCAATGACAATGGGAGATCAGAAAGAAGGTTGCGGGTTCGATTCCCGTCTGGGGCTCAGAAACATTTTTCTAAGTTTGCGTAATAAAGCTTGAGTAGCAAACAATTTACTATATTAAAATAACCAAGCTTGTAACTCATTCGCTCTTCATTTGAGTCTCGGTGGCTCAATGGTTAGAGCGTCTCACCGGCAATCAGAAGGTTACAGGTTCGATTCCTGTCCGGGACTCAGAATCATTTTTCTGAGGATACGAGCTTGACGATCGCCCATGTATCGTAAGATCGTCCATGTATAGTCGACTCAACGATAAAACTTTTTTGATATAATTTATTAGACATTAATGTAATTACAAAAATTAATGTAATCACCCAAACGGAAAAAGCGCAAACGGAACTTGAGGACCCCGAGTTCCGTTTGCGCTTCCGTTTGAGTTCCGTTTGCGCTTAATTTCAACGGGAAGGCGAGACACGCCTTTTCGTTGAAATTAAAAATAGATGTATAAGAACAACCAAAAAGTCAATACATAAAGTCATAGACCAACTGCTCGGAATTCACGATGCACCAACACCCCATTCTTCCGAACTCCACTGAGTGGAATTCAAAAGAACGAGGTTGAAGCTGCGTTTCGATAAGACTTCCTGTTTCCTAGACAAACTAAACCCAGGTTAAGTACGTTTGCGTATAATAGCGCCGTGGAATCCTTCACGAATATACCACACAACAAGTAGCATTTTGTACAGTTGATGATGCTGCTTTGAAAAACGCTTCTTCTGAGTCTTTGGTCGTATACGAAAGGAAAAGATAACCGTATGAGTCTCTCGTCGCTTTATAAATGCTTAATATAGAGAGTTATTGCAACACTGGACTAGCATTATTTTCTGTTGTTTCTTTCTCGTCTGGATACTAAAATTTACTTTAATTTATAATTTTTATTGTTTATTGACGTTTATTTTGCAACAATCCAATAATCACAGGGCATTAGCCAATGAAATTTTATCCATAGACATAGTTGCCATAAATATAATGTTCTGCATGTGCAACTTATCACCTTTATCAACCTTATGATTAAAATTATAAAAATTGTTTTTCTAACTAACAGTATATTATAACTAGCAATAATACTGCACCTTTATAAGCAAGCGATCTAAAATTCTGCATGCACGGCATTAAACATTTCCATGAAGGGCGTGTGTAAGGAAACTAAAAATTAAATTTACATACAGTACACTAACTAACTTTTAAACTAACTAAAAAATGGTAATGTCGAACGATGAAGATAAGTCCTGGCTATTTAATATAGATATTGTTACATACTTTTATGACAATTTTTCTCACGAATAATGAGAGCGATTTGCTCTCCGTAATTTCTGTAGGTAACGAGTTCCATATGGATGCCCCATCAAACATGAAACTTTTTTTCATATTATTTGTACGTGGTTGTGCAAGCAAAGAGTTGTAGCTATGTTTCGCAGATTATGATTTGTGAGTCATTGTGACTTCCTTTTTAAAGTGAAACGATTTGAGAGGGATTTTGGCCCCATCTCATTCAATACTTTAAACATTGATTTTGCTTTGGCCTTTCGTCTTTGGATTTCGAGTGGTTGCCATCCTAGCGCATTCAACTGCAGTAGTTGAAATATGGGTGGACAATAATAGCATTATATACACAGAAAGCAGCGTATTTTTGTCAACAAATTATCTTAAGCGCCGGATGGCAAATACCTCCGAACAGATTTGTTTGCTAATATAGGAAGTATAGAAATACAAATCAAATATCTAAAAAGGTTGGTACGTGTACTGCCGAAATAGCGTGTAAGCAGTCTAACGTTTCGAGCGAAGGCCCTTCGTCACTCTCTAAAATATATTTGTCACAAACGACATTTGATTTTTAAATCAAAATTAACTCTCTTATAATACTCCAAAAAGCGTGTCGGGAGAAACACATTAGGTGTGGCCATTGATAACAAAATGTCAGGGAAGTGGGTGTTGGTGAAACTTAACTCTCCGAAATGTTAAATCTGCGATTTAACTCTCCTTTTCTTCACACCCCATGAATGCATATCCGGTACAAATGTATTAAAATAGTTTCTAGGACTATTCTAGCCAGACGTTTTCGTTTGTGCGATTCTATTTTTAAGAGAAACGTTGTAACGATTCGCCATTTTTACATTATAATAAGGGACTGGTCAAAAAAATCTTACCCAACCCAATTAAGATCAGAAATTTAACTGACCCAACCATTTATGGGTAAAGAAAATCTTTTACCCAAGAAGAAAAAAAGTCAGATAGACCCCAATTATTCCCAGCATATCGTCGATACAAGTTTTAATAACAAACCCAAATAGATATACAGTCTGATCCTATACTGTAACTTTCAGATTATTATCTCCCTATACAAGGAATCCAAGGAAAACAAGGAGAGGAATACAATAATAAAAGCTAATGTACAATGATGACTGATGAGGAGAACTGGAGATGATAACAAAATTTTAAATGATGAACTCTTAATATTTTATGTAAATAGTCATGAAAAATTTGCTACTCAACCTTTCGAGAAGTGATTTTTTACTTAACCATTTAGGTCTTAGAATTTTCAGTTACTCAACCATTTTCTATTCGGCCCCCACCCCGGCCATAAATAATGGCCGGTTCCTAATATAAACAACTGCGTATTTAATTAATATCTGAATAGACACCAGAACAGCGGAGCGCTATTTGATATCTAAACAGAAAGTCCATTCAAGGTAATTATCCGGTACGCCGATTCGGATACGCGACAACACCCTATCCAATACAATGTAAACAGCACTTTATATATCTTTTAGCAATAATGTCACTAACATATATGCATTGAAAGTGTATTGAAAGGCAGGAATTAACTGAATAAAATAACTTATCAGTACCTCGCCTTGGGGGGCTACAGGTCGCTTCGAGCCTTCTTCGACTAGCTAGATTATTTTCTTGATTTTGAACTTCACTGCATGTTGCCAGTAAGATCAAGGATTATTTTCAAGATACTGCCGTTGATTGCTTTCAAATCTTTACATGGTCAGGAATCAGTAATTTATTGAATAGATATCATCTAACCTTTACTTAATAAAAACATTCTTGTCTAATCATGCAAATGTTGCAATCTGATAATGTCGATTGGCTATGAAACTCGCTTATGTCTCTTTTTTAAATAAATTTGAAGAAATAACGAGCATATAAGTTAGTTTCTACTAAAACAATCGCTTTCATTTTCTATCAGGCGATAGTTAACTCGGGCTTCGTCCTCGTTAACTGCCTTAAGCGAATATCATCTAATTGTTAATATGAGAGTTAGCGCGCGGTCAAACGAGAGATATCGACACTCGTGCGGTTCAGGGTTTAGAAGCGTAACAGGTTCCCAAAAAACATTAAAAAAAAACAATAAATACCATAACCCAAATAAAAACTCTAGTGCTATATGAAACTCGTCGATCTGAAATAAAGAAATACTACTTTTAAACCCAACATTTCAACGCTGCAACATCACTGTGATCACACCCTTCAAAGCTCGCCAAGTTCACTGATTTTCTCCCCCAGAAAGTGCCGCAGGTAGCAGCTGCCCCCATTGCCCTACCCTAGTGCCCGTTACTCATGTGACTTATTCTCTCCTCCGCAGAAGCCGCCTTTTCCTCCGCTGTCTAGCACAGGAAGTCGATCTGTAGAACAGACTGTTGCGCGCGCTTTCTCCCCCAGAAAGTGCCGCAGGTAACAGCTTCCAGCCTTCCCCCATTGCCCTACCCTAGTGCGCGATACTCATGTGACGATTTCTCCCCATCTGCGCAGAGGCCACCTTTTCCTCCGCTGTCTAGCACAGGAAGCTGGTCTGTAGACGGAGACTGTTGCGCGCGCTTTCTAATGTGCAATTAATAAACATAAGTTGCGGGATATGTTTCCGGTGTTGATAATCGACACTTAACAATATGTAAATTGACTTAGGGATTATATCCAACAACACCCCAGTCACCTAGCCCCTATTCATTGAAATTACGCATTTTTATCGTTATGTTAATACGTTTGGCTTTGTATCTTTCGGTTCATTTCGGAAAACATTAAAAAAAGTAAAGAAAATAAAGAAAAAAAATAAGAAAAAAAAGAAAAAAGTCATTTATATAAAAGAATGATGATCGCAACAGACGTGCGAATTTACATGGTATAATCAAATTAAAAAACTATGGAAACTATCCAAATATATAGTTCCAGTTACTCAACGAATATATACACATTAAATAATCAAATAAACTATAAAGGTAAATAAGCACCTATTAAAAAATGATCTCCTAAAACGTATTCTGTACAAACTCTTGGCAACACATTATTATGTCCTCGCTGTCGTAGACGTTGCCTTCTGATAAACAATGGTTATCTTCTGATAAACAATGGTTATCTTATCCCATAGTTTTCTATCTTGTTTCATTATAACTTCATTTATCGAGGTATATATTTACATGTATAACCATACCGGAATGCTCGCTTACAAAATTTATCAATTCTACCGAGATACTTGCCCTCGTATGTACAGGCCCAAACTTCAATTGCATACAGAAAAATAGACATAATCAAGCTATCAAACAGAATGGTCAATTCAAGTATTTAATAACCATAACATTTACAAACTCGTAAAATATAGAGTCTAGAACTAGCTTTAGTTAGCACTAAATCAATATTTGTATCCAAGTTGCAAGGATTTTCATTAAAAGTTACGCCCAAAAGCTTCAGCTCTTGCTTAATCCTTCCTATTGACAGAGTTGGTTCAGGGAGAGGTTTATTCGTGTTTTGTTTTTCATTTTTCTTATAACCATCTCCCAAAACATTCCTTTGACATTTTAGTTTTAATATAATACCTCTGCATGACTGCATCTTTCGCACCATTTCAAAAAACTAACTACAGAGTACAGTGTTCCTCAAACGTTTTAGTTTTAGTACGATTTTGCGTTATAGAGATTAAGATTTTCGTCCATTTTATTGCACACGTCTCTCTTGAACATCGTGTAGTTTTATTAGAAACTTCGATCTATAAATATACCTGTTTATATAATTGTATATAATGTGTATACACTCGACGACTGTCGCGGAAGTCGGGGGGCTCGTTCAATAGGAAAGCTATATAATATACGATTAATTAATGTACAGAATTAGTTGATAGATAAAGCATCTGACATATATAGCATTATAATCTTGGGAGTTGATTGTTGGGCAAAGCCAATTTTCACGCCCTCTTTCTGTTGACTGATATGGTAAATCTTATCAGATGGTTCACCCAATTTGCGCTGACAGATTTGGCACGATTCCTACAGAGCACAATACAATCTCAATTTTCGCAATACAAGGCTCAAAGTCCGTGAGCAAATTTTGATGCGACTAGATTTAGTAAATTAGATTTACTACTCTTTTAGGTGAACGGAATACCCCAACAGTTTCGAAGTCTATATGTATGATAGGGGTTCGTTATCCGAGAAGACCCGAATGTCTTACCATTAGCAAAGTGAAAAGGTGGTAAACTGCCAAGATTTTTAGTAACGAAATATTGGCAGTTTACCACCTTTTCACTTTGCTATATATCCCAAACACACAATACGCACCACTCTACTTTTGTCTTACCATTAATTTGCTGATATTATTACAAAGGCATCACATTCTCCTCAATTATTTTAAGACCCTGAGTTGAGGTCCGACCCAGGATTTGAACCTGTCTCCCAGCTTATAGACATGTTTGGTAACCACTAGACCACAACAGCTGGTGAAGTATACTAGCTGGTCGCGCATGCTGCGCCCAGACTGCTTCAATACCATTACTCCGCTACCCTAGTCTTTATATTCATTCACATTAACTCTAAAAGGTTGGTATACTGCTGAAATACTGTGCAAGAGTGCCAAGAGGGGTCTAGCCACGTTTTCTGTTTCCAATGAGGTCGAACCGTCGAAGTAATATCGCTGAACACAATAATAATGAATACCAGTGAGTGTCGAGTATACCTGCAGGACCGGGCATGCTCGGCCCCCATCGACATTTCAGGGTTAGCAAATAGTTATGTGGATATAAATCTTAATCTGCATAATGTAAATAAAAACACATAAATTAGACACATGTTTGAGAATGCTATGACATATATTTAATGATAAATCACTGGTGCTGCTTGGCGAAAAACGATGTTGTCAGTGGTCAGTTCTGAAGCTTTAATTGGTCGTTTCGTGGGATGATGGCTGAACTATATCGAATCTATGAATGATTCTGCTTAAAAACTCTCGAATCTATAAAGATTCGTAATCTCCACGGGTGGTCGTTTACGAAAAAGGAAAAAATCCAACTAAAGTCAAACGTGGATTTTGAACTGAATAAAAAATTGTTTTCGCCAGTGTGATTTCTTCGACTTCTCCGAGCAATTTACGAGGTAATCGCTAGTTCCCGGTTGGTTCATCTGATTCATTGAGTGTATATGTCAAATATTTACTTTAATAATAGCTGGATACTTCAAGCTCCTAATATATATTATTGATAAAGCATTACTGATATTTAGTATAAATACACAGGTGATTATAGAAAATCGCACACGCTGATTGGTCAAGCTACTTCGGATTACCTACAGCGTTCAGGCAAAATGGCTGCCAGCCTATTGTCAGTATGACAGACGAGGAAATAATCAATTTTAAAGAAAATGCTATTCCAAAAAGATCACCTGTGTATGTTTATACTAAAACAATTATTCACCTCAGTGTCGGTGAATAGTGTGAAATGTGAATATTTACCACTATTTACCTCCAGTTCGGTGAATAATTGTTAACTATTACTGATAAAGCATATTACTGATATATAGTGTCTGCTGCTTAGGCAGTATAGATAGTATATAACACAAATTCAAACACTCATTAATAATTCATGAGGAAAAGAAAATCACGACCGTATCGTTGTTTTAAATGTGATAAAGATTCGTCCTGATTTACATAAACTTTATCTTTGATTTTCTCGGCTTAGACAACATCGATTTTCAAAATTACTACGCCAATGAACTTATCAAATGGGTCGTGTTTGAAGCCGTTTAATAAACTCGCAGCACGTGTTTTATCAGATCTAAAACACTCGGGCTACGCCCTCGTGTTTTAAATCTGATAAAACACTGCTGCTCGTTTATTAAACAATACTTAAAGGTTATATCATGATTTTTAGGATTTCAAAACTAATAAAAAATCAAACCTCTTTAATCTTGATAACCCACACATTAACACTTGAGTAATTTGTTTTCAGTCTCTCCCTTTAAAGCAGACTTTTTTTATAGTTTATTTTAAAGATTACCCTTTTGCCACACCACGGCACATCCCTTATTTAGAATAATATTATTTATCTGTACAACGGCATGTAACTAATGTTATAGTTATATATAGTTTGGCTGATGCCCAATCAAGGTGTCCACTCGTGCAGGGAGGAGTCCAATCCACACCCTTGCATCATAAGATAAACATCCGAGTGAAATCATGAAGGACAAGCTGGCTAAAGAGGGGTGACTCGAAAGCACCTTTCCATTTTCAATAACTAGTCTAATCCACATACCTAATCTTGATCCTAACCTTAAACCTAACCAGAGATTCATCCGCGCTCGCAGGCAGGCAGGCGGAAGGGCGAGTGGCGGGCGGGAAGGCGAGCCAAGGCCCGGTTGTATAAAAAGGTAGTTAACTTTAACTATACAGGGACAAATCCCATCGTATGCACCATGCGAAATCTTGTCGCGGAGACAACATTTTGTCCCCGCAACATGTCCCATCGTATAAACAGGAACTAGTCCCTGCGACAAAATTAAAATAAACCAATAAAAAAACGTTATTTTATTTTCCTTCTCTGCGGTAAATACGTACCTAAAATGAACAGGTTTTGTGATTGGCTATATGGAACAAAGGTGGTTAGGGTTAGGACATTGGTTTCTTTGTGGTTGATTCTATTGTTCTATTGTTTTAATCAACCAATCACAAAGCTTGTTCATATAGGTAGGTGATGACCCCTTCTCTGACATGTCCCCTCGTGTGTCATCAACAGGGGAAATGTCCCCCGTAATATGCCCCCGCGATTTGTCGCCCTTTATTCTTAACTGAATGGTTGAACTTAACTACGATTTAACTGCCCGACGGGTAGTTAAATCGTAGTTAAAGGGATATGGCAATATAAATTAACTTTGTCTCATTTGAAAGAACTCGTGAAATGGTATAACAAGACCTTTTACAATTTTCCCTTATCTTTTTTGGTTTTCGAAATAATTTGACGAAAGACAGCGTGCTGTCCGCCATCTTGGAATTATTTTCGATATGCCTGTGACGTCATAAGTAGGGTAAAGTCAAATTTTTATCTTGCCAACCTTACGACATTATGAGCCAGAAACTCGATTATGTTGCACTATTTCCATTTTCAATTGGCCCACAACATTTTAAAAAGCCTTCCGTGGAAATTCGGTCACCTATGGAGTAGTTTCATCAGGTTTACCCTGCTTGTGACGTCACCAATTTCCTAGTTAATTATGTCAAATATTACAACAAGATGGCGGATTGTGGACTGTCTTTTGTCATAATTATCTGAAATATTTCAAAAACCAAGAAAGATACAGAAAAATTGTAAAAGGTCTTCTTATACCATTTTACGAGTTCTTTCAAATGAGAGGCCCCAGACAAAAACAGAAAGATCCTTTTGAGTCATCACTTTTAGCCAGTTCCAATCATGAAATAGATTATTTGGAATTCTAGAACTATTCACCTGTTTAATAAATTAAGCTGTAATTAGAACGTAATGAATTAAACATCTGTAAGAAATTGACAATTAAGTCGGTATAACCCATTGGAAATTTGCGTTTACCTTTTTCATTTGCAACTATCAATGAATCCCATATATCCTTCCCCACTTAGCTTCCCAGCAGGAGATCCCTCCCAGGATGACATTTTCATCATATCAGTGAAACAAATCGTGACCTACACGTTGTTCTATACGTATAATGGTTAATCCGTTTAATAACGTTAAATGCTACTGAAAATCACGGTTGAATTTCCATATAAAATCCCGAAATGACGTCACATAGACTATCGGTAGTAAAAGTCTAAATTAAAATCAGCTGTTATTTCTAAAATAAAACATTATCGTAAGAGTTAGGGTTAGTATATATTAGGTGGAGGGTTAGGGTTAGGATTAGGGTAAGGTTTGGGTTAGCCACTATGTTTTAAATTTGGGGATATTTATATGGAAATCGAGCCGAAATCACCGACTGCCAATTAAGTGCTTTGGAAATCTAGAAGCTTCTGTGTCACATTCTCATAACAAATAACAAACTAAATAAAGATTTAATTCGAGTATTTAGGGCCGGGGTAATATACGGAAGCGCGCCAGCGTGGGAAACCGAGCTGTCCCGCTTTGGCGAGTTCGCAGTATTATTTTTTCTTAAATTGTATTTTGTATTTATACGAGTGGCGCCCGCTTATGGGCTGCCATCTTAGATAAATTAGGGCAATTTTATATTTAAATTTCATATTAAAGCAATCATTTTGATCTTTTACTCTGCACAAAATGGTTCCGACTTCAAGTAACAATAGAACAACATGCTCACAAAAATTATAGAATTTACGATTCCTTGTATTGGACCGCGAGGTTCCCAGGGAAAGGCCTGGAACCAAGACGTTTCATGCGCTCAATCCCCTCCCCCCCAAAATTTTCCCAAGATGGTGGTGCCAAAAATTGGTTGCCAAATTCAGGCCATGCCCCAACCTCGTTCCCAGGGTCTTGAAATTTTGAGACTACCTCTTGAACTTTATCAATGACTGTTATGTATGTCAGAAATTGTGGTCTTGAACGCGTATAAATTCTTATTTAAGTATGTGAGAATTGCCTCGACAAAAAATGTTTGTACTGTGATTCGCATCGCAAATTAGTTGAGGCATAACAACGCGAATTTGAACTCCCAGAACTATAACACTTCTTTGAAGAACTTAGTTATTTCGACATAACCACAGACGGCTTTTTAGTACTATAACTTGCAAGGTTGATATTTTGGCAGCGGAAAACGTCGATAATCAAAACTAACAAAACATAACATTGTAATCCTCGCAACAAAAGAAAAAGGCGAGCCCAATCGATCATGTCAAATACTTATTTTGCTCTTGTGAGAACCAACACTTAATACGAAATTTGAAACGCGTCAAAAGAAAATCGAATGTAGAAAAAACACGCAGCACGAAACACCATGTGAGAACAACCCTCCTACCCTCCCTAACGACACTCAGTAAAAGTATCCCAGAATATGGGATGCATGTGACCAGCCCCGACCAGGGTCTTTTCGCAGCGAGCGTGGGCGGCGAGCGGAGATAAGGCCCTGGGAACGAGGTTGGCCATGCCCCCCTTCTAAAATTATCATTGTTACAACAATTAATTACAATTAAGTGATTGTTAACGAAGCCTGAGTCAACTATCACATCATAAAAATTTTAGCAGAAACTAACTTATGCGTCACTCGTCGCTACTCGATATCTAATCCGAGTTGTCTATATGAGCGAATAGTCAACGAGTTGTCTAATTGTTATAGTATAGAAACAAATTAGTGGAATTATCCAAAAAGGGATAATTTTTTAGGGCTTCGCCCTCGCTAACTACCACCTCAGATATTTCGAGCTCGTCATCTAATTAAAGTGCCCCTAACCTCAAAATGTTTTATTGTCTTATTTGGAAGAACTTTTAAAATGATAAAATAACTTCTTTTGAAGATTTTCACTTCTTCGCTTTCGTTTTGAAATATATCAGTTTGTTTGATATGCAAATATCTGGAATTTCGTCAAACATGCATAATGAGTTATTAGAGAATGTTATATATCTTTGCGTTCATGAAATAAAAACACTAAAGTGTGAATAACATGTTTCTCCCACAACACCAAACTCTTCTTGATTTTAAAGGATTTCGTTCGAGAATGAAAGAGATATACACATTTCTCCAATAAGTCATTATGCATGTTGACGAAATTCCAGACATTTGCATATCAAACAAACTGATATATCTCAAAAAGATGCCATCGGAACCCCTATCAATTGGGCTTCTAGCCTGTTGGGGTATTCCGTTCAGTAAAAGAGTGATAAATCTAATAAACTAAACTAAAAGGAAGTGCTGCCTCAGTAGAAAATCAGGAACGAGATTCATTGTAAACAATGTATTATGTTTGTACAACCGTTTACTTTAGAGAAATGAAATGAAATGCGTCGAATGTAACTTACTAGCGTTTCACTGAACAGAATTTGTGATGTTCGTGTCTATGGTATTCCATGCATATGAAATTTCCGTATATTTGATTGGTGCTAGTTGACGCGCCCAGTTATCACCTCTAGGATTACCACGACATGCCACAAGATCACAAATGGCAGAATGACATCAATTAGACCGCATGCACTTGACATTCAAGTGTTTCTAAGACAACGTCATATCGACTAACAGTTCTAGAAGAACACTGAATAATTCAAAGTTAGACATAAAATCTCAAAATCAAAGGTAAAAATTTCTAGAATACTGTTTTGGTGTCATGATGAGAATGTGGGTTGGCCCGATATTATGTCAAGATCGGTGAAAATAACCATTATCATATAGTCTGGAAATTCGGCGAACTTCAAAGCGACTATTAACATGTCAAATACGAAATGCCTGTGAGACGCTAGCTATGCAGCAGTCACTATTTATCTGTAATGGAAACTTTATTCATTTATGATTAACGTATACTACAGTGATAAACCTCTCTTTTACAGGTAGTTTACCAATGTCTACTTGAATTAACACTATATGGTATAAAAATATTAGTATGACATTAATGTCGGGTCATCCCATTCTTTGTTACGTTTACAAAATATATAGTAAGATGTCTTTATGCAAGTGTTCATAATTTTCTGAGTATAGTACTTTCTACATCGTTCGTCAAATTTCAGGTCTTTCAGCATTTCAATAAAGTCTACGGATGACTGATTAAAAACTCCAAGCGAACTGATAGATAAATTTATAAATTTCACTTTTTCATAATTTTTGTGCTGTTCGTTAATAAGTTCTAGATATTTTTGTCTCTTACGGGTTGCATTAGTAAGAAGATTAGATTCAAAACCAACAGTCAGTTCGAGTATGTAGATGTATTTGTTTTCGATTGTTACCAGAAGATCAGGGTAATAATAATAATAATAATAATAATAATAATAATAATAATAATAATAATAATAAAGACGTATATTAGGAGCATATATTATACAATAGTCTCAATGCTCTTACAACAATATTACTTACAATTAATTACTTACCTAATGTTACTTACAAAACTAATTACAGTTTCATTATAAGATAAAGCCTACTACATATATTACAACTATGAACAAAAAATATTAATTTTAAAAATGAGAAGTCTTAAGTGCTGACTTAAAACTACTTAAAGTATCAATGCTTCTAATTTCCTGTTGTAATGAATTCCACAGTTTTGGTGCGGCGGCAACTGAGAATGATCTGTCTCCATGAGTCACCGTTTTGGATTTTGGCTCAAGTAGCAGATTTCGGTTAGATGATCTCAAAGCACGAGTAGGTTTATATTTAGTCAGGCTTGGCCTGTGTAGAACTACAAACAATTAAGTTACAGAACTTGAATCATGTACTTACCTGTATTTTTTAAATTTCTTCTTTAAATGTTTTTTCCTCTGCTTTCAAACTAATCCTTTCCCAATGAATTATTATTAATATTGTCGCTGCTCGAAACATTTGCCAAAGAAGCCTCTAAGAGAGTCGAGATAACTCTCATACAAATTATTGTAGTTGTTTATAACAACTCTCATCCTCTTTGACAGAGAGCAATGAGAGCCGAGATGACGCTCATACTAACTCTTAATTGTCTATATACCGACTCTCGTCCTCTTTCATCGGGAGCAATGAGACGAGATAACTATCATATACAAACTTTTGTCTACCGACTTTCAGATCCTCTTACAAACTCTTGTCTGCCGACTCTCATCCTGTTTGACAGAGAGGCAAAGAGAGTCTATAGATAACTCTCGTACAAACCCTTGTCTACCGACTCTCATCCTCTTGATCGGGAGCAATGAGATTCGAGATAACTCTCGTACAAACCCTTGTCTACCGACTCTCATCCTCTTGGATTCCAGATAACTCTCGTACAAACCCTTGTCTACCGACTCTCATCCTCTTTGATCGGGAGCAAAGATAGTCTAGATAACTCTCGTACAAACTCTTGTGTGCCGACTCTCATCCTCTTTGATAGAGAGCAAAGAGAGTCTAGATAACTCTCGTACAAACTCTTGTCTGCCGACTCTCATCCTCTTTGATAGAGAGCAAAGAGAGTCTAGATAACTCTCGTACAAACCCTTGTCTACCGACTCTCATCCTCTTTGATCGGGAGCAAAGAGAGTCTAGATAACTCTCGTACAAACCCTTGTCTACCGACTCTCATCCTCTTTGACAGAGGCAAAGATAGTCTAGATAACTCTCGTACAAACTCATGTCTGCCGACTCTCATCCTCTTTGACAGAGAGCAAAGAGATTCGAGATAACTCTCGTACAAACTCTTGTCTGCCGACTCTCATCCTCTTTGACAGAGAGCAATGAGATTCGAGATAACTCTCGTACAAACTCTTGTCTGCCGACTCTCATCCGCTTTGACAGAGAGCAAAGATAGTCTAGATAACTCTCGTACAAACTCTTGTCTGCCGACTCTCATCCTCCTTGACAGAGAGCAAAGATAGTCTAGATAACTCTCGTACAAACCCTTGTCTGCCGACTCTCATCCTCTTTGATCGGGAGCAATGAGATTCGCCAGATAACTCTCGTACAAACTCTTGTCTCATGCCGACTCTCAGATCCTCTTAAAACTCTTGTCTAGACTCTCATCCTCATTAACAGAGAGCAGTGAGAGTCGAGATAACTATCATACAAACTCTTGTCTACCGACTCTCAGATCCTCTTACAAACTCTTGTCTACCGACTCTCATCCTCTTTAACAGAGAGTCTAGATAACTCTCGTACAAACTCTTGTCTACCGAGTGGTCTAGACTCTATAGTGCAGGTTATACCACACAATGAGCTGGGCCGAGACACACGTTCAAATCCTGGGTCGGACCACCACTCAGGGTCTTAAAAATAATTGAGGAGAAAATGCTGCCTTTGTAATATATAAATACCAGCAAATGGTAAAACTTTCGGGTCTTCTCGGGTATATTAAATCGTAGGCCCTCGGAAGCTTCTAGCCTGTTGGCGTATTTCGTTCACCTAAAAGAGTGACAAATCTAATAAACTAAACTAAACTCTCAGATCCTCTTACAAACACTTGTCTACAGACTATCATCTTTGACAGAGAGCAAAGAGAACCGACTCTGCACAGAACTCTTGTCTACCGACTCTCATCGGCACCCAATCTTTGTTTGATCTACGACATATAATTAACACAATCGGAATTTCTCTCCTTATAGTTATTTCATTTCATGAGTGCAATGAACAGGGCTAGACAAGGATTCGAAGGTGTGGTGCTTGTTTTGGAGCCTCTAGCTCAAATTGCAGCATTGATTTTGTTTTGAATGCAGTCGTCGTTGATGTTGGTATGGTATAGATCTTGGTCCCTGATGACAATCATGCAGAGTCGACAAAAAGCAAAACTCAGGAAATCACATAGTGATAACCTTCCGGAATTACTTTCGAGAATTTGAGGAAATATTATACCCTAAGAGCGCGGAAAGAATGTTTAACTGATCTGGGTTAGAACTCATGACATTTTAATGGTAAAATATCATCTCTGCAGGAAGTCTGAATTTATGTCAACAGAAAGACTTAAAATACTTGGAGCTATACCGAACTGCGCGCACAAGGAGGTTGACGGACGGGGCCAGCCGGATCACATTTGTGAAACACTATATAGCTGTTGAGAAATTTTATAAACTGAGTTTCAAATCTTTAACAAATTAACATACCCCTGTTCTTATATGCACTTTTTGAGCTAAAAAATCTTTCGACATTTTTAGTCCGGTAATCTCGCAAGCAATTTACGAGCAGGTGTCCCTCAGTCCCAGTATTCAACTAATCCAAGGATTGTTGTGTTTTATTTAATATTTATACAATGATGACTGATGTAGTGAATGTGATAGCTTGCAGTAGACAAACCCAAGCATTACTGATATATAGCGACTATCGCACAGGCTTAGCTTATAGACAACCTCGTACCCAGGGTCTTATCTCCGCTCTCCGCCGCGTGGGAAGTGGAGATTAGACCCTGGGTACGAGGTTGGCTTATATTCCTGATTTTAATGCAGTTATTGTGCAGTATGCAATTGTGGTGTCATGTGCATAGCAACTAACCTCCATATCTCAAAAGGGTATATACTTCGTGTTAACAACCATATGGTCTCCCAAGGCGGGGGGTTAGGATTGGTGGGATCTAGAATCCTACAATTTATAACTAATTTATATTTATTGTAAATTCTGTATTATTGTAATTATTATAAATGCAGTAAGTATAAGTATGTAAATATAGGTGGGAGACTATGTGGTTGTTAACATGAAGTATATAACTTAATTGGTTGGCCCCAATGCAAATTTATCTCTATGGATTGGTCTCCCCAAAACGTATCGTAAAAACGATGGTGTTAGCTTGATTCCTTTTCTTTAAATTGTAGCGTTGTTTAGATAACTGTAGTCGCTATTTCCAGACGTTTCTGGTCATAAAGAACATCTGTTACAGTTCGTTTTAAAGGACATTGGCAACAAAAAATAAGTAGCTTTTCGATCAAAGTACGTAACTTAAATAGCCGGAATATAGTAGTTTGAGGTTGTAAAAATGCTCGTAAAGCTTATTAATTGCACTGTCAAAGTTGCTAACCTGAATCATTGTCCGCCATCTTGGATGTATTTGCGATATGTGTGTGACATCACAACCAGGGAAGCGAAATTTAGTTTAGTTTAGTTTATTAGATTTATCACTCTTAGGTGAACGGAATACCCCAACAGGCTAGAAGCCCAATTGATAGGGGTTCCGAGGGCCTACGATTTAAGGTCGTTATCCGAGAAGACCCGAAAGTCTTACCATTTGCTGGTATTATTGCAAAGGCAGCACTTTCTCCTCAATTATAGTGCTGGGTCAAGTTTGAAATAATAAGTTTGAAAATAGATTTTTGTGAATGTCTTCCTTTTTCAGTTGAATCTCACCATTTTAAAAAGCATTGCGCGTAAACTGGGCTACCCGTGACGTCACCAACTTCCCAGTTACAATTAGTCAAAGTATTACAACAAGATGGCGGATGACAGGATTGTCTTTGGTCAAAATTAATGCTGTTGTTTTGTACAAGAGTAGTTTTGTTTACTTGGATTACCTTCGTAAGCCTGTTTGTTAATCAGAAAGACAAAAATTTGAAATTGTGATTTATGTTGCCAATGCCCTTTAAGTTTGTTTTGTCGAGTTTCGTTTTTTGAAGAAGGAAAATGTCGTACTGTGTTGCTTTTGGGTGTTCTTGCGGAGTCATTAACAGGAGCCCGCAGTCAGTTATATATAGAGGTCAGTGTTCCTAATACTCTCTTGAGTAAATCATATAACATGCACCAGGATAAGAAATGGTTTTCTAAACTAGGAAAAACATAGCTTTAGCCCATGTTACATTCCTCGCTTTCCTTTATTGAGGTGCGTTTTATCCCGAATTTAATTTGAACTGATCTGGGACCGGAAGTCACGTGAATTATTTATATCGCGCATATAAGTTGCGCATATAATCATTTGTGAAAATAAGCATTTTGAACACCAAAATGCTTCTTTGTAAATAATCAAGTAAATCAACCACAAACAATCCTAAACTATAAAAAACGTTGTCTACCATATAAGCATTCAACGAATATAAACAATGAATGATTGCCAGATGCTTATTTATAAATAAGCGTTCGCCCGAGTTTGCTTATTTATAAATAAGCATTCGCGCAAGTTTGCTTATTTAGTATAAATAAGCATTCGCGCAAGTTTGCTTATTTATAAATAAGCATTCGCGCAAGTTTTCTTATTTATAAATAAGCATTCGCGCAAGTTTGCTTATTTATAAATAAGCATTCGCGCAAGTTTGCTTATTTATAAATAAGCATTCGCGCAAGTTTGCTTATTTATAAATAAGCATTCGCGCAAGTTTGCTTATTTATAAATAAGCATTCGCGCAAGTTTGCTTATTTTTCTGAATAAGCATTCGCGCAAGTTTGCTTATTTTTCTGAATAAGCATTCGCGCAAGTTTGCTTATTTATAAATAAGCATTCGCCCGAGTTTGCTTATTTATAAATAAGCTTCACGCAAGTTTGCTTATTTATAAATAAGCATTCGCGCAAGTTTGCTTATTTATAAATAAGCATTCGCGCAAGTTTGGTTATGAATAAATATAAGCATTCGCGCAAGTTTGCTTATTTATAAATAAGCATTCGTCCGAGTTTGCCGCTTATTTATAAATAAGCTTCGCGCAAGTTTGGTTATGAATAAATATAAGCAAATTCGCGCAAGTTTGCTTATTTTTCTGAATAAGCATATTCGCCCAAGTTTGATTGTTTATAAATAAACATTCGGCCAACTTGATTGTTTATCAATAATGGAAGCGCAGAAAAATTATTCTTTATAGATAATCAAAGATTTTATGTGATTGTTTGTAAACCATGGAAAATTGAACGCTAAAATTTGCTAAATAATTTTTTTACACATGGCGCCTCATAATTCTACTCATCAAATCAGTTTGAAAGTTGTGTATCTGGCTGTGCAGACCAAGTAATAATAGTGACAATGGAAAGTACATGGCTGGACAGGCTGTCATTGGTAAACCAACAAACAATAACAAACTATTTACTCTTTGATTTTGATAGTTGGTATGGGTAACATTCGCATAATGTGAACAAATATCGATACAGACTTCACTTACTAATAACCCACAACAATTTGGAGCCCATTTAAGCTTACAGGTAAAATATAAAGTGAAACAGGATTATTCGATGGCAACATTCATTGCATGGCCCAGACTTCTTAGTAAGCCAGCTCTCAGATACTGAGCCAACTCACCTCCATGTAATCAAAGCTGTTGGCAAACACTTTGCGATGGCTTTGTTACAGGTGTGCAGTTTGGTGATGTTGAAAATTTCAGTGGAAAATTTAACCAACAACTATAGATTTGATTGCATTCAAATTGCTGAATTTGCCTACAATATCTTTCAACAAGCCACTAGCCTAAGTAGCCCGAGTTAACGCCTAGCGGGCGTCTTGTTCCCATTGAGTTCGGCACATGTGACGTTCGACGTTGGCCTTACACAGCTAAACTAAATCGCACAAATTGTTACAGCATGTTGACTGAATAATACTGTAATAACACGGTTATCACTGCTCAACAATATTATTAAACGAACAATCAACAATGTTGTTCAGCATTATTTCAACAATGTTTATCAGCATTGATGAACCAACGATGGTTGTTAACGGTTGTTGAAGAAAAATCAATATTGAAAGAACAAGAATGTTCACTATTGTTATCATTGTTGTCGAATCTTGTTAATAAGTTGTAACAGTATTGATGGCTGAACAATGCTGTAACAACCTTGTTATCATGGCCGTGAACAACCTTGTAATTGACAACATTGTTCTGTTCACAGGGTGCAGCACAACATTGTTCACTGCTGTACAACATTGTTCACGCCTGTCGACAAGTTTCAACAGGTTGTGTGTTTTTACGCGTGCAGCCATTGTCATCGTGGAATCTGAGCTGTGACATTCTCTTGTTATACTGATTAACTTAGAGGGAAATTTTTAAATACTCGATAGTCTGAATGTCCGGTCAAAAGGTATTCGCTATTTTTGAGTTTTAATTGATCCTATCGGTCCAAATTGTCGCTCAGAGTTCAACTTTTGTAATGCGGTTATCCCGCAGTACAAAACTAACCTCGCCGTGAGAAACTGATTAGAATCGTTCAAACGTTTATCGGCGCAATCTTATATTATGTAGCCACGGTGATGCTGCATAATACGACAAAGTATTTTTCATACATGTGTTGTAAGAGTTCAGGACCTCGCCTCAGGTGTCGAGTCATTGAAACGGTGGGAGTAATACATCTAATTCCACTTGTCCATCAACCGCAAGTTGCGCAACGGTCAGAGACTCAGAGTTGCGCTATCAGCCTAATATCATCATGAGATGGTCATACAAACCATAAAGAATTATTTTATGGTTGCTTTGGTTTGGTGTATTTGTACATACGCCTGGCTCTTTCTCCATAGTATCAGCAATTGAAATGAGAAGTAAAAACATCAGTTTTAAGTTTAGTAAAGAACTAGCGAATGTCGAGGCGAATGCGAATGTCATATGTCAAGAAAGCGAAATATGGCAGCGAATGCTGCCTAACGGTGAGCTTTTTTAAAAGTCAAACCTGAGAGACCTGGACAGTCCACGGCCGACGCTAGCTTCCTTCGTATGCGAAGGAGACTAGGCTGACGCAAAAGTAAAATAGCTTCATTATGCTTCATTGTTCATGATTTCCGCTTGCTATCCCGGCCGAAAACGATGATAAACCATCAATTAAAAAAAAAACTGTGAATTAAATACGACTGAAGGCGCGTTATGGTGTCCTCTCGTTGCCTCCGCACTGATTCCGGCAAATTTGAACTTTATAATTACATCAGAGTGTGTCTCCTATACCACGCGATGCCCTTCGCTGCCCGTAGAAGGAATGATCGTCACAGTATTGTTATTCGTGTGATATGAAAACTTCTCCACCCCCTCGTTTCCTTTGTGAAACCGGAACAGACCGAATTTCACAGGCGGAAACTGCGCGCAACGGTATTTGCGTGGCGCGTCTAAGTCCGCAAAGTGCGCATTTTTTAATTCTCCACCAAATCCGCGAATTATCTGGTTTGCTCTGGATGGCAATGACTTGCACAATGATCTATTGACACCCGTCACATGTTTGTTGTAGTCCATTCTTAATCCTTGGGGTGAGATGCGATTTTTAACGAAGTGTTTGGAAGTCGTGGGCTTGTTAATTAAGCTGAGGATGCGATCAATGGGCATTAATTTGATCTGATTAATCAACGCCCGAATGAGCTTATTGCGTTCGACCATCATGAGGGCGTGTGGCTATTAAAGGCGTTGCTTCTCGGCTGGCAGCCCAATCAGTCTATCGTCGTCGACGACTCACCACAGCGCGCGAGCTCAGAAGGTCAAAGCTCGGTTGGTCTAGTCAAAATGTCACAACATGTATGTACATCACCATCACGTTGCTCGAGAAAACTAATATCGTTCAGCATCGCAGATATTCTGTCGGACAGGACGGATCCAGGAATTTCCACGAAACCTTTCTTCGCGTCAACTTTCTGTCAGAACGAGATGAATTCCTCGAGTGAGTCTGCGGACTGTGGAAAAAGCATGCATCGGATTTTCCCAACTGAAGGTAACTATAGTTGTATATTTATAGTTAAATATATATAGTTAAATATATTGTTAAATATATAGTTAAATATATAGTTATAAATATATAGTTATAAATATAATATGTAATTATAGGGGAATTTTCGGAAATTGCGCGGAAGATTTAATAAACCAGTGAAAAATGCGCGGGGAATAAATTCCAAGCAAAATTTTACAGTCTGGTATATATAGTTATATATATAGTAATGTATATATTATATATATTATTAATTATATATATATATATATATATATATATATGATATATATATATATATGATATATATATATATGATATATATATATAATTAGTTATATATATAGTTATATATATATAGTTATATATATAGTTATATATATAGTTATATATATAGTTTGTATATATATCTTGTTTTGTATATATATATCTTGTTTATCTTCAGTCTTTAATTAAAATGATATTTCAGTAAAAATTTTGATTTTCAAAAGGCCGTGTTTGCATTATATTATATTATAGGACGAATATACACACAGTACTATTATATTCATGAAATTATACACTGAACTATATATTTACATAATATTATAATACATTAAATACAAGTTGAATAATTATTAAGACGTCGTTGTATATATGCTTCTGTCAAGCTGGGTAAGATTTTCAAGTTACGGAAAATTCAGTTGTTTTAAAAACATGATAAAATTATGCTTTTAGCGAGATTTGTTTTGTCATGTTTTAATGGAATGAAAACTACAGATGTTTCTAGGCGAGGGCTAAAATTGCGCGTCTCTGAGAGATGTTACACTCCAGCAATATCAACATACAAATTCTCCTTATTGGTCTCCAAACATTTCTTATAGCACTAGTTGGGAGAAGTTGTTTTATAGAAACATGTCAGTTCATCTTTGGTGATCATTTCCTGTGTTCTCATTACCTCTATACTTGGTTAACCATTGATATTATTAGGAGAAGTTAGGTGTTGATCACTCTTGGGGTAAAAAAGGTTAAGCCTGGATATAAAGTATCCTAATGAGTGATATATAAGTGTTGTGTTGCGTAGGTAGTGTGGAAATCCAAATGGAAAATTTATCTAAAAAGTTGGTGTACTGCCTCAAGGCCCTTCGTCAGAGAGTGCGTTACTGTACTTCTCCGACAAAGGGCCTTCGCTCGAAACGTTATACCTCCTACACACCATTTGGGCTGTACACCAACCTTTCAGAGTATATATTCGATTTGATTAATATAAAATATGCTGTTTCGTCTTCGTACTGTGACACTAACACCATAACAAATCATTTGTGTATAATGCTCAGCCGCATCTCTCAAAATCAAAGCAATTGTTAAGCAATCACGGCCTCACAATGCTGGAAACGTTTCGTTTTGTTTCTTCACGTACTGGTAAACAACGAGCTTTTCATCACGAAGGTATTTATTGGCACGCGGGAAAAGTTATTTTTACTCAAGGAAATTAATATGGCGAATTATTTTCACGGTTGTCAAACTAGAGGAGGAAAAGAAGTTTACTTTTCAGTTCTATAATTAACTGACCAACCTTCGAAAACAAAACTTAATCGGTTAAATCCTTAAAGTCAATGTCGCAACGACCATTAGCGTGATGTTGGCAAACGGTGAGCTGTAAAACAAATACGAAGAAGTGTTGGTTTATCTTCCAAGCGTTGATGTACCAGTTTTCGCGGTATTTATCACGCAACTATCAAATCCTGCAGCGAGGGCTTCTCCCCCCGTCAAACAAGCTGATACTCTGGCAAACTTCAATTGAAAGTCTCACGAAACTTAATTTATTTGACTGCACTTGTTTGAGAGGACAATCGGAATACATATTTTAATTGACCAGACCACGGAACTATTGTCTGAGAGAAGAACAATGCGCGGTGTGATTACCAAATTAAGGACTTTGTAAAATCAAGCGACGACAACCTCGAAATATACGCGCGACGTCCTTCACTAATCTCAACGGCATTTTTTTTTCAAACAAGATTTTGAATGTGAATGTGTCAATTGTGGTTTGTTATAAAATCCCTTTATTGACAAAGTAAATATGGAATGCTGCCAACGTACAAGAAATTCGCGTTAATTGTTCCTTTGAGAACTGCAATGGATAGTTGCCAAATTTGTCAAACACGTTTAGGCCTATTTTGTGTCATTATGTTGGTATGTAGCAAAAATAGGCACGCAGTGCGTACACGTGTCTACTTGAAGTTGAACTTGTGTACAGGAGCCTGTGAATTGACTTGTAGTAGGTGTCGAAAGTGTGATTAAATGTGTCCATTGGACAATGCAACTTAAAATATGACACAAAACTGGTCACCACACAATTTTTGTTTAAAAGGTTTATTATTGAGAAAAAATTCACATGAAGATTTGAGTAGTGAATATAATAGAATAGAAGGAAATTCAAGAATGTTTTGTTCATATATCAGTTTTTCTAGTCCACAGTTGATCTGCACAGAGCATATGTACGAGGCGTACAAGAAGAACCTTCGTGGATGACTAGATGCTATATATATTGTCGTACAATACACTGTATTATTCGGTTTCAGACAAATGCTCAACACCGGCTCATGATATAGTCGTCTGCTCTTCCAGTAGGCACAAAAATGCAAATGTTTTACATTTTCTACCGATCACGTACAAGTTTGAGTAAATTCCCTCTCATCCGATCGAAAAGGGAAGTTACCGCGACCTCAGATCGAATTCCTGACCTGTTAATTACGGTGAAAGTTTCCTACCCCTCGAGCAATGAATGTTTGCCTGAATCTCGATCTGATATTCTGTTTTAAGACAAAAGTGTATCAGTGAAGATGTAAGAATTCAGATTTGAATCTGAAGTTCTTTTTTCAATATTTCAGAGCTGATTAATGGACAAGGATCACATTAATCAGTGGGAAAATGCATGTACTATATATATATATATTATCTTATCAGTTCGCGGTCTCAAGTTGCTCAGAGTGGAGCAAATAAAGTTTCCAAATTTGTCAGGTCCTGAGCATTTTGTATCAATTGTATGTTGGTATGTACAATCTAAAGTGGCGACTGAAATAGACTATAAAAGATTGAACATTTCAGCGAAAATGTGGTCACTTCCACACGTGCTACATTTTCCTCTTGTACAGGACACCGCGACCTTCAGTCAGCGGTCTTCTTTTTGTACAACCGAGAATATTACATCACAGAAATGCTGTGTTTAGAAGTATAGGGTTACTTTCTTTATATCGTTTTCATTTGGGTTATGGTTCGGGTTTTTGTTCGTCCTCATAACAGTAGCCTGTGTACAGCCTGAATATACACCTGTAATACAGTCTGTGAAAATTCGCACGATAGCTTGTCGACCCCCCGCCTAATAAGTAGATTTTGAATTCTTGTGAGATCAAATAATCCAATCAAATCAATAATTATGAATCATATGAGTATTAAACCACTGAAAATCTACTACTCAGATCTGAGTAGCTCAGTGGGGGTCGACAGCTATCGTGCGAATTTTCACAGACTATTACAGGTGTATAATATTCAGGCTGTACACAGGCTACATAACAGCAGATCCTATTTTTGTTCTTGTAAAACCTCTAGTGAATCCTCAGAAAACCAACTTAATACGACTATGACCTAGGCTTTGTCCCACAGGTTCGATTCTTGTCAGAGATCCAAAAAATGGCCGGTTCCCCTTGTCTAGCTGTGATCTTTATCTTTATCATTCTACAATGTATAAACTATACTGTAGTTATAGGTCGCTGAAACTTGAACTATATAGTCTAACCTTGTTTTTTGTCCATAGCATCACCGGTATACACGTCGAGCCGAGCTGTGTCGGTCATAAAAAAGACGACCCATAGTGATACGTCGACAGACCACGACTATGACCGACAGTTCCAAAGTACAATAGTCAACAGAGAAGGCGATGAGTCGCTGTCACAGAATATCCGAAGACCACGAACAGTGTACACTCAACACCAAGTAAAAGAACTGGACAAAATATTTCACATCAATCATTACGTCGACATGGAAACTCGCAAAGAACTGTCGAAGAGAATTGACTTGCGAGAAGATAGGATACAGGTGAGAGACGGAACGATCGATCTATAAAAATGTTACGCTTTTTTGACTTGATTAGTATACGTTTCTTCTGAATGAATTATTTTCTACGCCGTATCCTTATGCATGCGTGCTAATCTCTGTTATATGTCCGAAGATTGCAGGCACTAGATATGTATGTCCCTACGAAAGATTCCTTAAAAAAATACTTGACTAAGGAGGCAGGTCATATGCTAAACTGACTTTTTGAAACCTAATTTTAGTATGCTCAATGGCCGTAAATGTAATATTCTTTAGTGTCCATTTAAATTAGCCTTTCCAGGCTCGTTTTTGTGTTTTTAGCCCGCGCCCAATAATTTTCAGTGAAGTGTTGATAACGAACGAGACAATATAGGGCGAAGCGGAATATACCTGCAGTGGTATTTATGGTGAAGGAAAATTTTGAGTGTTTGATATATACCGATTTTAAGACCAAACCGGGACCAGTTGCGAAAAATGTAACATCAAGGCCTTCCTACGGAAGCCGTTACATGCATGAAACTTGTCGCGTATACTCCCTTGCAACAATTTAGCCTCCCCCACGCTCCGATGTCCTTGAAAGGCCCACACATGGCACAGTGGGTAACACATGCGTGTCTTTCACCTCTGCAACCCAGGTTCGATTCCTGCTCAGTGCAGTTATCAGATTAAATATTTCGCCTTGGCCGCAAGTGAGAAGAGTGCTTCCAGTTTGACTCTATCAAACACCGCAGGTTTTCTACGGGTACTCCGGTTTCCCCCTGTAATAACACTGGACAGTTGAGGGTGGCCCTTACTGGACCTCTAGGGAGAACAATTTAATGACTGATAGGGTTATCCAGTATAAATAAAAGTTAGTTTTTTAATAATTTCTAAGTGTAGACAGTTCAGTTACACACAGACACTTGATGCACCATTTCCCCTCCTTTTTCACAGGTTTGGTTTCAAAATCGACGAGCAAAATGGCGAAAAACCGAAAAGGTTTGGGGCAGCAGTTCCAGAATGGCCGAGTACGGTTTTTATGGAGCAATGGTGAGGTACTCAAAACAACTAGGCAAGCTAAAACAACCTTGGACAGAGAAAGAAAAAATATCGAGGAAAGAAACGATAGAAATTAATAATGACGATGATATGAAAATTCACTGGATTAAAGCAACTGAAAGATTACAACAGAATGTAACGTGCAGAGTTTGAAGGTTTCATCCAGACTGTTAAATATTTTCACATATAAACTGACTGTAATACTGTATCATCGAAGAGGCCTGTAATAATATATTTAATTTCCCATGCAGCTGCAGCCATATATACTTGTTCTTGACTAATCTTAATTCTTCACAAATGTCTGTATACCGATACTGTAACCGATTTTCGTTTTTATCACATATCATAAAGGATATGATTTACGCGTTCGTTAATTGTAAAATAAAACTGAGATATTTATATATAAATTATTATACAACGAATTACATATCATTTCCAAATAATTATATGTTTAAAAACATATTTTCTGTCGTTTTATAATGTCATCATAACAGCATATAGATTTCATGCATATTAAATCCCACACTCGTACACTGCTCAATGAGTAATTGTATGGCATCTCCTTCGTGTACCGGACACACAATGGACACAGACTACGTCATAGACATATCAAGGTTATTTTCTCGGGATTCAGAAGCTTTACAAGAACAAAAACCCTAACCATAACCCAAATAAAAACTCTAGTCCTAACCCTGAAATAAAGGAATACTAACCGGCCCTACTTTTCAACTAAATATTAGTTCAATGATGTAATATTCTGCGTCCGTTACTCGAAGTAAGAGCCAATTGTACTGCAAAAGAGTTATTCTGTTCAATGTACATCTTATGAGTCTTTCAAATTAACAGTCAGTGAATGATCACACTCCTATACGGCTGCATGTGAAACGTGGACGATGTATGCCAGGCAGCCTACGTTCGATCCTCAATGTGAAGTGGGAGGCTAAAATGATGAAGTATAGGTATCAGTTGCGCTGGGCAGGGCATGTATAGTTCGCATGAATGATGATAGACTTCGTAAGCAAACAATATACAGCGAGCTTAGCATCGGACAAAGAAATGTAGGCATGCCACGGCAGCCTCCGATACAAGGACACACTGAGAGGAGGCTTAAAGAGTTGCAACATCAAAGAAACTGAGTTGCAGAGGCTGGCAGAAGGGCGAAACGAATGGAAAACGGCGCCACGGCGGTGTGGAAAGGTACTGACAATTGGAAGGAAAAACGCATAGAGGATAGACACCTGATCCAATGGGACTGCATGCAACTGTCCGTGCAAGGGGCGTGCAGGATTGGTGGCACACATGTCGGGTTTCCACAACAGATGAGCCTCAAACGGCTGGCTACGGACGAAACCGTCCAGTCAACCCAACAGTATAGCAGCGGACCTGAATCCCGAAGGTTTGAAATCTAGCTCGAGTCAACAATTTTCCGTCGACTCAATAGTGTACCAAACACCTCGAAGTTTGTACACTCTTCCTCGTGTTTCATATATTGCATCAAAATTTATGTATATTATAAAAGAAAAGTTTTAGTTTAGTTTAGTTTAGTTTAGTAGATTTATCACTCTTTTAGGTGAACGAAATTAATACCCAACAGACTAGAAGCTCAATTAATAGGGGTTCCGAGGGCCTACGCCGGATTTAAGGTCGTTATCCGAGAAGACCCTTGTCCTTGAAAGTCTTACCATTTGCTGGTGTCATTGCAAAGGCAGCACTTTCTCTTCAATTATTTTTAAGACCCTGAGTGGTCGTTGAACCTGTGTCTCCCAGCTCATTGAGAATACGTGTGTGGTAACCAATAGACCGCAACAGCTGGTTTAATCGAGGTGAAAGTTGGCTTGATTTATTTAATTTCTTCCTCGGATATCCAAACCACCGTCTCGGTGCTCTGATTTCCTTTGTTTTCAGCTCATGAATTATTAATGATTTGAAATCTGTATATGGTTCACTTCATTGGAGATCTGTTATACAAGTAGACACATTTGGGTAAAACTTTTAGTGTTGGGGATATCAAACCGAAATAATGTCCATGCGAAATGAAGTTAAACTATTAAGAAATTATAGTAACAATTATTTCAAACTTCTCGTTCAAGCATCATACGATATGACACGATACAGTTACATGATAGTTTTCGTACAATTGTCTGATACAGACGTGATGCAATTGATTGACGAGTCACAGTCTTAGTTGCCTATCTGTACCGAGGGTCACCAATGGAGAGTGACTGGTCGATGTGAAAACGTCTTGCATATACTACTCTTGAGAGTGAAGCACACCGATGCATAAAAATGCATGACAAGTTAGGAAAAACGCAAAGCGTGCATGCAGATGGCCTTAGTTACAGATTATTATTGATAATATTATTACAGCAGACAAATCCACACGCAAGGCTTCACGCAATGTAAGCTATTTATGGCTCAGGACAAATGACTTTATACCTCCGATAATATATCACACTATCCTAGCCAGCATAAACAAGTACTAAGCTAAAAACAATGCAGTGATGAGATATAACGCTACGTACGCTATAAGAACGGAATTATCGCAGTGTTGAGACCAAACATTGTTTTCTTGTCCGAAATCCGATCAAATGCCAATTGTATAGTCCTAATTGATTAGGTAGAAATGGTGAATTAGCATGTAAACGCGTTTGAGCTGAAGACAAAGTGGACAACGCTTTGACGGGGTCACAGAGAGCGGCAATGGAGATAGAGGTTGACACAAATGCCATTCCTCCTTGCAAAAAGAATTGTTTCTGGATTCTCCTGAATATGGAAGAACGGCGCCCCAACATCGTGACTGAAGCCCTGGGGGTAATTGACCTCTCTACCTCTATTTTGGCACACTGCTCAGACCTACCTCAGTGATCATGGGTTGTCCATTTGGATCAGTCTATCAAGGTTAAGTGAAATCAACGTTCCTCATAATATCAAATTGATTACAACCACTTACGTAATTATTTAGACTATATAGCTACTTTCTATATCCGCTTACGTACCGCCCAGATCAAAATATAGCACTGTGTTTACATCAAGGTTAAGCTACTAAACCAATGTTCCCCATAATATCAAACTGATTACAACCATTTGCGTACGTTTTTAGCCTAGCTGTCTATAACTCGACCTATATTTGGATCCGATCTGTCGGCAGTTTAGAATTCCAAAATGGCCTCGGTTTACCTCAACTCTCAAGCACCTTTTTCTTCAACTGTAGTGTGGTGTAGTCTTAGCTCTGATAATTAACTCCGGTATAACGATATGTCGGTATGAGGTAAAGGACTGTCCATACAGTTTGCCATTTCGGTCGGTTTATCTATAGACAATACTATGCTTTTGACCGCGCAGCTATATAGGACCTAAAGTAGTTTTATAAGCGATCAAGTCAAACCTATCTAGAAATGGAATCTTTGGGATTCTGAGAATTGTACTATAATAGTCACGTCCCCGTATACAACATTCGACTTGTCTCCTCATGAGAATCATAAGTTTAAGGAAGCGTCTTTAAAATATACTAGAAAAATTAAAGGCGTTTCAGTTATTCAAACAATTGCAAACGTGTTTGGAGTGGTCTGTTGTGGTGCTAAGCTATTTATTCTTTTTATTCTCTTTGTTTACATATACAAGTATAGCACTTGGCAGTGTAAACTATCGCAGCTTCGGTTTGTCGAAGTTACATCTGAATAGATTGTATAACAATCGTATATAGCCAGACGAGGAATTGAATCGTTCAATGTTTTTGGTTAGTCATGGTGACTTTCTACTTTGCCGCAATTGTTTGGGTTCTTGAGTTTTACTTGTAATGAGGAATAAGACCTCGTCATGACGAAGGTGCTTAACACACGATTAGAGATCATCATCAGCTTAATATTTTAATCCAATAAATAGAGTAATTTTAGTAGCTTGTCAACACTTTGCACGCATGCCAAATCCTTGTCATCATGATGCGTACTAATTGGGCCGACATTGTTGTCGCTGGGAAGTTCGCCATTTGTTTGTATAAGGAAGGAGTCTGTATTTTACAGTGCTAGTAGCTGTGGGATACTAGAGACTTAAGACGGTAAACATAGTCTTTCCCCAGAGTAATCTCAGCGGCCGTCCAGCTCGTTCTGTTTACAACGGCCAACTCTTAGTATTTTCACGTCTTCAAATTCAATTCAAATTCTCTTTATTTACAATGAAGCTGCAAGTAGATTATATTTTCTAGTTCAACTAAAGAGAGCCATGGCAATGTTCCCCGTGAGGATCTTGCTCTATTTTATAAATCTTGTATTAGGTCTATTGTAGATTATGCTCATGCGCCCGTATTCCATCATCTTCCTTACCAAAATATCTTCTTAGTTCTTGTCGACCTCGAGCGTATACAGAAGAGAGCATTATCAATAATATTACTTATAAAGATGCATGTAACTTCCTTCATCTCGATGATCTTGTAACCCGTCACGATAAGAGTTATGTTCGAAACTGTTTGAAAACATTCTTAACCAGAATAGAACGTTGTGAACTGATCCAGATATAAGTTACGACAAAAATTAACCTAGAGTTTTAACAGAAACCGACTGATCATGCGTCACAAAAGTTGTGTATAAAAAAGGTATCATTACATTATATCAATAAGTTAATTCAATTGTTCTTACTTATATTAACGAAAGAATTTTGGAATCTTTCGGTGTTCACTTTCCTTACTCAATCTACTGGAACCTTGCCTTTATTTTAGGTACGTAAGAGGTTTTGTAAAGGATGTTCTATAGTGTTTCACCTCTTCTATTAACTACCTGTTTACTACCTGTTTATTAACTACCTGTTTAGGGTGGCGCGCGCTGCTGGCACGTTGCTTCTCACCACTGAGTTCTGAGCCGGTTAAGCCTGATCGGGTGGGGTTACTTGGATGGGTGACTACCTCGTCTGATCCCTGAGCTTGAGACTCATGTGAGTAGAGTTGTTGATTCTCTCCTGTGCTTGAAATAGGTGTGGTTGTCACGGCACTTGTGGTCAACTCAGCCTTCCATCCTTCTGAGGTCGGTAAAATGAGTACCAGCTTGCTGGGGTAAGTGGACTTTGTCTGGGATAGGAGTTGCGCCCACCACTACCTTCGGGTAGTAGCAAAAGAAAATGGAGTCTACGGGTTTCCTTCGGCTGCGTGCCACCCTACTTACTTACTTATCGCTTTGTTTAAGAAAGTTAGTATGTACATTATGTTGTATAGTCATTACAGGGGATGACACATGCCCTGCAATAGACTGATTGATAAGCCATATATTAGTATTTTAGATAACACTGTTGCTTAAAACAAATAATCTACTTCTTGTATATACATCCTTCTCAGTTTCTTAAAGTTCTGATAATATACACTGACTGATTAACCTTGTCCATTACTTCCCTAATATGATCAATAAATCTAGAATTAGATCCTGGAAGTTATAATTCCTAAATTTTTTATGCTATCACAACGACGGCAACTCACAGAGAGGTGAGAGGTGTTAAAGTGCTTATAATATAAAAAAATATTATTTACTATTATTCTATACCGCGAGGTAAATAGTTGAACATGTGTGAAATATTTTTTAATTGATACAGAAATTTAGGGCCCCTGGTCAAACCATATTTATGGGCCCCTCTACCCCCCAATTTCCAAATTTGTCCTTTAGTGTATCACGCAGACATGAGCTTTATCGCAGTGATAAAGCCATAAAGGGCCCTATGCCAGTGCCATTAGCGAGTTTACAGACACTGCAATGTAACGGTTAATCAGCTAAACTGCAGTTCTTGATTATTATAAAAACGATTTTATCGCTTCACAGTTAAGATAATGTATAACATATTCTTTGTAATTTTTTAATGTATAACGTTTGATTAAAAATGGGCCTCCTTTGGCCATGGGCCCCTGGTCAACGACCAGGCTGACCCCCCTCTCGTCAGGCCTGTTAATGGACGACGTTTGTACGGTTGTAATTAACCTTGCTCTGCCATCTGAGTTCTAGTGGCTCAATGGTTATAGAGCGTCTGGCTAGCAATCAGAAGGTTGCGGGTTCGAGTCCTGTCTGGAGCTCAGAGTTTTTCTGAGTATTGACAACTTAACACAGCTTGCACAGCAAAACCTTGACAACTTTACAATCATCAAGCTGCAACTACCTAACTTAACTAACAACATTTGACTGGAAATTGACTGTCACAACACGACTTGTAGGGTTAGAAAACTCGCTAGGTTGGTGGGTTAGAAAACTCATTAGGCGGGGGGTTAGGATTGGTGTTGTGTTGGGTTAGGAACCCTAATACTAACTACGAACCATAATACTAACGAACTATACGAACCCTAATACTAACTACGAACCCTAATACTAACTACGAACCCTAATACTAACTCTAATACTATAACCCTAATCTAACCATTTCATTAATCGAAATACTTCCAACCCATTGTTCCAAGAAATGTTGATATTCACAATAGAACCACAAGAAATGGACACATCAATCTTTATTGCCCAAGATATAAATTTGAATCAGATAGTGGTAACTCATTTTCAGTTTCAACAACTCGTTTATGGAACAGTGTTCCAACATAACATCCGTAGCTTACCAACTTTAAATACGGTTTTAAAAAATCGTACAGAAAATTGTTTGACAAATACGATAATTATACCCATTTCACTTTATCTAAGAGCTAGATCCCGAACAGTTGTGTTGTATTGGTATTTTAGATTTAATTTTTTATATTCTATTGTATCCAGTGTGTCTGAGGGCCGCAGATTTTTCAGTTATATATATACTGTTATGAGTTTACCCTCTTGAAATATAAAGTTTTTACATTACGTATATTACAATCATAATACAAATCCTAAAACTGACTTGGGTTGTCATAAATAAGTTTCCATTTCGGTTCAGTTCGTAAATAGATGACGTTCACCGGATAATAACATGTTTCCATGACAACTGACTGACAGGAACTAGTTGTCGAGATAGGAACTAGTTGTGAAGATTATCGCATGAGGTGAACATCTCTGGAACGCATGTTCATAACAAGCGGTGGTCATAATGAGATTGTGCAGTAAAATCCAGCTTATTGAAGCATATTGATTTTCGGATGTAAGCATTAATTAACAATTTGAATTGTCACCAAAAACATTCAATGAGTCAACACTGTGGTCTGCTCAGCTTCATGTTATCATATTAAACTATGTTTTATATGTATATAGTCAAGATATTACGAACTGGCGGCGGCTTATTCTGTGACCAGCACTGGCAGCAGCATCGGAGAATTCACTGCCATGAAGGCTAATTTAGATGCACATAAAGGAATACTAGAGGTCTATGTACATGCAACTATATACTCCATTTACTTTTTGCCAGCATAAGAATTGAGTTGATTTTATTAGAAAAATCTCTCGAAAAAATATTTTTATAGAAAAGTTTAATAGTTAAAAAATCTGCAATAAAAAATAAACATCCAAATTAACTTCAAGGCAGTGAAGGCACAATTTCTCACTGATATTTTAATTTTCGAGTCGTCATATTTAGATAATTTGTTATTTCAGAAAAGCGTAAATCAGCCTATTAATTTCTGAGAATATTTGGTATAGGTATATTTGGGATTATTTGTTGAACGATTTTCAGATTTATTACGTTCAAGTAAAAGAAAAATTAAAGGAAGTTTTCGGTCTTTGGAAACTGCGACGTATATATTATGTCTTTGGTTTCATATTTTTTATATTAAATGCTGAGTAAGAGTAGAATTCCTTGCGTTGGTGTAGCAGGAATGAGGAAAGGATTTGTCAAAATTTGGCAAACGCTCGGACAACTGGAATGTTATTGCGACAGCAGTGGTTCGGTTTTGTCATGTGATGTCAAACGCCATTAAACCCACTGAAATATCGGAGACGATTTGTCTCCTATTCTCATTAAGATGAGACAAATCGTACAAATCCGCGTGCAAGCTTGCGAAAAAATAAAAAATTAAGTGTGTATGCAATGTTTTTTCAACTGAAGTCAAATTATACTGTGTCAACAAGCTGACGTCATAGTTGATCTCATTGTTATAACAAACAACCTCAAGCACGAAGAAAGATATGACAAGCATTTCTTGCCGTCAATATGATTAGATTATTTCCATGTAAACAATTTGACTTTGCTGATTTGCTATCGATTCATGAAAACAATGTTGTTAGCTAGTGACTGTAAGGCACAAAAAATTGGCGGACTTGGTGGATTTCACCGAAGCATAAAGTTATACCATGGACATGTTAAACTGTTGGTTGAATCGGACAAGGCCGACGGGACGTGGGTATAGCCAAACACGTAAAATGGCCACACCAGTATACGGTTTTCACCGGGTGTCGTTAAAAACACCACGGTGTCGTTCTCTATCATGCAGTTTGGCATGTCTGCATGCTGTCTCGTGCGAAATGTAACCATGTTCGATAATTATACGCGCGTTGGACGAACGCTAACCTCGCTTGTCGGACTCCGACACTACAAAATGCTACCGTAACCGACTGCACCTTGCTTGCGACTAACAACGCGAGAGATTCAAACTCACACTTCAGTAATATTTGTAAGAACGGCGAATTGATTGAACTACTCGTGGTTTCATGATCTTACTAATGAAAGAGCAGTGCCTCTTCGAGATGTGACCGCGTCTCAAATTGCTTCCGACATGGTCAAACGTACCCAGGCTAATTCCCAACTAACATCAAGCTTTGTTAATACTTTTTCCTGTCAAGCCATTCACTGGAAGTCAGCTTAACCACAAATCCCTTTTACAATGCTAATTATGTTCATTCACACAAGCCAAAAAACATAAGTTTCAGCTTTCCGGTTGGCCTCAATGTTAGCCTCACCTCCCATGAGATTCTTCCTCGTCATACACCATGGTGGGCTGAACATAGGCTCGTCCGTTTTACCAATAACTTGCCTAGTATAGTTGTTTTGAGTACCTCACCATTTTAGTGTCAACTATTTCTAGTTTATATATAAATATCTCACGCCAAATTTGATTTGATTTCAAAAACAACTCTTGGATTGGTGGCATTTTGAATTTTCATGATGAAAAATGGAAGTTTTTCAACCTGATTTATGATAATTAATGCTAATTTATATTAACATAATGTCTTGTTCAGAAAATTCAAAAGCATTGGTAACAGCCGGTTTATTGGGCTTTCCGAAAAGGTATAGGTTTCGCAACAGTTATGGATATTTCCCGAGATATCAATAGAACAAAGAGGTAGTTCAATTTTGGATGTTTTTCAGCCGGACAGGAAAGAGTTAAGGGTTAAAGAGTTTAACAACCTAGATTTAAAACAGTTACTTATGGCAAACATTCACTAAGATACTTTGGCCCTGTACTCTGGTCCAAATTACAATCAAACGTAAGGAACCTGTCATTTCTAGAGAGTTTTAAAAGAACTATATCAGAAAGATAAATGTGAAGGAATTAGTAACTGAGGGTAATCAAGGGTGCAGTAACTGTACCTTATGTAGTTCTTGATATATGTAGATAATTATCTGATATTAATTTATATGTAATAGATAAAATAAGAGCGGCAGATCTGTATGGGCATTTACAATGGCGAGTATCGTACTTGTGAAATGAACCAATGAACGATGCTATAGGCTTAATTAGTATTCATAACTTTGTAAAAGATCGTCCTAATAAGCATTCATAACTTTGTTAATCGTCTAATCAGTATTCAATCTTTATTGAGCTTTACAAAGCTATACATGTGACCAAAATACCACGCTGTGATTGTGGCTTAGCCTCATTAATTATTCATGAATTTCAAATATATATATATATATATATTGTAATTAGTGTAACTATTACCATCATTGTATATTTAAGACTAGGGAAATTATATATATTTTATAATTAGTGCATAATTTCATAATTTTTGTATAGTGTCCCGAATTGTGATTTGTCACTGCTATACTACTTCATTGACACTGAAATAAAGTTTTTATTTATTATATTATTATCGACTATCGGTAACAGACATTTGTGAAGAATTAAGATTTGTCAAGAACAAATATGGCTGCAGCTGCATGGGAAATTAAATATATTATTACAGGCCTCTTCGATGATACAGTCAGTTTATATGTGAAAATATTTAACAGTCTGAATGAAACCTTCAAACTCTGCACGTTACATTCTGTTGTAATCTTTCAGTTGCTTTAATCCAGTGAATTTTCATATCATCGTCATTATTAATGTCAATCGTTTCTTTCCTCGATATTTGTTCTTTCTCTGTCCAAGGTTGTTTTAGCTTGCCTAGTTGTTTTGAGTACCTCACCATTGCTCCATAAAAACCGTACTCGGCCATTCTGGAACTGCTGCCCCAAACCTTTTCGGTTTTTCTCCATTTTGCTCGTCGATTTTGAAACCAAACCTGTGAAAAGGAAGGGGAAATAGTGCATCAAGAGTCATGAATTATTAGTGGGCCTTTTAATGACATCGGAGCGTTTATTGGTGGGCTCATAGTCCATATTCTTCTTCCTATACCTTAAACGTAGCTTAATGGTTCGATAGGTTATGAAAAATTACATTTTCCCCTAAAACGTTTCGCAGTGTACATTTCTGCCTCATTCTAGTTCCTTGCATAGCTCTAGTGTCAGTGCTGATAATTGAAAAGTTTTACATTTGCAGCATTAACTTGTATCTGAACAAATCACATTGATTGTAATGTGTAAACTTAATGCAAATTAGGATTTTTGAACTCACTAGAACAAATATTTCTCCCCTCCTGAAAACTGAGCACTGTCTAATACATTTCAAAACTCAAGAATAACACTATAGGCAGGGCTCAAAATAACGGCCGGTAGGTCGCCGGTCAAAATGACCGGTCAACTTGATTTTAGCTCGGTCAAAATCTGTTTTTGACCTGTCATTAATACGCATACACTTACAGTGAAACAAATAATAACGAATTTGTTTCGAGACATCGCTTTTATTGTTTCATGTTTTAAACGCTCAAGACGTTAGCAATCACATTGTAAAAGTGAACAGGCAACGTTATCATCGTTGATTAGGTGGTTGTCTAAAGTAAATAAAATGTTATTGTTTTCTAGATATAATCTTGATATTGAGTAATAAACTTCCTTGACAGCAAGCTCAAGGCGATGTGCCACACACCAAACATAGATAACCCATGGCATCCTATCTTTAAGAATACTATAACCCTCTCTTTACGTTTTTGACAATATTTACGTTTTGGACAAATATAGAACAAACAATGTTTTTGTCGTACGTAACTTGACGTACTTAAAGAGAAAAAACGATTTAAAATTCTATCGGAAGGCACCGGTCAAAATGACCGGTGAGGTAAAAAAGTGACCCGGTGTCACAGGAAATTTGGCACCCCCGAAAATGTGCCCCCCCCGGGCCATATTTCCTAGGAAATTTGGCCCCCCCGGAACAAATTAATTTCCTAGGAAATTTGGCCCCCCCTTCGGAAATTTGGTCCCCCCAAGTATGGAGGGTGATCTCCGCCAAAATTAATATAGCGCATTTTGTGTTTCGTAATCTGCATTTTCTGTTGACGATTTTCCGTTTTGCTATTCCAAAACCAGATTTTGTTCCGCCAAAATTAATATAGCGCATTTTGTGTTTCGTAATCTGCATTTTCTGTTGACGATTTTCCGTTTTGCTATTCCAAAATCAGATTTTGTTTCATATTAGCACATTTTGTTGTTAAGCATTCCATTGTGATGACGTAACATTATTCGTGACTCTCAGAACACGAAATTTGACTCATTACATTATAATTTATAAATAATTTATTTTATTTGGCTAACAATAATCCTGACATGCGTTTGTAGCCAATATTGGGAAACTCGTAGGTAAAGTTTCTCACGATCGACTCAAGATCAGAATTGTTAATGTCAGAATAACAATTAGAAATCTGTAAACCAAACTCGTTCATCCTCCTTTCGACTGTTCGTTTACTGACTCCTAGAAGAATGGCAGTATCTTTCACAGTAAATCGCTTATCAAATAAAAAACGCAGAATCTCTTCTTTTATTTCGTACTTCGGCCGCCCAGGTACGCCACTGAAAAGTTGAGGGCAACTCAATGACGAAGATACATTAACATCGTGATCAACCAGGTCTTTGGCGTTTGAGATCAACTGGATTACCTATTCTTCAAGCTCAAATACTTCAGCAAATCGCAACGTGGTGTGGTAAAGAGAATCAATGCGAAAATCGCAGCAATCTCGGTCTGGACTTCCTTCGAGGTCAACAATACAACCCAATATAGAGCTGCGAAGGAGTCTCAAGAAATATTCTCTGTCACTATTTAATTCCGCCATGTTTTTTTAAACAAATCTTTACTTGAATAATTAGTTGAATAATTACAATTTTTTGCGGGAAATAAATTATTTATAAATTATAATGTAATGAGTCAAATTTCGTGTTCTGAGAGTCACGAATAATGTTACGTCATCACAATGGAATGCTTAACAACAAAATGTGCTAATATGAAACAAAATCTGGTTTTGGAATAGCAAAACGGAAAATCGTCAACAGAAAATGCAGATTACGAAACACAAAATGCGCTATATTAATTTTGGCGGAACAAAATCTGGTTTTGGAATAGCAAAACGGAAAATCGTCAACAGAAAATGCAGATTACGAAACACAAAATGCGCTATATTAATTTTGGCGGAACAAAATCTGGTTTTGGAATAGCAAAACGGAAAATCGTCAACAGAAAATGCAGATTACGAAACACAAAATGCGCTATATTAATGTTGGCGGAGATCACCCTCCATACCCAAGAACACACTCCGCGTTATCTCAGAGGTTTACGTATAATATGGGTAGATCGTACCTCATGTTTTAAATCTAAACTTTTGCAGAAAGATACGCAACCAGACGGTGACAGTTTGAATGCACTTTAACTTAGAAAGACAGTTTGAAAAGTGAGTAGCTTCAAACTGTGTCTGATTACGAGATAATTCATGTATGTAAATAAAAACGATTTCCAGAGTAATGTGAAATATATTTATCAAGAAAAACTATAAATAACTACAAAGTATGCTAAACTGGACGACTTAACTAAAGTTACTTAGTAAACTAATCTTTTTTACGAGATTTCGGTGGCGGCGCACATGAATCGCAAAGCCATTCCTGATCATCCTGACTCCTGAGGACAATAATTTAAATTTATACAAGGAAGATGGTACCAGTTGTCGCAAAGATCGCACTGAACCATATCACCATATTCTGGCAAACAACAAGTACAAAATGTCTGTATAATGATATGATTTTGTTCTTTGGCACTTAAGGCTGCTGTTGTACGAGCACGAGGGAACGAGGAGATCTCTCCCCTTTCAAAACAACCTAATAAATTTCACTGCGGAATATATATTTCAGGGCCGAAACATATTTTACAGCTGGTGAAATATGTTGTCTGCGGAAATATATTTTAGTAAAATATTATTAATCAGAACTTCAAAAAGTAAAAGATTATAAGTTTTCAAGACCATAAACATGGGGGCCAAATTTCCGAAGAGGGGGCCAAATTTCCTAGGAAATATGGCCCGGGGGGCCATTTTTGGGGGGGGCCAAATTTCCTGGGACACCGGTCAAGAGGCATTTTTGGCCGGTCATTGTCCGTTGACCGGCCGTTATTTTGAGCCTTGATAGGGCTGTGTAAGGAACTAGAATGTAGCACAAATCTACACTGTGAAACGTTTTAGAGGGGAAAATCTGACTATTTATAGTTTTACCTATCGAGCCACCTTATGGGACTTTTCTCTTGGTTGTCATTTTTTCTGAAAGCAGCTTCTTCTTCAGTTGTGTCATGCGTTCGTCAAGGTCGATGTCGCAACCAGCCTGCACGAAAAGAAACTGACAAATTTCAAATGTTTTCCAAGTACTTTTCTGTATGAGAGAGTGTTTGACATTGTTATCATGACGACGCAAGATCTCACGACCAATGATGCGACGTGTCACACTTACCACTATATCAGAGGTCCATTTTCGCGGTGGCCTGTTTGTGAAAAACCTTTGTGAAGTATTTTGAACTGAGTTACTCTGAAGAGATAGGAAAAAAACGATTAAAATGACTTGCGACTATGAAATTTCAGGTCGTTAGTTGTGCCTATGAAATTACACGGCCACCATTGTACGTCTTCGAATGAGACATTTTTAACGCTGTCTAAAAATCCATTGTCGTTTTACCTTGTAACTGAAGTATTCCGGAGAAAGACCTTCCAAATACAGTATTTTTGTTTCCAGTAGCTTCAAGCGGCTATAGACATCGTGTTGAACGGATTTCACTGCAAAACATCAGTGCAACCATCTTCATATATCAACAAATAATTTCCCAACGCAACCAGGTGATAAATCGCACACAGTTTGACGCTACTCTGGCTTTAAAATGTTATTTTGAACGTAACTTTAAAAGTTACTGTCCACCCAACGTTTCGACACTCCAATCTAGTGTCAGGGGTGATCTAGTCATCAGGGGTGATCGTTAGAACCGATGATGACGTTATCTATTAACAAGATACAAATAAGCTTCTGGTAATAAACCACCGTCTTCGCGATTCAATGGGGAGTGGGTGCTATTGATATGCCTAACTTTACAACGATCACCCACTAGAATTGGAGTGTCGAAACGTTGGGTCATGGATAATAACTTTTAAAGTTACGTTCAAAATTTTTTTTAAAGCCAGAGTAACATCAAACTATGTTTCAAGAACGCAAGTTTTGCTCACATAGCAGCGCGTGTTTATACTTTATTAAGATTCCCCACCCATGTATTATGCACGTCCAACTACAACACCATATCAGCATCACCTGTTGTATTTTCTATAATGAGGTTAACCTATTTACCACCGATTTTCAGGTGCGACTCGATATTATCAAGACGTTCCTCAACACCACAAGGTAGATCTTCCAAACTTTCTGTTTTCTGTCTCTTCGAAGGTATCGAATACAGTATGGTGTCGACTGTGATGTTATCTGATTTCATGATCTCGTTTTCCCTGTTTGCATCCGTTACTGAAAGACAAATGGTATATGCATGGTTAATAATCGGGTGTTCGAAGAAATGTAAGATGTAATCGGACCAGTTGCGAAAATGCATCTCACCAAGGCCTTCCGGAATGGTCAAAAAATACTATTGATGCAATATTTACGAGCGAACGACGTGCCGTCTATAGAAACAATTTCATCCACCATTCTCTTCATTGTCCGCTTTCTTCATTATACGAAAGGCCTCGCTTGACACAAACCAACCTCTATCACCAAAAATCAGAAGGTTACAGGTTCGATTCTTGTCCTGGACTCAGAATAATTTTTCTGAGGATATGAGCTTGACGATCGTCTATGTATCGTCTGTCTACTCCAAGCTCTCCCAACATTCACTAATGCAGCAGTGTAATTAATACATAAACCAACCTGTTATGTGGCTTCTTTGACCAACACGTGGTAGAAATGCAGCATCGACTCTTGCGCAGCTAAATTCTATAAAAACGGTACAGCAGGGAAAGGTTGAACGACAATCGTGGTCACACTACACATTGCTTTAAAGAATGAGTGTCAACCCAATGCATTGCGTGCTCAGTCGGACATTTTTGGAAGCACGAAATTCGCTCATAAACTCATGTGAGAGTAATTAGTTGATCTCTCCCGTGCTTTGAGGGTTTTCCTCCGGGGTCTCCGGTTTTCCTCCCTCAGTAAAATCAACACTTGCTGTGCACCGTGGTCAGACATGGGTCATCGTATGGTGGCAGCCTCGACCACGTTCGAGCTAAACGCAAACGCGCAATGCACTACGGTTGATAGTATATTGATGCCCTCTTTATAACTCTTGTTGTGTAAACTAAACTGCTAAAAAAGAAAAAACTATCGACCGAAGCTAACCATTTTCCGTATTCAGTAAATTACAGAATTCTCTTTGATTCTGGATATCGACATCCAGTCTTTTCTTTCGTAGAAATGCGGCAATCCTGCGGTCCATTTCGTCCTTGGTTGCTGTAATCTGAACCAAGGCAGGGTCCATCTCTAATGATGGAAATATAAACATATTAGCATTATAACGTCCTCATAATTTACGTTTTATAGCAATGGTCTGATTGGAGAAGATGAGTCATAGTGCATACTATAAAACTTAAAAAAAACCTTGCGTATTCAACTGACTGGGCGTATTAGCGGTAATTATTACTACTACTAATAACAACAATAAAGACGTATTATGAGCATTATACAATAGTCTCAATGCTCTTACAACAATATATTCTTAATGTTACTTATAAAACTAATTACAGTTAGTCATTATAAGATAAAGCCTACTACATATATCACCACTATGAACAAAAACTATTAATTTTAAAAAAGAAAAGTCTTAAGTGCTGACTTAAAACTACTTAAAATATATATCAATGCTTCTAATTTCCTGATGAATTCCACAGTTTTGGTGCAGCAACTGAGAATGTTCTGTCTCCATGAGTCACCATTTGGATTCACGAAGGCCTACTCTATCAATAATGCTCTCCGTACTTAATTTGGAGCTTATAGCCGGCTTTCTACATTAATTAATAACAATGACTCAAGGTGCTTATTAGTTATTAGATAATGTGCTACACAATCTAGTTTTTAGCAATTTGAGTTTTGAAAATGTTTTCTCACAGTAGATCGACCTGCATCACAGGAAGTGTATAAGTTGCTATATGCAACTGAATGCATGTTGTATTTCTGTCAAAAACGTATAGACGCATGTTGGGCAATTATTACATATTCTACAAATTAAAGGGTTTCGATTTTCGAAATCTTGACATTCAGACAATATTGTTCAGATGAAGGGTTTGACTATTGGTAGTTTATATGAAGCTTAATTCCATCCCTTAAAGGGGCCCCTGGTAGCCCGGTGGGCTAATCCACCCCTGTACAACAGCAGCTTTGACACGGCAGTTAAATGTACATGTGACCTTACCCAATGAGATTCTCATTCTGTGTTCATAATTTTTGTGGTTTTTGGTTAATTTCTCTGACAAAGTAGTGACAGCCTGGTCATCATTTTCCTGATCCTCTTTACAAACTGATTCTTGGATTTTGGAGGTGTTTTTCTTGACAAGGGCCTGTATAAACGAGTCACATAAATCTCATTGATTCCTTGGTATAAATCATTGCTAGCCTACTTCATTGTGATAACTTTGTTCTCAGTTAGTTGACAAGTCCTTAATATCTCACTTTTTTGAACACATCTCTGGCCTGTTGAATAACTGAATTTATAATTATATGCAAAATATATGCATATGTTTAAAAGTTTACGTTATTCGTTGTTACCGTTATTGTGTATTTTATTAAAATACATATTTAAATGTATGAGTCAAGTCCAACCATAGGTATAGCCAACTCAATTGTTTTTTTGTGGGGTCAAAAAATAAAGGACAAATAAACAAAATCAACTCTATATTTTTATGATTTTGTTTGAAATTGCCTAAAAATAATGGCTGAAATTGCCTGAAAAAGTTCCAGAATCTTAAAAAATTTCAATTGGGGGTAGTAATTGCCCCCCCCCCTGGCCCCACCTTCTACGCCTATGGTTCCAACTGTAATCATCCCACCCAGGTGAACCCTGGGAATTAACTCAAGTTGATATAAGGACATTTGAACATTAATATGGCACGAAAACATTGCAAAAATGTGAAATGCCCACGCAGCAAGTGTTGTTCTGACATAAAAGCTAAAATTTGACTTTGTTTTTTGCTAGCATAGTGGGAAATTTGGCCAAAATGTTTAAAAAAAGGTCAAATTCCAATGGTGGGCTAGGGGATCCAATTATATAATTATTATACACATAAAGGAATATTAAATCAAAGTTTCAAGTGAAGGCCGAGAGAGTCAAGGTAAAAGGGTCTTCGCTCGAAACGTTTATAGACCTCGGACCTCCCACACACTATTTCGGTAGTACATCAACATTTAAGAGTTTTTGATTTGTATTCCACCACTGCTTTGTGAGTATGATTTTATTAGAGTCAATCACACAGGGTAAAGTTACTCTATTTATCCAATCCAAAGGCTAGTTTATCATTCTTCGGTGAACAGAAAACCCAACTGATGGGGCCGACGATTTAAAGTCATTTTCCAAGAAGACCTGAAAGTCTCATCATTTATTGGTGTTGTTGCAAAGGCAGCACCTTCTGGCTCCTCAATTCTTTTAAGACCCCGAGTGGTGGTCTGACCATGAGGATTGAACCCAGGTATCCCAGCTCATCCAGGGTGCATTCCACTTCCGAACGCCACGCCAAGATTTACGCAATATAAAAAATGGGGGTCTGGGGAGAGTCATAGTCATAGTCACAAGATTTTAGGCATTTTAAAACTGAGGAAGTAACATGCTTTCTTGCGGCTTAATTTCAAAACACACAAGACCCTGAGGATGAAAGCAATATTGATATGCCTAAACAAGTAACAACATAAAGCAGAAATCACTTTTCAGCACACGCGCCGCTATGCCAAGCACTTATAGTTTGACGATATTACACTGACACACCAACCAATTTCACGAGTTCACACTGGAGATCTCCAGCGTGGAGTACATGAAATATACACTGGCAGCTCATAGATCAGACATGTGTGGTAAACATACACTAGACTATGCAGCATAACACATTCATATTATATGAAAGAAATTTTCAATATTGGATCTATACTACATATATCAAGCTATGTAATATTCATTCATATATAATATATATATATATGAACGAATTATATATATAATTTATTCATATTATTATAATTTATTCAATTTCTCAAAAAATATTGAAATGCAGTTGCCAGTCGCTGCTTTACTTAGGCTTGAATGCTTTGATGTTTCTGCCTTTCTCTTCGGCAAAGACATTCAAGAACATACCTGAACTTTATCAATGAATTGCTTTACAAGATGCCAAAATGTTGGCTCAACGAAGGGTATTCGATCGTAGTTTATATGGATTTCCACGCACTCTCCGCCAATCTACGAAGAATGCAGAAACCATAATAAGTACAACACATTACGGTACTTTCATTGTTAACATAATCACAAGATATGTTTAAATACAGGCTACAGCACCTTTTTAAAATATTCTGCGAAAAGTTTCAAAACATCCGCCATTTTGAATCACTGATCTCAAAAAGGCGCGGTGGCCCAGTTTCTCGGTTTTAAGACTGGGGCCAATTTTAAAACAACATCAACATTTCCATTTCAATCATGTGCTTTTTAAATTCTTGACTTTTTTCCATTTTTTTGCTTTACTATTAGAAACAACATACCCAAACGTAACAGGACATCTTTATTCAGTATGTTCTTCCATGTAAGTACCGTTTTCTTTGATTAAAATGGCCAATTTAACCCACTAAAGGCTCACTATTTCGACACAAATTTTAATACACATGAGTATGACAGTGACACTGACAGAACTGGCTATCAACGATATAAACACCGTTTCTGAAATGCTCACATTCTATGCACCACAGATATCTCTAGAGCATGAGATTCTCTTGCATCCTCGATACTTTGGCCCCAACCTACTACAGACAGTGAAACAAAAGTTATTCACAGAAGTTGAGGGAACATGTACTGGAAAGTGAGTATCAGAATACGACATTTATTAGCTATTGCAGTACACAAGTTGTTTAAAGGTGCCGTCAAGTCCGTTCTGCGCATGTCCACGTTTCTGTTTACATCGTTTGTTTACATTGCATTATATAAACATTGAACATGAAGTATTGCGGATTTTTTCACACGCTTGAGCTTTTCCCCCTAAAAAGCATGTTATAAGAAGCTGTTTGGTTCCTAAATGTTGTTAATATGTCAAACTACAACTCATGCCTTCGCCACCTTTAACGAATACTCGCTTTCGAACTGTCGCAAATCTATTCCGTTAAAGTTTGTTTACATGTGGGGTCCCCAACGTTTGAAATATCACACATACGCGGAACGGGCTGGACTGCACCTTTAACTTTGTGTATATAGGTGCATATGTATATGTGTAGGTGCATATGTAATAGATAAACACCGAGAACGAGGGATGTATGCTATATACAACCCCAAGGACGCTAAGGGCTGTATATTGCATACATCCCGACGTTCGAGGTGTTTATCTGACTTATTACATGATTAAGGAGGTTTTCTAACGAAGTTTTGTCCATTTTTCCACCTTGGACAAAGATTTTCCTATTTTTTTTCTTCGTTTCTTATCTAATTAGTATTCATAGGGATGTATGCTATATACATCCTGCGGTACATCAAAGAAAACCGACTCAATCATGTAATAAGTATATATGTATACATATGCATGGTACAATCCAGGGGCTGTCACCTAACGGTACTTCCGAACGCCACACCAAGATTATGCAATAAAAAAAATGGGGGTCTGGGGAGAGTGATAGTCTACCTTTTAGGCATTTGAAAACTGAGGAAATAACATGCCTTCTTGTGGCTTAATTTCAAAACATACAACTACCCTGAGGACGAGGTTGAAAGCAACAGTGATATGCCTAAACAAGTAACAACATAGAGTAGAAATGCCAATATACACAAACAACTTTTCGGTGCATGCACCGCTACACCAAGCTCTTATAGTTTGACAATCTTACACCAACACGCCAACCATTTTTGTGAGTGGAATGCACCATGGTCACCCCAATGTTAATGATGGGGCACCGTGCCCTCCAATAAAACAGAAGCTAACATCTCGTATACATCTCAATTGTGGCATACAGGCCAAACGTCCAACTGCTGCTCCACACAACTACAATGCATTCTAGATTTTCGTTGATATTCTTAATCAAAGTGAGAAAGGTAGTGAATGGTCAAAATAACGGAATGACACAATGACATTTTAAGCAAATACCGTTATAGCACTGATCATTATAGCACTGTATATATTTAACAATTAGACAACGAGCCCGCATTTTCTATGAGCAGATAGTCAACGAGGCGGAGCCGAGTTGACTATCGCTCATAGAAAACAAGGGCGAGTTGTCTAATTGTTTTAGTATAAATTTACAACTTTCTAACCCAAGAAATAACTTTTATTTCGCATTTTTCATGGAAAAAAAGTAAATATTCTTTCGAAATCACGCGACTTTTACCCCAGAGGTTTATATCAGCGGATAGTAACTCCTGCGATAGCCAATGAAAATTGAGGATTTGTGATATAAACTTGTCAATTTATACTAAGACATTATTTAGAGTCTACACTACAGCCTTTATAAATGGTATCTCTAAATTTCTCTAGGTATGGTTTTATAATTGCAGTGACGACCATTGACAACATTGGTGTAGGCGCCATTCAGCCCGGCCGTGGCTTTGTGGTGTATCCTGTGAAGTATAAGGTGAATTATTTTTACAGCATTCTATTAGTAAGAACTCTAGATTTCAGACAGTTAGAGGCTTTTGTTTTTTCTACCTATAGTTATTTTTGTAGTTGTTTTATCTAATAGGATGACCAGCCATCATAAAATTCCCATTAAAACTAGGGAAAACAAACTTTCATATTTTTATAGGCCATAGTTTTCAGACCATTCAAAGGTGAAGTCCTTGATGCTGTTGTAACTCAAGTTAACAAGGTACAGAGATATGCTTGGTATTTTTACAATGATTTGAAATGTTTTATGTTTTACACATTTCACAATGTTGAACGGCTCTAGGTCAAAATATAAATATTTAAATTTTAAATTTATATATTTTTTGAAATCACGTATTGTTGATTTGTACCCTGATTTATTATTGTTTTTTAGGTTGGGATATTTACTGAAATTGGACCCCTTTCATGTTTTGTATCCAGACATGTAAGTACAGTACCGTACAATCCTTGGAAAATCTTCTGAGGAATTGAGCTTGACAATTGTCCATATATTGTCTATGTTCATTATATGTTGAAAACATCATCTACTGTATCAAAGCAGGTATTTCTTAAGGGCAGATTTAAATGCAACAATGGTTTCTGTCCTATCTCAATTGGTATGCTATACAATGCATGTTATCCAACATGATGTTAGATATAACAAATCCACTGTTCTTTTAGTAGTATTTTTAGAATACAACAAGTTATTACTGTAAGTCCTATCAGCATTTAATTTTCTCTGAATTTTAGTCAATCCCAGCAGACATGAAATTTGATCCAGCTACCAATCCTCCATGCTACAAGACCGATGAGGAGGTTTGTTTTTCCATTTTTTCGAACCATTAATCCAAAATTTAAGCCTCTTCTTCCTCCTCTTCTGTTTCCTTTTCCGCCTCTTCCTCCTCCTCTTCCTCTTCTTCTTCCTCTTCCTCCTCTTCTTCCTCCTCCTGCTCTTGTTCCTCTTCCTCCTTTTCTCTTCATCCTCTTCTTCCTCCTCCTCTTCCTCCTCTTCTTCCTCTTCTTCCTCCTCTTCTTTTTCCTCTTCATCCTCCTCTTCTTCCTCTTCCTCCTCTTCTTCCTCCTCCTGCTCTTGTTCCTCTTGTTCCTCTTCCTCCTTTTCTCTTCATCCTCTTCTTCCTCCTCCTCTTCCTCCTCTTCTTCCTCTTCTTCCTCCTCTTCTTCTTTTTCCTCTTCATCCTCCTCTTCTTCCT